>JAWWEE010000004.1:21432815-21722381 GCA_035221455.1 Xenops minutus | reverse complement strand
CTCTTCATCTAAGCAAAGACCAAGCAGAGTATAGTGTTTGAAAATCCTGACTATCATTTTCCATTTTTCTTGGGTTTTCCTTAGTTATATTTGCTGAAAAGAAGTTGTTTCTGTAAATGCAACTTAGTAAATTATCTCAAATTACTTCCTACAGTCCAGGCTAGTATTATAATATGAAAATTGTTACTTGGAGTCTCCCACACCCCCGGCTGCTGCAGACCTATGTCTCCAGGCTGGGGAGAAGCCGATCACAGCACTTCCCCAGCAGAGTCTGCAGGCCAATCCACAATGTGGAAAGCAGAGTTTACATAAAGAAGATTTCTTATCCTTCCTTCGCAGTCCTGCCAGATTCAGTAAAGTTGCAGTGATGGTCAAAACCAACTAAAAGGGTGATTTTATACTGATGGGTAGGCAAGTGTCTATTCAGAAACCAGATGAGAAATTATTCAAGCCAAAAACATTAAATCTCACTCATCTAAGAATACTAGAAAACAGGCATCCTGTTTCCTTGATCTATAGTATTTGAATCTGAATGTGTGTTGATAATACTTATATGTTGGGCATTGACGTTATCTTCTCTTGAACAAAAGTAAACATGGCATTTGTCTTTGTAAAAATATACTTTAGTAGCTGGGAAGAAAGTGGAGATTCATTTTTGCAGTCATAGAAGGCATTTAGCAGCTGTGTTTATACTGGCAGACAATTTTGGTATTAGGTGGCAGGACAGAGAGCTGCAGATGCACAATATTGTGCAGACATTGTGCACTTGCAGTCCATTTCCAGGGAAACATGTTATTTTATATTTCCCTTGGTGTCATTAATCACATTTTGTGATGTATCGCACTATTTCAACCCATTCCCCTAGATGTATTCTTTTTTTTTTCCTGTTTGTTTAGTAGTTATTGATCTCCATTTCAACAAATTCCATCTCAACTACAGATAATTAAGTCCTTTTTGCTTCAGGGAAGAAAATTAAGATGGCCCTATACTGATTACTGAGACTACCTGTAATAATCGGCATATCTACCACATCAGAAAGATATTTAGCTTGCCTTTGGTCATACTGTTCTTTGGTATTTAGAAATTAGACTCATTTCCTGAAAGTAAAAATATGGTTTTCATCTTGACCTACAAAGGAAAACAGCTGCTGTTTTTCCTGCTCTTGAAATTCTCTAATCCCTCAGTAGGTTTTGTTTTGATTTTACAGGTGAATCCCTTAAAATGTAGCAATGATGGCTCATCCTCTGGGAGATATATGCTGATGCAAACAGTGAGGAATCCCCCTGCTAGGGAGTTGAGAGCCTGAGGAACCTCAGTGTATGGGATTAACCACAGGCCCTTTTTTGGCGTTACTTCTACATTCAATCGATGGCATTAAATATTCCTGAGTCAATCTGAATTGTAACTGCTCCTGTGGGTGCCCTTCGAGCCACCTCACCCTGGCAGGATCACCTAGTGGCATTATGCTTCTCCTGCAGCTCCCTTGCCCATGGGAAACCGTCCTGATGCATCACTGTTTGGGAACAGACACTGTATCTGTCTCCTGTATGGTTGTCCAGGAGAGAAGCTAAAAATGGAAAAAGCTTTTGCAAAACTTTAGACCTTCTTTCCCTGAAGAGCTAGCTGTGCAGGAGCTCTGGCCTGGGAGGTGGGCAGCTCCCTGGAGGATCCTGAGACGGGAACAAAAGACCTGTCAGGCATGTTTTGTCCCGGCTGAGCCTCAGAATCACACTAGGTAAGGCTTTTTTCTCTTGGTGAGCAAAGAAAAGGAGTTTTACTGACCTCTAAAAAAGCAAACCCAAAGATTTCCCTACATAGAGAATTAATGACTTATCCAAGATGGTGTGATCAGCAAATTGCTTGAAGGAACCACAAACTGCCCAGTGCCACTTCTTGTGACTGGTTCAGAAGGCTAAATATAAGCAGGCAGTATTTTTCTTAGGGATAAATTAAAAGCAGAGACAAAAATGAGTTCTGTTTATGCTACATGGCTTAGCCACACCTAAAGAAATGCAACTTTTTTTCAACCCTTTTGTTTTAGAGGATGACTGTGAGGAGGCTCTGTCCACTACAGCAAAAGTAGCAAACCAGTGTGTACAAGCACTGTCCTTGTATTGCCATGAGTTGTGCGATCTTCAGAATACTGAAATCTCAAAAAGAGATTTACTTTCAGGAAGGTCGTGGAGTTTGGATTTGGGAGGAGAGGACTCTGGTGATCATATTTTTATTTCTAGAAACTAATAACATATATTTTATGTATTCTCAAAGATTAAGTGGTTTGCAAAAGTACATTGGAAGCTGGTGGCAGAACTGGAAAATGAATACAGCTCTGGGGAACTTGATAGACGTGCTTAGTCTAAAAGTCATTTATACAAAGAAAATAAAATGTCACTATCATTCATGCTCTTGTGAACCCCATGATTTTGCCTTCTCTGAAATGCTTGCTCTTTTCCGTGATCTTTTCCATGCCCCACTCTCTCTCTTTCTCCAGCATTCAGGTACAGCTCTCTTGTGTGATGATGGTTATACAATTGATACTTAATGCAGCCTAGTGAAAGCTGTCTCCAAGCAAACAGCGCTAGCAGCAAAACTGGAAATATGACCACTTGTCAGCATACTCCCCACATAGACGGTATGAGATTAGTTGTACACAGCGTCATTTAGTGATATTAAATAACCTCTCAATAGTCCAATCCCACATAAAACAAATTAATGAAATATCCATTGAAAGATCAGTCAATGTGTACTGCAATTCCCACTCCTATCAAATATGTTGATTCCATTTATTTCCTTTAATTCCTATGTCTTCTTTCCCTGTGTTCATCTGCAACGCACCTGCCTTTCTACTGTGAATAGCTCTAGAGCCCAAATCAAGACCAGGTTTCTCTTGACTCCATTCTCCTAGGAGAATGGAGCTCGCAGGCACCTCCAGTTTCTTGCTATATAGCCCCTCTTTTGCACCCCAGTCCTCTACCACACACTCACTGTTGCCGAGCCAGCATTGTTACACAGCTGAGCAATTTACTGAGGAGGTCCAGGGGGAGGAAACAGGTGGGTCTGGCCCTGATTTGCTTGGTGTTCCTTATAGCTCTTCCCTGACATGGCCTTTTTACTCTCTTCAACTCGCTCATGTGCATGTCCCTGTCCTCCTGGGCATTGCAGTGCTCTCCCTCAACATGACCCATACATGTCTCTCCTGCTGTTGCCTTTGCTGACTCCAGTTCCCCGGTCCGCCTTCCCCTGTACATGTATTGTACCATGCCATGTGAAGCCACTGCCTCAGCTGCTGGCTGTGCAGGTCTCATCCATTTCAGAGCACATTGGTGATGGTGCCTTCAGAGCTGCACTCCTCATGCAGACAGCTCAAGCAAGTCATCAAGGCCTCACAGAAACAGGGTAAATTAAATCTTACAAAAGATTTAACAAGAGCCTAACTGACTGATCACTGAACACCACACCTGGAATCATTTAAATTTTAGCATTACTAGGCGTGTGTTTTATTTTTCCTTTTAAAATAAACCTAGGAAGTGGCTAGGTTAATGCATACGACCTTAGCCTAAAGGATAAACAGCCAAGCCAATAAATATAATGTGCAGGCCCCTGCCTATTCCTGTCTCTAGACAGGCAATCATCTACAGCACCTGTATCCTCTCTTGTAGATGTTTTATGACCAACACATTAAAGAGTAGAGAAACAGAAATGCTGGTCAAGTACAATGTATTCAAGTTAATTTTCCCCTAGGAACTGAAGTATTTGATTGCTGATTGTCGGTTCATCACGATCATGTCTTTCTTTTTAAATGTGGAATTGGAATATTGCATTTGTCTAGTTGTTTAAAATTTAATCAACATAAAGCTTGGGCTGAATACAAGGGGCTTTCTGTGCTTCAGGTACTGAGGAGAGGGAGGGAGGATGAATGGAAAGCTGGTTTAGTATCCCTGTCCAGATCAGCTACTCTCACATTCTCTGTTTGCCAAAAGTCTCCAAGAGGATGCTGGAGCACTGATGCCAAGAGGAGTTAAAGATCATAAAATAGGCTGGTACCCATTATATTGCAGTGACTATGAATTTAGCCAGCCTACAGGGATCTTCTGAACAGAGCAAAGACTCAGAGCAAGTGTGTATTCTGGCCCCACAGCTATTGATTTCCCATTTCTGTCATTTAGTCAGATATAAAAAGAACCTCAAATTCCATCTGTTAGCCACTTCAGGGTCTATCTGAACAGCAGAAAAATTAGAAACACTTGCATTTCCATCCTTGTTCCAAGCAAATCCACACTGTCAGGAGAGGGCAAGGAGGAGACAAGGATACAGCTTTGGTCTACTTTACTTGAAGTGATCAGACCTGCAATGATGAGGAAATCCAAACCCTGTTCCTGCCCCACACCTCCATGACACAAATATTTTCTTTTTGCATGATTCTCTTAGAACAACATAGCTCCCAATGGACTGTGTGCTATGGTTTGGTATGCCTAAAAGGCACAGAAGGAAAAATGTGGATTTTACACTTAACAAACTGAAAGTGCATCTTCTGACAGGCTGTGAAATATAGAACGAATTGTGTATGTTCATTACTTCGTAATAGAGTGCAAAAATGCTTTCTGATATTTTTCACCCAGACTTCAAATGACAGTGATGCTATATTGTTGAAATGCAGTGCTTATCACTCAGATTTGCTACTGTTACAACCATGAGTAACTCCTGTATGTATATAAATATATATAAAACCTCGCTAAAGTGAGATGGAAGAACCAGTCCATCTTCACATACAGAATAAATTGCCAAGTGTTATTTTTGTTTTAATTGGCTTCTGGGGATGTTCCCCAATTATATTCAATTGCAGATTGCATATAATATCTATATTACTTTGTAGAGTGAAATATAAAGGAACTGGTAGGAAATGTCATTCAGTAGTTTAGAGGAATGCAGCTGGGCTTAATAAAGAATGATTGAAGGTGATGAATTTGATAATAACAGAATTTTGAGAATGCCACTCCAGTGATCCAAAAGTGAGGAAAACGGAAGTTGCACAGGATAGTTTTTTAATAAAGTCCATTTTCCCTTGCTGTTGCATGAATCACCTCTGACTGCAGGGCCATGGAGGGGGAGAGACAGCAGGAGGAGGGAGAACTGGGCAATAGAAAGGGAGCTGTGGTTAAGGCAGTGGCTTTGGAGATCATCTGACTGGATTCCTTTTCTGTCCCTGCCTAAGAAAGTCATTTAGGAGATGTCTGTGGCACAGTGCCATTCTGCATTTAGTTTGGCTACTAAATGCAGCTGCTTTCACTGCACTCACTAAGAGCAGAAGTGGACGGTTTCTCCCACAGGCCCTGCATTCTCTGTCTGTGAAGTGGGAAGAATAATATTTCTTTTCCCTCACTCCGCTCAGTGCATGCCATCTTCTGTCTTAGTCTATTGGTACCAAAAGAAGGCCAAGCTCACGGGTCCCAGTCTTCTTTGGCACCTTTTGGCAGCACTTGATTTTGTTCCAGAAGCAACTGGGATTGGACTTGTCATGATTTAGTTTCCAGAGGCAGTATATTTTTGTTTTGCTGATGGAGGCTGACTTCTGCTCACCTGTGAAGCCAGTGTGTAGTTGATCAACCAATTAATCTCATGCCTCATTGCAATGTTTCTTGTAACTTTTACAACCCCCTTTAATCACCGTGACCAGATCCTTGTTTTGGCTGTAACCTTATAAGAGGAAACAGTACCCAAGTTTTCTTGCTCTCATAAGGGATAGAGACAAAGACTTGTCTTGAATAAAATATAAAATCCAATATTCATTCTATTGTAATATTCAATTCCAGAAGCTATATGGAAGCAAATATTAATGCATTCTCTGTAATTATTTGAACTATTTTTATGAACTATATTAAAACTATAAAGTATTAAGCTTTGAATTTTCAACAGCTATTCTTAAAAATTAATGATTTGTTTCTGAAAGTTACTGTATTATTAAAGTTGTACTCATGCATTCAAAACTGAATCATTTTCACCTACTGCCCCTATAAAATTCCTCTAGCAACACACAGGAAACTAGGTGGAAAAGAGTTAAATAGTTTTGTGTCAATTAGATCAGCTACCCCAATTGGAAGTATCTCATAAAGTGAGAAAAAGGTCTTTTCAGATTTTTCACCTAGTCTTGAACTGATGCAACATCTGAATGTGGTTGCTCTAGATAACTGGGGAAACTTTTTTTTTTAAAGGACATGTCCAAACATGCCCAATGCAAATATTGTCAATGGAATGCAAATGCTACTACAAAAAATAGTAGTTGGGCTTTTTTTCCTTGTCTTTCTGGTTTTGAACATGCAATGAGAGGAAAAAACGTCTTCAGACGTAGGAAAACCTATGCAAGTAAAAAAAAAAAGCCACCATATTTTCCCTGTAACACTTTGGAAGATAAATTTACAATTACAGTTTCAGTTAAAGCTGCAAGGAAGGACTCTTCATCTTTTCAAGCTGTGAAGTTCTGTCCTCAGTGTTGGTGCTTACAACATTTTATTTCTCTCAGTACTGAGTGGGGCTTGCAGGAAAAAAACTAAGACAGATGGGAGGGAGCAAGCAAGAAGGAACATGACTTTAGGATTTACTGTTTAAGGCACTCACCTGCAAAGAGGAAAGGAAGGAGGAGAAAAATGTTGTATGCTGGTCCCTCTTTCAGAGAATATCTGTGCCTTCTACCATAACTCCCTAGATTAAAACCAGAAATATTTTAATACTTAAAAATTGAGCCATGTGTTGGTGACATGGTCACATACAGTGTCCCCAGCTAATTCTAATTTTCTCTTACCTGCCTTAGAGGTTAAGATTTCTCTGTCTAAATACATGCAGCTTCTGTCTGATCAGAATATCAATATTCAAAATATTTCACTAGAATTTTTAAAAAATGCAGAATTTCATGACAGAATGCAGCCACCATTGATTTACATATGAAACCAACTTCCAGTTATTTAACTAGTGTCAGAAACTGCATCCTTTAGCAATGCACATAGCAAAACACAGTTTCACTTAATAAGAACTTCTGTTAATCACTCCTGAAGTCCATTTAAACAAGAACCATGTATTTCTTAGAAACAAGACTATGCCAGTTCTGGGTAAAGGACTACTTACAATACCATTTTAAGATAGAATAGTAAAAAGTTAATTAAAATACTTTTACAATATTCCCCTAATTTCTTTCGTTCCTTATTTGTTATAGACACACAAACACAAAACTTTATAAAACATAGTTTAACCACACCTTTAATAACACAAATGTCAAGACTGTGATATGGTTTTTTTCCATTATCCTCTAAAAGATAATGAATTTGTGTCTAACAGTATATTTGCTTATAACATATTAATATATCACCTAATTGACAGCCACACAGTTTGTAAATTAATTCAGTCTTGTTTCCTGTGGTATCTACTTTACATTATTTAGGGACTGACTACACAGTATGATTATTTTGTCCTTACTTTGCTTTGATGCAGTGAGTTTATTTCATTGTTTGCTGCTTCACAATGATGTTCATGTATTCAGATTGCAAACTGGGTAGTTGTTTGACAGTGCCTTACCAAACTGCTTTGCACATGTTTCAGCCAGTTTTATTTTCTTTCCTACTCTAGAGAAACTTTCATTAGATGTTACTTGTGTTCAATGTTAGTGTTCAGCCAGAGTATTTTGTCTTTGGGTTTTGGGGTTTCTTTTTACTTTCTTTCTTTCTTTCTTTCTTTCTTGTTTGTTTGTTCCAGAAACAAAACCATTAGCAGTTTGTCCAAGCCCTTTGGTAGGCCATCTGCTACTGTGAGAATCATGCTGAAGTCCTGGATCTGTTCAGGATAGGGACAGGAAACATCAAGGAGTGTTGCAGGGTCAAAAGCCTGAAATGCTGTATTCCAAGGGGGCAGAAAGGGCAGGGCTATGTGAAGATATGCATGGGGTACTGCCTCATTAAACTAACAATATGAAAATGTCTTCCAGAAAGCATGAGCCACCCATCCATGTTTTCATCAGCTGTGTAGAATTTTGCCTTAGGGCAGCAGCACGTTCCCGCATCCTTGCAGATGCAGCTGGATTGCACGGGCAGCCGTGGTGGCCAAGCTCCTGCCGCCCTCCCTGGCACTGTCTGACAGTGAGAGATCCCAGCGTGACAGATCTTGACTTGCCTTTCCCTGCTATCCATTCTTATCCATTAACTATTCATGCAAGCTCCCAATTAGACTATGGAAGATAAGAGCATTAATTGGCAGTCACATTCCTGAGTGTCAGACAATATTGGCATTACCCTTTCTGTTTTCAGGTAGGTCTTCACTCTTTTATGCTGTTTATTATTTCTTCCATGTTCATGATGCACAAGAATGGAAGAACAATGTACCTTCTAATTTGAATTTGGGACCATTCTTTTTTTATTTAGATGCTTTCAGTATATTAAAACCTTTAGTTTAGAAACCATTTAGTTTAGTTTTCCATTTTGTGGTATTTCACCATTAAGATACTGCTCAGCTGAAGTAATATCGTTTAATAACTTCTCTAGCAGGATCAAACAGGCAAGCCCTCGCTTTACTGATGATGATTAAGGGTGGGAGTCATGCTGTGAAAGAGTGACTAAGTGCTGTTATTGAGATCTGACAATTTTCCTGGAAGATGGATCTGATAACTCTGTAACAAGCATATTTCAGTGAAATGACCCAATTTTAGAAGATTAGTATATTTTCCTAAATCCAGTAAGCTTTTCTAAAAATCTCATGTCTACAAATCTGTAGGAGTTCTCTGAAAGGAATTCTAAAAAGGGAGACTAATACCTACCTGGCAGTCCCAGAGAGCTGCAGTACAGAGGAGCATCCTATGGATGCACTGTCATTTTATGTTTATGGAGCTGTGAAGACATGTAAGACTAATTGATGCTGAAAGCAGGAGGAAATCAAAGTGCAAAACAAGAATTCTCGGAGTTCAGCATTTGACAACGTTCTTCTTAAAAAAGTCATGCCAAACAAAGCCTCAAGTCGGTCTTACTGTTGCAAGTAATTAATATGTCCATTATGACCAATAGTTTTCATAAGCTGAGAGAACTCCCTCACTTGAACAAATTAATTACACAGTATTTTGCAATTCTTGTACTGATAGAGATTAATAGTTAGACATCAACACGGGTACAGGTTATAACAAGAATATTCTTGTGTGAGAGTCATGATACAACTGAATAGTGGGTAGCCATCGGCCTTATGTGGAAGGAAACAGAAGCTATGAGGTATCTTACAGCGTTTTAATATTAGTAGTTTGTTATTTTCTTCAGTCATAAAAAATGTTTTGCCCAAAACAAGTAATTTGGAACTCCCTCTTTTGCACATATCTAAGTGGAAGATTAGTTTCTGTAAAGATCAGATTTGGTTCCTCCTTTACTCATCTGCCTCCCCTGCCACCACCCCGGGATGCTTTTCACATTTGTCATGAGACTTTTATCAATATATCAGGTTTCTATCCCATATAACAAAGTTTGGCAGGGCTAGCTTCTGGCCCACATCTTGAATTCAGTATGTAAGGTGCTTCCACTGATTCTGCATTTATTCTTGGAGGAGGCAAGGAGCAGTTGTTCAGGGAATAAAAAATCCCAGGCTATGTCTTAGGAGGGAGGAGGGAAGGCTTCATGCCCATCCATGGCCCCACAGAACCCTGACTTGCTACTGGTGTAGTGTCAGCCTCAGAAGAGAAGGGAAGACAAGAGCAGTGACACAGTTACATCCAGATCTGTGGCTGTCACTGTTGGGATAGCAGTGAGAAAATTGCCCTCAGTCCCACCTGGATACTGAGTGTAGTTACCCCTTGTGGCTGCTACGGGAAGACCACCCAAACTCACCTGTGCTAAGGAGTGTCCCACTCAAATCCCTATCTTTTTATCTTTTAAATCAAACAAAACAGAACAAAAACGAACCAAACAAAAAATACCATCACTAAGAAAATAAAATATGTATCCTGACGTTGTTCCAACAGCATTTTCATCTTCTTTTCTTAGTGGGAAAGTCATCACCTAATTGTTTTGTGCAGCAGTGGGCCAAATTCTGTGCTGGTATAAATGGGTACAACTTTGTTAGCAATAGTTCTTGTTTAATTCAGTACTAGTGGCCTTTAAAAACTGATTCAGAAGGTAAAAGGAACAAACTTGGTTGTTGCCTTAGCCTCAGGTTAGTAGAGCAACTGAAAATTCACAGTGGAACCTAATAAATAAAGACCTTCATGTTTGTCCTCCAAGCTAACAGAGGTGAATTGATGCTCTCCATCCATTTCAACTCCCCATTTAATTTTTTCTGACCAATATAATTGTCATTATATTTTTCATAATGTTCCATTGATCCAAGAATGTTCTTTCCAGTGGTATTTGTATTATTTTCACTCTGGACAGTCATATATTTGAAGATTCATTCTGCAGCAGGACAATTTTGTTTCAGTTTGTCATTTGAAAGATGTTGTAGTGCTAGAAAGTAGTGAGTCCTGAGCTTTTTTATTTTGCTGCCCTGAACTGCATACGACTCCAGAGATGTCTGTGGTTCTTGGGTGCTGAAGTTTCATCATTCTCAGTTCTGTCTGTTAGTCCACAATTTCAAGTAGCAAAATAACTCCCTGTATGAAACACAATATTCAGTGTAATTTGAGTTTCTCTTAATCAGGCTTTAAGGAAATCCTTAATCTGCCATTTCAGTTTTTCCTGTCATTTGCTTCATTATGTAGCTGCATATGTGACTGACTCATCAGTCCTCCTGATCATGCTCTTCAATATGGGCATTTGTATCTGTACTGGTGTACTGGGCTTGGCTGCAATAGAGTTAATTTTCTTCGCAGTGCAAGTATGGGTAGCTGTGTGGTGCTTAGTTGCTGGCTGGGGTTAAACCACGACACTAAGAAATATTTTTACGACTTTAAATATGTCTGGAAAACACAGAAAGACAGTAGCTCTGGAAAAATGATTTTAGGAGATCCAAGAAAGTTTTCAAGAACGTAGACAGCTGCTTTTGTATTTTATTTTTCTGAAATTCTTAGTATTTGGATTGGGAATTTTATGCTGTTTTCAGAATATCTTTTTGAGAAAAACTGTGTGTGTAATGGTGACAGAACCATTGCCAGATTTAAAAATAACCCCAGCAGCAACAGCAAAATGCTGTCCCTTGCAATTTGTCTCCCTGTACCAACATTCCTTCTATATTTTCAGTTATCGTCATTCACAATTAAATAGCTATAAAATAATTTTTTTGAGAACTTAATGTGTGTCTGAATGCACTAGAAACCATGTGGTGTACATCACATACACAGCTTGCTGAACTAAGGAGTGAAATTGTCTAAAAGTAAGTTATGTGGAAGCTTTCCACAGTCTCCTTACGTGACCTTGTACAAGGCCATGAATGTTTGAGGTCAGAAGGAACATAAATATTCATTTCTACATGACTCATTCTGAATACTCCACTAGATAAATTTTAAAATAATTCTAGTTAACCAGCACTGAAATATTTTGGACATTGATCATTAATGTTCTACATGTTGGTTTGGCAAATCAGTTTTTCCCAGTTTCTCCTACCAGAAAACAAAATAAAATCTTTGCTCAGACTGCCCCCTGCAGAACACACAGCAATGGGGTTTAATACCTATGGTTTATTATCAGTGATAAAGGAGAATTCAGAGGCAAGATGTCCCAACAGTGAGCTCATATATAGCTTACAGAAATAGACTAATAGTTATTTTTCAAAGTATTTCAAGACTATATTAATGGAAGGGTTTAAATGTGTCTAGGTGGTTATTCGTTTCAGGAAATGTCCTTAATATGCTGCTACTGTACTGCTTCTAAAGAACAGTGTGTGGAAGCACAGGCCCTGCTAGTTATACTACTGTGATTATATATGGCCCTTATAATTCCCTTTTTCTTGATCACAGCCAGTGCCCCAGGAATTTACCCACCCACCCATGGCTTTGTTCTCAGCTGCTATCAAGAGGTATAGTTGCACTGAAATTTTGACTGGACCTAATTATGTATTCATTAAATGATAAATACTTTAAAAAACTCAAATGTAATGTTCTGTGACTCCTTTTAAGTCTTTCTCCTATTAAAAGATTAATAAAAGAAAAAAAACCACTATTAATGACTTACACATCATGAGCGTTTGCTCTCTTTTCACTGCCCCCTCTAGGTCTGTGCACAGCAGAGGAAGATTTCTTATGAAACCTCATATAACTAGAAAGGAAGAGTTTAATTCAGCCTTCCACAAATATGTTTTCAGGAGCAAGAGAGGAGACAATTGAGGCACTTCCAAATATTAGACAGATTTAGGGTAAACGCAAATCTGGAAAGAAAAAGACATATAATAGGTATTACAAGTTCTAATTCCTGTTAAAGGCTGTTTCTTCCAAATAGGGGCTTATGTTTTGCATATTTATTCAAATATCAACTCTGATAGAGCCATTAAAACTTGAATATTAGCTCCAAAATATTTCCCTATCAGATGCTGAGTTCTCAGCTGCGCTGGGGCAAAAACTTTCCATTTGACAATGCCAATCAAGGCAGACATACAGAAGTAGGACATTTCCCTGATGGATGTGGATGAGCTGGGCAACACTATTGTCTAGAAATGAATTATTTCAAATATAATGGGCCCTAAGTAATAATAAAATATTACACCTTTTTTTTAGAGGAAAATTTCAAAAATGTAAATGTTTTCTCCACCTCACAATGCTTTCTCCAGAGACTGCATGGCTTTTGTGACATCCTATGGGATTCCAAGTCCCACAAGATGAAAAGGGGGAAGAAGTTTCCCGGATATTGCTGCCTTTCCTATTTTCTTTGGCTCTTACAGTTTTTAAGGTATGCCAAATACTGTTTTCACATGAGATACTTGCCCAAAAAGGATCAGAGAAAACATTTAATATTTTCATTACAGATTTGACACCCTTGAATATTTTGAGAAACTAGATGGTTCAGTTAGGTTCTTTATGTATTGGGAAAGCGGAAAGCTGTTTCTTTCCCACCAGAAATTAAATACACCATGGTTAAATCTCAGATCCCACAGTCAGCTGACCTTTGTCCAGAGAGACCATAAACCAAATACTGACATTAGTTCCTTTCTGTTGTGTGAGATTACTGTCCTCTGCTTGCATCTAGAAGTATAAGTGCTTATTCTTGTCTCAGAATCACACTCAGCTTAGTCAGTGAAGGAATATCACAGCTTTCCCACTAAGTAAAATGCAGTTATCATATTGAATAAAAAGGAAAACATTACCCTAAGCATCCATTGTCCTTAATCTTCCATTAGGAAGAGAGAGCCTGCAAAGTTTTTTACCCTGTAGAAACTCAAGCCAAGTAAAATCAGTGTGTTACTTGCTGATGATCATAGTAATTTCCAGGTTCTTAAAATAAAGATTATTTTCATTAGGAAATTGTGTCAAACTTCAGGAAAGCCTGTTTGGATGTTTGCAGTGCTGTTTTTTAAGTTCTGGTTAAGGGCTAATTTCTGTGCAGAGCTCAGTACCCTCAGTCCCTATTCAAAGAAGTTGTAACTGAGGGTATTTGGCAACTGAAACAAAGACTCAATGACTGACATGATTTCCTTCCTACTTTCACTCTGGTTATGAGAATGGGTCACCTAAATGTTTATGATGTCATTGTTGTAAGTTTGTTTTTGAACTACAGTCATAGTCACAACATATTTTTTAGCCCATGTATTAAATCTACAGCTTGCTTCAAAATCTGGTTGAATATGTGATTTTGTTGGATGAAATCTAAAAAAACTTCAGAATTTTTAAAGACATAAATCTATCTGATTCATTTTTATTTTCTTTGAACTTTGCTTCATTTTCTAAGGTTCACTCTTTATTTTCACAATTTTTTCATATTATATTTCCAGGCATGGGCCCATTACTCCACCATTGTTCCTTAATGGCAGAGAAAAGATTGGTTTTACACTCAGTATCACAAGTATGTAGTAAAAAGATGGAAGGTTGATTTTTTACATAATGTCTAGGAGGTATTATTCTTCCTATAAATGTTTGACTTTACATCAATGGAAACTGAGTCAAATAGGCTCCTTACTGCTATGTTCTACCTCTAGTTAATTAGCTACAGATTTCTTAAGCTGTGTTCCCACACTGTGTCCCTTTTGTAAAGTTTCTGTTTTAGCAGTTTTATCTTATGAAGGACATATTTCGCAGAAGTGGATTCTTTCTATTTTCAGTTAAAAGTGATTCTTGGAATCTCATAGAGGTCTCCATTGCTTTAGAGACTGTTTATTCAAAAGCCTGAACTCTTGCTTTTCATCATGGTGAGACTTGTACTTATAATGTGACAACACAAAAATAATGCAATTTTTTTTTATTAATATTTGCAAATTATTTTTTTTTATTTTAGTTCCTCTTTAGTTCCTCTGAGAAGGTTGCATAAGTCATATTTGAAACAAGTTCATTTAGTGGTTACATTTTGTAGTTGGGTGTCCCTGTCTAATCTCTTAAACACGTATGCATATCTTTCAGCTGGGAATTAGAAAATTATATTGATATATTCAAAATTTGTTCTTAATAGCTGGGACAGTAAATGTTGCTGCAGAAAAGATCCTCACAACTTAGCTTATAACATCAATCCTTTTACTATCATCATGAGTCTCAAGAGATGTTACATTAAATTATTGGGACAATTAACACATTTCTCAGTATAACTCTTTTATTTTGATGTGTGGCCAAAATTAGAGTAAAAATAAATTATTGAAGAAGGATTAGAGGGGAAGCCTCCATCCCCCTTGATTTTTAAGGATACAGTTTTTGGTATGTTTAAATATTTAGAGATTGAAACACCTAAGTTGTAGACCTAAGTATTTTAGATTGCTGATTATATCTCTGTAATAAGAAATTCCATTAAAAAGGAATGAAATATGTACTGAGTTAAAAATATATTAAATGTGAACAGAGAGTTTTTCTTCCTGACTGGGGCTATTTTCTGTTGACATCAAAATGACCTTTGCCTCATATGTTTATTTCCCTCATTTTCCCATCTCTGAATGGTGAAAGATTTCAACACAAAATCCATGTAATTTTCTATAACTTAATTTTAAATAATATATAAATAGATTTATGTTTATCTTGTAAATTAGACTTCCAATATTGGCAGCAAAAATCAAGGAGCTGGCTGACAGAAAGAAAAAACCAACTTCTTCCCTTATTTTGTCCTAGTTCCTTCCTTCCTCTGCCAACAATCACAATTCTTTCTTCAAAGAGAACACAGTTAGTCAAAGCCTGACTTTTCAGTTTTTCTTTTGCATTAAGTAAGCTGAAGCATATTCAGCAGTGCAGCTCCAGGCCCTTGTTTGCTAGACTCCAATGGCGTGTGCCAATATGGTTACACTTCCACTTGCTGTTGATTAGAATCTGCCTGATTCCCTATCCCCATAGCTGTTGGTCTCTTTTAGCTTTGGACGTCACCTTTCAGTCTGTGTTGCTAACTGAAGAAAGCTGAGGGTGTTAATATTATTTGAAAATTTGAATCAGTGAATTTAAAGATATTTTTCTCTCCATGTGGGGCTTTTATTTCTTTAATTTTATTAATTTCTCCTTTTTAAATTTCAGGCAATATTCAGCATTACAGATTCATAAGGCAGCCAAATAATCACTGGTTAAAATATGCACACTTCAATCCCAACCAATTTTTTTTATCCAAACATTTTTCTCTTTCATCTGACACAGTAAATCTTTTATTCTGCTGATTTTGTCACAAGTAGTGTAAGAAGAAAACAAGTAAATTGTGAGTTACATTACTTAAGACATCTTCCTTTGTTTTTTTTCATGCCAAGACAAACCCATGACTGCCCATTTGGATGATAAAGGAAATGGAAGTCAGACTCAAACGGGAAGTATGGAATGACACATCCTAAACTATGAAGAAAATGCAACAGGTATGTCTTGCAGTTGACCACAGTCTTCTCTAGCTTGAATGAAATGATCTAGCAATGGTACTTTTCTAGAGATATTTAGAGAAAGACAAAGCAAAGTTAAAATACAGTAGAAATGGATGGGATAAGTGTGAGAAAGTAAAATGGAAATGCTGATTTTTACATTTTTTAGTTCTCTGACTCTGTTTACACCCAGCAGTGGACGACTTGCCAGGAAAATATGATTGCTAGCTCTAATGATTCAAATATTTGTGAGGAATGGTGATTATATAACCACTCTAAGAGTCTGAAAGAGCACATTTCTTTGAACTGTGCAGCTGAGATGGGCTGGTTAAACAATAATAGTAATTAATATAATTTGCTAAAAAAAAGACTTTCATCCACCAGTGTATTTTAACATTAGCAAAGGAAAGTTTGCAATATCTGCAATCACAGGACACTAAATAAACAGTAAACAACTGTATTCCAGTTTTTAGAAGCTGGAAAACCAAAGCAGAAAAATGTCAAGCTGGCCACACTTTGAAGGCAGTTCCAGGAAAAAAAAAATCAGAATCACTCTGTTATTTTTCGTCTTGTGGTAATGCTCAGAAGTTCTTTTTCTGAGACAGCACCCCCATCAAGAATACATTAGAAATGTGCATAACTTCAAGTGATGCACAGAATAAGTAAATAGTTCTGAGCACACTTAAATAAACATCTTTGAAAATTTGAGTCTGAGAGGTCAGTTAATGGTAGGAAGCTATTTTTTCTCTCAATCTTGCTTTATTTTGTTCCCCTCTAACAGGATACTATAGCTTATGACATATGGTCTGCTTAAATTAGGCAGGCACTCGAAACCTTGTTCGTTCATCTCGGCGTGCGAAGCCAAGTTGTCTATTAATAGGAAAAGCCTTGCCCTGGAATAATGTGTATGCAGCAGTCAGTCTCTGCATGGGGGAAATGCAGGATATGCTACAATAGGGAATAAAATTAATGTCTTCTGTATTACAGCCAGAACCACTATAATATAATACTGTTCCAAACAAAGTGGAGAAGTGCTGTTAAATCTGTATGTCTAAAAGGTGTGGTATGTTCAGCGACTTGCTTGTCTGTGTTATCCAGCATACTGACTTTCCAGAGTCGTCTCCAAGTTGTAATGGACAACCCTTATCCTGCTACCAGAGCCCAAAGAGGAATAAACCAAGACCACCAGCTAAGACATTATGTAATTGTCATGGATATGAGCATTAAATGACATCAGGTACTGTATTTAAATGAAAAGAGCCAAAATCAAAAAAAAAAAAAAAGAAATGCATGTAAAAAGACTTTGTTAGTTAAGTATGCAGTTTTTTCTTGTATAAAACTAGACATTTTAAAAGAATGTTACAAAGAAAATGCTTGCACAAAACAATCTTACTAGAAATATCAAAAAATGACCATTTTTCTATGCAACATGCTTCTGTGTAAGTTTCAAAAAAATCATTAAAAATAATTATCTTATGGAAGCGAGTTATAGAACTTACTATGGAAGTGAGTTATAGAACTTAGTTATCATTATTATTATGCAAAAATTAGTATATATATGTAATCACCAAACTCTCTTGGTTACTTTAATAGCCATTCCTCTACTTTTGAAAAATGCAATTTTGCAGCATGATTCTATACATCACAGCACTGCAGAGATCATTTGCCTAGCCCATCACTTTGACTGTCAAATGTAACACCCTTTTTCTATCAGATATAAGCAGCTTGTCTTCACTTTCAAAGCCTTCACCTCATCCTACCTATCATCTCTCATTCAGGATCAAGAAATCACTTCTTTCACTGATTAACCCATGATGCCAACCCCCTCCATCTACTTCTTAGATTTTCACTCAGTTTGAAGCTTTATCCCATGCTTGATTTCCTTACATTTGGAAAGAGCTTCTTTAGACATCTGCAGAGCTACCTCCTTATCTTCCTTCTAATCCTATCTGTGAGGTTCCCCTGCCATTATGCTTTCAAAAGAAGTTTCAGAGTTTGGACTGAATTTGCCTAGTTATAATGAGCTATTCCCAAATGAGATTTCTGGACCCACTTCAAATGGAGCCCTCCCAGAGACATGAAGGTTGGTATTTCCTACTCAGATGCGTCACCATCAACTCTGCCTAGTTACCAGTGCCTCACTTTACAGAGGATGCCTTGCTGTTGTCGGGAACCAATGTATTTCTGCTTGAAAACACAGAATGAATTTATGGATTATGTGTCTGGATTGCAGGAGAGACTGTGGTAGTCACTGGCATGTCTGAAATAAGGGCATAGTCTAGAGGGTGTATTGGCCTTTTCCTTCAGATTTTAAGGGGTTGATAAGGCGCTATTTATATGGGCTAAGTGAAATAGTAGTCCTGCTGCTGGACACAGGCATTTGAAATTGTCCTGTACTTGTGTGGAAAGACTGATGGGATGTTTTTAGTTTTGGTGACCAATTTGGGGAGCAGGGTATTGCCTCTGGTTTGTTCAAATTTCTGTCATGGAATGAATGACTAGTCAAGGGAACCCCTGTGTTGCACTGGGTCACCATCTTAGATGAGAACATTTTTCTTTGAAGCAATCATATTTGTAGCCTGTAGCCTTGAACCCATTTGCATGTTGTGTAATGTTTTTATTCCACTCTCCAGTGGTAATGACTCAGGGCCAAGTCATCCCTTTACAGGAATTACCTACAAAGGAAACTGGAAACTCCATGGTTTCTTTCCCTCCAGATGGTGCTTCCAAATCTCTTCTGAAGGTGCTTGTGTTAAACAGAGCATGTAAGTACTTCTGCTGGTTTTGATCTAAGCATCAATGTTTACGGTGAAGGGTTTGTTTCAGAATGCTGGAAAGAAAGGTGCCTGCCCCCTCCTCTCCCTCACTTATCCCTCCTGGCAGTCAGCCCCAGCCAACAGAGAACTGTCATGGCTCCTGAAGAATCAGGAAGCCAAAGTTTCCCCAAACTCCTCACTTCAGGTTTTCTTGGGCCTTCTCTATACAAGATTTTTATCCTCCAATCCATCATTTCCAGCTCTGAAGGACCAGCAGGCTCCTCAGTTGCTGTGCATGAAGATGCAAAGAGAAACCTTCAGACCCCTCTGTTACTGCAGCACATTTGGCCTCCTGTTAGGCTGGCCCGTAAAATCATCTGAAAAATATTCTATACTGTTTGAGGGATTAGTCTGTCGTCCAGAGAAGCAGTGACTAGATTGAGTCTGAAAATCTTCAACACATGGAATAACCAGGTTTAAAACATCCTTTTAGATTACCTTTCCATAATTTATCAGAACTGGATCTGCACTTTTAGAAAGAGTTCAGGCTAGGATTTCTCCAAGGCACCAATAGGATGTAGATAGCAAGTCATAGTCTTGGTCAGAATTTCAGTCTGAAAACACCCACAGAGTTGTTCAGCTTTCTCAAAATAAAAACGAAAATCACTCCCAGACAGATTTTTTTTAACAAGTTTCAGCATAAAACTGTATTTTTGTAGCCAAGCTATAAACCTCTGAAAATGAGTTTATGTGGAAATGCTGAAGCCTTACTTATAGCACTGGTAATGGCTATAGCACTCAATGATTTGATGCTGAAGGCTATTAATCCCAAAGAAAACTTGCTTGGAAGAATTTGAACTTTGGGGGTCAATGAGATCTCAGAGGAAGCTGGACTGAAAACTGAGAAAAGCTGATTTTGTCCATGTAAATCAATTGTTACTGTTTTTCTGTCTGAGAAAAGTTTAATGCAAAGCCTAAGGATTTATGAATAGGAAAAGGGAGAACCTCTAAAGGTCTTGTATGAAGTGATTAATAACATTGTTATTTTTTTAGATAATGCTATTTTAAAACCATGCTGATGTTTTAAGAGAAGGAAAAACTATGCAGTTCACTTATGTGCCCTGGTTTAAGCTGATGGTCAATTTAAGGTTGTGATACTGCAAATGCAAATACTATTTTGTAAGAAGATTTCAGCAAAAC
This sequence comes from Xenops minutus, assembly GCA_035221455.1. Lineage (NCBI taxonomy): Eukaryota > Metazoa > Chordata > Aves > Passeriformes > Furnariidae > Xenops > Xenops minutus. The sequence goes on along the minus strand of JAWWEE010000004.1, from coordinate 21,702,522 downwards.
ATACAGAAAATACACAAGAATTGTATTAATAGCATGATTTATGAGATCTGAAGAAGTTTATTGGATTGTACTTTGAGGCAAAAATATATGTCAGAGATCTATTTTAAAGCGGAGCAGCTGAGGCTTCACTAGGCAGAAGTGCAAGTCTTCCTGTGTAGCATGAGAATCTCACTCACCTTCCACCAGGGATATTCAGAACCCCTAATGCTGTTAGGCCCATGTGGCTTAATTCCCTAGCAAGTCATCACACTATAGTTCTGCAAATGGTCAAGACTCTGACATAGGGCCTGAATGGCTTCCCGTCACTGGAACTGAAGAATGCTTGAAAACAGAGCAATAAATCCTCTCCTTCACTACAGACAAGTAAATCACAGCAACTCATTTGGGAGGTTGAAAGCAAAACATAGGCAATGAAGACAATTTTGTGTATTGACTACAGAGTTTTGGTTAGGTTTCTGGCTCCATATCAGTCTAAGTAACAGGATCCTACTCTGTTTCTTCACAGTTTAAGAAAAGTTAAGTTTCTGGAAGCAATGACAACAGACAAGTTCATTTGTCAATTAGAATAATAATAATGATCAAAGTATTTTGAAATTTGTCTGCTTCTATTGAATTCATGCAAGCAAATTACTAGCAATTGAGTCTATGTGTGTGGGTGGGCTTACAATTACTAATTAATCACAGCCACAAACTAGTATGTCTCCTTTGATGAATTTTCTTAATTTTGTGTTGTTTTCCTGATAATTCTAGAAAAGTCAAGAATTTAAAAAAAAAAATTAAAAAGGCTTCTATGTGGAAAAAAACTGTATCATACTTAAGTAGAAACATGAACAAACTAGTATCTAGACAAAGTTGTATATGGGCACTATACAGCTAATCTAATAGGATGTTCTACACAGCATTGCCAATGTCCCATGTTCAAAAGCTTGTACCATACAAAGTGGTGCACAGGGCAAAGGAAGCACAGTAGGTTTGTTCCTTCCTGTCTCCTTCATGAAATGTGGATGAGACAATGGTTAAGTAAAGTGAACTGCAAATATTGAGCATGAGGTGAAAGATGTTGTATCATAACAAAAATATTAATCCTGAAAGTGATTCTCTGATAAATATTTTGGAGATGACTCAGAAATCCATAAAGAGAAGAGAGGTGATTATACTCCTGTAGACATTTTCTCCAAGTTCCTAAAAGTGCCACTTGTACAAAGTGCTCAATAGTACCACTTGTCTGAGTGCCACTAGTACAAAGTCAAGCCTTCCAATGTTGTTGTTTTTTTAAGTACAGTATTAAAGAAATGTTTTGCGAATTCAAAAGGAAGGTTAACTTTGTGAGACTGTTACAGGTACAAATTATATCAGGCTACAAAAAATTACACAGTTTCACTGTTCACACAGAATTATATAATTTGAACAATCAAATTAATCCTTTCAGTTAATTTGACTCAAATGTTTGGGATACACTTTGATTACTGTAAATTATGAATTTTCAGATTTTTTCCTCAGTGAAAGAAAACAGATTTCAGTGTGTCAGAATTCCCCTCCAAATGGAAACACAGCTTCCCAACCAGTTCCCCTCTTGGACATAATTCCTACTCTCCTAATCCCATGCATGGCACAGTGAAAGTAGAGCAACACAAATCTTAGCAAACCAGCATTTCCCCAGAAGGATTCTGAGCCACTATGGACAGATATATACTTTTACATTGCACTACAGCCAATAAACAAAACTGTCAGGATGGCTCATCTCCTAGAAGTCTTATAAGCAAAGAAAAATTTGCAGTCATCAAAATCATTGGAGCAGTGCAAACTTTCCACATGGTGATACAGTAGCTGTGGCAGTGCAAAGATCAGCTTCACACCTTGAACTTATTCAAGCACCTGTGACCAAATCTTCCCTTCAATAAAATGGGAATAACAGTGTCTGACTTGTTTAAAAGGTTTTTAAAAAAGATTTCTGAAACTACATTTAATATTTTAATGATCAGGGCCGTTTTGGGCCAACGGATCTCGTTTTATTTAAACAGGAGAGAATTTATGGAAAAATAAAAATTAATTTGAATTAAAATAATAAACTCCTCTTTTACAGGACAAATAACAGAGTTTCTGTCAGAAGCCTTCTCTACAGAATGATGGGCTTCTGTCTCATCACTGTTAAGTAAGAGAAAAATTATTATTAATCCTGACAGTTTTCAACACTGAAATAATGCCTAACAACCATTTTCCAGTGATATTTTTTTAAAATCAAAAGCACCATTTTGATATTTTCTGTTTGCAGTCAAATTCTCTGTGGCTAGTCTTTATTGTGGCCTTTGTGCTAGAGAAGAGATGCCAAAAATCATTAAAACTGATATTGCAACATAAGAGAATAGAACAGTTTCATACGAAACTGTCTGAATATGTTTATTGTGATTTTTTCCCCCCTCAGAGTAAAGCAATAGCATAATACCCAGCTGCATGATAATATTGGCAAGCAAGGCCATGAATTTCAACTGCAAACCCTAAACACTGAATGTGCTGTGCTTTTTAAAGAAATCCCCTTTTGTATGAGATATGTAATACCCTTTTGTGCTGGAGTGGTTTGCATAATAATAGTTTTCTTTAGTTATTCGTTATCATGTGATGGAGCTGCAAAGTGAGCTAGGCAGTAACAGCATAAAAGACAATTTTCAATTTTTCTCTAATTTTTCAAAGATTTTCTTGTCGTTTAGATGTAAATACTTCTAACTATCTTCAGAAAATATATCCAGTTATTAACATTTCAGACCTAGTTGCTACTTTTCTTAATACCTACTGTCCTATTTGAGCTTTTCTTTTTCAGAAGAAACAGGAACATTATTTCCTTTGCATTCACTACTGAAGAACTTCAAGCATCTTAAAATAATTGGGCATATGAACAACTGGTGTAAATCAGCATTCCTCTGTTCAAAGACATTGATACCTTGCTCAAGAGTTTAACAGTAGAATTATTTGATCAGACAAGGCAAGTAAATTTATGTTATTAACTCTGTAGCTTGTATTAGAGTTGTGCCTGTGTTATCCTGTGCCACTGAGAGAAAAGGTACTGTCTGACTGAAGAGCCATTCTAAAAATTGGGCATCTAGGATACATCTGAGACTAAGCATCAAATAAAATTTTAAGAATTTTTTGATGAGATTTCCCATGTAAATTTTTATTAAGATTGCTCTTGGGCTCTTTGATGTGTTCTAATCTGGGTAGTAAGTAAGGAATATTTCCCAAAGGAGATATAATTACATTGAAGTGGAGCTCAGTTTTATTCACAGTGAAATCCAAGAGGAGGACCAAAGCCAGGGGAAGTTCCTCAGCTAATGTACAATAAACTAACCATTATTCTAACTGATGCTATCAAAGGATTTTTCCTTTGAAATCAGCAGAATTATGCCAAGTTACTCTAGTTGAGACTTTGGCCATAAAATTGCGTGTGGTTTGAACCTCTGGCCTGCAACCACTGCAAAAGGACCATTTCCAAGCAATCCTGAAAAGTAACAAAGAAAAGCAATGCTATTACCTATTATCTTAAATTCAAAGTGCAGAGAATGTTCATAATCTACCTGGAAAGCATTTAGAGCCTTGCAAATTGAAGAAGGTCAAAACAAACTGGGTTAGATTATTTCAGAAGAGCTCACAAGGTGGATTATCATATGATCAGATTTTAGCACTGAAATGAATATCCAAGCAGAAAATGAATGCTTCAGAGCCCCAGTAAGTCTTTTATAGCTTCATGTGTCAAAATGAGAGACCATTAGACACAGACATCCTACAAAACTTACATGAATAAATCGTTTATGAAGTGACCATATATTATTGTTTTCTAAAATATCCAAGATCTGTCTTCACCAAACAGAGCGACAAGAAATTTTCACAGCTCCAACCAGTAAAAAAACATGCTATCAGTTAATACCAGAGAGAGAAATACTATCACTGAAGCCATGGAGAAAGCCCTAGAATCTAGGTGAAAGAGTATTATACTGATTATATGTTCTGCAAGTCTTTTAATCTGAAATCTCAAAACTGAGCCATCCTCTGAGAAATATGAGTTGCTTCATATCAGTTGGATACCAGATACTCCTAATGCACTGCAGGCTAAGCAACATGTTACACTCTCAGTGGTGGTGATATATATTAGCTCACATCATTCCCTTTGCCTAGGGAAGCTGAAAGAAATGTTTCAGGAGGAAAAAAATTCAGTGGAGTTTTCTGAAATTTTTTACTAGGAAGGCATAACCCATGCTTTACTTATTATGTCATTATAAGGCACTCAGCTTTTTTGGGAATTAGTGCTTGTGACTCATAGTCACATACCTTTCTCTGGGGTACAGCCCTTTCCTCCAATTTTCTTATTCCTTTCCCCACATTTCTGGGGTTCTGTGATTTTTTTTCTGCTCCCTAACAGATGTAGCAAGAACCTTATGTGCTCACCACTTTCTTTTTTAATTTCTGAGAAGTGTTGAAGTTTTTGTTCACAGCACACTGTGAATGAGAATTAAATGTTTCTGTTAAAAAAAAACCCCACACAACTTTTCAAATATGTCATTTTTATGTGAATATTCCAAAGTGATGCAGATGGCAAAAATTTGGAGGAATTGGCTATGGGGATTGTTTGATTTGCTGAAACAACTGTTGCTTGTGAAGCAATGAACTTTCTACCAAGGGCAATACATTCACCTTTTTTTATTATTAATTCTCCTTCAGATGATTTGGCAAATCCATTTTGGTATTACATGATATAGAAACCTTTTAGTACATGGGAAGTTTAAGTTTGTTCCTGGCAGGCATAATTCAGTCACATCCTGATACCGTGTGTTTAGGTTTGGCATGTCAGGCACCTTTGAAGAATGAATCAGATAACTGAGTTTAACTGTAAGAGAAATGGCTTAAACTTGCATTTTGTTCAGTTGAATTTAAGGTGCAGGAGCATTTTTCTGTCTTGTATTCTCATTTGCAAGTGGTGATGCTGGTCAATCTTGTTGCATAGCTACATTGCCCAGACACCTTAGTCAGTTCAAAAGAGTCTCCAGAAACAGGGCAGGACTTCTCCTGTAAGGGAGTCAGTCTATCTCCTAGGACAAGCCCAGCTCTTGGTAGCACTGCAGTTTGAACATTTCAGTAACCTGCAATGACTGGCGTGTATCACACAGAAGTTCACTTCACTGTAAGGGAGCGATCCTCAAACCCTGAGTTACCTCCTAAAATATGCCCCCTGCAAAGGGTGCACAGTTTGTATGCATGAGCATGTAGCAGTGGGGGAATGTCCTCTGTGCATGGCTGCACTATTCTTAGAGAGATTGTACTGAAAATGTGGGCTCCAGCACTCTTTGGGGAGGTTTGTACATGGATCCAAAATTTTTGCTCCTTTTTGGGCCATATCCTGATTACTGCCTGCCTTCTTTTTGAAATGTTTGTGGCTGACAGCATTGGGAAAGACAGTATCACTTTAGATGGGCTTCTGAGGCACTCCTATGATAATTTCTGTGACAGTTCCACTATAACAGCTCTCATTTACATTTCATCTGACAGCTTTCATTTCCAATGAAATGTTTTAACACTTTTTACCTGGAAAAAATACTCACTTTTGGCCAATAAGTGCAAACACATTAGCCACTACATTCTCCAAGTCCATAAGATGTCATGGTGCAGTATTCCAGGAGCCTTCTGAAAGTCCCCTTCTGGAGTGAGCCCAAGATGACAAAAAGAAGCACAAGATGTGGGTGGAAAAACAAGTCATCCCTAGTGCTGACTACAGTGGATAGTGTTGTAAGAAAACAACAGACCAGGGCAAATTTATTTATATTCTCTTTCTGTGACCACTTAATAAGAATAGGACCTATTTTCAAGTAAACTGAGCTTTTTCAATATTTTGTGTCCTCTATGCATGAAAATGCAGAATTCAGCTCAAATAGTCTTCTGGTGATCCAGTTACTGAGACAGCCTTCCAAACAGCCAAGGTCTGAGCCTTAATGAATTTAAAAGCTTATAAAATGTTCTTTGGTTATATGTGCTTTAAAACAAAAGGTTTATTCTTACATGCTGGTATGCCTTTATTGGCACCATTTATTTACTTTTTATAGGAGTGAGAGCATGACTACTTTTATGCCAGCATATTTGATTGTGTATGACTTACTTTACACTTACAGGGTTCTATTGTTAGTTATAAGGAAAAATAAAATTTGTGTAGAGTGTTTAGTTAACTCGCTGTTGAAGTTAAGCGTGACATATCTTTGGAAATGTCTTAAAGGATTATTTCTAATGGCACCATTGGGACTCTTGCTTTGCTTATAAAAATCCATGTGATTTTGTAGTGGACAAAGATACAATTATCCCAGAATACGTTCAGGAAAAAACATCAGATTTCTTTCAGAGGAGGTGCACAGATACGGTTAGCAGTGTGTGTTATTGTTCCATGGGCACACTAGCTTATATTTTCAATGTGCGACATATTCTTTTACCACTTTTGATGGTCAGAATTAATTCCCTTTAAATCAAGATATTGCATTTCAGAGGTGGAATTAGTCCTTAATCATATGAGTACAAGCCAAAGAATAGTCTTAGCTAGGATTTTAATATTGCCAGTGATGAAAATCTGAATGCTTGAAGTCTCTCAGTATTCTTAGATCTTTGAGAGACAGATTCTCAAAGTTTGTCCCAGTTTAAGACAAGAAACTGCAAACTCAATCTCATTGTAACAAAAGAAATTATATTCATGGGCCTTTTTCTCTTTTGTAGATCAAGAGATCTGTCCTCTACATTCCCACTAAAGCTTTTCTGCAAAGTCCTTAAAAAGCTGAATAAACCTTTTTAAAACCTAATTACATGTTATATTAAAAACATGTCTCAAAATTACATTTCTCACAAGTTGGTGTTCAAGAATTAAGAGTTATTTCTGTTGACTTCCCAAAGAACTTATTAAATTTGTTTCTTTCTCATGAAGGTGGAGGGACTCTCAGATGGGCAGAACTGAAGTTTAAGCTGAACAGGATTTTTAAAATATCTGCAGCTCTCCTAGCATCTGTGTGCATTTAAACACGAGGTCTGGTTGTCCTTCTTTAGACCTGGTCTCAAGCATGAATTACTGTAACAGCATCTCCACTGACGGTGAAGTGCTTCCTTGATAGATGTGAGCTTATTGTCTGAGTACTGTTGCTAGGAAAAGCAGCTGATTAGAGGGCCAGCATAGCAGCCAGCTGATGTAATACATGCTTGATAAAGCTCTTATCAGAGCCTTGCACACTTTCAGGAGTGCTCACGATTCAGCTGGATTTATCAATATGAAAAAAGCCCCATTCTTTCTTCATTTCACTCACCTGTTGGAAGCTGCCTCTGCAGAGTTAAGTTTTAAAGCTTGAAATCATCACTCTGTCACCTCCTGCTATTCCTGCCCATCACAGAGTGACAAAGGATGCAGCAAAGGAAATGCCATGTCAGAGAGAGTGTTTTCCCTCTATGCCTGTTCTGGTGACGTGAGACAGTCAGAGCACTTTGAGCTGCTGTTCTCCATGCACAGCCGTGTGCTCCTTTGAAGGCCTTTGAGGTGCTACCTGCAGTGAACCATGTCGTTCAGATTTTGAGGGCAGAAGCAGAGGAAAACAGGCCATCAGAATTGAAGTGGAGAGAAGGCTTTGTAGTATAATGTACAACTGCAATTGTCTCTTCCCAAGCCTTCAGTAGGGGAGGAGGAGGAAAATGATGATGAGTATTATTATTTTATTTACCTACCAGATACTTTTGATTAATGCTATTTAAGAATACAAAATCAAAGGCAATCCTTTAGTTTTTATAAAAACTTCCATGTTAGTTATTACTAAGAGAATCATGTCCTTTGCTTCAATTCCTTATGCAGCAAACAACTTTCATCAATCAAAAGGGAGTATTTCTTTAACAAAAGACATTCTTTAACAAAAATTACGTTCTTTTCTCTATACTATTAAGAAAGATGACCAAAAGAAAACCTTTAATCTTGCAGAAAAATATAAGAAAGCTGTGTGCTAGATACACTAACAGCTTGCTGATCCATGATTTAGCAACACTGGTCCTTTTTGCAGCTTCTTTGTAAAATGCAGATTAGCTCTCAGATACCTTTCAGGAAGGATTTGATTGATGGCACTGGATTGCCCTAGCAGACCCTACACCCTTAAATTGAGTGGTTACTGAAGCAAAGGGGTGGCACACCCCTTAGTGAAGAACTATACACTTTAGCAATTTTTGGCCTTTAAAATGGTTTTACGAAACCCTGGCCATCAGGGTGCAATTCAAAACACCCTGTGGTGTACACCCCTCTGAGGTGGAGGCATCATTGAGGGGATATAGCTGTGTTGAAGATCTGAGAAATCACATGCTTTTAAAATTTTATTAGAATGATAGTGGGATAACTGATTTTGTAAAGATGTAAAAGATGTGATAAGCAGGAGGTGATATACTGATTATGCCCAAATAAGTGAAACTTTCCTGCCTGCAAGAAGTTATATAAAAGCATTCTGGTCAGCCTTCCAAAATCGATTAGTTAAATAGATTTAGTAACTGCTAGTGCAAACTTTATAAATTCAAAGAATCTGGGCATATTTGCCCATGCAAAGGTTTGTCTCCCCATGTCTTTGGTTTACTCAACTGTCAGTCTGCTGCTATCAGAATAATTATAGACAATGCAAAAATCCATTATAATCTCAATGCTTTTCCAGTTTTTCTGTGTCACTTGAAGCAAAGAACAGTATGAAAATGCCTAGTTTTCATTTTCTTTGAGGTTTTTTAGTTTGTTTTTTTTGTTTTATCAAATACAGTCATCTCCACTGTGAAAAGTTGGATGCAACAAACAACAACTGTGGGATTTTGGGGCTTGAAAATAGCTTCATCAAAAAGTATCACTACAGTATTGATTATATCAGGGACAGTTTCTTAATTTTGAAGATCCTTTGTGAATTCTTACAAAGATTCACAGAATGCAGCAGGGGACAGAGCAGAGGAAATCAAATTAGGTAGAAAGTGCAGGTACACACAGTACACCTGGGGAGGCAAGGTGAGGTATTGCATTCTGATGATTTGCAAAGAAACCAATTTAAAGATAACTTGTTCATCTGTCACAAAACATATGCTTCCTGTAAATTGACTCTGTCCTTTCTTTTCAGTTATAGTCCCTGACCATTGAACCACTGTGGCTTAATTGTGTGAAACTGGGTTTAAAGATATTGCTCAGATTGTTCTGCAATAAACTCTTCTGATTCATCGGTGTCGGCAGGAGGGAGCCCATGGATGCTGAACTAACCCCATCTCTGCAACCAACTGGGCCATCACATGAAGAAAGGATTCTTACTTCTGGATCACTCAGGTGTTGTCCAGGTGATTTTTTGGATGTGTGACGGTTCTCTATACATTCCTCTGATGGCTTTTATTTCCCATTTATACTTCTTGCTAATTTCTTCATGGCTTGCAGATGGCATTAGTTTTATGTGTCTTCTCTGCCCTTGTAGTCCTCACTCACATAAAAGCTTCACCACAGTATGCCCTTTTATACCTTAGTCATTCTTGCTTACTGCTCTGCAAAGGGCATGGCCAATCCTGGGAAATCTTTTTCTCTGGCATGCTGATGTATTGTGCTTAATGTATTATCAACAATGACACATCTGCCTCAGGCAGCTCCAGCAACCCAGAAAGCATAGGGGGTTTTTATACAACAGCTCTTTTGAAAACAAAGTATATCCCACGCAGAAAAACTTTTTTCCCTTTGGTTTCCTGCGGGTCAAAGCAGCAGTTGATGCTACACAGAACGACAAGCCAACATGACCTTGCTCAGGTGAAACAAACCTGAAAGTAGCTGTAACTATGCTGAAGTTTATTTCTACTGTCCATTTGTATAAGGTTGCAGAGAGCTTCACGCAGCACATAGCAGAAGGCAAGTTCTAGAAGGAATCCTACTGTTACCCACACAGCGAAAGGGCAATCCTGCCCTCCTTCTGGGGGCTGTGCTGTAAGGTCCACTCCTACCACTGCATTTGCATGACAAAGCAAGAAAGCTTATGCCTTGTTGTAAAGCCCTGGAAGGCTACACTTGCTAATTGATTTGAGAAAATAGAAGGAGACATTTCAGGAAAACTTCACATTTCTTGCACACAGTGCAAGTCATCTTACATTTGAGCTCCTAGGATTGCAAAACATCTCTACTCTGAGAGACAGGGCTGCTGTCCTAAACAGATTTTTAAATTGTTTTTCTTTATTTTGAATAAGTCCAGAGCAAGTGTTTTTCTTGACAAACTGTTGACAGTTCTGTAATTTTGGACATTAGGAATGCTAACATAAACCCCATACATGTGTTTCTAAATTAGAATCCAAAATAACCATATTCTCTCATCACAATTTAAAGAATTATCCAGGATCCAGAAAGAAACCAATATTTCAGAGAGTTTTACTAAATTTAGGAGCTTATAATGATCAGGAATTTTTAATCTGTTTGAAATCTCCTTTCAGACTGAGCTCTAGCTATAACTGACTCTTCTGACTAGCTGGGTATAGATAGAGTGCCAAAAGCTAGAAATACAAGTGCACAGTGCTCTTCTGTCCTCACAATAAACTTGAAATTTCTGTATTTTGGAACTCGGCCTGAAATGTTCTTGCATGCCTTCTCCTCTCCTGACCTCAGTTGTCACAGTGGCACCCTGCACTACACAGGAAAGCATCTTTGTTTTCCATCAGACCCCATTTTGATATTTCAGGCAGCTGAAGACAGAGTTTTTAAAGCATATGTAGCGCTGTATGTGTTTTGTCTGTATTTTCGCTATGTCATGTGTACATATAATCATCTATGAAAACTGGTTCAGACATTCTCTGAACTGAGGGAAAGTGGGGATTGATGAATTATATCTTTTTCAAAAAGAGACCATGCACAATGCTGCTCAGATTCCTCATAGAGCAGCTGAGAGACCTATTTGGTAGGCCAGGGTTGTAGGGCAGAAGCCTTAAACCCACATCCTGGACAAAGCTTATACTTAGAAAATTACACACTAAAAATGAATCTGCAGCTGACCATTTAATCCATTTAAAATTTTTTACAATGTCTGTCCTTCTTTTACCTGCTACCATGCTGAACAGAGGCAAACTCGGGCACTGCAGTGGGGAGAGAATGATGTTTAATAGGACAGAAAAGAACTACATGCTACCAGTCATGTATTTTCTCTTTACTTCTTTGGCAGGTAGGAGGTGTCCCTCTTTTTTTTTATTTTGTTTTACCCCTGAACTCAGAAGTCAGTTTGAGCAGCAACAGACCTTCACAAATGTGCTAAGCAGGAACCTTTTAAGTTGGCTTCTCAAGGTGCTTTATCTTTTGCTGACAAATTGGTGTCAGGGCCAGAACTTAATGAAGTCTTCAGAGAAAATTTTCCAGCAAATCAGGGGATCTCAAAGGTATGGACCTGCAGTAAAACCAGTATAACACAGGATTTATCAACTTTTATGTGTCTTTTGAAAGGCTGAAAGCTCAACTTTGTGGCAAACTGTAAAATCACCTTCTTAGCTGTATCCTCATTGTTATTTTTCAGGTTTCCTTAAATTAAAAAAAAAAAAAAAAAAAAAAAAAAAAAAGAGGCCAGGCCAGTAGCCTGGAGTAATTTGCAGTTTATATCCTACCTACTGGTACCTTCAGTCTTGGAAGCTTCTTGAACATCTCTGCTACACTGCTTAAGAAAATTACCTGGATAACAAAGCTATCCAAACATGGTATGTCAGTGATTCCCTGTTTCCCTCTGCACTGTGGAGCTGGATTCATGTCAGCAAGGAGGTGCTACTCTTTTTCCAGCAGGACTGTAACAAAGTTTGCTCCCCTGCCTGTTGATGAAACTCAGGAGACACCATACCTTCCCAAAGCACTTCGTCTCCAGTGCTGGACCAATGTTTCTGTAGCCACAGAGGACTTCCAGTGCTTGGGTAGGTTAACATGAAGTTTCCAAATTTGCCAAATTTGTTTTTTCCATTGAAAAAGATGTGGGCAGAAGTGTTTTTCTCAGTTCTAGGAGAAAAGGTTTTTTCTCCATTTGAAAACAGATAAGGATTTCTAAAGAGTTGGTAGCATTAATCTCTTGGAAGAAAATTACCCGTTTGTTAAAAACCACTCTTAGGGTCCCATTGGTCATCTCAGCCCATAGACCAGGAGCTGAATACACATGTAAAATCAGTTATTTTCTGCCTGATTGAATAATACATATGAGGAAACAGATGTTCCACTTGCTGCTGAGCCAGGAGCTGGGAAGCACTGCCCTCACAGCACCCCAGAAATCAGGCTGCTTGCTCTGGGTCTGAAGGACAGACCTCAGCTGGCCAGGATCAGCAGAAAGGTGTCAAGGGACTTGGGACATCCCCCAAAGTGCAGATTCACTTGTGTAAATACAGGCACCAATCTTTGGAAATTGTTGCTCTGAACTGGATCAGTTTCACCAGCAGTAGAAGAAGGCAACAGAAATGGTTATGGCTGGTGAGAAGACCCAAGTCCTAGACATAAACCTCACTTTGTTACTGAAAAAGGGCTATTTGTTCAGATGTGAAGGGAGGAGGGCTTAATTCCATCTCATACATCTTGTTGAAACTAACTTACAAGGCTGCACAGTGGGTGTTTGGAAGGCACCTTTACTAGATGTACTTTCTGTTTTAAAATTTCATGTTGTAATGAACAGTCCAGATGTGCTCTGTTACAATGAGAGCTTTTTAAAGGGCCAGATGTTCTGGTGCACTGTCAGGTCAGGATGTTTCTGTATCTTTTGTATTGCTTCATTGTTTAATGTCAAGGAATTTGATTTTCTCAACAACATTGGGTGATTTTTATGAAATATGTAATTGGATACAAGTAGATACTAATACTCAGCATCAGCTCCTTTCTTCTGATTCCTGTTCTGGTTTTATACATGGGACCTGTGCAATTAGATTTTTACATTAAACAGATTCCTTCTTTGAAAGCTTACTTAGCTTTCAAATTTAGATTTGAAAAAACAGAATGAATGAAATTAAATGTTTCTTTTGGATAGCACACTGACAAAGAAAAGGAAATCCCTTGCTGTGGGATATTGCAGTCATGGGTCACGAATGTTTAAGCAGGAGTTACTGCCATCCAGAGGAGAAAAGCCATAAGCTGTCATATTTCATTATTTTTTTTAAGCATAGAAAGGTAAACCTAAATGGTTGTTTCCGTTTATTTTATATTAAGGAATCAAATAATAGAAAAATAATATAAATGTGCCCAGAAGTTTCTGTGGGGTTTTTATGCAGGTATTTGCGAAACAAAGTTCAGAGCAACACTGGAGAAGCACAGTGAAAAACACACCCATAGAAAAAGCATCAGGTCATAAACTGGATTTTCCTCTCTTCAGCTTGAGATACTTAAGGAAGAGGTTTAAGAAATACCTGTTCTTGGTTCAAAGCTTTGTACATGATCCAAAAAGTGAAAAGAAGATTGGGTCATTCAGGCCTCTTGTGACACACAGGCAGAGGATGCCCCTTGTCACAGGGGGCTCAGTGAGACACGAGTGGGGATGCTGTCAGGGCTGGATTGGGCATCCTCCCTGCAGGGCACATGGCAGTTCTGGCCAGGGAGGGCTGGTGGCAGAAAGTGCCCAGGACTTGCAGGGTCTGGTAAATCAGGAGGCTGGGTGATGTTATGACTTGAAGGTGTTTTTCACAGCTCCTGTTAACCCAACTAATAAAAAAACTCTGGGTGTCTAGCTCCAAATAAAAGGTCCTTCCCCCTTCAACCCGTCCTCCCCACCCCCCACCAAAATGCCAAAAGCACAGCAGAAAGCAAAGAAATAAGTGATTTCTGGAAATATAAAAGGAAAAGGGAGAAGGGGAAGTTCAACAAGAATGAAAGTTCTCAGCTGAAGGGGAAAAGGAAATCTGAGCAAAAAATAAATGTAGTGCCTTTTTTGCACAGTCCATTGCCAGTCACAAACTATAGAAAATCCAAGAATGGCAATTCATTTTGCACAAAAACCAATAATGAAAATCCTCCCAAGAGAGGTCTTTTTGAAGAATATCTTATAGAAATTGTAGCTAAAGGTTCTTCTAAACTTTATTAGTTCAATACATTTTTTTCCTTCATCAGGAATTAATTTCCAGGTACTGTTATCTGTCCTTACATATATGATAAATGCAAAAAGCTGATGTGATGCAGGCGTGCTGTGCGGCTTTCCCTGGCTGTTCCTAGGTCGGGAGCTGTTCCCAAGTGAAGAACCATTCCCAGGTCAGGAGTTATTCCCAGGTCAGAGTGATTCCCAGGATAGGAGGCATTCCCAGGTCAGAGTTATCCCCGGGACAGGAGTTACTCCCAGGACAGGAGCGGTTCCCAGGTCGGTTATTCCCAGGCGAGGTGCAGTTCCCAGGTGAGAGTTATTCCCAGGTCAGGAGTTAGTCATTCCCAGGACAGGAGCCACTCCCGGGACAGGAGTTATTCCCGGGCCAGGATCGGTTCCCAGGTGGGGGTTATTCCCGGGTCAGGGTTATTCCCAGGCCGGGCCAGCCGCGGTTCCCAGGTGGGGACACGGCCCCTTCCCGCGGGCACACGGGCCGGCAGCGCCCCCTGCCGGGCGCGGCGCTACCGCTCGCCCGCGCTGCCGGCGCCGCGGGGGCGCGCACGGGGGCCGGGCCGGGGCACGCCCCTGGGGTCCCAAATGCAGCCCGGGGAGGGGGCTCCGTGCGGCGCAGAGCTGGGGGAGAGCAGGGGCGGCCAAGCGCGGGCCGGACAGCTCCCAATTCCCGCTCTGCAGCTGGAGCGCCTCTAACTGCTTTGCGGGCGGCGGGGCTTTCGGAAGGGAAAATTTCCCCATCCGACGTTAATTCTTTTGAGTTTTAGATCATCTCTAAAGACACCTGGTCAGCTTTTGCCCACAAGCGTACTAAACATCCAACCCAGGGAGCAGAGCAGAGCCCAAACCCTCTACGAGCACAGCCAGGTATTATCGCAGAGGGATCTTCGTGCTTCATGTGCAAACACAGTGCCCAACGGGGTTAAGTGAATGAATTCTTTGCTCAAGGGTCTCTGCTTAATGGAGGGTTTTCCAGGAGGACCCCAGCCCAAGTCCGCTCATATGCTTGCCCTGGCCTCAGGTTTGTTTGTTGAGGCAGGAGAGAGGTCCAAACACTGAGCCTTCCACCTCAGTCAGTTCTGTGCCTGATGACCTGCTGTAGGAATAGCTATTGATCTCCGCTTACAACTCCTGTTAAGAGTCCTGTACGTATCGACAGTCCTGGAACTGCACATTGAAATACTAGAAGTGCCAAAGACAACCAAACAAATATTTTAGCTTGCTGTCTGCAAACTTCCCTTCTGGCAAAATATTTCTGGTTTGATTGCTTCCAATTACATGTAAAATATCTGAACTTTTATTAGTTTACAGCATTCAAAATAATAAAATCTTTCAAAGTAATGTTTCAATGTTTTTAAACAGGTTATGTTCCCTTCTCCTCCTGTATAATGCTGAAACTTGAGGGAAGGGGGAGCCTCTCCATTACTAAATAATTTTTTGCCAATAACATTCATAGTCCATTAAAAATTCCATCAGAACGTCATATTGATTTCACTCGACTACCCACACCACAGGAATTTAATGAAGTTGGTAGTGAGACAGGACAGACCACATGTTGTTTGCCACTGTACCAGATACCTTCTTGTCATCTCGAGCTTCATTACAAGATGACCTAGTTCAACAGCATGTGAGGAGCAATTGCTCTTGCAGGCAAAAGATAACCCTAAGACAGCAGCATCCAAGAAAAGCAGAGGACAAATCACTGTTTCCAATTAGGGAAAAAAAAAAAAAAAAAAAAGCATAACGAAGAGATACTTTCTACAGAGATAAAATTATGTTCTATCTTATATGGTCTATTTTTAAAAAATTATAATCCAAATAACAAACTGAATTTAGAAATCTGTATTAAAAGCTGGAAGGAGCACTGTTGAGATATAAGGAGGTGTATGGGCAAGTACCCAAGATATTGGATATAATTTTCCACCACATTCATCGAACCAAATCCGTGTAAACTTTGAACAAGTTTGGCAAGAGCCATAGTGGTTTTGTTTTTACTGCCATAAAAATGGAAAAAGTCCCTCGTCTATTGCATATCCCTTGAAATGGGCAAAATCATTGCAGTAAAATATGTTTATATGTTTTAAGACAATCATGAATCAAGACAATTCTTTGAAGACAATTTATGGTAATAATTTCATGCCTGTTTGTTAAGCTGCCTAGCCTACATAACTGCCTAAATGGGTAAGCGCCAATGTAAACAGTCAGCATTAGGTGCTGCCAAATGAAATCATCACCCATTTTAGTGCCCCTTACCAAAGCGTGCTCCTCACTGGCAGCCTTCGGTACATAAACAAATGGATGAATCATCTTGCTAGCTCAGAGTGTGACAGTGAAATCAGATTCCTTCTCTGCTCAATGCAACAGTTTAGTCATTTGGGACAGGAAATCACTTGGTGTTGGGAAGCAGTACTGGGTAAATCTCAACCAGTTTCCAGAACAGTGAAAGGGCTCAGGTTGCAGCAGGAACAATGTGATTATGATGGTCAGGAAGCAGAACAGGACAAGTTCCAGCAGAATGTAATAGCAAATATTGTTCTTGGTGTAGATCTTTAATAGGTCATTCAAAAAATTATGCCAAGCTTAATTCTACAAATACATTAAGCTCCTAGAGCTGTTTCTATATAATTCCATTCAATATGGTAGGATTTTTCTATATAAATATTTTCTGTGCCCTGCATCAATCTCCCTGAGCACAGTTTTTTTACAGAAGTATCTTCACAAATAATGATGTAAACGAGGAGATACAGAGAAGCAGAAGTTCTTTTTCTCTCCCACTTCTCGTCAGCTGCAGTATCTCACTATCAGTGAAAGCTGGCAGAAGGATCAGTGACAAGTCACCAGAAGATAAGGAAGGCACAGACTGCTCAGGAGCACTTTGAGGAGTATCTTCTGTGAAGGATCTGCACCAAAGCTGATTTTGCTTCCTCCTTGTCAAGGCAGAGACTAAACTTTGGAGTGGTGTCAAGTCTGTTTTTATGATACTAAGATCTCCCTGGGAATTTATGAGACTCTTTCCTTGGATTTAAATTCTCTCTTCAGGAAGTGTGGGTTATAGATCAGTCATTTTAAACCAGCTGACCTCAGTCACCTTCAGTGACAGGTAAACTCAAGCTTAAAGTGAAAGGATCCCCAGGGTCACTGGTTTCTGTTGAGGGATGTGTATGTGTGTGTGTGTGTGTGTGTGTGTGCTATCAGAATACTCAAATAAGAGAAACGTGATGTAAAGTGGGGTCACTCACTTGCAGCAGTGCTGCAGATACAAAACACTAAACTAATGCAAGAACCATTGCCATTTAATTCCAGAATCATTAATGCTTCCTAAATGGCCCAGATTTAAATGGAATTAAATTCAATAGTGAATCCTACTTTACATGATGACACAACACAATAATAGAAATTACCCATTGTGTGTCGAGGGAGCAAAGCAGTATCTAAGGAATTTGGGTTACTCATAGCAGACTTTAAAAATTGCCTGAGAAGGTGCTGCCTTTTCTACAGGTCACTATAATCTATCTGTAAAGCATCATAATTTTCATGGCTATTTTACATGCAGGAAGCTCCATTTCAAGCTGAAATGCTGGCCTTAAATATTCAGGGTGGGTTCATTAAATTCCCAACAGCAGTCAAGGGTGAAAAAGCCACTTGTAGAGCTCTCAGACTGCTCATCAATCCACCTGCAGCTTTCTTGCATATGTGATGGGCAAGGAAGTGTCCCAGTGCTTTCAGTGTCTTTGCAGGGCTATTGAAAGGCAGCAAAATGTTAGTCATGTTCAGAGATATTGTGGAAGGCAGTGAATCATGCAGTGCATTTCTGGAGTGAGTTTTCTAAGTAGTTTATGATTGTAAAACTCAAAGCTTCATCCACATTGCAATTTAAGCATTTGTAGTTACTCTGAACAAGGGAGAAATTAGGAGAAGATGATGGGTTCTGTTATAGGAGAGTTATTTAATGCGCTGTTCAAATGCTATCCAGATACTCCATCTGAAGCTTTCATCTAGCGTAAATACTATGGGGGATCAGCTATCTGAAAGAAATTAAAATGATGGAACATTTTCTTGGCTGTTAGACATCTGAGAAATCCAGAAGTGGATGATGCCAAACTATCTGTCATGTGTACTTCCTGTAGTCTTATTCTCCTGAATGAAATGTGGTTACCTCAAAGGATATTTGCAATTGAGAAGCAAAGATCAGCTAGATTTGGCTTTCCTAGATGTGGTCTATCTCTTAGCAAGTGTTTTGCAGTTTCCATTACAAATTTGAAGGAAAGTTTTTCTCATTAACAGCTGTCAGGTTACATTTTCAGCACAGAAAAATTAAGAATATTGGGGTAAATTTCAAGCCACCATTTTAGAGTTTTAGGCAAGCAATCTCATCGGCTCATTGGAATTACACCCCACACACCCAATAGGGTTACTGTATTGTTTAAAGATTTACTTCTGTTTAATCAATCCCTGAAGTAAAAATTAAATAAATAATCAATGTATATTTACATATCAAATTACAAAAATATTTTATAAGTTATTATAAATAGTAAATACATAACTCCAACCCTTAAATAAATAAGACCAAAAATCGCATTTCAGTAAAATTTAATTTAATAAGAACTGTAAGGAAAATATTTCTGATTTCTTTGGGTCAGTTTTCAAATCATAGATAATTTAGGCTGAAAGAAACCTCTGAAGGTCATCCAACCCCTTTCTCAAAGCAGGTCTCATTACATTAGGCTGCTCATGGCTGTGTCCAGGATAACTGAACCCTCCAAAGAGAGATTCTGCAAACTTTGCTGAATGCTGATTGCTGCAATGCATTGGTAGGAAAACAATCCACATGCAAAACTGTTCTCCATTTTTCTAGATACAATATGAAATGTTCCACTTTCCATCTGAGGATGTTCTTGCTCACTGAACTTTCTGGATTGCATATATACCTCTCAGGAATCATATATCAGAACTTGTAACATATCTGGGGGTATCTAAGAGGCGCCAAGAGGTGCCTCCTCCACTCAAGCTCGTGTGAGCCTGCTGTAGAGATGATTACTTAAGTAGCTCAGAATTCAAATTTAGCACAGAAAGTAAAATCCTTTGGTTACTCTGTGATTTACAGCTGGTTCGTTCCCTTGTTTACAAAATTTGTTGGGTTTTTTTCCCAAGTTATTTTAAAGCTGTACTTCATTGTCTCTAAAAGGCTTTTTCCATTTAACCTATAGCATTTTGGTTCCTTATCCAATGTTTTAATGGTCTGTTATTTATGTTTCTTAGGAAAAAACTGACAAAAGCCTTGTCTGGCATCAGACCCTGTGTGCTCAGCCCTGTACAAATGCATCAGGAGAATTTTTGCCACACTGGCAATTAACCTCTCTTTATACTTCCCAAGTTGCTTTTCTTTGTGGTTCAATCTGTGGGTCTTTCTGCCTTATGCTGTCCTCCTTGGATCTGTCTGAGGGCAGTTGGGGCAATTTCTGGGTGAGTAGGAGTAAAATCTGGTTCATTTTCTCTTTACCTTGGAACACAAGCCTCATTTTACATCTAATGTAATTTTTCTGGCCAACAGTCTCTTTGAATTAACAATGCTATAATCAACTTTCCAGATTTAAATCTCTATTAGGTTTCATGGGGAGGCGATAAAAATCTGAGGATTGTAATTGTCACTAGTATTTAGAAATGGTCCCTTAAAAGGTGTTCAGAGATTTAACTCACTTTTTTTTACAGATTCTGGAAGCTGTAGCATCACTGCTAGACCACTGGTAGCTCTTCTCAATGTGTAAATCCACTGTGAGTTCAAAGCCCATGTGCAGACCTCACCTGACCTTGGCAGAACTGGGGAGCAGAGGTTCTGCCTCATCCTTTCTGACTTGTCCTACCTCCTTCAACTTCTGTCCCCTCTTTTGTGCAGATCTCAAGTCAGGACAACCAGAAAAGCAGTTGTGAGTACTTTTGTGGCAAAGTGCTGCTTTGAGAAACACATATCAAAGATGCAATTGATGCCTACTACTTTGGTCCCAGGTACTTGCAGAATAGAGGTTGGGATCCACACTATAGCTGAAAGCCTCTTCTTCCACCTACCTGGGAGACCAGTGCTGCCAGAATTGAACATGGGGCATTTGTTTAAACTGGGAAGCTGATAGTGTTGAACCCATCAATTTGAATAAATCAGCTGGATATCCTCTTGCCATCTCTAATGTAAATCTATATGGTATCTTGAAACTTTATTTATTTTAAGCTTGCAATATTTACCAAAGCAAACAAAAAAGGTTCTTTCTAACTTCCATCGCATTTTTCTACTGAGCTATTTGTTGGAAAGATATGTTCATGTATAATTAAATGTGGCTTGCTTAAACCTTTGCCATTGGTAGCTTAATATATATTTTGTTGTGCTTCAAGTACAAAGGCTATATTATGCTTTTGTTGGCATCCTTGCTGGTTAGTATGCCAACTGCATAATTTTCTTCTCTGCTATATGTCAGGATTCGAGTGCCGAGGGCTCAACAGGTGGTGCTGGGATAAAGTTCTGGCAAATCAAATAGGTAATGCGGTTATTTCTTTTGTCAAATTATAATTGAAAACACAGGCAAGTAAAATGAAACTCACATTTTCCTAGTGCAAAACAGAGTTTAGAATTAAATTCAAATCAGTTTCCATGACAAATACACATTACTACTGGAGCTTGGTCTGTAAATAAACATGCAACACCTTAGTTTTGATGTAGAATGATTTGTTCCCTGTAAATTTAAACCTTAAGCATCAGTGTTTAAACAATAACAGAAGGCTAGAGTCCTCCAAGAATCTTCTTTCTTGTACGTATATGTGGAAAATGTGCCAAAAGCTTCAGAAAAAAACTTTGAAAAGATTTAAATCTAAAAAGTCAGAGAATTTGAGACAATCTGTGATACATAACTCAAATGTTTAACATAGAGAGTTTCCTGCCATATTGTTTTCTAATCATTTCTATATCCATGATCCCAGCAGAAAATGATAAATACACTGGAAATTCCAGTGAATGTGCTGAATGAGGTGCTGCTTATTTTATGTTTGACTTGAATAATGTTTATTAATCTTAAAATCATAAAAATGGGATAAAACTTTCTACAACAAAAAAGCAGTAATTCATATATGCATAACTTTGTTTTCCAAAATTGCACATAAAAAGGCCAATGCAATTCCAGGCCTATCCACTTTGCTATTGTAGCTGATCTTTTTACACCAAGATATTTTGATTTTCCTCTGAGGACCTATCTAAATCTAAGCAATCTTATCTACAGTTCCTATAATCATTGTGGGTTTATTTAGTTCTCCATTCCTCCTCGTTCAAAGATGCTTCTCCTAAACTATGAATTTCTCAACTCCAAGTTTTGATTTATCATATCTGAACCCATCATCCACTGAAGCACCTTCCTGCCATGGCCTCCATTTCCTTAGGCAGTCACAAACATCTTTATGTCCCTTTCAAGCTCTTATTTAACTCAAGACATTACCTTTGTATGGGACTAGATGGTGCATCCTCTTCTCTCAGTAAGTCATAACCACAAGTATCAGGAACTAAGCAGCATGGAAAAAAGGGTATCACATGAATCCATAAACATCATTATTTTCACTTTTTGTATACTGTAGTGACTATGGTTTAGTCCTAGCAGGATGCATGCCTTTCTGTCCCCCAGCAGCAGGCTGTGGCTGTGACACCGACTGCCAGGGCTGCAGGCAGGCAATGGAACCACTAGCTGTGCCCAGCCTGGCATTCACATAACAGAGCCTGGGGAACTACTGAATGTGGCACAAGGAATTGCTGGACTTGTTAGATCACAGGGTAAGAAGTTTATGAATTTATGGATGGTACCATGAGGAATTCTCAGGTTGTTAAGGAGGAGTTGTGTGGGAAACAGCTGAATTTCAGAGAAAGATGGGGGTGTTTTGGGGAGTCGGATAGTGCAAGGCCAACAGTACCAGGTAACCATATCAGCTTACCCATACAAGGGCAAGATCACCTTGAAATGATATCAGAAATATCAAAATTCATATTCAATATCTACAGAAGTTGAAAATGGAGCAGAGATTAACTGGATTCATGGAGACATAATAAATCCATGAACCTTTTAGCTGTTGCCTTTTGGCTAGTCACCAATTTAATTTCTTCACACTTTTCAGTCTGAAGATACCTGGGAACAAGAAGAGGTTGGCTCAGAATAAGGATCCCGGTTCAACATAGCCTTCTTCATAATCCCAGGCTTGGAGTGACCATGTTACTGAGGAAGGAGGACACAGTTTTGTTAACCCAGCAAAGAGCACCCAGTTGCCTCAGGAGTTAATCTGGCAGCTTCTCTACAGAGGACTGGCTCAGAAAGTACAAAGTATATTACAGCCAAGGTAGTATTAAATTCTTTACCCTTTAAAAATCTTTTCACTGCACTACTGCATTTCTAGACTGATGTAGGACATGCCGTGTGGACTTATCCCCACTCTCTGTGCTTTGACATTAATGTTCCAGGCATGAGAAAAAGTATTCTGGCTTTTGGGGGGGTTTTTTGTTGTTATTTTTTTTTCTTTTAAATAATCATGTTGAATATTTATCTTAAACCTCAGGTAGCTATTTAGAAAAGAAACAGCTGAGAAGCAGATAATGTACCCCTTTCATTGACAAAAGATTTATGCTTTGCCTGGCAGCACTTTATACTTAGAGAGCTCACAGCTGACATAGTCAAACACAAGCAGCACGTAGTCCAGTGTTTATCCAGGGCAACTGAGACTGCTGCTCCCACACTTCTTTGTGTGAAATTAAATCAGCCACATTAAAATTGACAAAGATTTAAAAACATGATAAAAATTCTATTAAGAGGAGGGGAGAGAGGTTCAGAAGCAGTTTAAATCAATGAATACTGTGCAAAAATAAGGAGGGTATGCATGAACATTTCTGCTGACCTTCTGCAGGAGCCATCTGTCTAGTTGCAAGGCACCCTCTCCCCATGGGAACGGGTGAGGAGTTCAGCCACAGTGCCGACCACCCTTCCCCCACAGCTGTCAAGACCACTGTAGTTTGGCTCTAGCGTGTGTATCACTAAATTCCATACTGTGCCAAAATGAGAAGGGAAACAGTATGAAACGTGTTCTTAGGTACTTCTTTGCCACAGCCTACACGTAGCTCAGTGTCACTTACTGCTGAGAGAAGAGGCTTATCTGCATCTTAGCACAACTTTTTAGTCAAGGTGTAGAAAAAAACCTACTCCTTTATTTTAATCAGGATTTGAGAAAGGTAGACTAGAACAGTAAAATTCTGCATTTCCCAGGAGAACCTTAATTTTCTCCAAAGATAATATGACAGTTTCCACCAGCTTTGCCACAACTCAAATGAAGCAGAAGGAATAAATGTCTTTTAGTAAAGTGCTTATACTCAGATGGGCTTTCAAGGGAGGCCAGAAGTAGGGGCAAAGAGTTGGGTATGCTTTCAGTTCATGAAGTGGACAGGTAAATCTGTGGGTTTTCCCCTTCCCTGCCTCTCACCACTCTGCCGATCCAGACAGCTCTACTCACAGAAGTGCTACGGATGGCAGCCCAAACTGCATATTGGAAAGCACAGGCAAGATTTGCCCCAGAGGAAATAAATTAACCATACATTGCTTAAAATACCCCCTCCCATCTAATATAAATAATGCTAATATCTTTAGAAGTATTACTGTTACACTGGGACTGGGGAGAAAAAAAAAAAGAGACAGTCAGGAAATTAATTTTCTGGTCTGCATCACGCTGTTGGAAAGCCTAAAGGTTAATGCATGTAACTAGATGACCATAGACCTGGGTGCCATTTCTTCTTTAGATGGTATATTCTACATTGCATTGCAGGCAAGTCACAATGGTTTTCTTCATAATTTCATCCATAAAATGAAAATGAACCTACATGACTCCAATTCCAGTGAGGATGCTAGAGCTAATCTGACTTGGTTGTGAAATGAGAATGCTCACATAGAAAAAGACTCCTGAAATTCAAATTATTCATATCATTCCATTCTGTTCCACTACAGAAAAATGGGAGAGTCTTCTGTGTGGTACTGAGGAATAGAGGAACAGCAAATTTTTCTGGTTTTTCTTTTACATTGTTACAAATGTGAATACAATCTGCCCTTTGCCTTTTTATGTACAGAATTTGATTAACTGAAAGTTAAAAATGTATTATCTGTTTTATATTGAACTCTTAGAAAGCTTATACTATGTTTGATTTTTTTGAAAAACATAAATAAAGCTTTTTCTATGTAGTTGTTTGCCATCATTTTCTGTGAGGGCACCTAATGAAACAGATATTTGCAGAAATATGGGGGCATGGGGTAAGTATGTATGTGTGCATGAAAAATGTTTGTATACGTATATATGTATATATATATATATATATATATATTTACAACTCACTGCTGAACCTACAACCAGATTTCAATTTTTTCCTGAGTTTACGTACAAAAAAGGAATTATTTAGACTGAAAATAACATCTCTATCTGTTATTAAAAAATTGGCAAGGTGGGGGGGAGAAGGGAAACAAAACCCTCCAGGACAGGAGTATGGTAGATATAACTTCTCTTTACTAGCCCTCTTTCAGGCCAGAAATACATACATAGAGTTATATTTTCATCTCAGTTCAGTGAACCAGGTTTTAGTGACTCAAATCCCCTCTTCCATTAGTGTAAGTTAAGCTGCTCAGGCTTTGTGAGTGGATGCTGCCCTACTTTTGTCCCTCTGTTTCTGTGAACCTTCAGTTCAATTGCCTTTCTCTGGACTGCCAGGCAAGTGAACCCTCACTGGGGTCTGGCTGGCTGGAGCATCACTCACAGGCTCAAGCATCACCTGCTGTGCCTCTCCAACCTGTGACATATTTAACAGTGTGCTTTCTCCTCCAGGTGAGGACAATGCGCAGGAACACAGCCCTGGCAAGGACTGCTGAGTGCAGCCAGCTCAGGAAAGCAGCACCACATTGCCTGTGCTGGAAGGGCTCCCAGCACATCTGCCCCTGCTCCTCAGGCACAGAGATTAGCAGGGGAAGAGGCTGTGAATCAAAGTCTGAGCTTAGATCTACGTGTGTGCATTCTCAGACTCTGTCCTGCCATCCCAGCTCGGCATACAGCTTCCCCCTTCCTTCTTGTTGTTCTTGGGTACATGTACATGACATGAGGCTTTTTGAATACCTCTTAACTTTTCCCCCAGAACTGTCCTCTCTATTTCCCTTTCTATAATTCCTTCTTTGTTTCATTTTACTACAAACAGTCTAGGGGCAGAGGAGTTGATCCACACAAAGTCTTATCATTGTGAGACCTAAAATGGCAATGTCTGTCCTGAAGTGTCTGGCTTCCAGTAACAGTGACTGTGCCAGACATTGCCTTGTATCACATGCCTAAATTTCATAACAGTGCAGGAGAAGGGCTTGATACCTTACTGAAATCTATTTCAGCGTCTTTTTTTTTTATGATTTCATTATGATTAATGGATGAAACAAAACCATTTGTAGTTCATTTATTATCACAAACAATATTGAAAGTAATTTGACCCCTACAGTACCTTTTTTTTTTTTAATAATACTATACAGTGGCAAAAAGGCTATGAAATCCCATATAGAGATCTTTATCTTAGTTGAACTGGTTGAATATAGACAACAGAAATTCTCTGGGTTGACACTGGTATAATAGGAAGCAGCATATGGCCTGCTCTTTTGAGCAATGTGCTGTCACCACAAACTACATCCCCATACATACTCGACATATAAAAAGTTTATTTGTCAGCCTGTTCCTGTGAGCTCTTTATTTATGCCTACTTTATCATCTGAAATAAGCCATGTTTTTCATTATTAGAAACATAACAGTCTTGCAAAATCTGAAGTTATATAGGTGAATTTGAATGTTTTTATTATGAAGTCATTTAGATGTAAGCACAGGAGAAATCAGATAATGCCACACTGCGTTACTCAACTAGCAGGTCAAGTGTGATATGAAAGCACAGAGTGCAGAAAACCTATTCTGGTATGGTGTGCTTCACCAAGGGATTAATTACTCTGTTTCTCCCAGGACCTGGAAAGTTGGAAATGTGCACAGCACCTCCCTGGGCACTGGGATCTCCCTCAGAAGGTTTTTCCCCAGCTGCCACAGAAGATAATGTTGGGTGCCATTTATTACAGTGTGTCCCACTGAGCTCTGGAGAGATGTTCTAAGGGCTCACCTGAGAACTGAGAGCTGAGGTAAGACATTGACTGAGATAACTGGATGCTAGTACTGCTTAGGGGTCAGATACATTCAGCAGAGCTAAGCTGTCAGCTTTCTAAGTAAAAGGAAAATAATTTTGCCCTGACATTGTCATTCTCAAATTGAACTCCTCACAGAAGGATAGAGTAAAAAATATCAAGCATTGCAGTAATTTATGTTAAAATTGCAAGGTTGAGTAAAAAAAAGTAGCTATTACAGTCCACGTGGAGTCTGCTCAAAGGCACAGTAAAGGTCTAGTGTAAATGTGTAACATTAAACACTCTCCTTGAATATTAGAAGTAGTTATCATGTGAAAGGGGCAGAGAACATGGTTATCAGTAGAAAAAAGGCATCCTTCAGAAAGTAAATCATGTCCAGTGGAGAAAAGTAGACAGGAGAATTGACTTGGAGAAGTTAACTAAAGCCATTATAAATAGGCCAATATATTTTAAAGAGTGACTTACTAAACATGCAAACCAAATAACTGCATTCAGTTACCTCAGACTAGATGGCCAACAGTGAACTGGTGGTGCCAACACATGAGAGAGGTGGAAATGGAGCAGTTCTGAAAGAGAAAGCCATTTCAGGAAGCCTTTACACTGACCTCAGTATCACAAGCAAGGAAAAAGATGAAAATATGTGAGAAAGGCTCAGAGGTGACCCTGAGACCCAGCGTCTAGTAAACCTGACTGCTGCAGCCAACAAACTGGTAGAAGTTGTAATAAGAATCAAATTAGTCAACACTGGGAAAAATATGTCCCTCAGAGAGCTCTGTGGAGGGATCAGCATGTTCTCTTTTATGAGGAAATGCCAGCAGCCCAGTTCAGCATGTACCCTCTGAGACACAACTGTGTACTACTACCTAACTGAGTGACCTAGCTGTGTTAAAGTCCTCCAAATCTATTGCAATTATAACTAATATTACAGGGCTTTCATTTTCTTGTTGAATGGAGCAGAATTCTCTGTACTTCTGACTTCTTTTGAAAGCTGCAAGCCAAATCTCACATGCATCAATTAGACTGTGAAAATGTTCTGCTGGAGCTGCCTATGGAATATAACTTAATGATAAATTACATGCATGCTGTAGAGAGACATAACAGAATGTTATTACCATTGTTCATCCTTTCGAATTTGGTCTGCGGAGTCTGAGCTTGTTAATCAGCAGTTTGTCCTGCTTTTACTCGTGTGTGTTCAGTGCCAAGAGTGAATTTCCTCTATATGCTTTTCCACTTAAGCTTTGCCAAACATCTTTTGTTCAGTGTATCAGTCAGCTGTGCTCTTGCTTTAATTGTGCCAGTAACTCATGTCTGGAGATTATTCATTCTGGCCTGGTGCAACAAGCAGCGTGTCAGTCTGAAGCTGATGGAGACATCGCTTCTTGTGTAGACCCAGTTCAGGTCTGGGGACACCAAATGTGATTCTGGGCCTTTTTTCGAGTGCCCTGCAACCCTGAACAAGAGGATTTTGAAGGTGTGCTAAGACTGTAAAAATACTTACTTCTTTATTGTGCGCAAAGTACAAGGAGTACAACAACTCATGTTTTCTGAGTGCCTCTTTTGGGCAAGATTTCATCTCATGATGAGATTTGTTCCAAGAGATTTTTTGAGATCCTTGCCAAGACACTATAAAATTACCGTCAAGAAAATTGAGTAGTATCTATTACAAAGCACTAGCTATAGCAGTACTAATGCTAGTTCTAACACTAGCATTCTGTTCTTTGTGTGGCTGGGGGCGGGGTTAGATTGTGGTTGTGCATAACCTTGCGAAACCAATTGTATATCATGATTCTTTTAAAGGAAAGATCAGCTGAAAGTGATCAGCTACTCTTGGCCAGGAAAATATATCACTTATTTGGTAAAAGATATAAGAATTATTCATACACTGGTTGTCTACAACTTTCAATTTCAGTTAAGCACTAATCAGGAGAGATAACAGATGCCTCCTCTCCAGTGAAGTAAGTCACTAATCTTCACAAGTTCAGAGATGAGCCATTAAAAAGGCAACAGATTGACTCTCTTGCTTTACTCCTTTTCTCAGAAAGAAAATAGAAAAAGCGTGAAAGAAAGTCAGTTAAGACAAATTTCCCAGAATTTAAGAGAAAAAAAATAAAATCATAAAATCATGGACTGGTTTGGTTTGGAATATACCTTTAAAGGGATATCTTCAATTATATCAGGTTGTTCAGAGCCCCATCCAGCCTGGCCTTGAATGGATCCAGATCTCCAGGTATGTGTTTGAAATACTGCTTACCCTTCCCATGTCTGCCCAGCTCAATGCAAAGTCCTGCAAATGAAAAAAACATTCAATAGAGATGCCCATAAAAATAAATCCAGGACAAATGCCTTCATCTCCTAAAGGATTTTGATGTCCTCTCCCAGTAAAAGTTTAAAGATAGATAAGGTTGTTTTCATTAGCTGTTGAAAGTTCAGATGAAAACATGTTTCAATGTGGTACTTCCTTTTTCATGTGGGGGGTTTTTTCCTCTCCTTTTTTTTCTTTTTTTTTTTTCTTTCCTACAAAGCTACTTTTGAAAGAGTCTTCTGTTGGCATACATGCTGTTCTAACTTTTTTCCTGCATAAAAACTACAATAACTAAGGGGCAAACCTTACAAAGTAACTCATGAGTAAATGGAATTTAATGGGGTCAATTATCCCCACATGCTTGTGTGCAGGTTTCATTAATATTAATAAGTCATAGACATGCTATTGAGCTGAAGAATATGCTGTCACTGGCCTCTACACTCTGTTTTGTGTGTGCTGATTTAGGATTATTCAAGAGAACATGTTCAATTCCAAATGTCTAGCATGTCAGTGGTAGAAAAATCCCCATTTGTCCATTATATTTGCAAGATACAGAAAGGTTGAAAAAAATAGGTTAAACATGACTGAAACAGTGCAGATTCCGTTTGTGCTTTTTCCATAATTTAGTATCACATTACATGCATGTCTTTCCATAAATATTTAATGAAGTGGAAATGAATATGTAGCAGGCTGGGTTCTTCCCTCTAAGGGTTAAGTTCCATTTCTGCAAATTGGTTTGTGCCCTATTTCTGTTCCTGTGTCTCTGTGCATCTAGACATTTTCTTGGCATCTCTAACTCTTCTGAGGTTTCAGGAGATCTTTGGAGATTTGCTAGTAATTGACCTGTTTGGATTGCCCATGACTGGCATTTGCTAAAAGATAATACAGTGCTGCATTTTGTTGTTAAGTGCTGGTCGTGTTATTAACTTGTGGCCAAACCAGAATAAAGGCTCAGGAGACATCATTTTCCCTTAGACAACTTCATTCGGTTCTTACCGTAATCTCCATTATAAATGAAGCACTTTGGTCTCAGCTGAAGGGAGTCCCATATTCTTTAACTTGTCAGCCGTGTTTGTCCAGTAATGAATACACCCACTTTGCTTCATTTTTTTAAGATATTACTGTACACTAAGGGTAAACAATCAACATCAGATCAAAGTCAGATGATTTAACCTTCTGCCACTTCTCTAACCACTAAAGAATTCCTGCCACTGCCAACTGGGTATTGGAACATGTGTAAATGTTTTCTGACAAAACAGAATTATCAAATGAAGGAAACCTGATGTTTTCTCCTCAGAAAACAGGAGTAATTAATAAGATTAGGTCTATCCTACTCCAAAGGAGTCTGAATGAACCCTATTTGTTTTAGGTTTATCATGTAACAGAAACAAATCTTGTCCCCAGCTATAATAGCATAATTCTGTCAGAACCTTCAGGTTTAGTTCTGCTGTAATTTAAACTGGTACTATCTCAGTGTAACACATCTGGTTTCAGCAAAATTCCTCATATTTAGCACCATCTTTAATAGCCAATAAAATTAAAAATGAAAATAGGGCCTAGAAACAATGAATAAACACTAGCCATATAAGTCCAGGGAATCTACTTTGTGTAAAAAAGATTGTAAAAAAGATTGTGTAACAAGAATTAAATACTGCTGATCTTTGCAAGTAGCAATGACAACTCAAATACAATGCCTTGGGGCCTGCAATAACCTGGAGGCTAATTAACTGCAGAGAGGGCTTTTTATATTACACTTTGTATTAAATAAATTCAGCACAAATCCATAGAGACCAATAAGCATTTTTAGGCAGTCTAGCTAAATTTTACCCCCAAAAAGATCAAGCTACATAGAATTCTGTCTTGTGAGATGCCTGATTAATATATTGTCCTCCAATAATACAGGTGCTTGAGATGAAAATAAGTGCAAATAAGAGATGGAGATAGAGGGAGTCTTCTTTCAGTACCATGTTCATGATTTTGTATCTCTCTTTGGACATAGTACTAGCAAAAATAAAGGGAAATTTTCACTCAGGGTTTTTTTAAATGTGTCATTATTTTAAAACCAAAATCTGATGTGATCAAGTGAGTAAAAAAGCAAAAGAGAGCAAGCATAGAATTTTAAAGCTTAATTTCAAGGCTCATCCAAGTACCCCATTACTTCATCATCTCAGTGAAACCTGCAGATGCATGCTAGCAGTATGCAAGCCCAGTGCTGCCAGGCCAGGTGCTGAGCACAGTAGGGATATCAGCAAGGAACCTCTGGGTGGAGAGAATAAAATCCTATTTTCTTCATATGATGTCTCATCACAGTCAACAACTGGGGTGCATCCAGATCTGTATCCAACAAACACAGCAGTTGCACAAAAAGTCTACATCTTGGCTGAAAAGGATGAGGAAATGGCCCATAGTGGAGTCTCTGTAATACTCCCAGTACAATACCACATGAATAAAGAACATGCTCCAACAGGCTTCTTTTTAAGCAACTACCACACTGGGAACAAGCAACACACTGGCTATTAAGCATATCTTTTTAGCACAAAATATTTCGGTATAGTATAGCTCTTAAAATATTATCATTCTGGAGTGAAGATTCATCTGGACAGAACATTCAGCCTTCAAGGACAAGTCTAACACCTTCTTTGTTGCCATTCTCAGGAGATGGGAAATCGCTTGGTGACTCTTACAGTACCACAGGGCATCGGACTTTATACATCAGCAGAAATCTGAATATTATTCTTCACTTGCAAGATAATGTCCCTTTTCTTCATACACTAAAAAACCTCAATAACATTTAAGTAAGTCTGGGCTTCTTTAAGACATTTTTAAAAGACCCTGTACCTGGACTTCTGCTAGTCCTTCTTATAATGACCAATTTTTTTATCTTGGACAGTATCATGGCCTGGTTGTGACCCAGAAATGGCACACCTTATCTCAAAGGTGGCTCAGAAAGGACAAATACAAGTGCAAACCTTGCAACTCCACATAGGAGCTTTTCTCTCTACCAGTGGAGAACAGAGTATCTCTAATAATATCTCTCTGGTCTTTGATAGCTAAAAAATTTGGAAAGTAGTGCATGATGGCATCAACTAAGCCACTGAAAAATGCACACCTAGAAAGAGTAAATAATCTCTGTTTTGGTCACAAGGAAATGTCCCACTTCTCTTTGTAGATGTTTTCATCTCATTCTCATCCTCATCCTCTCCCCCACACATCCAAGAGGACTAGAAGCAGAAACAAGGCAGAAACTATGTCTAATTCTAATACTTAGCTTAACAATAAGACATTGCTCATTTTTTATTTCTAATCTAACAGGTATGGGAATCAGAACTGGTGAGCTAAGTTTTCAGTTATTATAGTGAACTATGCCTTCTTTCTGAACACTTCTCTTGCAGTTATAATGTATTGAATATAGCAAGAATGGCAAGCAAGTGGAATCTGGCTTGAATCTTGTTAGACCCTTCAGGCTGAAGAAGCAGTTTCCCAGTACTTCTCTCCATTAAAATATTAAAATTCTCTAAAACAAAAATCTAACTCCTTCAAGAAGAGATGGCAGGTGTGTCAACACTGTCTGGTACAGTCAGTGATGTCTTGTGAGATCTGAAATATCCTCAGGAGCTCCTCAAGCACTCCAATATAATCTTTGCAAAAGAGCGCAGGATGAGGCAGAAAGAAAGCAGTGGTGCTTTCCCACAGATTATCAGATATCCTTATCCCAAATTTGAAAGAAAATGAGTAGACAGTGGCAGATTTCACAAAATTATAATGAATAAAATAAGTCTGTTCCTCATATAGAATCTTTCACACAGGCACTGTCACTCTCTTTTGGAAAAACAAAACTTAGCCACCAATACAAGTTCTCATTTTGGATCTTCAAGGAGTAGTAACTGCTGAAATTTATGCAGGGAGTAGATCAGTGTAACCTTATATCTCCTCAAGTTACAACTCCACTAATAAACAACTTGTCAACCTGCATCAGGATAGCTTAATCCACAAATTAACACACAAGCTCTTTGCCATGAGCCAAACTCAGCTGTTCATAAATGGAGGCAAACTGATTTCACCCTTCATTCTCACAGGATTTCTTAGATATTATGGCCAAGGCAAAGTTCTCCTGTTTTGATTTCCATACAGTGAGAATAGAATAATAAAGTAACAGAAAAGTAGCAAAGATTTATTCAAGGCAGGGTTGTCTTCACTGAACTGCCCTTTTTAACCATTGGTGGAGTTGGGTTTTCTAATATTTAAAAGCTTCTCAGTGTCCAGGTTAAGATAAATCCACTATTCCCTGGAATTCCTGTGTTATGCACTGTTTGCACTATTGCAGTGTCTTCAGAGAGGTCATCATGGCATCTCCCCATGGATGGCATCCTACATGTCCCCAGAGGCAAGGTTTTGGCTGAGTCTACTGGACAAAAAAAAAATCACACCAAACCCAAAAAAAACAACAAACAGCCAAAACCAAACCAAACAAACAAAAAACAACAGATAAAACCATGATTCCAAAGTATTTTTTTAAAAAGAAGAGCTGAATCTCATGAACAAATATATGTCTTTACCAAAAAAAAAAAAGTAAAAAAAAGGGGAGAGGGAGGAACAGTTTCTCCTGTAGTCAAGAACTTTCATTAATGAGATGCAGATAGATTTACACTTTTTAAAAGCACAAGACTTCGGAGTTTTTCCATTTAAGTCATCAACTACTGCGTAAATTACATTTGTAAAACCCATTGGCTCCAATCAAAAGGTATTTAAGAGTCTGTCTGACTGAGTTATGAAAGGGACAGGTAAGAGGAAGTGGAAAAAAAGGACAAGCTATAGAATATCCATTAGTAAGATGGCTAATATTACTGCAAACCTGAGTTCCCATTTCTTTGGCTGCTTTCATGGAGATTTAAAGATAATTGCAGCAAAAATTCAGGAAGAAAAGCTAAAAAAGAGACAAGAAGTCATATTTACAAATGCTCAATATTTCTTCTGGTTTATTGTAAAGGATTTATGAGGTGCTTTTCAATATTAAAGTTCTTCATTAGTTCACTGGAGACATGGTCAAGATTAGTAATGAACTAATTGTCATAGAAAAAAATTTATTGCTAACAGTCTCCAAAACTCCAGCAGTTTGGCTTCTGTGAGCAAAAATGAGGTAATGTAGCAAAGTCCTGACTGTGAGGAAATAGTTTTTTAGATCACAGACAAATAAGATTAATGCTATATCTCATGCTGTGCTGAAAGGAATATCTTGCATGGTTAAAAAATATATTTAAAAGCCATCTAATTTCCTTGGGTTTTCCTATGTTTTACTTTTTTTTTAACATAAATGTTTCCTGTTCCAATAATATAACTTTTCCCTGTCACATAGCTTGCATTTTCCTCAGCTTCAGTAATGAAAATAAATTAGTTAAATTCCCTTTTGTTAAAGCCAACTTCTCATTGAGATTTCCACTCAGCCAGCAGACTATATTAACGCTGAACTCAGAGCTGGAAATGAGGACATTGAGGATAATATCATATAACTTTTTTCTTCTAATGGATGGAAATATTTCCACTGGTTTTTTGTTTTTCAAAATCTTGGTAAATTTTGTCCTTGAACTGATTTGGCAAGTTGATTCAAACTGAACTTGTGGAAAAATGGAAGCTCCTTCAGGGTAATGTCTCATTTTGATACATTTTCTCATTGTTTTACTGGTTTAAACAAATATACATTGATCTTTTAATCAGCATCTAAGGCAATTAATAACATATTTCTAGGCAAGGTAGTTGTATCTGTGTAAAGCAAGAACTTTCCCTCACTGGTTCCTGTGCCTTCCCCTCAGCCTTTGAAGAACTTTTACAACAAATTTCAGACCAGAATCCAATCCCAAAGCAAATACCAAAAGGTTTAATTGATCACTTTGATTTGGTTTGTATGTGTGTTCTTCTTTAAGCTGATTGGTTTTCATCTGGTCATAAACACCAGTGCCTTTTTCATGTTTTGAATATCAGAAAATGTGCATAAATTATCCAATTTGAATTTTTCATATTTTCATGCATTATTTCAGACTCAAAAGGTTTAAATAGCCTTATGAAAGCATGAGGGGCCCCAACTTTCTTCTGTGATTCACTCAGTTTGGACATCAGAGAGCACCAGGTTAAGAGATTCTAATAGAAAATGCTACTGGATAAGCTGTTATAAAGGAGATTTCACAGTGACATAGTGGAGGATAATATAGTGTAGACTGGAAAAAGTAGGAGGGGCTTCAGCACATGGTAAAAATTAATCTCTAAAAATGCATTCTGTGAAGCTACACACTTATGTAAAGAGAACCTACAAAGCTTTCCATGTTAGTTTGAAATCATCTGATGTAAATGCTGAGAAACTCCAGGCAATCTGCAGTTACTAATTTTCACTCTATTTACTGCTGTTCAAAAAAAGTAAAAAGAAAGAAAAAAGGGGCTATATAGTCTTCTCTAGTGGCCTATAGCACCGTAGGAAACATTTTTATACAGATGTAAGATGTTATTCATGAATAGCTATCTCAATTTTAACAGCACAAGTTACCTTCTAAAAGAAAATGTTATATTGGTAACCTGCTGGAGCTTTTTTATGTTTCATCTTTAACATGAAACAGTCACTCTGTGACACAACCTGAGCTGCACCCAGGTTAAGACTTGCTCACAAGTACACTCCTCTTCTGCTTGCCTCATGCCTGCTTTCAGAGCACTTCTGCCTTATGTCACCATTTTTGTAATAAGAACTGCCTTTTTATGTTACTTACAGGAGAATTTCCTCCCCAAAACCCCACACTGGTGTTCTCTGCACTGCCACATGCCACTAATTCCACTTCCAGGACACTGACTACTGATGCCCCAAACAGGCAATTACTACACTCCCCCAGGGTGACCAGGAGAATCAGAAATGTCTGCTTGAATATATTACCTTATGGCAAATTCAGAGACTACGACCCTCTCTCATGTTCACAAGAACTAACTACTTCCCCATAACTCCATCAACCTCTTTAGCATTTGGAGAAAATTAAACTAACTGCAACTTGCCAAAATCAAATACTCAAAGGACAACTTTTATTTTAATTACTGTAGACATAGAAAAAGGAGTTCTTTAAGGAAGTCTGTCAACTAAGAACTATATATAACTCTTGAGGAATTCCTTAGTGATTTTCCTGGTTTAACAGATTTCCTTAAAAATACACTTGTTTGCTGCACAGGGTGGAATTATTGTAAAATCAAATAGTTATTTTTCAAAAGTCTGATCTGACTTGTAATGCTAACACAGCAGATAGTAAACAGACATCCATTAAGTTTGTTGTATTGATCTTAAAAAATGACTAGGCATTACAGAGCTGGTGTTTGTATCTACCGAGGAGAGGGCCAGGATGAAGTGTTAACTGGTGGAGTTAAAGCTCTTTCTCTCATTGATTTCAGTAAGCATTTTTCCAGATACAAAGCCTGTCTATTGAGTTCAGTCTCTTTCAGTCAGGCCTGTGATATCCATTGAAGCCAAAGAACAGCAAAGCTTGTCTGATCTTTTTGAGACTCTGGTTTCAGTTAAATAAGCCAGCGGACCATTCTCTGAATTAGCATTGCAGAATACGTGCCAGGAGAGAGGGGGCTGCTAAGCTGAGAGCTATCTGAGAGCTGCTCCAGAACAAGGAACCCAACACACCACGCAAGCTGCAGGCAACCCTAATTTTGACCTATTATGAAGGAAAACATCTTTGCAGTCTTTCATTTCTTTTCAGACTTGGATCAATTTTTCTCTTTCTTAGATTTACACTCCCCCTTATTTATTTTTGAATGTCTTTATTAAAATTAAAAAAAAAAAACACCTGTTTTAGTGCTTCATTTGGTAAAGAGTGACATTACTTCTATTGAATGACACAATACCAATCTACACTGTTGTGAGGATTAGCACAGTATCTGTGAACAGACATTCATAGGGATGAATTCAGAGATGATAGAAAAGGACCCACACAGACTCTGTATTAAGGTAAATCATAAAATGAAGGAGCAGAAGAGGAAAAGCAGTTAAGTGAATGGTATGTAACACCTAATCTAAAGCACATTTATCTCTCCTTCTGCACACACAAAACTTTTACTAGTTTCTTTTTACAGTTACTGAATACCCACATTATCTGAAGTTAGAATTTACTGTTCTGGGCTTTAAAACCTTACTAAGACCTTAAAAATAGGCTTCATAATAAAAATATTAAAATATTAGATTTGTAACCTATACCAACTCTTACACTCCTACTACATTTGTAACATTTTCTTCCAAGAAGAATATCACAAATATATGTCAGCCACAGAAACATATCTAATGTATACTAGAATAACAGTGCTTGACTATTTTCTATTTCTTACTGTGTGGGCTCTATTTGATATACATCTGTATGTTTGCTCAGCAGCTCAGCTTCTGAAACACAAAAATAAATTTACTAATATCTACAGCTGTGAAAAGATTTCTGAAATATGGAAAATTTTCATTCAATTGCTTTCTTAACAAAAACAGCTCAGGATTAAAGAAATCCAGTGAGAGAGAAAAAGATTAACCTAGAAAAGGCAAACAGGCAAGTCAGGTGAATAAACCTGAGCTTCATTGTTGCTTCCCACTTCAACAGAGGAGTCCTACAAGTGCCAGGCCATGGTGCTGTGGCTCTCACAGGCAGGGCAGGGGTGAGCACAGGTACCCTATATGCACATCAGCTCCTGTGGCCCTAGTCATGGCCACAGAGCAATTGTTCCAAGGAGGAGGAATACGCAGCCCCTGGCACAGAACCGCATTTTCTCCCTGCCCTCATGCAGTTAACGCACGGAGCGCAGGAGTCAGAGAGATGCCATGGCACCGTAATGGAAATAAATGACTCTGCAGACCCAACAGCGGGAGGTGGGAGCGAAAAAGCCTCCTCATCCCCAGCCCCAGCGGCTGTGTAAATCTGTCGCCGTCAGGGGAGCGCTGGGAGGGGCTCAGTGCCCGCCGCCTCCCCAGGAGTCAGTGAGAGTTCAGGTGCTTACTATGTCATCAGGCTTGACCTTCAGATGCGACACTGCCAGGACGTTTGTTTTCCCACAGCAGTGATTGCTTCAGTCAATTATTATTGCCCATCCTAGAGTGCAAACACATAAGGACTTGATTTACAGTGCAAAATATACATCCTGAATTTACGTCCTCTTTTGTTTTTGGGCTGCCATAGCACCTCCAGCTTAAAGAGATGACAGCAAATTACTTCGTAGGTAAATATATCTACGTATAGGGAAGGATAAATATCAGTCATTCAGGGCATCCTGAGATGAACACTCGGTATAGCATTGGATGTGTCGTGTCAAATGTGACGATATATTTAAAGTTTTTTGCTTTCTGTTTTAAAAGTGCTCTTTTTTCTGCTCCTCCATGAAGAAAAAAATCATTAGCAAATTTGTTGATTTGGCAATCTAACCATTAAATCCAGTTTAACACAGATTTAAGGTTGTACATTCAGTTCTTTAAGCAATGTTTAGGTATTACCAATATACTGAAAGATAGATGAGACAGCCTCATGGTAATACAGCTTTTAACCTTTCCTCTCCTCTACCATGACGGGGGAGAATTACAGTAAATGATGGTTACCTTGTCTGCAGTATGGACAATTGATTTGACCTCACTGCATCTGATGCTCTAATGGACTTCGTGGCTGAATCCCTGGAGGTATAAAATATGTCCAAGTGAATTGGGGCAGGTTAAAGAACGGACCCGCTTTTCATGGCTGGCTCAAGCTGTAATAGATCTCCCGGTTGTTCTGAGAAGAAGATTAAAAATGATCAATATCCAAATCATTAAAAGAAAAGTGGTAGCTTCTGTAAATCTACCTTACCTTTTTTTTTTCCTACTGAATGCTGGTGGGGTGGGGGGAGTCTGTGTTGATGACACGAGTTTCTTTAACAAATGTTTGCTTCTATTTATTTTCTTGTAAAGCAGTCCCTTTTATATTAAGAATCAGACACTCGGATGGCATGAATCAGCGTTGCCTTCCTGAAGAAAAGCTTGTTTACGCCATGAGGAATCTGCCCTTAGGTTTATTAAGGATAGATAAAATAACAATTCTATAATATCTATACTATTTCCAGGACCAGAAAATAAGATCAGACAGATTTCAGAGAATGATGGCAACTATGATAACTGAATGTTGTTACAGCTCTGCTAGCCACAGTGTCTAAGATAAAACTAAAGGTCTAATTCAGGCAGAGGAAAATAAAAATATTTTCCTTGGCTGCTCTGAGCCCTTCAGTTGGCAAAGTGTAATTAAACATTTTGTTTATCCTTGCCTACCCTCTCATGAATATGTTTGTGCTCTTCCCACCAGTCTCACATATGTGAGCTTGTAACATCCCGCAACTAAGAGTCTTCCTCTCTGCACAGAGCAGTAATGACCCAGGCAGCTTCAGTGGGATTAGATACCTACATTTACTTTATTTCCTGTAAAACCCAAACCTTAAGAAGGGATCTGTACAACTATTCCATAGGTGGCACATGTATATTAGATAGTTGCTTAGTAAACTTGAAATCTAAGAGAGCCCTGATCTTTAACCTGCAAAGTCTGAGATTGTTTGTATCTGATATTTCCATTTGTTTAATGACAGAAATAAGAGGTAATCTCATCATCTGTATTTGAAGATGCAGTCTTTTTTCCTAGTTTTTAGAAATTTAAGGATACAAAAATTGGACTGACCTAGTTCAATCCTATTAAATTGAGTGAGAAAAGCTTCTATTATGAAAAAATAGGTTTCACCAATTCAAAAAGTTTAATTCTTTTTTACCTGGTTGTTAGTTGAACATTTACCTTTTGTCTTTCACACATTTTTAATTTAAAAATGTGGGTGTGTAACAACAGCCTCTGAAAGGAATGTTTGTTTAACTACATATATCCTATATGTAGAACAGTTAAGGCACTTTACAAGCTCTTTGCTTGAGTCTCTGGTGTTTCCTATACCCCGTGGCTAGGGCCGAGCTGAATGCCTAGCATCCATGGGTAGAAGAGGGAACAACTGCTGACCCTCCATTCCAGCTATTCTTGTAGCTGGAAACATTGTCAGGGGCTGCAAGCATCAAGCCATCTGAAAGGCCAAAGTTGAGCACTACATTATTGGAGTAGATGACACCTTATTCTTATTCTTCAACAATTCTAACAACTTCGAGTCCCTCGCTGTCCCTTTATGAACACAGATGTCATTTTGATGGGGGGACAGCCAAAATGACAAGAAGGTGACCTGTCAGTGAACTCAGGAGCAGGTGAGGCCTGTCAGCTTCTAATTTGAAACTGGTGTCAGTCCTGAGGAATGGCTGGTATAATCACATTTGTAACTGATACCCTATAAACTCTGCAAACATTCACAGTGTGCTTGTTATGAGTAATATGAAATTAACAATTTGTGTTTATGACATGAGACACCAAGTGAATCAAGTATGTTTCAGTAACAGGATTGGCTCTGTCTGTCTGCCAGAGCAGAACATCAAACTGCCCCAGTCACAGCCAAATGACTGTGTGCTTATGTTACAACAGGCATCGTATTTATTTTGAAGACAAGCTTTTGTAACTAGGTGTAAAGTGAAGACCTAAGAACTAACTTCTAGTTGAAATTATGCCTTTTAAAGTTCCTCCCGTTCAAGCCCAACCCTTGAGACGTTTATGATTTTTAAGTTGAAGTTTGGATCTAACAAATCCCATGCATACTGCATCTCAAATTTTCTGAATAACTGAGCGGAAGGCTCTGTGTAAATCTTCCCTCTCAGACACATAAATTACCAGCTGCATGAATGCTGCCATTAAGACATGCAGACAAGTGCAAGGGGTGGGGACAGGGCAGGATGCCCGAAAGAGGTGGAGTCTCAGAGAAAACAAGACATTTGTTCACTGAGTAATTTATCCTTAATCTGTCTTCACTGTAGCTGAGCAAGAATGAACACCACAAGTCAGCCTGTTAGACTCCCCCACTTCTCTAGCATCAGGGAACTTTTGTCTGCAAACTAGGCCTTTTCTTTCTGTTTCTGTGTTGCTTTATCCGTATTTTTTTATTAAGAAAAGTCAAAATTGCAGTATGTGAGGTGAAGATTTGAAATCTTCAAGTCAAGTACAAACAGGCCAAACTGCATTTCTGATTTGGAGACAACAAAACTCCCACAATCTTTTCCACATATATTTCAGCCCAAATTGGCAGAAATCCTGACTCTTCAGTTCCTTTCCTGATGAAAATGCTGCCAAGCTTGCTGCATATATTAGAGGAAAGTTGCTTTCTGCAGACTTTCAAAGTTTAGTACATTTTCACATGTACAGTCCCCTGGACCTACTAGCCTACTGTACTGCTCCGTGGTAAGGAAATACTACTTACTTATTCCTATTTTCCAAGAGAGAACCATGTCCCACAGAGCTTCAGTAATGTGACCAAGGCCAGGTAGAGCAATAGACCTGTGAGCCAAGCATAGACAGCCTTTGCACCCTGCCCTGGAACTAACACATCACCCTTCTCACGCTGCTTAGCTCATGTTTCTAGCCATGAACCCAACCTTATTAACAAAAGACAAGTACAACTGCAAACAGTCATTCTAGGGCCAATGACAGCCCTAATACCACCAGGAAGACCAGGGTGCAAAACTCTCATTTAACTTTGCATGCATCTGAAAAACATAGGAACACTTTGTGTTGCCACTGCCTAAGTCTCTAAGGCTCATTCCATGTAGCTTTAAAACTCACTAGAAACAGTCTACCATACTGAATATTGAAAACCGTACCAATTCTTCTCCACCACCCTAAAACTAATCTCAGAGCACCAACGTTGAATCCTGAGTCAGGGCCTACAAGCTCTGCACACTGCCATTTATGTAGTCACATCTGGACACATAATACAACAGCTCACTTTAAATCTGATACACAGCACAAGATTTTTGGTGTTTGGATAGGGCACGTAAAACCTTGATAAAAATGACATCCATTCAGAGCTTTCCTATAAGCCAGTCAAATATGTTTTTGCTTTCCTCCTACTCAAATGGTTATAATTCAACATATGGTTTAAATAGAGAGCCTACCTCTGTGGAACAAAGCCCAGCACAACAGCACGTGGTCCCACTGCTTCAAGTCAACAGAGAAGCGTGGCTGCTGGGTGTGTGCACTGTGTCTCTGAGCCTGCAGGGAGTTAGTCAGGCCAGAACGCTTGTGGAACATCAAAAGAGGCCCTTGAGCTGGGTTGCTGGAGACAGGACTGGCATACCTGTAGGGTTCTTTTGAAGCTCTCTTCTTGCATAGAGCTCCTCTGCCAACAGATAAATCAGTTACGTTTCTGATTAGCAGCTGTAAATGTGCATTATCTTTTGATTTCTTAGTAAATCAAGTTTATGTGTACATACATCTTCTCCAGTGTTCATTATCTCTGGCACAAGGCTGGTCTGGGTAGTGTGGCATGTTAAGACAGTCTCCATAGGTGCCTCCAGCAGTGTAGGATGAGGACAGTTTGGGCTTTTTGGTGTTTGTTGTTTTTAAGGTCTTCTAAAACAAGACAGAATTTCTTTAGAATAACTTTGGAGGGTTTTTCACAGTTATCAGAAAAACCAAGTGGGGGGGAAAAAAGAGCCAGATTCACTTCTGAAAGTAAAGATATAAAGTGGAAGAACAGGGCAAAAACCTTTGTTGAGCTGTTTAGAATAGACCCTGATCTTGAGCCTATTCCCCATACACGGAAAGGAGTTACAGAGCACATCTGTTTTCATGACGTAGCTGATGGTATTTTGAGCACACAGGTCCTGCACTTCCCCCTGACCTTGCATCACCACTTTCTGTTAATATAATTACTTTCAGGGCATCCTCAGTTTCCACCAGCTTTAGTTTTGAAGTTAAACAAAATCAGTCCCTTCAGGGCAATCGTGGAATGCACGTGGAGCATTTGAAAGTAGAAGATGAAGGCAGGAAAAATGAAACGATAAATAGATATCCCCATTTTGAATTCTATTCCTGTCCATTCTGTTGGGGTGGGTAGAAACAAGGAAAGCTGCTTCACAAAAAAAGACTTGAG
Organism: Xenops minutus; assembly: GCA_035221455.1. Classification (NCBI taxonomy): domain Eukaryota; kingdom Metazoa; phylum Chordata; class Aves; order Passeriformes; family Furnariidae; genus Xenops; species Xenops minutus. The sequence continues at coordinate 21,659,929 of JAWWEE010000004.1, read as the reverse complement.
GCAAAAGAGTTGGCCATGTCATGCTGAACAGAAAGCAACATCACCTCTTGGTTCATTGTACAAGTCCCTGGTCCGATCTCACCCCGCTGCTATACCTGCTGGCTTACAAGTGTTTTCTTGCTGATGCTCTGAACTTTTCATTAGCTTGGCAAAATGGATTGGCACTAGCAGAATATACTGAGACCATCACCCAAAGATTGGGAAACTAGTCTGCAAAATATGTTCAAATCATTCCCTTCCTTCTTTTCCTCTCAGGCTGAGTCAGTGTTATTTCACAACTCACTACACTTTGCTGGCTACAGGGCTTCCACAGGCAACTGCCCTAATCAAGGAAGGATCTTTTTTTTTTCTATATTCAGAAAGGCCACCCTGTTTGAGAATCTCTCCCCTCAAAATCAATCTATTTACAAAGTAAGTTTAAGGTTTTTTGACTCAGTGTTTTCTTTTTTAAAAAATAAAAAGCATGTTTCAGTTAAAAACCTGTAATCAACTCGAACTGAAATGGCATGGTATTCCCTGCCCTTGGCTGTGTGGCATTGTGTGCAGCCCCAGGGAGAGCTGCAGCACTGATGCAGTGACCCGGTGAAAATCCTGGAAGCAGGCAGACAGCACTGAAGACATGCTTTAAGGAGTGTTTATGTATACTGCTGAGGTGAATTACAAAACTCCCCAGAAATATTTGCAATGTGATGACTTAGGAAAGTCATCTGGGAATTTCACCTTAGCAAAAGATATTATGGCAGTAACAAAACTGGTTGTATCTTACCCCCTGGAGCTCATCTTCCCTTCTTAAATCCCCAGGAGTCAGAGCTGCAGAGACAGAGGGGGATGGATGCCTGTGGTACACAGCCTTTCCGGTTTCCTCTCATTGGCACAAGCCTGAAGAATGACGGCATGGATTTACTCGAAGGAGACAGTGTGGAAGCAGATCTGGATGCATGTGACAGAGCTGGAGGCATCTCACTCTATTTAATGACTAGCGAAACAAGTAGTTATTTATGTTGTGCATATCTAATGAATAGGAATTAGTCATATTGCTGGTTCTTGGGCAGCTATTTGTGCTGTTTATCTGATACTTTAAAGAAAACTGCATTGACTGTTTTCCAGTCCAAAGAGGGATGGGTGGGTAGAACAAGAACTGACTTCTACCTTTGACTAAACATAAGGAAACTGATTTCCAAGTTTGGAAGTGCCTGGATGAGTTTTTTCATATTTTTTCTTTCTTTGAGTTTTCCTCACTCCAGTCAGGAGGTGAAATGCCAGAAATACCCAGAGACACCCTAACCAGACAGCTTCCCTGCGGGCATTGCAGCCCAATGGGTGTTTTTCCAAACCACCCCTGAACTCTGAACCTTCAAATCATTTACAGATCCCTTCCACCCACAGACAAAACCACATCCCTGCATGACTTCTGTGAGCAGAAGTGAGAGCCTGGATCAGCAGAGCTCCCCTACACAGCCCAGCAGCTTTGCAAACGCAGAGTGGCTCTGAAGGCTGCTGTGGTCTCAGTAATGGGCACCCATTAGCTCTGCAATTACCCAAAGAAAACCTTCACCTCGTCTGCTCATGGTAGAGCCTGAATGAAGCTGAACTAGCCAAAGACAACTGGGAAACCCTGAATTTCCAAATACGAGCACTGTCTGGTCTGACAGTATTTTTGTAAGAAACTAAAGCCACCTGTCGCTGGTGATAAGCTGGGTTTTATTATGAAATATAACAGTTGTATTGTACATGACTGCTCAGTGCAACGCAATTTACAGAGCTGCTCCAGTGGCTGCTGTCACTGACAGGGTGCCCTTTACAACGGGACTTGTATCGCATCAAAATTTTCATGATTCTAAGAGAGTGGAGAAAGAAATATTTCCATAGTAGAAAATTCCTGTTAGGTAACTAATATTGAAGTGTGTACAAGATTGGACGGCAAGACATTTTTATTGTTAGCTGGTGGGAATTACATTGACTGACAGCAGCAATTTAACAACTGCGATTTGGTGCAGTTTGTTGTTTTACTTATTTTTTCAGGTATTTTAGGAGACCACCGTTTTGAAGGGATAAAGCCCATCTTTAGAAATGCACGCTCTCTGCCTTGAACTTTCAGTACCTTTCTCAGGTTGATACAAGACAAATGAGTGATAAAACAGGTTAAAAAATAATGCTGTAATTGTGCCTTGCTACATGGTGTCAAGGTATCCTGCTCTCTTAATAAAATAAGCAGTGGGGCGACAGGACTCAGAGTTACGGTGCAAAGGAGCAGCAGTCTGGGGGTGTTTCTCGCTAATTTCGGGCCCGGCTCTGGTCCCGCAGTGACGCCGCTCGTCGCCGCCGCTGCAGTTCCGCCGCTGGCCGCGAGGTGGCGCCCGAGGCGGGGCCATTGCCCCGCTCCGGCAGCCGCCGCAGCCCAAACCCGCGGCTGCTGCTGCTTCTTCTCCTGCTGCTGCTGCCCCAGGGGCGACTTGGTGGGAAAGATGAACTCCCCCCTCGTCCCGTGCCGCGGAGTCCTGTGCTCGGGTTCCAGGGGCTCTAAACAGTCATACCTTTCCTTGCATCCTTTGCTCTGCGGGCAAAGGAAAACCGTTCCCTCAGAATTTACTACTTGTTTGTTATCCTCACTTGAAGGCACTACCTGCTAACACACAAACCCCCTGAAAAATCCCCAAACTTTTGCCTTGGACCTTTGCCACGCACGTGTGGGGCTGCTTAGCAGAACCTCACCACGCTCAGAAGGGGGAGTCTGTGACACCCGCTGCCTCAGGCTCTGATGACATCTCCAGCCACGTTTAGGTTTTCTACATTTATTTTGCAGCTATTCTGTATTTCTATCCCGAGAAACTATTTCTCCGATGTTTTTGCAGCTTGAGTCAGCATAGACACCACATCTGTAAACCAGCGTATTGGAAGGCTAGAGAACCATTTAGGCCAGGAATGTCCCCCTGAGCTGGGTGTGTTTGTCAGATGGTCAGTGTACGTGAGGTTTTGCCAGGGAAGTGATGGGAACTACGCTGTCAACATGGCATTAATGTTTCTTGCTTGCTGTCTGTTCACATTATTAACCTATGTAGCTGTGTAATACCTGTGTGCCAAAGTCACAAAAACTTATTTAAATACCTGTCAGGGATGCTGAGGTGGTTGACACCATACAAATTTGATTCCACAGCAGTCTGCTCTGGTGGGACTCCCACTTTTCATAACACTAAAATGCTTTTTAGTCCATCTCCAACATCCAATACATTCTTAATGGTCTTTTAGGTTAGGTCGCAGGTTGCCATACTATAATAACTGCCTAATTTTGGTCTAATTGGGTCAGAATGGTTCAAGAGTAACATCATGGAGGACACAGGCTTCTGCCTCTGGCTCTGGCACCACAAAAAGCAGTCCCAGTGCTCAGTGTCAAGATGCACTGGAAATGAAAGCAGCTTGGGACTGCAGTAAACCCTGGATTCAGAATATCAGGCAATTAACAGCACTATAAAATATTAGCAGATAAGATGGGAATATATAAAGGAAAGGAAATAGGAAAAAAAAAAAGAGGAGAAGATATGAAGAAAGAAAAATAGTTGAGAATAATATACAGGGGAGTTAGAAGGTACTGGTCTTCATTTTTTGAGCCTATTCATGTGTGTGCAGAAGGGGATGCACATGCTTTGTACGCCAGCACATGACCACAGGAGCTGCTGCTGGAGAACAAATAAGGAAAGGAAACATGGAAGGAGATGGTGAATAGAAGACAAAAGTGGTCTAGAATAAAGAAGCCTGCTATTTTTTGTCTTTGAAGACTGATGGACTTGCAGAAAGTCTTCCACATGGAAGAACTGATTGTTTTGAAAATTACTGCACAGAGTCGCTCCTGGGTAGAGCTATTTCAAAGCAGTAAAACAGTTGGCTCTTTAAAATGTTTTTGAACAGTAACAGTGGTAGCAGCACGAATAAGGCAGTATTAATGAATTCAGTCCTTGCTGGTAAAATACTCCCATGCTTTTTAAGTCAAAATTTCAAACTGTTTTTGTTTGTTTGCTTGGATTTCATCTCCCTTTTTTACTTTCTTTTAATCGAATGGGATTTTAGTTCTGACTGTCATTTTGAAGCAGACTGGAAAAGAGGGAAAGGACCCTGTGAGAAATGAATTTAACAACCAAATGCTGTCCCTGAGAAACCAGAGCAGTTCCTTTGTGCTGGTGGGGACCAGAACAGAACAGGGGATGGGGGGTGTCTGTACGCTGCTCACAGGCTGACTGTTGCCCAGCTCTCTTTTGGGCTTCAATGGCTTTTGGCAAAATTTTTTAAAATGTTCTGAAATCTTAGAAATTTGAAAGAAGCTTTTCCGCAAGTGTCATGAGGACTCCGAGTGGTAGAAACTTTTAGCTGTCCCTTATTTTATTTACATACCTAAGGAAAAGCTAACACCTAGTATAAGTCTGGCATCAGTGCCAAGTTTTCAAGTTCTAGTTTACCTCCTAAGTTCTGTTCGGCTTTCCTCTTAGAAAAACTGAAAAGAAATCCTGTATGTTGAGTACTGCTTACACACATGAAGTTTGAGTTTGAACTGCATTAAAATCAGTAGGATCTGTTCAACACTAGTTTGGCTCTGTCTGAGTTGCCAGGAAGCCTTATTTTCTGTATAGGGGAAGTTTGGGGAGTCTTTTATTGGTTTCTCTGGTAAAAAGGTTGTGTCCAAGGCCCACTATCCGGGAGTGCAAAAGTCACCCTGCTTGCTCCCAAGGACAAACCCTAGAGAAATAGGCACACTCACTCAGAAAACTGTTATATCCACATCCAGCATATTGTTTCCTTACTGGAGATACCAGTTTTGAAAGAATTTGATTTCAAAGTTCGAAGCAGTCCCACAGACCACTTAGGCTTGACCTTCAAATGCCTTAGATAGATACAAGCCTTGAAAATGACCCTTTGTGCCCTGGGAATTTTGTAGGGGAAAAAAAATAACCACCCAGGGGGTATATTCTTGGCTATGTCACTGAGTCAATGAATTGCAGTGCTCTAAATCAGCTGAAGTTTCAGTTAACCATGAATAAGTTTTATTGATGTAGGAAAAGATAATAATACCAAGGCTGATGTTTTGTGAATGTTTTTGTTAAATATATGCCTGTGCCTATAGGACAGGAAAGGAAAAGGAGTCTAGAAATGGAAGATCAGTATTCTATTCCATTGTCTGCTACCTGGGAAAAAGAAGGAACTTAGATGTATCCAGTAGCAGACCTGTGGCTTCTGCAGTGTGGCTCCGAGTCCCAGCAGTGTGATGGGCCCAGTGCCATATAAACATTCCAGTGCACCCCATGAGGCTACCAGGAACCTGAGAGAGAAAACTGCTGGAGCAACTCGACAGCCTGTCCAGCTCTTATTGGCAGCATTTGCAGCACTGCAAACACTTGCTACGTGAACTTGCACCATTGAGGCTTCAATCTAACGTGCCCAGAAACAGGGGGAGACTTTGCCAGGCCTTTCCAGCAGCACTGGGGTAGAATACAGATCTGGAATAAGTGTGATTTTTTTACTCAGCTGCAGCTGATCCCAACATTATGCAGCCAAACACCCTTAATGAGAGACAGGCACAATAAATTGTGTTGCTTTGTTTAGGCATTGACATTTGCTTATTCAAGGCAAAATGCTTCACAGAAGCATTCATCTTTTCCTATATCTTTACATTTTTATTTCAAAATATGGCTTTTTCATGAGCTGTCTATGATACCCATTACAAACCTGAACAATTATTGTGGCTCATCTGTGGTATATATGTTTGCAGCTCCCACTGTGTTCTGAGATCTGCTTTAAGAGTATTTAGAATGTGCAGCTGCAAATGGGAATGTAGGAGGGGTCAGCATTGAGGGGTTTGCATTTAGCATTGCCTACTGGAATCCCAAAGCTAAAAATGAGCCAGAGGAAACCAGCAGTGCTCTGCTTTGCATATGCTTATGGCCCATGAGCAATTCCAAGGATCCAGGTCTGATTTCACAATTCTGCACATGCACTCCTGCAAATTTTTTCAATATCTGCAGCACTAAATGTATAGGCATCTGAGGGCTGGATTCAGATCTGAAATTAATCTTTGCTTCTGTCTATTAGGAGTAAACAAATGGTCTATGATCATTACCTTAACAAAACCAGAACTTTATCTGTAGAGCTGACAAAATTGTGTTTGAAGAGAACAATCACAAGATCACTCAGTATATTTAAGTTCCTCTAACTCCCAGTGTTTTCATTACAGGCAGCTAAACTGAAGTTAAATATGTAAATCTCATCCCTATTGTATAATGCCAGAGACAGGATTTTGTTCCTGTTAACATTATTGGTACTGTGGTATGAAACTGTGACATAAAGTAAATGAATATAACAAGAAAGTCAAAATATCCATGAAAAATATGTTCACATAACTTCCTTATCTTCCTATCCCTTTCTTTCTTTGCTTATTTGTCGTGCTTCCTGTGTTCTGTTTTTGTCACTCCTAACAGAAAAACCTCATTGTAGCAGTTTTTGGGGTTTTTTTCCAAATTGATGCCAGTTAATTTAATTTCAGGCAGAAATTGAACCTTGTCAGAACTGACTCATTCTTGAAGCTTTTCTGATTTGAGCTCCAGACACTAATACAAGGGACATATTTAGCACTACTTCATAAATTGTTTCAGTAGTAGATTCATTAATTTGAGACCAACACAGTGAAGTTATGTAAAGCTACAACAACTTCATGATCATGACTATTTACACAGGTTAACTAACCCAGAGAGTTTTCACCTGCCAGCAAGGCACAGAAACAAGTCTCCCAGCTGCTGCGGCTGATTCACTCGGGGTTTATCTTGTGAACTTGGAATATTTGCCACAACATTCCTGCAATCGTCCTAGCAATAATTTCTTTGACAAACTGTCCATGAAATGATAGCCTCAAACCACAGACCTTCAGTCTTTTAGCCAAAAAGCACTCTTTCTTTTCTCTTTTTCTTTCTTCCATTCCCTTTTGTAGGTGTTAAGTGCTGTAAACGCAGCAAGTGTTCTTGTCTATGAGTACCTCACCCTGTTTCCTAACCCAGGCTAGGCAGTGCTGTGAGTTGGCCCCCTACAGCCATCTCCACACAGCCCTGCCACTCACCCACTGACCCAGGCATCCGCTGCAACTCCATCAGTGGGTTGGTGTTACTGCAGCCAGCACAGCCCTATTCACATACTGGGAAAACTCTTTTTTTTTTTTTTTTTAACATGTCACAAATACATTCTCTGTTACTTAGTCAAAGAATAGCAGACACATGTCTATGTGAACATAACTGTCTTTATGATATCTGAATTCCTCAGCACTCGTCAGGATCATACTTATGCTGGTTTGTCAAAATCTGGGGGAAACCTTTGCATTATTTCACTCCCTGATCCTTGCATTTCTTTTCTTTTCTTTTGTGAGTGCAGCATAAACTTGGGTGCAATTGAGCCAATGTGATGTCCTGCCATATTCATGGAAACCAAATTAAATGGATGTATAAGCCAGCATCCATCCACTAAGAGCAGGTTAGAGTATAGGGTAAGTGTGATGCCAGTTTCTCAGCACATACGTGTCCATCTGCACAAAGTCACCCAAATTGTTTAGAGCTCCTGTGCCAGGTATATTTTGAAATCCACCTGAGAAACCTGGATTTAGTGCCCCTTAGGAAATTAATCCAAACTCACATTTCATATCAAAGCATGTCACCCTACAACACTTCTGCGATTCATGCAAGTCTTACAAATTTCTCTTTGCCCAAATAAAAATAAATATAAGCTTTTTGGTATTTAAAGAACTAGACAGCCCCCACCCCATTAAAAAAAAAAAATATCCTAGACTCCTGTTTCACCTTCATTGGAAAAACTGACCTTATAAATGGACTTGTAAATGTTCCTAACTTTTTGCAAGGTCGCAGTGTCACATATGGGGTGTAGAATTCCAGTTACAGGGTCCATCAGTGATTTAACATTTAACAAGAAAATGACATTTGTCAGTCACATCTATTGTAAGTTTATGCAGCTATATTTCCTGCAACTATCTATGTGAAGAGACACTGTATTAACAGCTCAACAGATCTCCAGGTATTTTTAATCCCTTTCCTTCCACTCCATTCTTCTATCAGGCAATCAGCTTAAGTCAGACTCACCTCAGTGGCCCAGCACAGCAGTCTGCATTTAGAGGCAGAAAATCTGAATGTTCACACTGCTGACCTTATTGTTTTATAGACTATTGATTGCAAGTCATCAGGTTTCAGCAGTTCAAAGGAATCAACCCTCTGGAAAAGAAAAGCAGAAAGAAGGAATGAGCCCTTATACAGGACCAGGGCACAATTACAACTGAACTGACAAACATGAGACTGATTTCATGTAATGTGGATAAACAGTAACAAAAAGAGCTCTCTAATCTCTTGCGTGCAGTATCAGAATGCAGCCAGACAGAAGTTTGCAGCGCACCAGCATGCCCACGTGGCCTGCAGAAAAGGGAATGCTGGCAAGGACCACAGCAAAGGCTGGGCGAGACAGGTGTTCCCCTCCAAGGAGGATTCCAAATGGAGCAGAAGCTCTATGTTTCTATGTGGGCCCATGTCCACATTATGCTTTGGTCTAAAGAGAGCAAGAAGTGCCACCTGAACCAGAGCCAAGGGTAGAGTGGGTATGAGGGCTGGTTAACAAGTCCCCCAGCCCTACTCAGGCTGCTCCAAAAAGGGAAAACAGTGACAGCAGACAGCAGTGCCCAGGTGAGAGTAAGGGGTTGCCAAGGAGCTTCCCAGCTGTTTGACTGCTGAAGGGAAGAGGGGATGGGAATGGCAATGGGAATATCCAGAGCAGCAGCCTGAGTGCCATGGAGACAGCGCGAGGCCAGCTCTGACAGACTGAATCTCCCAGACCTAAATGCCCCTAAGTTCTCCCCACTTCCCTCTGGCTCTGGTGCAGGACAGAAGGAGCTGTTCTAAATATTAAAAACAGAAATTAAAAAATAAAATGTTTGGCTGGAAGAGGGATTTTGCAAAATTTCGTAAGCTCATCATGGGGTTTTATTTAAATCCTAGGTTTCAAAAGTTGCATAACAAGCAAATAGATGCAGATAATTTGTATGCATCTTACCAGCACTACAAACAAGACCCATTTTTCCGACACTCAGTATCAAAAATATGTTTTCTCCCTTAAGTAATCAAGATTGTCAAAAGGGAATTTATTTTTTTTTTAAATTCTTCAAGCTGGGAATTTCTAATACAATTTTGAGAAGATCATTCTCTACATTTTTGTTTTCTAAGTCTCCTTTCATAAATATATTTAATGCAATCCATGCGAGACAAATAAGAGCACTTATTTCTCAGACATGCTCATCTACTGTCATGCACTTACCCTCTGTATTTCTCAGTATAATTGTATTTGTAAATGGGTGTATATGGACTATTTAGGTCTATTTGAGACTATTTGAGAAGTAGAATATTTTAGTCAGACAAGCTATAGCTTTGTGGTAAGAACCCTTTGGTATATAAACACACCCACAGCCGTGTTCTGAACACCACTGTGCTGTAACTCAGAAATGTGGCAAACTTTGTATCCTCTTGAGACCATGAATTGTAGAGACCAGTCTCTGCCTATCCCTCTCCACAGCAGGGATCTGGGGTACACTGAGGCTCTGGCCTTGTCAGCAGCCTGTGGTACTCAGCTGTGCTTCCTGTGCTTTGTAATAAAGTATGGTGGCAAAAATTTTTCTTGGTATGTTTAAATTGCAAGATTTGTTTGCCCTTTTTTCCTCTTACTGTATTGTATTTATCAAAACCAAGACATCTAACTTCTGAATTACTACAGCCTGGAGGAGAGTACCATCCAGAAACACAAATGAGCAAAAATTCTAGTTTTGAGTTCTGTTTTACTTGAACCTGATGCTTGCCTCAGCCTGGAAAGTTTTTACAAAGGGAAGCAGCATAATCCCAGCCAAAACTAGGAAAATGGCACTTATGGTCAGCTTAGAGTGTGTGAACACATCCTCCAGGTTCTCACTCAGAGCCATCATTTTTCTTGTCTCACAAGCAGGCAAATCCCATTAGAAGGCACCTACCAAAGGACTCACTCCACCTCCCCAGCATCTCCCATCTCTCCACACGAGTCACAGCTCAACGCAGTTGCAATGCAGTTGCGTACATTTCTACTAGCTTATCTTTAAAGTACCTGTTTTTCATTGTCTTGGCTTCTTTTTGATGTTGCTATACTTACAGAATGAAATGAAACTGGAGAGTCTACCTTTCAATGGAGATGGTATTTCCCTAAAAAATAGTTTCATTTTCCCTAGAAAAGTTTTCATTGTCACAAAAGAGTCAATTAAGCTAAATTTCTGAAGTTACAAAGTTACCAAGGTTTAGACTAACAGCAGAAATAGTTTGACAAGTATACATATTTGTGGTTTTATTAACAACTTGTTTTCTTCTACTATTCTTAATAATTTGTGATATTGCTTGCAATAAGAACTTTGAGACATCAATGTTATATGACACTGATTCAGGATGCATCATTTAATATTAGACTCATCAGGCCTTTAGGACTCAAGTGAGGCTGTGAATTTCAAGTGTATTTTTTGATAAACTATTTGCAAAAGAGATGTATTCCAAATGTTTGCTCATTTAATTAGAAGATAAAAGATTTTTCTCTTTGACTGGAGCTTGCTTCTGACCCTTCTTGCCTGTGTGTGGTTTGTATTGTTCTTGGCTAATGAGATATAGGATATGTACTAAACATTTACACATTAAAGGCATCCTTCATTCAGCATGAAGGTGTTGATACATCAAGGATACCTCAAACATGCTGAGATTCCAACAACTTGTCAGACAAATTAGCACCTTACCAATCGAGGGTAAAATTGAGTTTCACATTTCTCCCTGGTGGGAAGAAAAAAAACTAAAAATCACTGTAGTTTAATGCTTTCTTTGCAAATATGAACACAAAAGGTTTTATCACCTCTGTAGTGTAAATTATAGCCCTCATGAACTATCTGATTTTTAATTCATTTGTTTTAAATGATCCCAGGCAGTTCAGAGCAAATCCGTTTTGTCGTTCTTCTCTTAGAGCAGACGTTTTCCCTGTTTTAGGTTTGTATCTTTCGCAGTTATTTAAAATCTACGTTTATCTATTAAAAGGGAAGAAAATTAAAATCCCAAGTCTGTGTGTTTCACGATCACATAACTACCAGCAGATTTGAAACCAGACTCTAAGGACTATATGGAATTAGGGGACTGTATGGCAATGAAACTCTAAAGGTTAAATTTTTTAATTTGTTGTGGTTGTGGTTGTTGTTTTTCAGCTGATTAACAGCTGAGAAACTGTTAACTAGTTAACAGCTAACAGTAGTGCTTAAAATTAGTGCTCAGTACTTCAGATTGCTAGCACTCCGCATGACACATTCAGAGCACCAGAAAAATGAATAGTCAGATAATCCAGCCTAACCCTGTATCTCAAACAAATAACTGGGCTGGCAGTAAGGCTCAACCATAGGTACTGTAGACACTATAGCGGGAACCAATGACCATCCTTTACCTCTAAGCTGCAAATCATGTATGTACTAGGGAGATCATGACACAAATTGCTACCTACACAAGGTTTGGGGTGAGGGAGTTACTATCATAAACCTCTAAAATGAGAATTATTTATGCATGAAAAGGGCTTGCTTTAACTTACATACCTCACCACGATCCAGTCACAGACATGTATTTTCTAAGATTATGAGGACAGCAAATCAACCTATAATCAAAGCAATAGGGAGCCTACAGTTTCTATAGAGATCAGTTATGTACCAAAGTTTCCTTCTGGTAACGTCTTCATTCTCAATAATCTCAGATCTAGCAGAATTTATATATATATATATATATGAAAGACATTTGAGGACAATCTGCCCAGTTAAAGCTGCTTTAAACTCCTTTCAGAAGGAATTGTCATCATAGAATATGATGACAATATGGAATATACCAACTCACTATGGAATAGTTGCCTGGGAAAAGAGTGTTACCAGAAGGAGGTATTTAATTCTGAGGCTGCCAATGCCTTCTCTGCAGGTGTGTTTTTCAGACTTTTCAGCAAAACAAATGAGTAGGGCAGGTAGTGTTCAGCATCCATAACAAAGGAGACAAGGGCTGCTGAAGGAGAAATACAGGATTGAATGCTGGCAGTCTGGGTCTTTCACAGGCATGTCAGAATTGTAAACCAGATTCTTATGCAAAGAACTTCATATAGAAGTCTGGAGAAGATCTAAGAATTCTACTTTTCATAGGACATGTATGGAAGGTCAGAGCAGGGCTCCTGCTCAGTATCATATATTACATGTATTAAAACACTTGCACATGTTTTTGCCTTGAGGTTAAAAATATCCCAAAGAAAAAGATGCTCAAATTCTTAAAAGAGACTTTTTTGTTCCCACACATATAGTAACATGATTTATAAATACATAATTAAAAGGATCAGAAATCTGTAGAAAAGTGTTGCTATTTGACTGAAACACTAATGGCAAGCACTAATTGCATGTGGCTGTTGTGTGGCTACTGGAATCAAGTAGTGAAGAGGATCACAGTTCCTTATTAGTTAGGACCACCTAGAGTGATGGAAAGCTTGAATGATCAAAGAGAACAGAGTTTTATGCTGCAAATGTTGATGTACTCCTGAGCTTTCTAACACATTTTAAGGTCCAGTATGAACACTTGATGTGCTAACTACTGAACAGGGAAATGAGTGTAGTATTACTCTACAAAAGTTTTATTTGGTTCAAAGATAAGTGAGTAATATTCAGTGTTGTATTCCTGCCCCTTATTGGAGTACAAAATAGTTAAAATTAGTACTAGAGCTCAACAACTTATTTTTGGCTACCTTATGCAAGAATAAATTAACCTTTCTTGCTAGTACCAACACATAAGAGAACCTATCCTGCTTTCTTTGAACATGCACAGGGATCACTGGTTAGATAGGGTGAAAAAAAAAAAAAATCAGGACTTAATTTCTTTGTAGAAATCCAGAGTAATCCAGAGGTACTGTTTACTTTTCATAACTTAGTCAACCAGTCCCATTAAATAGTTTCTATCTTGTCCAAATAGCTCAAATGTTTTGAAGAGAATAAATGTGTCTCTGCAGTATCGTTGGTCATGACAAGCTGTACCTCATGAAAGTACAGCTTTTCCTTGAAACACATTTGTGTTCACATGAGTGTTTGTAAATATTAACAAAAACATGACTGAAACAAGCTCTGCTTTGGAACTGACATGCAATTGCAGAGTGAGGATTGTCTAGAAGAACTGAAGTGCCTCTAAATTCTTTACACAAATCTTCAATTTATTCGCATGTATCTGAAGTTATTTTGTTTGTTGCTGTTTAGACTCCAGCCCCCAGGTTGTTCAGTAGGTTATGGCTTTTGATTCTGGGATTCATCACATAAAATCTACTCTGGATATAGACAACCCTTCTCGTTCAAGTTAGACGTGCTGGAAAGTAATCTATGCTAAGAAATGTGAACATTACATTTCAATACTTTTTAAAAAAAAAAAACAAAGCTCCTTAAATTTTGAATGAATAAGAGTGGTGATCTGAGAGAGCTTTCATTTAACATAACTGAGGGACATAAGCACGAGACAGATACAGTCAAATAACAACCTGATACTCCCATTAAGGCTAAGTTTTACTATGAAGTTTTACCCTCCATACATACTGGTTTAGTTTTCTCTTTGAAAGCTCTTCACAACTAACAACCTGACCTCTAAATTCTCCAAAATAACCCAAATTTTAAGTACTTTTTTATATTAGGTACAATTTTTATATTCAACATATATTTATGTTTATATTTTTACTACATGTTTAATATCTATTGTTAAATAACCACCGAATATATTTAATATTGTCTCACTAAATAAACAGCATACACTAGGTGGAAAAATATTCCCAGGCATTAGGTTTGGGTTCTTTGAAGACTGGAACCAAGCAAATAGTTCTCGATATGAAATGGATGACTACTTCATCAGAAAAGTTGCCCCTCCCTCCTTGCCAATATCTAAAATCCACTTTCTCATTCCTAAAATATCAGGATATCTTTTTGCAACAGCTTAATGGAAGCTTGGGGGAATAGACCAGTGTATATGATCATATGCTCTGCTACAAAGTCAGTGTTATTTCCCAGAGACCTCAGGCTTGGTATAACCATACCCCAATCTCACCTGAGTTTGATTTTTCAGACCACCTAGTCCTTAATCCTGTACAACACTACTACAGAATCAGGAATGAGCCTAACACGCAAATTCTGCCTCTTTGAAAGCACAATGACAATCCTGATTTAGAGTTCGACTAGAAAACAAAATATCCATGTTCATATTTGAGGAACTGATTTAACCTTTCTGAAGAAATAAGGGGCCGGGGCTGTCAACTTTGAACTACCCCCATGTTTAAGGTTCAGACTTCGTTAGTTTTGGCTAGGAATACTCTCTAATTACTAAGAGAGTTTCCTGAAGTTGCACTTTAGAAATTCATCTTTTTTCTAAGCTGTAAAGTATTCATAAAAAGCTAAAAACTATGCGAAAATTAGCATTGATGGATGTTTTCTTACGCTCCATCAGGAAATGATGTACTTGAAACTCATTACAGATCTTCATAGCAACTCTAGTGAATGTGCCTTGGGCTTTGTGCTGATCAGCACACACAGAGTTTACTGCATAATTCATCTCTCTTGTGCCACATTTAATGTATAACATGTATTTCCTGTTAATTATGAAAACAAGAAGGCGTCCTTTCTTTTAGAAACATAATCATGAAATTACTACAGAAATTAAGAAACATGGAGTTCTGTATTACCTCCTGTGCACAAATAAGAGGAAAGCATTGCATTGAGAACTCACCAAACATGCTTTGCTTCTTCTTCATTCACCAGCTACAGCCTCTCCCCATGGCCACACTAGGAGGGGTATGTGGAATCCCTGTTGCCCTGCTGGCTGCCTGAGCCACCCTTCTCACTGGAGCTGTGGTTTGGCATGTGGTCCCCTTAACTTTCTTCCTCTGAAGGAGGTTTGGATGTTTTCATGTCTCTTTTCCTGTATGTCAATGAAACATTAGGCATCCTGTATCTCATTTTCCTCATTCAAGGTTGAAGATTATTCAGTAATATTCTACTTCACTTCACCCATCCATCTATATGAGTCTGTTCAGCTTCCCTTACTAAAAGAATGAAGACACAAAAATCCCATCTCAGCATCATACCCACACCAATATATCTTATGGGTTATATGTTATCTGCCACCCTGAAAGGGCAAGGAAGGGAAGGAGTAAAGTGATGGAGCAGGAGAAGGAAAGGAGCAACACCATAAATCTGAAAATATACCATTCTTATTTGGAATATGAAGGGAGAGAAGGGGCTCATCTGTACTCAATGGTACATTTGGCCTAAACATTTTCATTGATATGCTGCTTATTTTGCTTTGGAGAAACAATCTTTTGCTGGAATTATTTGCTCTCTGGCTGTTCCTCAGGAAAGTTTAATGGAGCTCATGGAGACCACGTTATCTCTCACTTATGGGGTCATCCCATAATTCTCCTTTTCAGAAACTTTCAGGTGATATTCCCTTTTGGCTCTTGCCCACATGAAAATCTTTATTCATAATTGCTAAGATCAGTGAAGTTGACAAGCTGCCTAGAGCAATACGAAGTCATGTTATCAGTAATAGTGCTGGTGATCTTTCGAGAGACAAGTGAGTCTGGATAAAATGATATATTATGAGTACGGGTGCTCAGGAACCAGGATAAATTTCCATTTCCCTACCTGTGGAAACACCTGCAGCAGAATCCTACTAAAAACCCAGCAGGACAAGAGCACTGCTTTGGTAGCTTCTCCTGGTGGGTTCAACTTCACTATTCCTTGTACAGATATGAATAATTTTACTGCCTGAGTTGGTGGTTAAAATGATCTGGCTGGGAAAAAAAAAAAAAAAAAGAAAACAGAAAAATCTGACACAGTTATCTCTAAGAGAAACAAAAACAGCCTTGGCAGTAAGCATCTAGGTATTTTTAACCTTTCCATTCAAGGAAACATTTAAAATCTGTGTTAGCAAACAGTACACTTAGCACTAGTTATTGTAGTACCTGAATTTCTTGTGGCATACTTAAGCATTGACTCCTAGAGTCACACAACTTTGTAAAATTACCCAGTTTTTTAAAAATCTCTATTCATGATTGTGGGAAAAATTTAGAAAGTGACTTCTAAACCCACAAGGCCTGGAAGGCAAGACATACCAAGCGTAGTTGCTTAACCGAAAACTCAAGGCTTTGAAGTCAAACTCGTGATTTCTAGATACTTAAATCACATTTTATTGAAGTGTGAGATGGCAATGCTGCAAGTGTTGGAACATATATTTTATTGCTCCAAAACCAAAAATACCTCTTACAAGTGGCTGTCATAAACAGTCATGAACTCTGCATTTACGGGTATCTGAATAATGCCTCTTCAGCCTATTTAGAAGGTGAAGATGGAAAATATTTCTGAATAATGTAAGCAAATATGAAGCAACCTGTAAAGAGAAAATATCATGGAATATTCTTTTATGAAATGCAGGGGGTTTATACAATCATCTTACAACAGAAGCTTTTCCCATCACCTTAGCATTTCACCTCAGGGCAAATTTATAGATTTTTTTTTTCAAGGTATTGATTCTTTTGTATATCCTAAATGAGATTTAAGTAATAATTCTTTTTATTTCTCTCCCTTCTAACTCTCAGGTTAGGAGCCTTGCTTTGGCACAGCTCATTTTATCATTATATTTACATTTCTGCATTCTCAAGTATATTTTACTATGAAAGCTTCTTTTGTCACTTTCTAATCTATTGAAAGTTGATTTAAAAGATTAGGAAAAATACAATAGAATGATTAAGATGCATTCCATGCTAGAAGTCCAAGTGTTCCAAATGTTCACAATTTTTCCTTCCAAGCCCATATATTTCATTAAATCTTGTCTTGTTCTATTTCTCACCCTCAGGTTTCCTTCATTCTTCACTGGCATAAACAGTGAGACTGATATTCTTTGAAAATATATCTGCACAGATCATTTGGTCTTGAAGTACAATATCTTATTTGCAAAAATATTTTATGTAAGAGCTGAATTATTGATAGACAGCCTCAACATGACATTTGGGGCAAAATATTGTTGCTATATGAAACTGTATTGTATTACTTTCAGATCAAGTGAGGAATAGTTTGATCTTCGTAGTTCTGATCACAAAGATTCAGAAATTTGACAAATCAAATTGAATCTGTCAGATCAAAATGTGCACCTTCTTTGTTTTGCTGAAGAAAGACTCCACTAATGTCTAAATTTAAGAGGAAAAAGCAAGTCTGTTCTCTCTGTAGAAATAAGGCAGCTCTTCATAGCCCAATCTTTTAAAGCTGAGAATTCCTGGCCAATAGAATTATATTGCTCTAAAAGAAACTATATAATGTAAAGTTCCTACATAATGAATGCACAAGGGAATTTTAAATGCAACTTTGTGTGAATGCTTCTCAAAAACAAAATTTTTCAACATTCTCCAAAATTTCTGTCAGCACACTTGACAGTCTTATTGAAGAGAGACACATTTAGAAGATAGCCAACCTCAAACAGTACCATACTAACAGCACTTCACAAATGTGCTTTCTCAGGTCCCCTAAGCCCTCATGATCTCTCCTGGATCTAATTTAAGTTTTCCATTGGCAATCATTACTGAGAAGAGCAAAAACCATGGTCTGGTTCTGAAGATATGCAAGGTTTAATTCCTACCTTTTATCTGGAACAAATGTCCATAGGTGTAAAGGTGTCAGTGTCCTAGATCCAGCAGTGGCAACAGTGGATCACCACAAAATACCTATGAAAGGCTGTTTTTTAGGTCAGCTGAAGATAAAAGTCAAAACTATCCCTAGCACCAAATGTAATTTGCCTTACCCACCCACAAAGCATTGCTGAGATTATTGACACAATTGTGTTCTCAAATTATTTAACAGACTATTAGAAAACAATAGACCACTACAATGAACTGGACTTTTTTTATGATAGAGTTCTGGTGCAATTGCTTTATAGAACATACAGCAAAGCAAATCTTCTCCTAGTTCCTTAGCACGTCACCTTGAATCCAGGGATTCCTCAAACCAAAGTCCCTCCCAAGTAAATGTAGTTGTTCTCCCTCTATATCACACTTGCATTGCCTATATACTTCTCTTTCAAGAATGACAAAATGACGTGGAGGAAGCCAGTTGTTGATACCTGAAAGGGCTTTCTCACTAGGGGTGGGATTTTTATCTGCAGCAAACAGTCAGAGGACCAATAAGCAACTCTTTTAGCATCCTGTACTTGGTGGAGAAGTACTATCGGGGTGATGAGGAATAGCTAGATTAGAGGGAATCCAAAGTTCAGTATTGTAATATATAACCCTAAACTAATGTCTCCTGTGCCAGACTTGTTCTTCCTCTCAGAACTGAACGTCACTGTGCATCATGGAAATGAAACAGCAGATGTTTCCAAATATAGAGCAAGAGTCATTGTGCTTTCAGCTGTCTTCCTGGACTGCAGACACACATAGACACTGTAGACAGAAAGCCTTCTAAAATACCTTACAAAATTGGGGAGGAGATCTAAAATTTTAAATAATGAGCACATTCAAAATATTTATAGCTGATATTTAAAAGATACAGAGTGGAGGAGGTGGAACTGTTAGGAACATCATCCAGCAACCCCTTTCAGCTAAATCCCTGCAGAGAGTCCAGCTGGCCGTCTGCAGGAAAATTTGACACTAACATCACTGGTAGTCATTCAGTGGGTGCTAGATGATGAAAGATACAGAGCTCTCAGAGTAGGAATCCTGTTGAAAACCTGAGGCAGCTTTAAAAACAAAACCAGGTAGTGGTTTCCAAAAAGGAACAGTGTATTGTGAACTTGATACTCCTCTCAGTTAATAGTTGATCTTTAATCTGTGAACCCACACACAAAACAATTGCTAGTTGATTTTCATTGTATATATTGCTGAAAGAGAAAAGGCAATTGGTGATATGATGCACTTTCACTGTTAGAAATAGCTGTGCAGTTTGAAACTGGTGAAGGGAAGGTATGAGCTGGTTGTTTAGGACCATCTGTCTTCAACATATACCATATAATATTAATTTTAATTTAATGATGAGATTTTTTTTTATAAAAGTTAGGTATATGTTATGTATATTCATATTGTTTGGAACATACATGGACAGAGAGTAACTTCTTTAGGATCCATGGCAGTAACTAAAATGAGAAAAATAAATTAGAATTATAAATGGATCCAGCCCCAGAATTTGCATGGATACAAAATTCAGTATTCCTGGAATTTCCAAAACATATGTCTCTGTGACTCCCTGAGCTGCTACTTTTACCGGTTTTGAAGTCAGAGTAACTATAACTGCAAAATGTGAATATCTTGATGTCAGATCATTTTGGTATCCTGACATGGTATCCCGAAAAAAAATTTTAAAAAATCTATGAAATGCTCAGGTACAAAGTTTCACTTAAATGAAAAGGCAATACCACTGTGGTGTGAAGAACCATAATCTGCCATTTATGCAGGCACCTACTTATTTACCAAAATTAGATCTATTTCCTCTCTTTTGTAACTCTATTTTCTTTATTTTAATTGACATTTCAGACACAGAAAAACCGTGTTGTTACTGTTTTTCTTGGTTTTGTTGTGGTCATTCCACAATGAAGATTTACCTTTTATTTAAACTAGATGGCCCAATATATTCAGTTCAGCTGCTAGATTGACTGTCACTGAGTTGTCAAATGACTGTTATGAATAGTATACAGAAGGAGAACGGGTTGACCTTGAACTTGCTAAATGTTTTGTGAATACTACCCATTTCCAGAAAAATATGAATATGTTTTCCAGATTTGCTCTTTTTGCTTTCCTTAAGGCTGCTCTCAGTAACAAATGCCTTTCATCTTACTGAGCTGCTTGTTACATGGAGGGTTTGGGAAGGAGAGAACAACATTTTAATGATGAATTTAACACTTGTGGATTGCACAGGATTGATTATATTGTAAGTTGATTTCCTGTACTTAGCCAAAGGCTACAGAGAATATTGCTGCTATAATGCCAGCATTGCTTCCTAAGACCTGTCGAATTCTGTTTCATAATTTTCCATCATTGGGATGATTTGGTTTTGGTGACTTTTTTCTTAGTTGGCATTTTCATTGTTAAGCTACATCAGAGTAGTTGATGCTATTTAAATAGAATGCATAAAAGCAATCATGGTTTTGATCTGTTCAGCTCACACAGACACATGCATTGTTTCCAAACATAAGAACATTACCTTAGCGCCTCCAGCTGGCGTTGGAAACATGGAAATCTCATGCATATGCCAAAGAACACAACAGGAAAGGGGGGCAGTTAGTGCTATAGGATCCAGGTTGTAACCAACAGAGAAGCACTCTAAATAGAACTAATTTAAGACACTGCTCAGCACTGGATTTTGATCAAACACTTCAAAAGTAAAAAATAGCAGCTAATTTACTCTGCCATGAAATACATTGGTTCCTTTTCAAAAGCTACTTTCAGCTCTTTCAGAATTTGAGGGCAAAGTGGTTTCTAGCTAATATATAGCTTTAAATGCTTTTTCGAAAGCCTTTTGCATGATAGAGTTCATAGCAACAGCTTCTGCTACTGCTTTAAGAGCACAATAAGGTTTAATAAGAAGGATGCACTTCAGTTCATAGATTGCTTGTTTTCTGCTTTACTTTATTCATCATAATCTTTACCTCTGCTTAGTTAAAAAAAAAAAAATCTTAAATAGAAAAAGCCAGTGACCAGTATTGATCTTCTCTATTCCAAAGCAGGTTCCCTTGATCTGGATCGAACCTGTCTCTGTCAGTAACAGCTTTTCCAGGAGACAGTTCTATTTAAAATGTTTCACAGGGCATCTAGTTATTTGTTCATTTGTCAGGAATGGTGGAAGAGACTATAATAGACAAGCAGCCTCAGCTGGCTGCTGGATGTAAGACTAGATCCAGTCATATCACAAAGAGAGAATAAGTATACCTTTTCTGTGCACTGTGGAAAATAGATTTATGATACATCTTGACCTAAGGCTTATTAAAAAACCCATTATCAATATTAATTGAAATTTAAAATTTCCTTTGGAATTTCATTACAAACATTTTTACTCTAATATTGGTTTTGATGTTAAGAATGAGAGGTGAGTGGCATGGGTATGGTACACATGGCAGCTATCAATTCCATGCTACAAGATCTATTTTCCAGTTAAAAGTAAAAGGAAATATGTTTTCCTTCAGAGCATGTCACCCATCATCTGTACCACACACACATGTAAATCTGGGAAAAAGACAGAGTCTCTTATTATAATCTTATTTATCGAATGAAAACTATCTTTGTCTTCGTGGTTTTCAAAGGGCTTCATCTGAAGGATAGCTTCAATGAACACTGTTATACACAGTAGGTATTCACTGTCATTGAATGTGAGGTGCAAGTGTAGTCCAGACCATCCACTGTCATTTTTAATATCAAAGATCACTGATGTCACTTAGAGAGGGAGTTGGAGTGCCCGTCCCACATTAGACATGGTGAGAAGAAACCCGAGACCTGTTCCTTTTCTTCTGACACACTTACAAGACAAACACATGCTCCATTAAAAATAACACAACTCTGCTCTGATATGTTTCCCTTCCATGTGTCTGACTTAAAAATATGCCTCAGTTCGCAGTGTTATGCTTATTAAGATATAATATTACTGCTCTGCAATGAGCCACTTCAGAGAACACAGCAGGGAAGCTGGCTCCCACGGGGCTAAAGAGGGCAGCCCCTTCAAACTCAGTGCTGCAGCAAAACATTCTCCTCTTGCAATGATCTCTCTTCTTGCATCCAGACTTTATTTTTTTTTTATTTTTTCTTCCTTCCCTTTTATTGTTTTTTTTTTGTTGTTGTTATTTTCTTGAGTCATGCTGGTTCCACCTCTGAAAAGCTGTAGTAACATAATTGACACTACAGCAGCTGGGGCTGAGCACTAGAAAGCAGCGTATTACATTTTCTTTTCTTTGCACAGGTCACTGAACATCCAGTATGATTTTAGCACATCTTGTTGTGGAAAGCTTTTAATGCTAATTTGTTACTATTATTTAAGAATAGTCTGCTGACGGGGAGACTACTAGCATGCTGTCTAAACATTAGATATTATTTTGACCTTGCTTTATTCCTGCAGTAAAAATCTGATCGCAGGTGGCAAATCCATGCTGTTATTCATATATTAACCAACAATAAGGGCAACCCAGATCATAACTGTACGTGGAGGATAAGTGTATGGCAATGATTTAAGGCTTTGTTTTCTTCCTTTTTCATCTGTATAAAGGGACTTATGTGACACTGATTTTTTGCATTAAAAATAATACATCAAATATTAGGTATAAATAATGCAGAATGCCACTGCACCTGTGAGGGCACACACAATGCTCAGAGTTGAAACAATTAAAAGGTTGAAGAGATTGGAAACATGATTTCAAAAGAAACATTAGAAAGGTATTCCACTCTGTATCTTAGTAGTAAAGGCAGTTTAGCTGGATTTGTTGCACAGATTTTTTTTGAATGAACAAGTATAAAAGTAGAGTATATCCTGGTTAAGGAACGGTGAGACACCATTTTTTCTCAGCAGGTTCACTATCCCAGAGATTCCTCACGCTGAGATTACCAGGGAACAGCCTGACCCCAGGGACAGTATTGCTGTCATGTGGCAGTGGCTGGGAATGTTTCAAATATTTAGCACTTATGCATACACTAGCTCTTCTTAATTGTTTTTCCTTCAAATTATCTGCAGAAAAGCAACTCATTGAGTCTTGTTAAAGTGTTCCAGACATTTTAGTGGTTCTTCAGGTCTTTTAAAAGACTTCATGCTTCTGCAAATTTAAGTATCAGTATAGGCTTCATTTTTCAGAGCAGAAAGCTTGTCACAAATTGAGACTCTTTATAAACTTTCTCCTTTTTAATATTGTTTGGTCAGTGTCATTCTTGCTCCCAGTCTAAATCACTATTGCTGCTGAGAACCTCTGTTTGGAAAGATCATTTATGAATGATCTTCCATTGTGGGAATGGTCTTCTTCCTTTATGAATTAGAGCAGCTGAGGACTTGTCATGGGTATTTATTCACTTCTTCCCAAAAAAATTTCTAATCTCAGCTGAGGAGGAGCTTCAGTTTCAACCTCTGCTTGAGCCACATTTTTGACGTGGAGTTTTTCCAAAAAAAAACTGGTGTCCACTCCATGTTACCATTGGAAACATGATGCTCATCTCATGCTTCCATTTCTTGCAAAAAATAAATGCAGCCATCTAGCCTAGCACCAACATATTGATATTTCATATCACAATGCAGAAATTGCTGCAATTTTTCATGTCTTCATCTAGTCCTTTAGTCTTGGCCATGCAAATACGGGGGTTCTTTGGCCTGCCACTGTAAGAGTTCACAAAAGGAATCTTCACATGAACTCGTGTGTTGGGGCAAAGCAATTCATACCTGGTCTGACTCACCTCACGTATATTAAATTGCTTCATTCTCAAAAAAAAAAAATAATAAATAAATAAATAATAATAAAAAAAAATTAGCTGAAGAGAAATTGGGAATGGTTCAACTCTTCTAAGAATTCATTCTGAAACTAGACCATAAGTAAGCAAAAGGTAAGTCTTTCCCCAGGATCTGAAGAGAGGGTCACTTAAGAGAGTTCAAAACAAGAGGCATTTTCATCTGCACACAGCACAGCTGGGACCTACAGTACTACCTCGTGGCACTGTCCTGGGGTCTGCCAGCATGTCACTGTACCTATAAAATAACACGGTAGTGTTTGGTAGTCCTTCTGACCAAATATCCCAAAATACTGCTTTATAAGCCAAGAAGGAAAGGAAAGTTTCCAGGCAAGATTTAAGCACACAAATTAAAAACAGAAAGTGCTTTCTTGGAATAACAAGAAAAGAGAAAAGGCTGTGACTCGGACAGCACAGACTGTGCAAAGAGATCGGAGATCTGGAAAACTGTGATGCACGTGAAAAGGTGTTTCAGTGCATTACAAGAAAAAATAGTTGAAATCTTTATTTAAAATACAACAAAAGAGAGGGAATTAATAATACTGATCTCAGACTCTGAGAAAATAGCCAAAGCTCTGTAGGCTTACACATAGAAGACATACGTTTGCGAAGTCCAAAGGGGTGTAATTACATCTACCATGAAAGGAAGCAGTAAGAACATGACTGAAAAGTTGAAGAAAGACAAGGGCTAAGGGAAAGCAACAAGCATCAGCAATACCTGGGAGATACTGCTGTGCAGGTGTCTGACAAGCCAGTTTAAGAGTATCTGTATTTTTATTCCAATGGCCAAATAAGGCTCAAAGAATGGGGAGAACTTAAGCATTCTCTGTTCTCTCACAAGGACCACACTGATTTGTAATAACTTTAAAATTTATTATTTCAAATTAATTTACTAAAGGAAAGGTTAAATCGTTAGTTAAACTGGATATTTGTACAACTTGGCAACCCTTGTCCCTGGGGAAACTGCAAGTGCCACAAAAGGCCTTAAGCATTTTGCTGTCTGTAAATCATCTCAAATGTTCAGTCAGTAGGCTTCATCAATAGGTACCTTTTCCAAAGCTCTCAAAATACTGGCAGAGTCTTTGCTCTAGAGTCTACATCCTTTTTGCCTAGAACTATGTGTAGAAGACTTGTCCAAAATAAATCTGATTAATCTGGATTGATTTATTATCAATAATAGATATCTGTTTTTTGTCTTGAAATACACGCAACATCTGTTTTATGAAAATCTGTTATTATAAAGGATAAAAATATCCCAAAGCTGTATGCAGATACATTAGCATATACACATTCCTTAACTTCATTTCAGAGTGAAAAAGTATCTATATACCATATACACATCATATGAGCATGTAGAGACCTGAGAGTGTGGAACCATTCTTCCCCGTTAGGAGAATTGTTCCAACAGTTCCTAATCTTTCTTCATCTGCCTGTGCCTAGAAAAGCTAAGAATTAGAAAGATTCAGCAAAGTCTAGAGGCTGGAGGGATAATGGAGGGCAGAGGGTAGGGAAAAAATGTTATTTTCTATTTCTCAGTGGTAAAAGTCCTGATAAGGTGGATGTTTGTTTACATTCCTCAGCCATGCCCTCTGTCTAACATTGTGAGTCTTCAGCAAACACAAGCACTGATAGGACAGACATCTATTCAGCTTTCTAATTAAGTAAGTTCAAATATCCACAATTTGGATTTTAGCAATTTCAAACAGTAGAAATTAATCCAATAAGAAAGGGAAAAGGTGAATTTTTTTACTGCAGTTCTCTCTGGAGGCAGGAAAGGAGAATTAAGCAGAAGTGTTTGTGACCATAAAGGCAAATTGGATGACATTTTAAAAAGTATCTATAAAACAAAGATTATTAATAGAGATGGCAGTGAATTTTTCCTCAGAGTCATTACAGATTTGGTGGCAGGGGGGAGTTGGTTTTGGTTTGGGTTTTGGGGAGGGTTTTTTGTTTGTTTTTTGTTTACTCACCTATCATTCAAATTATTAACAGAGAGTAAGAAAAACTTCATATGTAAGATTCTGATTTCATCCCATTGAAATGAGTGCCTGAGACAGCTTCCAGATCAGATTCAGCAGCATATAAAGAGCATTTTCCAGTCAAAAATAAGGTAAAAGGAACCCAGGATCACAGTGTGCCCTCTTCCCCATCACGCTGATGGTTACTTGGCACACTGATATATGTTTACCCGTGGCTGCCTATCCCAGTTTGCCCACAATGGCTGCCTTGACACGAAGATTCACTTGGCAGATGTTTACTTGCATCACCTTCAGGACCCCAGTGAGTTACCTTGACTGAAAGTCAAGCCAAAAAGATTCAGTGTTTGCCCCCTTCGGGTCCCATTCTGTCTCCTCAGCAGCAAACTACTCTGTTCAGTTCAAAAATCAATTTAGTTGCAAGGTCATATGGAAATACCTCACAGTATGAAAAGCTTGACTCTGTCTTAGTGGAGGGCTTTGGATTAAGCAGGCAATTGACCACCTAAAAGCTTTGGCCATACTTCACATGCAAAGAACTTTGTGTCCATCTCCTGTACAGCCAGAGCATAAAACTTCAAAAACTCCATGTCATAATCAATCAAGCTCAGCTGGACCCAGCTGCTGTTGGCACTCTAGGTAGTTTCACTCCCCATTGCATTTGCTGCAGTTCACTAGTAAAGTATGACAGCTTACATGGGAAAACTGCTGAATAAAAAACTGTCTTTGCATATGCACAGAACAGTTCAGATGACGCTATGAGAGTTTTTTGTGAGGTTTTTATCATTTGCATTATTTACATTGGTTGGAAGGTTGGTTTGGAGGTTGGGTATCCTCCCCTAAGTTGGTCACTTCTTTTACTTCTTGTTTATTACTTGTATTTTCCAAATAATTTATGATTAATTGTGAAGCTGATCTACTGTGATGATTTGTCAAAACATAATCACATAACACAACACAGGCCAAGTTTTAATTGTGCTTTAACTGGAGCCCTTTCAGTCTTAAAAAAATAAAGCAGAGGGGATCGTTTTGCTTGCAACCAGGGGCTACAGACATAAGTGGCCCTGTGATGAGCTATCAGTGGGGAAGGCCCACCAGCTGGGAGGAATGAAACAGAAATTTTGTTTATTTCTGCAATCAAGCCAAAGTGAGTTGAAAATCCTGAATGAAAAACTTGCAACAGAACTTTTACACAAAGATCAGAGACTTTCTCTTGGGATGTATCACTTGGGAATTTGTGATCCTTGTTCCTACCACAGTTGTATAATTTTAACATCCCACAGAGCTGACAGACTTTGACACTAACAACTGTGCAGGGAGTAAAACAGATTTACAAGTGGCAGTGACCTTTTCATCAAGGGAAGTAAAGTAGACTCAAATCCACCATACCCCCGACTCACAGTCCTGACAACATCATTCAACATACAGTAGGAAAAGCACTTCAGCAAAAGTTTATGAAAGTGACATTGACACAGCACAGGACATTAAATTGATCCCACCGACATGCCATGAGTTTTAAGTAGCATCTCTTTTTTTTTGCTTTTTAATTTTATTGAGATTTGAGGTGTTTTCTGCCTTAATAGTTTAGTGTCATCTGTTACTCAAACAATTAAAATGCACCAGCACCTTTTTAATTACAAATGTACACATATTCTGGCCATTTTTGTAATAAAATGACCAATAAATAAGTAAATAAAATTAAATAATCTATAATTGAATGTTCCTACTAGCATTTCTTTTTTATCTTTGACACCCATAACACTGTGATGCCTGGACAGGACTTACTGTCTTGAATCTTGTTGCCCTAGCAACTAATAGCCAAACTGGCTTCAAAAACGCAATAGAGGTGGCCTCTCTGATTTTTAAAGGAAATTGGCTACTTTAAACCCAGTGAATGCATGTTTTAATTGCACTCCTCATGGTTGAGAATCTCTCCCTCAGCATTTTTTCACAGCTAATAACAGTTTTATTCATCTATGTGGTTGGATGTATAGATACAATAAAGCAAAACTCCCTCTGACAGAAATTTGAAGCATAGTTGTTCAATTTTTAGGCACCTAGGAGCCAAAAATTACATCTGCATCTGCTTATGCAGAATCTTTGCAGTTTCATTATGATTTAACGTAAGGTTATTATTTTAAACTTCTGTGTGAGTAAGAATAGTTTACTAAGAAACATTGTACAAGTACAGTTAATAAAGATACTCCACCTTCAGAAGAAAGAAAACTGTTAGACAAATTTATGGTAAAGCAAATTTTTCCTATTGATCAAGCCCTAGAGGGGCATTAACAACACTTAAGGGAACAAACTGCAGAAGATGGCATAGCTGACACATATAAAAGAGTTGGCAAGAGAGCTGAGCAGGGCTGGAAGGAAATGGAACACTTTAACATTACATCCCGGTCATACCAAGGTCCATTGACCCTGTACTCATTCCAGATAATTAATTTACAACACATTAAACCTCTGTGTGAAGAAGGATGTTATGCATCAATTGCATAGGAATAAAAAGTGTTATTGATTTAAGATTTCTATTGTATCACACACTGACAGAAAGAAACAATCTAGTGGTGTTTTAAAGATAAAAAAACCCTTTTCTGAAGGACAAGTTTGCTAAATAAGTGCACTTTACACTACATTTAACTGAAGTATTGTTGACACCCTAAAATAAATGCTGTTAGGAAAGAAACCCTCAGCATAATTAGGAGAATATGGCGTGACTGGATAGTATTGGCATTTGCTCTAGGAAAAAAATACTTTGAGGTGATAATGCTCTCTTTTACAGTAAGAGTTTAAAATAGAAAAACACATTGACAAATATTATTTAATGAATAAAATATGAGTGAACCAGTTCCTTTAATACAGTAGGATGTCTAATGAGAGTCAAGCCCATTTTCCTCATGGAGTCATTGTGCACTTAACATGTAAGAGAAGGAAACTCCTGCAGACCAGCAAAGTTTTAAGATGCATGAACATCAGAACCAGTTTCATTTATAGAGTAATTTTTTCCTCTAAATCACAATTTTCAGATCACAGTTTAGCAAATTCAGAAGTTGACGTTAAAGTTCTGGACTGCTCAGTATTTTTCACTGCATTTTAACTTCCTTAAAATGCAGAATGCTAAGAAAATCTGCCCTGTATCACTCACAACATTCAGCAACTACGTAAAGTCCATTTAAGATGTGCAATAGTTAGAAAGAGATTTGAATTAGGCACCATGTAATATGGTCCCAGTGCAAAAAGACCCAAGAAATTCAACTTCAAGCAAGCAGTACAAAAAGAGAGAGAAAACATGGAGACATCTTTAATTGATCTGACCTACAATCAATCTCACATTATGGAGGGAAGGTTAAGCTTCCTCATAGAAAGCCAGATGGCATTTGGGATTTGGTATAAAACACTTGGAAAGAGTGTATGAAAGATCTAAAATAAAGCCTGGGATTTTGCAAGCAAGGGAAGCTACTCCAGCCAAATTGAAACCAATATGGGAGCATCCCAAACATAGCAGAGAAGTCAAAGCATTACAAGACTCAAATAGCAAAGTGTGAAGAATCTGAGCTATAAAGGCAGGAGAGTGCACAAATAATTCCAGATGAACTCAGGCATAGTATGAACTAAGACAGTCTGTGGCCTTTAGAAGATTTAAGAACAACAATTCACATTTCTCTGAACACCTGGAAGTATACACAATATTGGCAAAGTGGATGCCAGTGGCAATATTAGATGCAGGACCCCTTTGTAAAAGTACACCACATAGCCCCAGGACACAAAGAAATGATAGCTTGAGAGCCAATCATGAACACAAACAGTATGATGGCAGCAACACGGAGACCAGTGCTGCAAGAAAGGCTGCAGATATCAGAAGGTAAAAAACTTAAACTCAGCAGAGTATTAACTAATTTAAAAGAACAGACTTTTCTTCAGCACTGAAGTTGGCTATTTATGGACTTCTCCAAGAAATATGTAGTAGTTTCCCTCAACAGTACAGTCAAAACTGAAGTCAAGTGCATTATTCATCATGCTTACTAATAAAAAATTTAATGTCAGTGCTCTCAAAGAGTGAATGGAGCCTTTGGCCTTAGTCTAAATGTGTAAAAAGTTATATACCTTATTTATGGAAAGTTTTTGTTAACTGAAACTGGCTATAAACTACTTACTGCCATTCCCATAAGGAATCTGATAAGCACCTTTATCTCACCCTCTCTTGAAGACACATAGATTATTTCTCAGCTAAAAATGGTTGGTTGATTTAAAAACTCAAATATAAATCTAAGCAAAATTTGTTGCCTACAGATGTATATATTGGATCCCTTGATACAAGCCCAGTGGAGCCATGTACTACCCCATAAATGACACTCATATCTGTGTAACATTTATGCCCTCTTTAACCATTTCTGGTCCCAGGCAAGGGATCTTGAAAAGCAGAAAAAAAGTCAGGGTATCAGCTTAGGTTGCTGTGCTCCTCACTTTTTTGAGGTGCTCCATATGAATACCCTTCAATTAGGCTGCAGGGCACCTGTTAGTCCCTTTTTATTAGCGACAATGACCAGCTCTACAATACCTCACGTGTGGGTGGTTTGCCATAGGTTTTGCCTTATCTGCCAGAGACTTGCCACAACAAACTGTGCGCTTCCCCAGACTTAGGATCACACCATCAACTGAAACAACAATAGCAACCAAAAACCAGCCTTTGGAATTCCTTGGTGGAAAAAATTAATTTCTAATACCTGTACCATGATCAGCTGTACACAAAGTATTAAAATGCAAACTGCCAGTCATAGGAATAGAGGGGATATTATAGGCTTGACTCCTCTGTAATATACCTGAATTTTCTTAAAAATTGTATTTGTTTCTAAGACTTGTACAGGCTAAATTGGAGAAAACTCCTTTTGCAACAACCACAGGTCCATTCTTAATTCTAACTCAGCAACACAGAAAGGCCCTCTCCCAAAAGATTTGTTGAACCATCATAGTAATTTCTCCAGTAGGTGCAGTCATCACATTTTCCTTTCTGCATACACTGCACCATCCCCAGGATTTTTACAATATAACAACCAAATTATTATCCATCCAGAGCAGCCAAGTTCCTATCCACCCAGAGTGCAGGAGATAAAAAATAATTTAAAAATTAATTATTTTTGTTAGATATTTTACTGAAATCAATTATTTTCCATTTTAAGAATAAATTCTTTGACATTTGAGTTTGAAACATAACAGTCAAAATTATAATTACCATCTAGAAAAGTAATTCAAACAAAATTTAAAATACCTCACATCTGTCCTTAAAATTGTAACAAAATTAAGAACAGATTTATTTCTAGTATAGAATCATAAGGAAAAAAAAAGTCTCATCATCTGAGAACTCATGAGGACATATAAATATGCTGCAATAGAAGACTTTTATTTTTTCCCCACTTATTTCCTAAGTTACTATTTTTTCATTCTTCATTCATAAGGAAAAAACCTATATTACAATATTAGCATTTTTATGAGATTAAATTTCAGCTTTGCTATCCCTTATTGAGTGTTTCATGCCATGTGCATTGCCGTGGATCCTGAGCACCTGACTGATCAGACTTGCACCCTGCATGTTAGTGGTGTACAGCTGATATGCAGATGGTCACATTTGTTATAATGGACTCAAATGAACACCCACTTGTGAATCCATCATATACTACTCACTGACTCATTGAGATCTGGCTGGTGGCAAAATTCCATTTAAAGTGTAGCAGTACAGTGTTTGTCCTGGAACTGCTGAGGTAGCTCAGAGGTTTGGGCTGGGTTTTTTTTTATTCCATGATTATTATGAGCAAATGATTTACTGCACAACACAAGGTTTCTCATATTTTATTAAATAATTGCAAAGTGATTATTTGCAATTGCAAAGAGATGAACCAGATCCCCATTAGGTGCACACTGCTAGAGTTCTATGACATCCATTTATCCTATGGATTTATATTTTATATATGAATTACATACCTTTGAAAGAATAATTGTTCCACGAATCAGAGTATCACACACAAACATATAAGGATGGGTTTCTTTTTAAATGCTGTTAATTTCATGGGAATCAGTGTCTTGCAGTCCTTTCTAAAAACACTTTTCTAATGAAGTAATGAATGTACGTTATAATTGCAGCATCAGGTTCAAATAGTAAGTCAGACTTTCAAACTAGATGAAAGAATGTAAAGTGCAGGTACATAATAGGGTTTTTTTAAATTATTCACCCATGCTTACTGTGTCCCTCTCTAGAATTCATGGATCATTATTCTTTGCAGCTCTTTTTTCTTCAGTGAAAAACTGTGGGATGAAGTCCACATTCAGAAATTACACACAAATATGTTAGAAAAAATGGAGTGTTTGAAATCAATTCTAATGTTAAATGCAAAGGACATTCTGGGCTCATTAAGTAAAAATATCTCATTTAATGAGCAGGAAAGCACTGGAGCACACTGAACCCTGACACAAAGCAAATTATTTAAGTGATAAATTATATTTTATGGGGAATGTAAAAGTTAATAATACTCAGGGGTAAGGTAATAAATGCAGAGGTGTAACTAACTTCATTGACTGCTTTACTTACAAACATGCCATATGTACCTGGTTACTTGAAATAGTAATAAAAGGAATGGGCAGAAACTCAGGGAACTGAAGATTCACATAGAGACCTTTGTAGCATTCTTTTCCACAGAACAATCTGTGTTTTACTCTTTTCAAACTCATTATTCTCCCTCCTCTTTCACTTTGGAATATATACCTCCGGTCTTTGCTTTTCACTTTTTGTCAAATATTTGATCTTGCAATCATTAAAACTGAAACCTTCTTATCTACCAGAGAGGCTAATAAAAGCAGTGCAGATTTAGCTGTGATGATGCCCCAGAAGTGACCTGAAACTTTACTTGAAGAGAACCAATCTATGCTGAAGGAAAACAGTGAATCAACTTTTAATCTCTTGCCCTTCTAGTGCGTGCAAGTTCAGTGGCAGCAAATCTCCTGACGTAATTGTCCTCAGAGATCAATGCAACAGAGCAGCTCACAAGTACACCTCTGCACATTAAAATAAGGGTTGTTACCATGAATGCAACTATCTGCATTAAAACTCTTTCCCTATATTTTAATGGGGTAAAGGAGATGATTAATCAATTTCTAATAGAAATCAACACAAGAAGAGCATGCTCAGCCACAACTATTTCCCATGACAATTTCCTTAATCCTAAAACAGAATTTGCATTACCAACATGATCCTTTTTTTCCAATTTTCTTTTATATTTACATTTTCAGGTCACCAGGTAGTGCTTTATTCCCACCAGATGTTATCCTGAATTGGTACCATTTGTACATGGATGAGACATTCCCACACTGTGAGTATCACATTTGTCAGAATCCTTCAGCAGAGTTGTTGTACAAAAGTAATTGTATGAATTACAAAAGTATATAAAGTTTATCCACTGAATTGAAAACTATCTACCTATGTGCAACTGTTTTCTAGGAACAAGAGTCTACATTCAATTATGAATGTGGACAATTTTAGCCTACTTTTTAATTTGCATCTTTAAATAGTCTTGTTATAGTAATCAATTGTCTTAGGACACTTTATAAGTAAGCACAAGCCATCACTTTGAATTTGGAAAGAGAAAAATAATAAAATCAGAAAAGTGTTCTGGTTGAAAGAAAAGTCTCACTAAAAACAAACAAACAAACAAACAAACAAAACAAAACCTCATCCAAATTCTTTATTTATGGTTGAACTCAATTATTTTAATGTTCTTTTCAGCCTAAGTAATTCTATGATTCTAGTAAGTAGCAATAAAAATTACATATAAGATGCAGTTTTCTGGCAGAAGAAACAACCCTTCACAGATAACATGACTAGAAATACAGTCTTTGGAGACCAACAATGATTACACTTGTAAAATGGCCAGTCTGTATGCCTGCAAAAAAATAGCAGTAGCAGACTTGTTCAGGTGGATTATGAACTTTCAAATAAGTGTTTATCCAAATTATTCTCTCCTTCTAAATATACAGATAATTTACTTGTGTTACGTGCTTTTTGAATCTGTGCTGAAAGGTTCAGATTTACCGGGGGGTTGGAGGCTCCTGGAAGCCTGTGTTTTGCGCAGAAGCTGAAATTTTGAACTAATCCAGTGACCCCCAGGAGCACAAATATTCAAGAAAAACTTTGATTATTGTACTCATTGTGAGTTGGAAGTACCAAGAATTTCAGCAGACTTTTGTATGTCTGCTTGTGTGTGCATATATATATATATATATATATGCATGTATATTCTGTATACATCAGAGAAAAAAAAGTTATAGATCCATGGCATAACACTAATAAAAACAATGTATTCCATCACTTCAAAAATATTTTTAATTTTAATTTAGTGAGAAGTGAAAGATGGGAAAATAAATACTGAACATAAATACGTATATACTCATAAGGATAATTTTTTAAATTTTAGTAATATAATTAGTAGGTTAAACTAAAAATGTCTGGCATCACCATCCAGTGCTCTGGGACATTAGCTATAATGACTAAATAAGACATGTACAGTACGTTAGACTGACATTACAGCTCAAGATGAGATCATTATTGAAGGTCATACTACTGAAATGGTAAATATGTCAATTCTCATATTCCTGTGAATGTAAAGATACAAAAATGTATACAGGGTCCAATATAGTAAGAGTCTTTTCACTGGTATAACTGTCTTTTTCATGGTTTTAAACCATTTTTAGGGTCAATACTGTTTGTACCTGGGAAATACTTATTATCCACTTATTATACACTGATGCTTGACTTCTCTGCTTTTGTGTTTCAAACCCCCAGGCTATCATATGCCTGATGAAGAGTATAGCAAAAAGATAACACAAGAAATTTTCCCTTGAAAAAGCAAGGTATACATATTATTTACTTAGCAAATAATTTAGTTTTTCCCCAAGACTTTTTGGGGGTTTAAGGCAGATGATAGTTGAAATTTTAGATAGTTAAGGCATGAAAAATCCTCTGTATTAAATCTATTTTCTGACTTGTACCTATCCAGAAGACAGATACAGAATTCTAATTCAGAACTGACTCCCTAATATCTTGCATGAGCACTTTTTATAAAGAGACAAAAAGTAATTCCCCTCTTCAAAGCATGACTGTGCTGCCTACAGAAATATTTTTGTGGTGTTCCTAGACTAGATTCTCTTAGGAGACTTAGATGAATGTTTAGTCTTCCTTACAAAGTTAATAATATAATTTTCTCTGAAATTGCTTAGAAAAGAAAGAAACATTTTACTTCTCTTTTGAGAACTTCAAAATGGTGCAAGGAGTAAGAGGGTACATACAGTTGGGAAGATCAGGGACAGAAGGGCTCAGTGTGTTCTCCACTGAACTTCCCCATGAACTTCCAGCACACTTGATAACAAAAACATGTCATCTGCTTCTTCTAAACCAGCAGATGCTGCTATCTCTACTTCTCCAAATATTGAATTTATGTTTTTAGTTACTTGTAGAATAACTAATGCACTGGTGCCAGTCAGATACTTTATATCACCAAGCCCCCACAAGCAAATTTGTTTTACATAGCAGTTGAATGAAAAACATCCTGTAGAGAGTGCAAACGCAAGGGAATGAAAACAGAAAACAGCGCTAGCAACATGATTTAAATGAAGTGAACATTAATACTTCCAAGACATTGCATTATTGCTTCTTACACTTAGTGGGAAAAGCTGTGATTTACATGTACAATATTTTTAACATAATCTTTTAATTAGATATATACAGTTACTCTGTTTAATTGATACTGTTAAGAAAATACTTACTTGAAAACATCTGCTGTAATAATTAAAATACTATTATGCTGACAGTGTCTTTCTTTGAGGAACTTGTAACATCTGTATTGACTGTGATAAGCATTGATTATCTGGAGTGATATAAATATTTGGGGAGCTAATAACAATCAGGTAGTATTCCAGTGCATGCTATAGGCAGCAGAGATAAATCACAGGAAACCTAGATCAAAGCTGGTTTGTGAATAAGTTTGTTTTTGTACTTAATGACTCAATATAAAACACACACACAGAAAACTCTTCAGAGATTTGAAGCACACGGAAATGCCATAAAGAAACATCCCATCCTGTGCAACATTTCTGTACATCTGTAGAATCTCCCTATGCAGCGAGTAGGATGTCAGCACACAAAGAGGAGAATGAATTCAATCCATCAAGCACTTACCATGCACATTTACCAACATTAGACATTTCTTTGAATTATTAAAATTTTTTTTAAAGCAGAGAAAAAAAGCATGTAACTCCTATCCCTTCCCCTTGAGGAGTGTAATTTAGTGATGCAATAGGTCAACTGCAATTAAATTCCCATTCAGACTAGGTCAGCTGCCTCTTGGTTCCATGTCAGATATTTATTTATTCTGACTTACTTTCATTAAATTGCTATAGGCTGTAACAAGGGTTTACATCACCCACTGTGGTCCTTTCTAGGTGCATTTTCTCTTCCACACATTCGTGGTCCTGGCACTTAGCCTCCCGAAGGCTCTCTGGATTTCTGGAGGTGATGCAGGCTTGAAGGGGTCCTGACAAGAGTCAAGACGGCCTCAAGTTCAGTCAGGTTGAAAGGACATGACTGAATTCAGCATCTGCTCTGTAAATTCATTCATGAGGACTTTTATTGCTACTGTTTCCTCCTTTGCACATGAGACAAAAGCCCATTCATGCCAGAGAGCACCAGAAATGGCTTGGGAAGACACACAGCTCCCCACAGGAGTGGGGGCTGAGATCCAGCAACAGATCCTGACTGCTAGCACTCTATTGCTCCTATAGAAGCCAGTGCTGACAACAGAGCTGGAGTCTGAGGCACTAGTGGGATTTTGGTCCCAGTGATAAAATGGGAGCTTTTGCTGACAATTATGCAACCAGGTTTTCACCCTGAGTGACTGAATCCAAACATGTGTCTGATTTCAAGTGACTGAGAAGCCCTATTGACTACCCATCCCCATAGGACTCCCCACATACTTGTGATCAGGAGAGAAGCCCAGTTTATGTAAACCTTTGCCCATGAGTCAGGGTTGAGTAAACAAAGACTTTTCCATATTTTTTGCAAGCATTCCACTGTTAATACGCAGCATGCAACATTTGTTTCTTATTAAGTTGTATTTTCATTTCTTTACTCTTGTAATTTAGGTCTCTCTAACACTCTTTGTTCCATCTTTTTAAGCATTGCATTAACTTGCCTTCCTGTAACCTCTGTACAGCTTTCTCTGTGATTGTTGTAACAATTTGTACTATTCCAAAGCACAGGGATTAATTGCGTCTCTAGTTATTATCTTGTCCTTGTTTCTTTCAGACTAGTGGCCTCTGCATTTTTTTTTTCAAAACTGCTTGGAGACTAAAAAGACATCATCTTCACAGTAGCATAAAGTAATGTTCTGTAGACACAACAATGGCTGGGTATTGCACCTTGCATAAACTACTTTCATTACCTTCAGATTACTGGTGTTATTCAAAAACATTCATTTACAGCAGAGATGGTCCATGGACAGTTACTGAAACCCTTAACAATACACAGTGCTTTGTCCTAGGTTGCAGCAAAGTGTATTATAGTCGTTGTCTGTTCAGAAATAGATTGATTTATTCAAAAGAATCTTCAGATATTCATATAGTTTTTATTAACTTCGTACTACGATGTCTTTTGTTCATTTAAATAAATTTATAACAATGTAACTGAAGTGAATCTTGTACCTTAGTAGTGCAATAGCAGCGTCATCATAAATACATTGCTACATCTAAATATAGGGAGGGAGGTGTAGTGCATTTTTGCTCAAAATATATTAAAATCCACACAGTTATACATACTGTGTTGGCAACACAATTTAGTCTGTGTGAAAACCAGAAAGGATTCATATTATTTTTCACAGGCCTTACTGGCTGTAGAGGGGCCATAATGACATGGTAGTGCACATTACATGGGAGGATGGGAAGCCTAGGAGCATATTTTAAATAGCTGGTTTGTTGGGGTTTTTTTACCCCTCTGTATCTCTCAAGTGCTTCTGCAACAATAATGTTAATAGACTTTCATAGAACACAAGGTAAACTGAAGAGATGATTATTGATTATTTTTTGCCAAGTACCACACAGAGATACAGCCAAGTTGGGGCTTTACTGGAGGTGATGCTGAGAGGGTGAAAGGGTCCCAGTGAGTACTGTCTCTCTGGGCCCTTGAAAGACACCAGCTGAGAAGGCACAAAACAGTAGCAAAATGTAGAAACCCAGTATGTCCTATCTGATTTTTTGTACATCACAACAGAACTATAAGGCATATTTCTAGATTGATATTAGTGCAGTTATTCACTATGAGTTAGTTTCTTGGCACATTGTATTTTTCAGGAGCCTTGTATTGTTCCATTATCACAAATAGAGCAAGATTGGTTAATCCTACATTTCAATTATGATAAACATATTTTGAATATATAAATGTTGCTACATCTCATATAGTTTCCCTCTACAAAGCAAGGAGGTTCTTAAGAGTCTACATCCATTTAATGAATCTTCTCAACAATGTGGAAAGTAATTTCATTTGCATGTTATGGGGATGTGGAAATTCACATTTGGGTAGATACATTTCATTTCTATCTCATACAGCTACAGAGTGCATTGAAAGCTTCACAGGTATTTTCAATATGCTGGATAACTCCTCTATGTTACTGTTATGTTAATGATTGCTGTAATTGAAGACTGCTTTTATAAGTACCAAAGATGCCTGAATGCATTTTTTTCTAAACAAGAAAGACTGTATGACAAACACATACTAAATAGCAAAAGGAGGCAGAAAGGCTAGGGGATTGGAAATTTAAAAAGAAAAAAAAAAAAAAAAAAGAAAAAGGAAACAAAACATAGCACAGCAGCCTATCTGAATGACCTTGATACAGAATCTACTATTTAACTACACATGGGGCTTCATCTATCATTCTATTTTACTTCTTTTGGATGATGCCACCTCTATTTAAAAAAAAAAAAAAAAATTGGGCAGAAATAATTAGATTTTTTCTGAAAGAAAAAAAACTCAGTGACTTAACAGTGGCAGTATGAAATCTCATGTGTCTCCTCTGCTAAAGAAAGAATTTGTATACAACTATAAATTTTTTATGTTTCTATCAAACATTGATAATAAAGGTTTTAATATTTATAGTTACCCTTGGCCAAACTCTGAGAGTTCCCTCTCCAGTAGGGTACACTCACAGAGGTACACATTGCCTTTGGGTACTACTGATTGGGACAGTAAGTACATGATGAATTTCCCTTTGGAATATAGCACTGATAACCAGCTCTTCTTAATCTTCTTAATATTCAGTTTTACGCATTATTCTGTAATCAGCTCTATCCTGAATTCTAATGAGTTCTGTTTTTACACTGGGAACTGTGTCTTTTAACAATCAATGTTATTAAAATGACCCTTGATAGTGCATGATTCCACATTGGGGATTTTCAAAGCTATGTACAAAAATACATTTCATTACCACTTTAATATGGAAGTTTAAAATCAGAACTTCTCTCTGCTTTGTTCAAAGCAATTTCTCTGGCTTTGAACAGCTGCTTGGCACACCATAGTGCCTATAGCAAGATTTCGGCTCCCTTTCCATGGTGGCCCAGGAACTCAGAGCAAAGAGGAAATGTGGAGCTGAAGGTTGGATAGCTGGTAGATTTATAGTCACCAGTCTGAACACAGCTCAGGAAAAGACTGATTAAAGGGCTCCATGATGCAAGGTGCTCTGTGTTGGTTAGATTTTTTTATTGCATTGTTATAACTTCATGGGAGTTATTTAATGATCTTTTAACTAGTTTTATTACTTACTGTATATAAGAATGAACTGGCATAGATACAATATGTTAGGAAATTAGTTTCGTCTCACTTGCCCTTCTGTTGAATAAGTGAATCTCTCTCAAATTTCTATTATACAGCAAATACACCCAATACAAAAGCAAGGGAATTATACATCCCCTTGTCACAAGCATCTCAACTGAGTCCTAGTTTCTGGATGGAGCGAACGGAGACTCAGGGAAGCCACCAGTTTGCAGTGTCAGCACTGCAGGTGTCCCACTGAAAAAAATTACAATATGCAAGTCTATGAATCAACAGATTCTTACTAACAAAAGGAAAACACATTGTTTTAAAGTTTTAGGGTTTTCAAGCTGAAATTAAACTACAAAAAAAATTGTGCTTTGAGACAGGCAGAGGGAATAAACAAAAATGAAATGGAGCATGAGGGAAGTTTTTGTATGTCTGTCAAATTATGTAGCAGAATAAATCTGCTTTTTTTGTTGGGGTTTTGTTGTTTGGTTGATTTTCTTTAAACATAGCAATAGAGATGATTGGCAGCTGCTGTACATCTAACTATTAGTTAGAAGCCTGCTACCAATAAAAGACTGTTCAGAATGAGTAGAAAGGGTACTTCACAATATAAAATGGAGTAAGGTAAATATAGACCTCTGAAAACCAAATAAGGAAACCTTGAAACTCCTTACCCACCCTGCAGTTTCAGCTCTAATTTGTTCCGTCATGAAGCAGAGCTCAAATATTTAAAAAAGTGTAATGGAAAACAGAAATCCCAGGCATCCCGTATCCAACAGCAGTTTCCTTTTCTCCTAAACGTCATGAAAGGAAAACCAAAGAAATCAAAAGATTGTTTCAAAAACAAAGGAAAAGAATGTTCATTCCAGAAGAACATGGTGCCTGCTCAGTGTGAAAAGCATTTCCCTTTTGACTTTTTTCCATTATTGAGAGTAAATAACCAAATTAATCCCAATGGTGGATTTAAAGTAAGCAAGGCAAAAAAGGCAACACTTCACTTGAAAAGAGGATATGTATCAAAAATACTAAACAGAACTAAACAAATCCTAAGTGGAATTTGTGAGCTTGCAGTAGCATTTAGGTAGAAACACATTTATCTGGATGACAGGAGGAAGAGCCTTAATACGGAATTGTATCACAAAGGCACACTTTGAAAGAAAAATGAACCCTACAAATAAAACTTGCAGCACAAAGTCGTAAAAGAACTTTGCCCATGCATGTTAATGATACTTCTCCTTTTGTACTTATTTTCTTTAATTCTACTCCACCTCTGAAGCAGGTTGCCACTCTGTAGCCTGCCAGTTCATTTAACCAAACACACAGGTTTGATTGGCGTGTGATCCCACCTTTGCCCAAGCCTGTGTTTCTACCCTCAGCCTGTGAGCCAGGGTCAGGATCAAAGAGAGCTGGGATGCACCCTCCCAGGCATGAGCTAAAACTGCTCTGGATATAGAGAGATGTGGGACTAAGGAGCCTAGGACAGCAGCAGCCCGAGCTTCTCAGATTCTCCAGCCCCTGTGGTGATGACTCAAATGTTGGAGGAATTTTTAAGGCATTTCTCTTTCATCAGATGTTCATCATGCCTCAGGACAGAACCTCTTGGTCTTGCCACTTAATGGCCTACAACCTAAAAGACAGATTTGGGTTCAGATCCTGAAGAATAAAGAAATCCTATAAGATATTTTAAAGTTAAATTCACTGTAGTGGCTCAGTAATATGTAAAACAAGTTTGGAGGGCACTAATACTTTCCCGCCTAACACTCAAACCAGTATAACTTCATGGACTAAAAACTCCTTTATACCAGTGTTACAGGCTTGAACCAAACTCTTTGTCCTTGCCTGAACTAAACTGTCATTCCTCAATCACTCAACTCTTCATCTGAGAATATGTGTAGTTTAAGAACTCCCCAGCAACTTTCGCTCTTATTATAACTTTACCTAAACAGGTATGAGTTTTCCTTCAGATATGTTCTAAAAAAAGTATGACAATTAATCTAAAATGTCATTGTTGAAGGAACCAGGTATTATTGATTGTTTGAAGAGCATTACACAGTCTAGAAGACAATATTTTCTAGGCTCATCTGTAATAATCCCTCACTATACCTTTTGCAATTCCTTTCTGAAAAGGAAAAAAATGACTGGCAAGTGTCTTAAATGCTAGAATGCTCACCAGTCCAGCACTTCATTACTGAAATTCAAGCTTCAATATATCCTCTTGACATTAACTTCCCAGTTGAAGAAATAGATATAATTTTTATGTTCAGGAAATTATAAAGAGTGGGTATTTACTGCTACTTAATATGACTGCTGCATGGTTGATTTACAGCCAATATAAAAATTGAAAAATATCTGTCATTGCCTCATTGATCAGTATTGAAATCCATGAAAACAAGAAAGAATGTGGACATCAACATTTATTATCCTATAATAACAGGTTATTTCATCTTTCTAAATGACTGTAAAATAATAATGGTTAGTTCTTTTGTTTATTCTTAGGGAGCAAATCAGGCCACAGGAGATTGTGCTATAGTAGTGGCTTCTTAAGAATTATGTTCAATAATCAGTAATGACTTGTGAAATGAAAAACCACT
The DNA here is from genome assembly GCA_035221455.1 of Xenops minutus. Classification (NCBI taxonomy): domain Eukaryota; kingdom Metazoa; phylum Chordata; class Aves; order Passeriformes; family Furnariidae; genus Xenops; species Xenops minutus. Next base: position 21,617,948 of record JAWWEE010000004.1, on the reverse strand, counting down.
GAGTGAACTTCACACCTGTAAAGCTGTAAGAAAGAATTGGTCATATACATTGATTGCCCTTTTTAAAAACCTAAGCTGGTTTATTCAGTTTAATCTAGGAGGTATATGGAAAATAATTTTAAAAATGAAAAAATTATGATCTTGGAAGCCTATGTGAATAAAGCAGAATTAAGCAGTTAATAGTGTTGAGGAAATTATTTTTTTTTTATAAATAATAACATAAAAATCATGGGAAAAAATAAATTTAATCTCTGATTACTTAAAGGTTTACTTGAGGCCATATTGTATTTCTTGTTTTCCTGATTAACAAATCATCACTGCACAAAGCAACACAGGTGGTCAGTTCTCTTGGGCTCACATCAAAGGGGCCACCATGAAGATTTAGATGTTATTTAAAAGCAATGTGAAACTTGTCTCTCACTGTTTGTCCCATCTATTGTATTCCACAGGGTCATCTTTAAAGGACTGTCTAGTTTGGAAAAAAAAAAGCAAAACCCTCCCATAAAAGGTGTTTCTAAAAACTGTTTTGTAGCTGTTGACTGGTTTGCAAATGATCTATTTTCAGAATATTTGCATCATAAATTACAGCACTTTAAAACTCTATTTTTTACATGAAGCACAGTTTGCTATCCTTGGACACAAGAAGAAATGGAGCTTTGCTAAATTATAACTATATTACCATGTATATAACCATATATAACCATTTCTGTAACTGATATCAACAATTGTTTGTATAGGAAATTTTCAAAAAATAGCAGAAGAAAACCAATGAAAATAAACAAAATCTAGATTTCTGAATAGCTTACCTTTCTCACAGCTCTTGCAAGAAATTCCAGAATACAATGTTGGGAAAAAGAAATCAAATCAGTTATTGCATTCTTTGGATCAGGGAAATTTTATTTAATTTATTTTGGGGTTTTATTCTGGAACCTTAAAATATGTCAGGGCTTTTTAAAGATACATTCTCAGAAGCACTGCACATGAAACAATGTCTGTAAGCTACATCGAGGGAGGGTTTTTTTCCTGTATGAGGGGGTTTGGGGTTTTTTTTATGTTAGTACTTTGAAGACTCTACCAACATCTTGCCTTGTATGTGAGTTACTTGAAAAGATCAAAGTCTTATTAAGTCCCCAGTTATTCCATCAATACCAACAGGATGTTTATAAACCATGATTCATGTTGAGTACACCAAGAAGAAAACATAGACTCAGAGTTCTCAGTAATAAACAAAGCCAACAGCACTTTTCAGCTATGGAAAACTGATTAAAGAGCTACGGGCAAGCTGTCATAGGAAGGAAAACCCAACAGGGCTTCCCATTTTTAATAGACATGCAGGAAGCTGACTGCAGAGCACTTTCTGTGTTTCTAACTTTATTCTATGTGCAAAAAAATGAACTGATTACTCTCTAGAGACAATTTACTAAAACCCACAATTATTCATATAAAGCTAAGGAATTTTTCAGCAAATAAAGCATTCATTAAATGTGGTTTTCAGCAAAAAACCTATTCAGTTATTTTCAAAGTTACGGTTTCATCTCAAAATCATTGAGGACTAAATTTTTTTAAAAAGTGAAAAGAGCAGTACCTCCCCAGTCAGTAGGACCCCAGAGGTGAAAGCACTTCTGCACAGAGAAGAGTGTGTTTGAATTCCTCTTCTGCTCAAGGGGTCCTCGATCCACATCTCCCATCTGCTCAGAATGTATCAGAGACAATAAGCTAAAGGAAAGTCTCACTGTGTCTCGAGACATACCAAACATCAAAATAATCACTGAAACAAAGAAGTATGGTTCTGTGGTCCTACAGCTCACATTATCTCTTGGGAAATAAACTCCAACTGAGCTAAGACATTTTAGATGAGGGGAGAATTTGACTACTGGTTTTAATTTCCTGATGACATGCTAACATTATAAACTATAGTCATAAGACCAATGGTTAAAAGCCAGTACAAGGCAGCCCAACATACATCCATTCATTTTCAGGCTACTTAAGCTTGCTGGAGTTTTTTTTATTTGGGGTTTGTTTTGGTTTTTTTTAAGAAAATGTTCAGTGATGGAAAATGGAAAATGAAATAAATAAAAAGTACCCTTTCATTAACAAATACCAAAATGAAATTTCCAAGTTTCCAAACTTGTTTCTTAGGAATAGGGGATGGGAGACCTGCAGTTCTGGAAGCACTGCAACACTAGTCCAAAATCTACTAATGAAGTCATCAATTTCTCACAAAATTCTGCACCATGTCAGCATAAACAGCTTTGTTTTAAAAATGGACATTTATAAGCTACACAGTAAATGCAGCATATTCTTGAAAAAATATCTCATGCAAAAATTTCAGTGGCAGCTTCTGACTCCTTGACAAATATTATATCACTTCTATGCTGCAAAATACAATAAATATGTAAGCAGTGTTGTGGATATGCATGCAAATTATATTAATGAGTTTGTATTTTGTAGTCAAAAATTGTGTCCTAGTGCACATTGTAAGATTTCATAATCTCAGTAGTCATTATTTATCTCTTATTTAATCATAGGCTTCCTTTTTATAAAGTCTATCTGCTTCCAGTAGAGATTTTTTATATACACTGCTGTTAGGGAAGTGACTATCCCTAAACAGAAAATTATTAATTTAAGAATCGTATTAGAATCAAGTGTAGGTCTCATAAAAATGGATAGTGGAACAATAGCCTGAAACAATTGTTCTGAACCAAAAGACTGTGTGTGATCAATGCTTACAAACAAAACAGCAGAAAATTTACTGTATTGCCTGGAGCTGTTAAATTGACCTCTTAGGAGGGTAAACATTGTGTCTATCCAGTTGACTCAATATCAACAGGAGCAAAGGGGTTTTTTCCCAACCTAGGAAAGCAACTCCTCTGTGAGACTAATTAATTTCTCTGAAAACATCCAGGATATTGATTTGAGATTTGAAAACACTGCTGATTTACAGTAGGCATCTACACATGAATGAGAACCATCTTTGAGGCAACTTTAAACAAATGGAGTAAACAGCATTTTTAAATAAACAGTTTGACTTTCACTGTTATACAGCGGACAGCTCAGCTAAGCAGTGAAAAGTCTGAACATTTGTACAAACACTTTCAACTTTACTATTGCAAAGAAAACTATGATTTTCTGCAAACCTGAAACAGATTTTTGGGACATTTACGGAAGATTGTTTTATATAGTTAGGAAATATAAAAGCTTCTGAACTATCTTGTTTCTCACCCTAACACGCATAGTTTACCTGTGGTCAGTGCAGAACTTTGGTTTGTTTGATAATCTAGAGGTATGATGCCCCTATGCTGAACAACTATGCTTAAAGCATGAATGTGTGGCAGTTCCAACAGCCAAAGTCTGTCCTCACAGTCTTTCTGATCACTCGAGTTATAGTCTGCCTTAGTCACATGTACAACATCTGTTTAAGTCACTAGCAGTAAAACATTTCTTGCTATATCAAAAAGTATGTATTGATCTTGTTAAGACATGAAATTCACCTTTTTGCAGAGGATGTGATTAGTCATGGGAGCAAACCACTTGAGGAAGGGACTGTGAAGATGTGCCTCCACATCAGTACAGTTGCGGCGTTTAGTGTAAGGTTTAGGATGAGGTTCAGCCCCAGGACCTGTACAATGGGGACATCAGACTGGGCCACCCCAGCACCCCTTTGGGCTTCAGGCACACTGGATCTGTGCATTGCTCTCAGTGCCCTAACCCAGGGCAGAACTAGGCCCTCATCCAACACCACAGACAGTGCAGCTGTCCTAGAAGCCTTTATCAAAAGCTCAGTGCCTCCAGGCAGCATAGGATCTTTGCATATAGAATCTGCTCCTATACCCTGGGCAGTCCTGAAGCTCCGTGGAAGAATTTTCAAGACAAAAATCACAACAACCCAACAAATGTAAATAATACAGAGAAACCAAAGATGGCACAGTAACTAGAAGCAGAACAGATATTATGGACTCCTTCGTGCAACAGTGGATGGGCAGTGGAGGTCAGACAGGAAAGAGAGATAAGGAGCACTTTGCAGCTGCTGACATTGGCAATACTCTGCAGTGGTATGAGATGGTATGTACCTCTAAGGACATGACAATTCACTTCTTTTCAAGCTATAAAACATCTAAACAGAATTAATTTTGAGAATCTGGTTACAGAAGCCCTTTTATCAAATGCAGCCTGAATATATTTTTATGTGTGTTGGAATTTCCTGTTAAATTATAGGGGGTTTTAATGGAAATGCTGACAGGACCTTAACCATTGCAGTGTGAACAAATGAATAACAATATACATATTCTTCTTGCTAATAAAGTTTTATAGCCTTGAAATTCAGTGTAGAATTAGTCAATTGATTCTAGAGAGAATTTTTGAAAGAAAGGCTTCATGGTACTTTCCTCCTTCCATGATGCGAAAAACAAATCATTCCAGGGTTTTAATTTATTAGCAGGCTTTTAGAGATACCTTTAGGTTTTTTCTCCTAATGTTTTTTGTGTTCTTTCTGGTTATAACAGCATTAAATGCATAAGTACCATTTCAAAAGGATTTAATGTCTTTTTCTGACTTGAGGAACAAAATATCCAATTTTTTATTCACTTAACTAGAATCATTGCTTATATCTCAAGTTCATCTTTTTCTTTGATTTTATACTACATTTCCCAAAAGATTTCTCCATTAATATTAACATATTTATGAATCTCATTATTCTGATTCATGTATTTTCAATATATTTAAGGCTATGTCAATATTAAGTTATTTGTCCCTTGTGAGCACCTTATACACAGTTAGGATTAGAAATATTTTTAGACATAACATACTGAGAAGGACCACTCTGGGCTCAGAGGTAATATACTTACATAACCAAAGTCTTCATTTGCTTAGTTTAGTTACTAAGTCTGCTTTAAAAAAAAATATATAACTCCAGCAATGGAAGAAATTACTTTTAAGATATTCAAACTATTATGATAGAATATCATAACAATTTTTTTTAAAGACATCCATGATGCTGTAAAGATACCATACCACAGGATATACTGCGTGCATGTTACCCTTCCACCCAGAGTCTGAAGCTCCTTTACAGCTTTCAGAGGCCATGGTGGCCTTGCCTGGACCCTTACACTGTGCTGCTTAGCTTGACTCAACGTGCCCACACAGCTATCCTACTGCCAGTTTAATCCCCAGTCTTGAAGTGGAAGTAACCTGCACAGGATGGAGACAGCTCCACTATTGCCAGGAGCAGGTTAGGAGCTGCAGCCTATAAGGGCAATTACCATGACACATTGCTTGAAATCTGGAAGTGCTAAACCTGCAGCATAATCCTCCACTTCCTCTGTATAGGCATGAGAATGCAATTTCTTCCTTTTTTTTTTGTTTTGTTTTTTTAATGGTGGGGCTCATTGTCATCATGAATTTCAGATACAGATTCCAGTAGAGAAAGCTAGAACTTGGCCTATCCCCATCAGTATTGTTCATAGTTTGCTTATATATAACAAAGGTTGTTCACTGATATTTTATTGGTTTCTTATGGTCATATTGTAAATTCAGTATGAATTCCAAGACTTTCTTAAATGAGTACTAATGACTAGACTACCCAAAGAAACATGGAAAGAAAAAAGCTTATTTCTCAAGCAAAGAATCTATAGTGTGTGAACAGAACAGTGCCTTTTTCTCTGCAGAAAATCTGCATAATACTGGAATCGATTGCTTTGCTAATTACACTGCTTGCCTCTTTTCTATTATTGTGTCAGTAATAAAGATAGAGTTGATGTTGAAGCATTTCAATATAATTGGCATTTTTATTTGAGTCTATTTATACAATATTCCTTTTGCAAACCTTTCTATGTACATACTGAATATGATCAGAAAATATGTCGGAAGTAACTCAGATGTACAATGGCAATCAATGCTTGAGAAAGAACATCACTCCGTGGACACACACTAGTGAAGCTACCAGAAAGTGATTAATGCAAATTGCTGATTAGAGAAATGCATGGACATAATTTTATCTCTTATTAGGCAAGTTGCAGTTTTGTGCTTCTGCTTTATACTCTGACCTCCCACTGACTGGCCTGTCTAATTCTCAGGGATTAGTCCTGTTGGCCTTTCAGAAAAAATAAACTAACAAAAACCACAGTAAAGACAATTTCTTCCAGGAGTATTTGTTTATTCTTGAGTGTCGAAACAAAGACAGTACAAAGATTTGGCCTGGTGATGATTTTTCCTAATGTTTTTGTTTAGCTTTTTGTGATACGAAATATGAACAAATCTGTTCTGACTCCATCATTATACAGCAGACCTGCAGATTCTCATCACAGAAGAGATCTGTCTTCTGCTGCTTACTCTCCAAACATGTCAAAAGAAAATAGCTCCTCTGCCTGCAAATATACACTTCACATTTATTCTGATAAATTTTGTGGCACTTCTAAAATTAATTGTAAAACAAAATTATGAGACTTCTTCAATTAAGCAGAGGTAAAGACCTTAGCCATTCCATGAATGACAGAACTAATTTTTAAGTGGACTACAGATATCTCTTATTACCACTTAAAAAAACCCATGCAATAACTCAGGAAAAGTACCTGAGTAATTTTTAAAGTTCAAATAGAAACTAATTGCATCAGGTTCCTAGACAAGATTGCAAGCAAAGTTTTTAACTCCATGAAAACTGAACTTCCATTGCTTTAAAAGAATGGAAGGTGTGCTGGTCTGTGCTGGGTTTTCTGCGTCTGTGTAGGCTGCAAGTTTCTAAGGCAGACAACAACATGGTACAGAGCTCCATTTTAAAAATAAGTTTACTCAGTCATAATCCAATATAAGTATTCTCTGTAATTTCTACTTAACAATAACATCCTGAGAAGATACTTTCATATACATTATTCTAAATTCTGTATTTGGAAGAAATAAGCATTGAGCTCATTTAGGAGGAAGTATCATGTTCACAATAAAAATTTTATTGTGAAATAACTTGGATGCAGATAGCATTTCCCATCATTCTGGAGTAATGGTCATATTTGCTTTATTAAAATTAAATTCATAAGGCAACACAGCAAGATCTCAAGATCTACAAAAGGATCTACAAATTGTGCTGCAATTTATACATACTTCATGTTAGCTAAAGGAGGTCTTGAGTCCAGAAAGCTTAACCTGGACTTTAAAGAGTGGCACACATTACAATGCACACGGGTTAAATAAGCAACACCAATCATAACACAACTGCCACAGCTCTGTGTTTGACACATATTGAATGTGGGGCCTAAGCTTTCAAATGACACCATGTGCACCTGTGCACAGACTCTGGGACATCAGAGATATTTGGCTGTGGAGGCACTAATCAGAATGAAGGAATAAAGTACAGGTTAGCACTGATTGTTTTTTTTTTTTCCTTCTTAAATTTTGTGGGCTCTAAACCAGCTTCCAGTTTGCATCCTGTCTCATCAAGAGACACTATCTGTCTAGAAGGATCCTTCCATCATCTCTCAGGGCAAAATCAATTTTATCCTCTGCTGTGAAAGCTCCTACTGTGTAGAACTAGTCACCTCTCCTGAATTTAACTCCTCTCCTTTCTCATGATATTAGAAAATTATTCATATTACTTAAAAGGATGATCCCTGACAGCTTCTCTATAACCATCCTCCTTCATTGCTTATACTTTGAATGCACAGTTTCCAAGACATTAAACCTAGAGTATGATGAACATCCAAGGCTGCCTTTCCACATACACAGCCCTTCAGATAACATAATACAACTCCCACGCCTTGTTGAACTGTGGCACCCGTTATCCTTTCATGTTAATGTACAGGTTTTCTGAAGATCCAATGGGGAAAAAAATTCCTCTGTGCATTAATTTTATTGTATTATCCATTTCCATTTGAAAGTGACACTGTATAAATAAATATATTTCTTATTTACTGCAATCTCTGGAAAAGGTTGAAATCCGTTTAGTTTCTCTCAGAATGAACAGAACTATAACTTGGTTCCCAGAATTCATTGTGTTGCTCCTGAAGGCAGAGTGGGAACCTCTGCTACTGAGATCTTGGTGCAGAGTAAAGGGGGGAGCACCAAATGTGTGAGCCCACACCTCTGCAGCAGAATGAGGAGGTGGAGGAAATTAAGAAGCCCTGAGACTGTGCTCTGACAGAGCTAAGGCTGCCACCACACAGAGAAAACAAGTGGCTGCAGGAGTTTGAGCTTCCTGAAGGAAAAGCTACTCCCAAAGACATCCTCTGGCAGTGCCCAGGTCTGTGAGGCAAGAAAGAGAGTGATCAGAGGAACCCCAGCCCCAAGTGCTATACTGCAAACTGCTGCATCTTCAGCTGAAATGCTTTTATTTCAGTTGCTTTGCTTCATACTCCTGGTCCCAGTCAAGGAGGTGCCAAGTAAAAGAGAAAGACAGTGGAGAGACAGCCCTCAGGAGCTACATAAAGCTGCCTTCCTGCGCTGGTCTGACCCTGCCAAAGGTCACCCTGGGCTATGGGAGGGGAGGTGAAAGCCAAGAAGCACAGGCAGAAAGCAGTGACAACAGCAGGAGCCCAGCAGCCCCATAGGCAGAGGTCTTGCCCTGCACCTCCAGATCCTGTGCTGCTGCAGAAGGGAGAGAACAGTCATGCCAGTGATCCCAAACCAGAGTGGCTGATGGCTCTAGGAAAAATAAATAAAATAAAAAGTCTGTGCAGAAAGCACAGACTTTCAAAATCCACCTGATGTGGGAAAACTAGTGATATCTAATAAAAGAACTTGTTAGATTCCTTCAGAAAGGTAATGGTAGTTGAAATCTGCTTTCAGGCAACATAGAAAATTCTTCTACATAGTTTAAAACAGCACTCTGGATAAGCATCATCTAACTATGTGTTGAGTTATGTCTCATCTAAAGCTTTATTTCAATTGGAAGCTGGAAAGATTCAGGCACTGAAACTCAACTCGTCTTAACCCAGTCATTGTCTGAACAAGGACAATGCTGTTGGAGAAGGGGATTTTTGGGCACACTTATGCTCCAGAAATGTAAGACTGAATTTTATGTTACACAGGATGAACTTAGAGATATATTTAGTTATACATACATGACCTCTGAAGAACAATTATAAAAAGCCAAACTGGCTGAGTGGTCATTCATATCCGTAATTTCACTGGTCATTTTTCATTTTCTCTCCAAAACATGAATTGGATTATTCATACCAGAAAATGATGGCATGGGATACCAATAAACAGAAATTACTGTGGAAAAATAAGTATTTTGGAATTACATGAAAACAGACTGCTAACATCTAGATTCACTTCAGCAATCTGAGAATCAGGCATTTCATCCAAGCTATCAGGCAAACTCTTTCAACAGGTGCTACAGAGACAGAAACCTTGAGTGTCAGTAATTCATCCCACCTTGGCGAAAAATTGAATTACTATAATTTGTTTACTGAAGGTGCCTCTCTTTCCCCACTGACTAGAAAGGGAGTGTAACTGCTGAGGACAGACCATATTCCTGACTTTAGACTGCTCAAGTTGCACAAAATAAATATGTCTTTTAAATGTTTGTCTTTTAACCCACTAAATTATCTATAGAGTAAGCAAGGAAAAGTTCTCCAGAGCTTACATCCCCTGCTATGGAGAAAGCCAGTATCTGATCAAAATGAAAATTAAGCTCATCTAAAAAAAAATTAACAAGGGTGCAAAGTACTTAGGTGCTTAGCCTGATGAACATTAAAAAGTCATGCAGACAGTTTAGAACACCCAGACCTTAGCATTAACAGCAATGAATACATCTTAACAAGTACCTCATAATACTTGCAGTTTCAATCATAGAGGTCAATATCTAGTAACAAAAAATGAACCCAAAGTTTGCCTCATTACCAGCCAGGGAAAGTCACACTACTGTTTCTATCACATCTTCTCCCTTGCTGTGCTGGAGATTAATATTTCCTTTTCACAAGTCCAGTAGGGAAAAAAAAAAAAAAAAAAGTTTGTTTTCAACTTTCTGGTATCAGTAGGGAAACAAAGGCACGATAAAAAAGACAAACAGGAACCCCACACCTGACAACAATGAAGAATCTTGCTTTCAAACATCACACAATTGGCTGACACTATTTTTTTATGGGCTAGCAGCTGCGTGACTCATTTATGTATGTTTTGCCTGCCTTAGCACTAAGTGGACTGATGTAAATAGGAAGTGATGAGGAAAATCAATTCAGGGCAAACACATTTTTTTCAAGGCTGTAACAGGAAGAGATAGGAAGCCCAGGAAGATACTTGATAGATATTCAACTCTGTAGAAAAGAGGAAGCAGCATGTTGAAGCACTAAGCTGGTTATTTTGAGTTGTTGAACGGAAACGGGATACAGTGCAGAAAGGATGCAGATAGGATGCATTTTGTTGCATAGCAACCCAGGGAATAGAAGCTCCTGCATATAACTGGAGACCATCTGCTAGTATGAGAGGGAGAGAAAAAACACGTGTTTAAAAGGGAAAAGGGAAAAAAAAGTGCAATACCAAAGAAGGAAGTTTAACTGAACTATATGAAACCTGGCCAAATTACCCCTGGTAAAAGTTTAGGGGATAGAAGAACTTAAGTAGAAGGCATTGTGTGCAGCTTCCTACTACAGTATCTTTTTGTTGAGTTTGTCCTTATAGAACCAGATTAGGCTTTGGCATTAAACAGGCAAACTGCCAGTGAAGATGCTGCCAGTTAATTCATTTCCACTAAAGGCAAATTGCAGCTTCTTCTATTTCCTTGATAATAGTTACAGTGAAACTGTATCAACTTTTAACATCAGTATTTTTAACAGTGTTGTAATATAATACCTATCCTCAGAGCAGCACTCAGTCATCAGGTGGCATGGGAATATTCAGTATAACATTTCTTGGCACACCACAAATATAATTTTGTTTGTGTTATTAAATGTGATATATAGATAAAATGTTTGTGCATTCAAATTCAAAACATCCTAGACTGATTTCACTAGTTTAACTAGTTTCCTGAGTCAAAACTGATTCATTGATGCATTGGATTGATGAAAAATAGATAAAATAATTTACTAAGAGAAGGAAAGAAAAAATATATTTCCATTAATAAGTGAGGTTAGGAAAGAACTAGGACAAAATCAGGAACCTGAGCCCTGCCAGATTCTGTTGAAGCTCCTGGATTTACACAGGACAGACAGCTTTGATCCTGGAGCAGCTGGTACCCACAACTTCTGAATGTCGGAAGAGACCTGAATGATAGGGGGCAAGGAACAGGACAGAAAAGTGACACTCCCTTCAGATCCATGCCATTTATTTAAATGCTCCTACACACAGTTTAAGGAAGACTCTCCATTTACTTGGAATGCCTCAATCACCAGATTTTGGTGCTCTATTCTGCTTCTCTTGGCACACACCTTAGGAAGAAGGGCCAGTCTCTGCCTTTGAGTGTGTGGCTGCAGCCATGAGGAACACAATTCTCACTTCTCCCCCTTGGCCCCCATATGACCTCATGGTGCACCCTTGCACATGGTTCTCTGATGCTTCAGGAGAAGGCAAAATACAAATAGTTCACCCTGTTTTTCACATTCAAATTTTCCTTTTTTTTTTTAATATTTTATTCTAAAGACATGTCAGATGAGCTCAGTATCATTTTCAGAGTCATTCAGTATGTAATTGTTGAGAAGAAAACTGTTACAACTTTCAAAAGAAATTTATGGCCATGTGCTGTGCTGCACTGAATAGTTTCTACTAACATTATAGTGCTCCCTGGTCTGTGGTTTTTCTTGGTTAACAGCCATTCATATCAGACTAGCAGTGGTCTTTCAAGAAACATGGATTCTCTTCTGCTTCTCACACATGTCAGCGTGCAGCTTTAGTTTGCTCCCTGACATGCTGGAAGATTCTTATTCTCCAACTGAGGCAGATTTCTCTATCCTACGCTTTGCTGACAGGTGACTGTAAAGTGCACAGCACCTCATCCAGCAGGGGAGAGGCAGCAGAAGACCTAAGTGACATTAGATGGCTCTCAGGAAGTCTATCCTGCCCTTCTGCTGCTTTACAAATTGGGAGAACTGCTTCTGTTTCCCACTTCACCCTTGGCCTGACTTTCTAACCCATGAGCTCTCCCAAGCAGGGATGATTTCCCACCAAGATTTGGCCCGTGCTTTGTATGTCTCTTAATATCTATGATGTGTCAGATCTACTTATATCAAGGCATATGAGATTATGTGTCAGCACACACCCTGGTTGAAGTACTGCTGCTTTTGCCACCAGTAGAGCTCATCCCTTAGGTTGCACAAGCTGATTATTGTATGCAGGTGGCAGCATAAGCATCTACTTTTGAACACATCAGTACGTATAGACATCAAACAAAATTATTAAGAGCAATTGTAAGAAGTTGAAATGAAAATGAGCTCATTAAATTTAGCACCAAATCTCACACTAATTTTGCTTTTAGAAGTCTCTCTCCAATACATATAACAGAAAACACAAAATGTTGTAAAATGGTTTTGTTGGTTCATTTCAGAAAAGAACATCCTCAGTGTCCCAGAGCTGCTTGACAGGAAGGACATAAATGTTCTCATTTGTTAATTAGATTCCCCTCAACTCTGTAACTTAAATGGTTTTACTTCACAAAGGGTTTCACCAATACAGATAAAACAGCCAAAGTCATAGGATGCTTACAGAGGCTTGACAATTTTGCATCTCCTACCAGACTCCAAAATGCCATGTGCCTGACAAGTAAGCCAAAAAACAAACCTGCAGTAAGGTCCCCCACAGATGTACAGCCTCGATGTGTGCAAGTTGATCCCCAAACGTCTTTGCTAAACTAGCAAAGAGGAAAGTTATAGCAAAATTCTTACGCTGAATAAACAAGAGTAATAGATAGATTTATTAACTTGTCTAAAGACATGCAGAAAAGAGCTGGCAATAGTTCAAGGTTTAAAATATATGGGACTTGTCCACCTACAAGTAGTTTTGTCCAGCAGAGTTACACAAGAGCACTCACAGAAGCCAGCTTGCAGGTCTACAAGCAAGGAAGACCTACACTCAGCAAGCCTAAGAACTGCTTTACCATGTGCTTTCCCATCTCTTCTACCCCCAAGAAAGCATTAGAAAATCATTATAACCCTGATGATGCTCCCAGGGTTCATATTCAGTTGAGAAAATCTTTGATACAGATCAGTAATGACTCTGTAATGCTCAGCTGCCCTTGGGCAGTAAAATACTTCCTAACTTCTTCTGCTGTATACTAATTATGTAATATTAGTATATATTTTTCTTCTATAGCACACTAGAGTGCAAATTATTCTAATGTGACAGATGGTAGGAGTCACCCTCTTGACCAGCAGATATGGAAATCCCCAGTGGCTTTCAGGAAAAACCTTTACCTTAAGGAGCAGAAACCAGTAACTAACCAAGGCAAAGTTTCCTGCACTCCCTTGGGGAACAGCAGGTATTGACCAGAGTCTGAGAGAGAGGCACTGGTGCAGACTGAAGACTGATCCACTGATGGCCAACAACTCTTACATCAGCTACTCCTTCTTGAGGGGTGGTGCATGGGAGAGGAGAATCACAACCTATCAGCAACAGTGAGGAAAAGCATGTTGATGTGTTTGGCATTTGAAAAACATGGGAGGGAGGTAGGACACAGACCAAACCAAGGAATGACACATCAGTGTATCCATGTGCAGTCTCCCCTGACACTGGTCTGATGAGAGGTGGTAAGCAAAGAGAAGAAACTTATCAGTTCTATGGCAACTTATTGACCCTACAGGAAAAATGCTTAGTCTGTCTTGTAAGGAAAATGTTTTTCTCCCTCAGAGGTCAGGTGGGATACACAGAATGTGCAGACAAGCTCTTCCGTACCACTGTCAGTTCCCATGCCACCAATACCTATGTACTGTTGCTCAGTGGTGGAGGCATTCAGCTCTTACATGGAAGACTGTCTGACTGCTATATGAGCTGTCAGACAAAATTAATCTTTTACCTTAAAAAAGATCGTAGGGTAAGCAAGATACGCTGAAGCCTTTCCAAAACAACAGTGCCAAGCCATTACAGTGGCATGATGTTTTGGTCGATTTTCATTGTTTTGAATTTGAAGTGCGAACTCCTTGCACTTAGGACTTCTTTTAAGGTTCAGCACAGGCTTAGGTATTTTGCTGTATCAGTCACTACAGAGAAGTTGATAAAGGTAAATTTTCTTATGAGAAACCATATCACAAGAGGACTAAAGCAGCCATAGGAAAAAGGATGACCTAAAGCTAGACTTCCCTGTGTAAGTATTACCTCAAACTGATGCCAGGACAGTCCAAATAGAACATATTTCTAAATAGAAGAGATGGTGTTCAAGTGATGAAAAGCCATGTTTTTCAGTGAAGTTGGACAGGAAAAAAAGAATCCTCCTGAAGATATGTGAAGTCTTTTAGCTGTGAAGAGACATAGCATCCTCATGTAGAGTGTGTAAACACATTTTGAAGAGCTGTCAGAATTTAGATAAGGCTGAATTTTCATCTTTAGTGATCTCAGAGCAAATGAGGGAAACAACCATGTGTAATTGTTTTTGTAGTATAAACACATTAACTTCACAAGTTTCTGAAATGGAAACCTCTCTGAAATTTTGTGATCATTAGAAAACTTTTATAGTACCAAAATAGAACCTTGTCACAACCCAAGTTATGCCATCAGCTCTTGTCTCTCTTGAGTCAGGTCTAATTAATCCCTAATAATTTCTTAGACTGATACAGGCAGACAATTTTTTAAGAGTATCCGTACTGCCTTTTGCCCTTAATGGGAAATTACTTGACATTTAACGTGATTAGGGCACATCTCCTAATCCTCCAAAACGTTTCTCTTCTAAAAGAATATGCCACAAATCTGCATTACATTTTTCAAAACATGATAGAATATTCCATATGTTGAGGGAATACAGCTGGAAAATTATTGCTACTTTTGGCTTAATGAGCAAATGCATTAAACAGTATTATCTACTTAAAGTGCAGTTGCACAGAAAACCTGAAAAAAAGAAGTAGCATTCACAGAAGAAACAAGGCCGATTGCATGATTGATGTTACACAGATTATATTACTTTTCCGTGTGTGTAGAATAAATAGGAAAAAATGCAACAAGCAATAAGATACTTTGAAATATTTTCTTCATAGTATAAATCAATTTTAACTACACTCAAAGTATTAGAATTTACAGTAGTTTTTTTGCTAGCAATTCCCCTGTAAGGAATGTCTTTGAATAGTTGCATCAGTTGCTTCGTGAAGGAGCATTGTCACATCACAAAGAGAATAAAGAACATAGCACAAGTTTCGGTTGCTATTAATTGAAAACTGAAGCTCTGCTGATAAAAAAGAATTTATTGCATCATAGGATAGGAATTTTGGCATCCTGCTCTGTGCTCCTCTAAGGCAAAGCCTAAGCTAATTGTCATGTACATCCATTTGATATTTGAGAACTACATTGTGTGGATACCAGTGGGAATGTTCCAGGATTACTTTTTTCTTTAAATTAATACTTTTCCATATTATTACACTTTGTCTGAGAGGGAAAAATCTGCATTGCACATTTCTCCAACATAATTAAAAATGTAATGGTGGAGAACACTTAAAATGTATGAATATTAATTAAAATTTAAAAATATATTTTGCTGCTTTTTTCTATACATTTTAATGAATTAAAGCAAATTGGTTCTATGTTCCACATTAAACAGTTTTCTGATGTCTTATGTTGTCAGATATTCTGACAACATATTCTCCTTCGCTATTTCTTGCAAAAATCTCCACCCAAATAAATGAAATAATTTAATTCTATTGGATATATCCTTTAATTGTTTCCAAATCTATTTCCTCTCAAAAGATCATTAACAAGAGCAAGTAGCTATAGCATTTGTACATCTATATACCTATATTTTCATATACTTATGCATGTATGCTTATATGTATACACACACATATGTTTATACACATCAATACTAAACTTTATAGATACTAAATGCATTTTAACATATATATACAACACATGCACAGAGCAAATACTGTTGGGCATTTTGATTTAGTGTTTGTATTTAGCACAAAATTTTGTTAATAAAATTCTCTTTGCAGAGTTCCATGCCCATAAGACATTCAGGAAACATGAAACAAGTGAACAGCTCAATAAGTAAAAGAAAATTCCTGAATGTTAAGACTTTACCTAAAGGAAAATTCAAAGATCTGTTGAATGAGTTAAAGAGCGATTAGGAGCAGGCCCTAAGCTTCTTTAGAGACTGTTTTGTATAGCTAAAGTTATTGCAAATTTACCAACTATTTTAAGCCTTATCAAAACGTATCGGAAGAGACCTACTATTTTTTCTATCAGTTCATAATATACAAATCACATACCTTCACTTTGTGAAAACTTATCAAATGTCCAAGAACAAATTCAGCTCTCTCATTAAAACTGCCAACACTGGCAATATCTCCTTTAAGACAACAGGTGGCAGAAAGTTCATTATCTACAATAATTTCTTTTGTATAAATTTGTGTGGTTGGGTTTTGGATTTGGTCTCAAAAATAAGTTTGTGTGAATGGTTCTCTTTGGGATTGTCCAGCTTCCTTTCACTTCCTTTTCAATGGCCCTTCTTGCAGCAGGACATCCTGTATTTTAGGAATTTCAGTTTGTTATCTCAGTAGCTTTAAAAGCATTGTCTGAGTCAGGAGTTTTCTTTCATGTCTTAAGTGTCTGGTATGCAGCTGGCATCCTAGCCTCATACATGTGTGAACTCTCAGATCTGTCTTTTTCAAGTTGGTATTATTCAACACAGAAGTTGTATGCATAGAAAAGCCAAATAGGACACTGCTCCACGACAAGCAGAGTGTCTAGGATACTCTATTTTGAAAGTGGCAAGCCCTTCCTGAGCTCAGTGAGTGCTTGAGTATTGAGATACATTTTCTGTTCATTTGGTTTGCCCCAGTCCATCACGGTCTTGCTCTGCAATGTGGTCCAAAAGTCATGCAAAACTGAAAAACACCAGATGATCACAAAGACATTTCTGCTTGTGTCCTCTCAAACCAGAGATGCTATGAGGTGTGACAGCCAAAATAAACCATGAACTACAGACTTCCATTGAAGGACACTGAACCCCATGAACCATCAATGTTCACAGCTAAAGAGATTCAAGATGGCACAGTGAATTGAATAATGAAACCTGAGCCTTCAGCAAGAATAGCATGTGCTAGAAAGCAAGATTGGAAGCATACCTGTTCTTGAAAACTGATCCCTAAACCAGATACCTGGAGTTTACCTCCTGAAAAGGTACTAAAACACTTGTTCTGGGATATAACCTGCCATGGATATACTTATTCTGGAATAAGAGAGCTGAAAATTTATAGGAAGGACACAGGAAAACAGGCAGGACAAAGGTTCTACTGAAATAAAAAGTAATACAGGATATAAAATATTGAAGTGCGTTGTCTTCGACAAATTTTAGGCATTGCTGAGCTCTATCCATGACTTCCAAAAATATTGGGCATCTGTGACCTGCAAACACTAATCTACTGAAAACCAGATTCCCTTTAGGGGTCCTAGATACATTGCAAAGCAGCAATTACTAATCATTGCCATGAGCCAACAGATTAGAAATGGACCTATGCTTTTTTCTGCATTTTATTTCATTTACAATGAGTCATCTATAGTGATAAGCATCACATTAATGCAGGTGTTCTCGTCCTTGCATTTTTGTCTTCATACCTATGTTTGTTATGGTTTGGGGATTTTTTGGAGTGTGGGGTTGGGCTTCTTTCCTCTTTACAGGCTGCCTTGTTTGAGGCATTTATGGGAAATTAAACTGTAACAGCAGTTCCAGTTATTGGATCTCCTCTGTAGTTCCCCAAACTATTCAGCTGGAACTCTGCTGCCATCCTGAACAGACACATCTCATCATATCAGTGATCCATACAGACGACCTCCCCACACCCTTCCAATGATTACTGCATCTGCATCACACCCAAGTGCAGAGCTGCTGAAATACAGGTAATAATTGCCTGCATTGTTCCTTGCAGTCCTTTATTTTGGAGTCATTATTGCATTTACTTGCATACCCCAAAATACGACTCCTCTAGTTACTTTCTGCATAACTCCCCATCCATGTAGCATAAAAAACAAATGAGGGGAAAATAGGAGAACAAGCATTTTTACAGCACAAGACTACCTTATTTAGAAAATTCTATCCCAATATAGCTCTGGTGCGTTGGAGTCCTAAGCATGGGATATGCAGTCTGAGACAGCAGGAGGAAATACGAGTTCATGTGTTAAAATGCAAAGGTTTTGAAAAGGAAGCATGTGGCATTCGTGATAGACTTGTCTTTGAGGAATGAGGATATTGTCCCTCTCCACTACCCTGACAGGCCGTACTCTGCTGCAAATGTGCTTGATCAGAGCCATGTACAACCAGGCACTGTAAGGTTGCAATCGATCTTGCTGAATATTATCAGTCTTTCCTAATAAAATATCTGAAATATGTTGGCTTTTAATATGAATGTCTGGTTAGGAGGGATGCTTTGGAACTGAATCAAGCACTAGTACATGAGGATCAGAGTGACTAAAGCAAACAATAGAGGGGCATCAGAATAGTTTGTCCACTAGTAGATTAAAGACAAAACACTAGTTTACAAACAGTGAGATAAGATTTGCTCATGGTGGTGCCTTCTCTGCATAGCATTGAAGAACATGCAGTTCTCTTCAATTTACATTGTAGTTTTCCTCAAGGCTACAGTTAAAATGGCATGTAGTTTTGACTGTAAGCTACAGGCTAAGTCTCCACTGCTTTACTTGTAATGTCTTTGGTTTATGTTATCAGTGTAGTCAAGTCACAGTGTATTTAAAGGAAACTTGATCGCATCTTTCTTGTGCCCACATGCATTTTGGCCTGATCACCTACCTAAAATTGTAATTTTCTACAGATTCTGGCAGCTTTCACTGCAACTGCCACATTGGTGATTCAGTGTTCTACATTACCATCAAAGGGCAGAGTACTTGCTCTGGGTATATTTCATTGAGTTCACTAGAATCATTAAAACCTTTCAGATAAATGAGGCTAAGGGTAAGGACAGATTCCCAAGGGTGTAGCCCTCCATATCCATTTGCCTCTGGAAAGACAGCCCAGTTAGGCTCCAAGCCCTTTTGCATGCATCTCAAAACTCCCCTGGAGGATCCAGACCTCCTGGGCCATCCCAAAAATCTCAGCATCTAATCTGGTCAGGAAAAACCAAAAGCACAACCATTCCTTCTGAAGGAATCTCAGAGCATCCCTGTCCAGCTTCCCATTCAAAGCAGTTTCAGCACTGAATCCAGACGAAGTTTCTCAGGACTTTATAAGTTTCACTCCACTGCTTCACTATGCTCATAGTGAGATTTTTCCCACACCAAACTCCAGATTCAATTTATGACCAGTCTTTTGTTTTACTGCCATGTACTTCAGTAAGAGCCAGGGTCTATTTTCTGCTGCTGGGTTTCCCCGTGCTCCCATCTTCCCTTCCCTTCAGGCTGAGCCAGTCCTGGATGCTCAGACTTTCCTCACAGGGCCACTGTTCCAACACTCAAGGAGCTTGACAGCCTCTGCTGAACTCACTCCAGTTTAATTCATTCTTTCATGTACAGCGGGGGACCCAAAACTAGATTAGTAATCAGCATAGTAATATCTGCTATTATACTCAAACGTGGAACACACTATAATTGCTTACAAGCAAGAATATCACCAAGAATGTCTTATTATACCACAAGCAGGTATGCATTTCTTTTTATTTCATCATCACAATGTTTTTTTTCAAAATTTAATTTCATTGCAACTGAGTTATAGTAAAGATTTTAAGCACTTCACAGTCAATGAAGAAGGTTAAAAATTAAAGTGTCTTAGCTGTATGTTTCTTGATGCTTAATGGAGGATGGCTCAAGACTCCATTGTGCTTTAGTTTATGCAGACTTTTTGATCAATATAAGGGGAGTACAGGCTGCCTGTTAAATGCTGTAATTTCAACTTAGTTGTATTTTCACATCCTCCTGTTGTGAGTGACTCTACAAGGTAATAGTCAACAGCAATTCAGGCCAAGTACCACTATTATTTTAGAAGCATCTTCTGTTCATCGCACTCAATGGCATCCAGTCTGAATGCCATCAAAATATGTACAAATTTAATCAAACTGTTGATCAACAGCTTTTAAAGAAATATTGGCTTTGTGTTTATGGATTGGTCATAAAAATATTATTCAATAACAAATATTCCAAAAGTCCCATAAAAAACAATCCCCTAGTATAAATCAAAAAGGTTAAACCTTGCAAAGCAGTATCACTGATGTCTATTATCTAGATAGGATTGATTAGCTGCTTTCCCCAACCTCATCTAAATGCCAATCTATAGTACCAATACAAGAACATTTGTTTCTAAAAATAGCAAGAAAATAAGTTGGCCAGACAAAACCTGCCACCTTTGTCCTAATAACATATCATATCTGAATCAGGAAGTTCTTTAAAAATAATAGATAAAAAGGAACTCATTAGCAACATCTCTGGTTCCTATCAGGCAGGAAAAAGGATTCAAGGAACATGCATTGCAATTTAGAATTTGATTAACAAGTAGGAGCGAAACAACAACAGTGGGTGTTGCAGACATTAATTGTTCTGTGCTAACAGGACACTAAAAATCAGAATGCTTAACATTCTGCCTGGTTAAGTAAGATTCTAACTAGCAGTTTCATAGATAGTTAATAGTATTAACCTATACATATGGGAATGAAGGATTATCCACACATTTGATAATAATTTAAGGTCCAAATAATTTTGACCCTGGATTATACATCATAGTTGTGCATATTCTCATTCCCCCTTGTCCTATCACTATGTAACCTTGTAAATATATGCTTAATAGAAGCAAAAAAACCAAATCAGAATATATAATATAGTAATTGAAAATAATAGGCAAAAGCTTTTTGAGAAATCTGAGCTCAGTCAATAACTTATTACTAAGCATATGTTTTTATGCCTGAGGCACTGAAAGCAAATTTCACATGGAGAGTAATCTCTTTTATTTTACAGATATGTATCAAATACAATAAAAATATTTCTAAGCACATGGTCATGAAATTTTTTCTAAATTTTCAAGCCAAAATTGAACAAAATACATTTGAGACATACTGATGATATAAATTTTTCATTTCCTTTTTAAATTAGAAGCGGAGGGGAAAATCATACTATCAGGATAAAAATCACTTTCAACATTTTCAGGAAAGAGTGAGATGAAAATATTGCTATCTAATGATAAGTTCAAGATACCTATTTTTCAGGGTAATTTTGTTGACTCCTCAAAGTGGAGGAATTGCTGAAAAAGAGACTAATCTTTTTCGAGCATGGAAACTTCAGTCACAAAGCTGTGGAACTTCAGTTAAATGCTTTCAGTCCAGCCTGATCCTCCATGGTAGTAAGATCTGACAAGGCAGTTTGATGCAGAAATACACCAGAGTTTGGTGCTGCCATGTAGTCAACTCTGAATAAATCAATGGAATTTATATTTATGCTTAAAATTATACTAAAGTCATTTCCTTAGTAAAACCACAGTAAAAGTAGTATTATCCATGTGCATTAAAATAGCAGTTCCTCTTTTAAATTTCTATTTTACCTTCTACAGTTTTATCTTAACACTTCAAAGTATACAGTACTATACCAGCCTTGACATATTAAAATGCCGTCATAGGTTTTTATTAAAATAGCTTTGTTAAGCATTCCTAATACGGTATAATGCTGGTAACGCCTAATGATAGGTGATAGCTTGAATCATAAATGCTTTTCTAAACGTGTTAGAATTGGTTTTTAGCATTGGATGTTCTGGTCTGATAAGACACTCCTACACCAAGGCAATCAGTGGAAATTAGCAATTGGCAAGAAAATTACTGTACAAGAAATTGCATTGGGTTTTTCTCTCCCCACTCTCATTATGCCTTTGTGAACTCTATAAAAACAGATTGCAGTGAAAATTCACAACTAGCAGAGACTGAACAGCAGGAAAATATTTTCCAGAATTAAGCAAAAGTATTCTAAATTCTGAGAGGTTTGATACTTAAGACTAATGGCATAAAAAGAACTCTTCTTGTCAATCTTGTATTTCAAAATATGTTCAGCTGATATTCCATACAAGTCACACTTGAACTCATTAAACATATCCTTTGCAATGGATGTAATCTCTGGATGTCAACCTCTGTTGTGGCACTCAACTTGCTCTGCTTTTTTTTTTTAATTATTAGTATTATTAATAAGATACATGTAAAACAATTCAAATATAGGATAAGGGAGAATAAATGATGGTGGGCTAAGCATGAAAGTTTGGAGGGTTGTTTCTTTTTTTAGCCAACACCACTTTGGGTCTGCTACTTTCAAACAATGAAACCACGTATCCCAAGTGAGTTCTAAGATGCTCTGCACGTGTCACATGGAGCAGTAGAAAGTAATGCTAACCCCACCTTGAAGAGATTTATGTTGTTGCTTATTTATTTTTTTTCAGCCTTCTTGGGAGTTTGGTTTTATATCCATTTTCTGTATCACTATATAAGACATACTTACTGCTAAGGGCATCTGTACTAAGATACAGCACTAAATTAAGCTATTGATACAAAATATAAAATGTATTTAATTTTTAATTGCCAAAGCAAACTCTTTCTTTCTTGATTTCTTTCTTAGAAGAGAAGCACAGTGAACTTACTCTGCATGCTGACAGGTTTTTGGCTGCTTGTAAATCCTGAAAATATTGATCAGTTCAAAATATTCGGATGCTTGCATCCCTCGATTCTGCTTACCACAGCCTTTCTTCCTGGTCAGCTAGGAGAGCACCAGCAATTTTGTTATAATGATAAATGACCCTCCTAGACAGGTCACTCTTTTTTACCTAAAGCCACAATTTGCTCCTTCCTTTAGGTCACAACCTGATTTTTCAGGGTGACAGATTTATTACTTTCTTTGTGTGCTAAAAAACAAATCACCAACAATTGCTCAAAATACAGTCCTGTCACAATAACTTTGAGCACTTCCCAGCCAGGATGATGCAACAGAAGAGGATTTTTTCCTGTTTTTAAAGCATCAAAATCACTTGTACATTTACCACAGCTGTTGTGAAGAGCCATTTGGCTCATTTTGTTATACACAACATGTCCAGGCTACACCCCAAAGAACAAAATATTAAAAACATTTTAAAAAACACTGCTAAGTCTTTCAAAATATGAAATGTTGTTTTATTTTTAAGTGAGGGTCATGAAAATGTAGCTGGACTGACTGTAAAGCAGAGACTTTTGGATGGAAGTAGTAAAACAATATTTGCCAGAAAACAAGTGAGCTTCATGGGCACTTCTATCAAATCCCAAATATCTAGGCTGCTGGGGAAATTCAGGATTATTCTCTAGTAAAATCCGTATTTTTTGTTTTCTCATGTGTCTCCAGGAATACTCTTTTCCAATGGCTCTGGATAACAATGGCTTTGGTCTTGGGCTGCTAGTTCCATACAATGTCAAAGAAACTAAGACCTCTTTTGTTTGTGAGCAAAACAAGGTTTGGTGCCTGCTTCCTACATTACACACTAAGGGACACTACACTGACCTTCCATGAGCATGGCTGAGGACAGTTACCACAGCTGGCAACTCAAGGACAGAGTCAGGAGCAGCCCTGGTCCAGAGAAGCCTATCCAGGGCCTGCCAATATATGTATTTGTCAATAAATAAGATAGGGAGATTCACAACCCACATTAGTTAAGTGTAGTATCGCCCAATGTCCTCCGTGTACAAGTGTGTCCAACACATTTAATTTCTTATCTTCACCCTCAAAGTATTAAGCATTGCAATGTTAACTATTAGGGTGGGCATGTATTTTGTAGGAATACAGGGGTGGCCAAGAAGCAAGCCAATGGACGGCCAAGACCAGGAATTTTGGATCAAATATACGAGGTAAACCAGCTGGGACAAAAAACAATGCTGATGACAAAAATTATGCTGTCTTGAGAGAATCTTATTTAAAAGGCAAAGACAGAGCTCAGCTACAAAGCAGTGTGCCGTTTGTTGTGAAAATAATTTTCTGAAGCAAAAGCTCTCTTGATGTCTCACATTCACACCAGTCATCCAGATGAAGACATCAGACATCAAAAGTATCAGCTTCCCATCTCATTTGGTCTTGGTAAAGTACTTAATAACCTCAGACCTAGCCTCATCCAAAATCTAAAGCAATACAACCCCGGTTTTTACCTTCATGTCCTACGATCACAAAAAACCTTTAGAGCAAATATTCACCCTACATATTAATAGCTATCAGAACAGGAACACAGGTTGTCTTGGATGCCTGAATTTGGTTCTATACAACCTAAACCAACAAATAGGACAGCAGAGCTGGGCATACATCTCTATTTCCTGATGCAGCTTGCAAATTAATGCATTATTCTCTTATGAACCTCTTCATGAATCTGCTACCAAGAACAGTTTAACTGTATTTCTCGGAGGTGTACAACATTTGGTCATATAAGATCCATAATCAGCTTTCAGCACCCCTTTAATGTGATGCTGACAGAGGTGCTTGCTTTGTGAAAAAAAAAAAAGCATTAAAACATACTTCAAATATCAACAGTTATAGAAGTGTTCAAGGCACTTAAAATACATAATTTTGCACTACCGAAGTTCCATAGTGCTGCAGTCATATAACCCTCAGACTGGTAAAACTCCTCCTGAACTCAAGGTGTTTTCCCACATAAAGACAAGGAATGACAATCTGCACAGGCACATTTTATAGTCTGTAAACTCCCAAGGCTGCTCTATCCAAACTTCTCATTTTACACAGAGTTTCAAATCCTGATGAGATCAGGCTTTTACCTCATAACAATATACTTTTTACGGAGCTATTGTCCTTACACTATGCAATGCCTCTAATATTATGCTATTAAACATACACAGTGTAAACATATACTGCTGGTTAATGCATAATTTAATAGAACAACTTTTGATAACCTATGTGTAGTACTGTAGAGTTCATAAGGTAGCAGATACAAGCACAAGGAAATGAATGAAGCAGAACTATTTCATTTAGAAACCAGTGCATCCGTTTGAATAACTGCCAAATAAGGTCACTGGAGTGAATAGCATAGCTGAAACTTGTATGAAAAGGTACTCTAATGGAAAAAGTAATAAAAGGAGGAAAGCAAGCACTGAGAAGTGCAGAGCCAAAGCAATTAAGCAAGAGTGAGAAACAAAAGCTTCTTGTACTGAAAGACCTGCTTCTGTGTGTCAATTCAAAAGTCATTAGAAGTCCAAATAGAACAAGCTAGAGAAAGTCCTGATTTTCGGTGGATTAATATTATGCCTCAGTCTTTTGGGTACACATTGAGACTCTCTGATCCTGTAGAGTCTTTTTTATCTACCTTTGCTTGACATGCATATGGGGATCCCAAGGTGTCTCATGAGATCTCAATATAATGCTCATTTTGTTCTACTACTTTAAAGGTAGATATTTGCAAACATGATCCTTTTCTTGCCATTGCACAACATATTTCTATTTCCCTCGTCCTGAGCTTTACCTTACAAGTAGTTTGCAATAAATAAAAGCACCATCTCCTTGCTTTTAAGGAATTTCGATTGCCCTCCCAGCTGCAAACTTGTACATGCATATGGCTGCCTCCAGCTGGCAACCCTCCATTTCAGAAGAGCCACATAATCAACACAAGTTATTTCCATTTCTCCCTGATTGTTCTAATGAGTTTCTTATCTCCAAGATTTCATATATATATATACACACACACATATATACACACACACACACACATATATATATACACATATATAAAGTCACACAATCCTAAAATGTACAAAACTTCCACTAACTTCCAATATGAGTTCTGTGTTAGAAGAGCATGTAGTTCAGATAAAAATTCTCAGAAATAGATCTACCCATCAAGCTAGCTACACACACAGACTTGTACTCTTTATGGGAAAATATAGCCTGAAAAAGGTTGCTTATCTTTACTGATATATAATGAAGACTATTTTCTCTATGATGCTTTCTGCATTGTCAAAAGAAATTACTACCTTTTCAAGCCTATCCCCAGAAAGAGTTGGTGATCATTAGCCAACTTTATTCTGTTTACTGAGATAAGGTTTACAGCTGTGATACAAGACAAAATTCTCTCAAGACAGCTCACACTAACTTTTTAGCACCGAAAGTATCAAGATATTAAAAGATGCTGTCCTATCATGATAGCTGCTGCAGAATAAAGACTGATTTAATGCAGGATAGAGAGACTGACTAAACAAACAAAAAGTAACTGAATTGTGCTCTGTTGTGTCAGTTCATTTTCACTGGGTCACAGAATACTCCTCTTGACAGACAACTGTTTTGCAAGCTATAACAAGACTTGAAATTAAAACTGAGGCTCTAATTTAACCTGTCTTGCCCAAATTTGTACAGGTCACATGCTGTAACTAAATTTCTCTCTCTTCTCACATATCTGAAAACTGGCAAAAAATGGCCAGTTTAATAAACTTTAGATTTTTCCCTTCCCATCAAGCTAACACATGAACACCTATACAAGGTGCTTTAAACTGCTAAGTAAACAAACCTTCCCACCTAGAGTCATCAGAAGGAGAAAAATCTAAAGACTTGCAAGCTAGTTTGAACAGACAAAACCAAAGGGAGCTACTCGCCAGAGTTGTTCACAAGCATCTCAAAAGCTCATCTGCCAGGCCCTCTCATGATTATGAGCCGGAACGTGCCCATTAGACTCAGAGCAAAATAAAAATCATACTGTTGTACCAATACAGTGGGAAATGCTAAATTTCCTTGCATGGGTGCCAGCCAGCACAGCTGCTAGAACAAAAGTTAATGTTCAGAACAAAATCACCGTGTTCTGACCTCATTCTGAACAAAGCTGTTTCTGAGTTGAAGGGATAGACAGAAGAAAAGAGTAGCCAGGGGGCCTGCCCTGCTCCTACCTTTGCTCTGGGTGAAGCAAAACTGTCCCTGCTAATCCAGACAAAAGAAATTAATGCCACTAAACATATGAACGAACTTGAAAATGCATTTTTCCCAGCTAAACTTATTTCTGTAGAATTTCAGAAATAGCTATTGTAAGCAGAAATAACTCCCAGGAATTGCCTGGGGCTTTTACTAGTTTAACATACTTAAATGGAAACTTTGGGAAACACTGCCATTGAGAAAAGTGCAACTACAGAAACTTAGAGGCAAGAAAAATTCTGTTGACACAATTGCATTTTTGTTTGAAATAAGTTTTCCCGAATATTTCTGGTTTTTCCTTTGACTCTAACTGAGATCACTTCCTTGTAAGGGTGACTTTGTGCAGCTTTGCCTTTAGGAATCCAAGAAGCATATGGAAGACCCCAGTTAGAGAAGTCTGGTGACTAAAATCATGGGCTTCCCTCCCTAACTTGTCTTATGCACCACTAAATTGTTGACAGTCTTGTTCACTGCTTCCATTTCTATTATAAAGATTTTAGTGATTTAATTAAGTGTTTACCGAGCTGTTTGCAATCTTCAAATCAAGGACCAAAGATCTTAGCTAAGAATTCTGGAGCCCAGGGTTGACAAGGGTTTATTTCAGTTTACCTGTTTCGATCAAAAATCTGTATTATTGAGAAAACAGATACAGTTCCAGTCATGTTGTTTGGACTACACTGAAATAAGGACCACACACACAAATATTATACACTTCTAAAACATGTTTCTAACTGTGTGTTTTCATGTACCTTAAGCAAAACAATCAGTTCTGCATTTCTGCAACAGCCCTTGCAACAGACATTCAAATCAATGTGAGGGATTTTCACTGGGGTTCTGTTTTGACTGTGTGCACAGGGTTACCTAATGCTTATTTCATAGCTGTAACTATACCTAACAACAGCTCAGGTGCAGACAGTGAGCCATTGACATTTGTGCCTATGAATATCAGCTGCTACTTTTAGCTAAAGCACATATTTCTGGCACTGTCAATCACCAGGACCCAGCAGGACGCACACTTTGGTTGCACAAGACACCTGCACATGCCCTGCGAAGCCAGAATGGTGAAATCCCAGCAGAGAAACAGAGATAACCACCAAATGGAAACAGTAGCAGATTTAAATGCCTGCCTGCATAGGATGAGGCAGTTTTATCAGGGAAGACAGAGATTTTGGCAGGACATCGCAGAACATATCGCTTCCCACCCCCTCATTCCCCCGATTTAACTTTTGCATACCTATCTTTTAAGGACCTCAGTCAAAGATCACTGGTGTCAATAAACTTAAAAACACAGAATCACTTTTCCATGAAGGATCAAATCACACCGGATATTGAACCATCACATGTTTGCTGTTGGCTTTGTGCACACATGAGGTACTTACCCTGGATCAGCTGTTACAGTTGCTTATTCCTGGGGTGATGTAGTCATGTATATGAGAAATCAGAGTTTTGGCTTTTACTGAATGGTCTAAAATTCAAGTTCTGCACACAGGACTTAAGTTCCTGAGATATAGCCCAACCAAATCAATCTAAATCACACAGCTCTTTCTATGCCTAAAGCATTAGTCTGGCAGTGGATCCTTTCACTTGGATTCATTCGAGCTTTCACTGTCTCCTCACAAGTTATTTGAGGGCTGGTTTCCCTTTTCCCAGGTACCACTGACAGGCAATATTTACTTCTCTTCAGTATAACCCTCTCAGTCTGTTCTTGCTACAGTGTGTATGGAGATACATAATACAGCAAACAAGCCTCAGTGGAATAACCAAACATAAAATTCACAAGTTATTTACTAAACAAAACACCTTTCCCACACCTTGAATGATTGTTTAGACCATAATATGATGTTAGCTTTTATTCCTGGGCCTTTGAACTCCTTCCCACCCTGTACATCAGATCAGTAAGCACTAAAAAACTTCACATTGGGTAACCGTCTTTTTATTTTTTACCTCCTTAAATCTTCAGTTCTCATCTCTTGGCAAAATCCATTTAAACAGGGCTCACAAGTTAATGGTTAAACTTGTTGTTTGTAGTACCATTAATATAGGTCAAGCAGCACAATAGTTACAACTGCTGAGGGGGAAGGTACATAAAGACACAGTAAGCAGTTCAGGACCTTATTACAACATGTCTATCAAATGCAGAGTTACAAACAATGTGCCTGATTCATCAAAAAGATAACTTCTGCTGACAGTACACACTGTTCCCTGGAGTCTCTCACACATGGTTCAAAAATTAAAATTGAAAATGTAAACTACACAGACACATTCTTGCAAATGTGAGTACATTTCAGCACAGTGAGCACTTCTATGCAAAATAGCAGATATAGGCAGTGGGATGAATTCAGCCCTCGTTTGCATCACTGAGTACTGAGGAAATCAGCAACAGCTATGACTTTACTCTGCATTTTCTCTCATGTAACCAAGGGAAGAATTTGTCCCACCAGGCCCAAGGACACACATTTTTCACCATGGGATGCACATGCATAATGCCTACAAGAGAGATTACCTTATGCTTTATTCAAGAATATTCAAAAGGACAAACCTCTATGCCTCAAAAAGTTAGTATTTCAGGAGTACTGACAGTAAGTACTTTTTCAAAATTAATGGCTCCTTTAAGTTTCACAACATGGATTACTTATCGTCAGCATCAGCCATTCACTGTCTGCCAGTTCAAACAGATATCATTCCTGATTTGGCTCCCAAGATTCCTGGCCAAGGTTCCCAAACTAAATTCCCAGAAACTCTGCTGGAGCAAAAGCAGAAAGAATAACCAGGTCTAAAAACTGTCAGAGCTTATCACGAGTCACTTGGACACCTTCCTCTTCTAAATGATTTGTATCATGACAGCATGTAGAGGTATTAATCGAGTTTGCAACATGAAGTTCATTCCCCCCAGCAAAATCAAGCATAACAAAGCTGAATGTCCTGACCAAGCATTCTGAAAGTAAAAATAGTATTTCAAAGAGTTTCTCATTTTTAGACTGAAATACTTCTAATGAACAGACTGAGGCAAAAGGATTTTAAAAAAATTCTGTTCATGTCCAAAATCTAGCAACTGTAATTCCAAGAGGACCAGTTTGACTATTGTCAATCTGGGGTGGAGGGAAGAAATTAAATTTAAGCAGGATATTTTACTATGTGTAAAAGAAAAGAGATCTGATACCAGACAAACAGAAGTCATTGCATCTTAAAGTTATGATGTGCCTAATATTTTCTTTCAGACTTTTGTGTTTTCCTTTGGTAAAAATTGAAGACTGTTTTCTTCCACTGATCTCAATGAGAGAATACTTTGCATTTCTGTGGTACCCGTTATCTCTTCTTTCAGTGTGCTTTATGAACCTTGGACTAGATCTTCAGCAAGTGTGAATCACCATAGTTCAATACTGACTTTAACAAAACTCTTTTGAATCATTCTACCTGAACAGTGACTAACTCATGTTGCACAGTCCTGTACACAGAGGAGGGATGTGTAACAATCACACGCCATTGAAACAGTAGATCTCAGGTGTAATGCTACTAGCATTCTATGAGATAAAAACATCCTGTAGAACTGTGATTTTTAAACACTGCTTAAAGTTCAACAAACATATTCTAACAACCTTGTGCATATTATACGCTGTTATACATGTCTCATCTGGGGTATTTTCCAGTAAAACAAATCATGTCACCCAGTTAAAAATGCCCTTTTGACACTTTTCAAATTAGCTCCAGTGCATGTTTTGTATATTGTGTAATAAAGACAGATCAACCAACGACTCTTCCTCCTAATCACACTTATGCTGGTAGGGCAGCTCAGGTCATAAGATGGTTTGCTTTAACACAAATACCAGCATGGTAAAGGGATTTTTATGCATTCATCTGGACATCTTTTCTATTCCATATTATAGGTTATCTGTAATATGTTGCACTTCCCTCACTAGGATGAAATGTGCTCCACTTTAGCACAGATGTACAGGAAACCCTGCTACAGAATAGTTCCTCCCTATTAACAGGCTCAAATTCTTTTTGTATAGAAATTGCTTATATTAATGAAAACATCAGTGCCTCACACTATTGTTTTTCCTGAACATCAATAAAGACTTGATTGAATTCATTTGGTAACTATAAAAAAAGGAGAAATAAAGTAATGCAAAGCAAAGAATAATGTCCACAGAAAGTTAAAAATTAGAGTCATGAGAGTCCAGGGAATGTGATGCAAAAACCCATGTGACATGGTAGGAATAAGACTGCTTCCTTAGGGATCTCTCTGCCCAGTCATCCTGGAAGCACAAGGGAATTGTGCCCAACTGATGCTCAGATTTCCAAGGGGGCTTTGCCTTCCCCAACCCACCACCACCTCTTCACCGTAAGAATATATCTGCTGAATTTCTGTTAATAATATTTTGTTCCATTTAAAATGGAGAAATAAGAAACTTACCAATTCAGAAGAAACTAAGTTAGCTAAATCAGTGCTATTAGCCTCTCTAAAATATTGTTCTGATTACAAAAACCTGTATTATATTTCACTGAATTTCCCCTTCAGTTATAATAACTGTCCTGTTCAAATGCCATTTTAGGATGGATACAACTAAAGCTGGTGATGTTATAGCAACATTGGGTTGGTAAATGTTGATAAATCAGTACAATTACACATCCAGATGTACTTATATTGTGTTAGTTGGGATGACAATGCACTGCAGTGCTAGTTTAACACCACATCTTTCTAAAACTGGTGTAAAATTCTGAAAAGCAGTAAACTATAATAAAATGCAATTCCTTATTAGTGAATACATGTACCCACTCAATGCACAGGTGGATGGTCCTGGAAATATGACACTTGTTGTGAAGCAATGCAGACTGTAGTAGTGGTGCCTTATCCAAAGCACATAGACATTGTGAGGGAAGGGTACCAAGTAGGGTTCTTCTCTAAGTCATATACTTTATTAAGCACACTCTTTTTGGGTGGCATGCTTGAAACTTGATAAACCATTCCAAAGCTACAAATAGCAAGCTCTCCTTTACAACACTTCAGTAACATAGTAGGACAATAGTGCCTTTGTGCTTTGGAGTGACTCTAGGACTGAATCATATCATCCCAGTGATTCAAAATTCTCTAAATGGCTTCTCAGAACAATGGTATAAAAGCAATCGAGGCTTAAGGAGAAGTACAAAGTACCATACACTGCAGACAGCTTTCAACACTGTGAGCAATTAAATCAAATAAGATAAGTAAGGATCACCTCCTTCATTAGCCAGCCACTTTGGTCTATCTGCTTTAAAGATGGTCCTGTTTACCTTCTATAAGCAGAAAGATGAAGGCTTTCAGGTCCAACTTGTGAAATTCTGTCAGATCTTAGCTTCCCTGTGCATGCTGAGGTCTTTCATGGAAGACTGTTTTCTTGGAGGTTTCATTTTGACAAGTTTAACTTGTATTTTCTAATCAGCTCATCTCAGAGATGGTTGGGCAGAATTAAAAAAAAAAAAAAAAGGTGTGGTAATTCTGGGATGGTTAAATCTGCATAGGTTGGTCAAACTGCAACATAATAGGTGGGATCATAGTTGGTTTTTATAGATCACTTCCAGATATAGTAAGTATGTTTTAACTTTTGAAGTTATCAACAGAGTTACCTCCCATGTATGAGGCAGCTACACACACTGACATGGCTGTCTGAGTTGAAGCCTTTCTCAACAATCTTCCACAACAAGATTAGGATTAGTTTCAAATCCCATAAGAATTGATTATAAAGCCCAAGAGCCAAAGCTTTCTAGCATTTGCTATTGTGTTTGGGGGTTTTGGTTGGTGTTTTTTCGTTGGTTGGTTGTTGCTGGATCTTTTTAAACAGGACAGGAAAAACCCCTGTTGCAAAACCCTTGAGGCTGCAGCTTCACAAGCTGTTCTGCTCAGAGAAAGCTCCCTGCTTTCACACAGGCCAGATCAGTAATGGGGTCCCAACAGCCCCCAGCATTTAGAGTAGTCAGAGGGGCTTGGGAACTGAAACAACGTTGTGGATTCCAGCTTTCCAGGAGAACAAAACCACTGGGAACCAAATGCCATAGTGCAATTGAGGCAAATGCTATCAAAGGAGGTGGAAAAATATAGTACAAATTCAAAAGTTGAAAACAATCTTTGTTTTTCCAAAGACTACAGTGCAAGAGCACAGCCTTAGGCTACTAGTGTTGCCTGCAATTTTAGTTTTGCATATATAGAATATTTATTGTATTCTTTTTTGTATATAATCATTTCTAGTAACAGCAGCAGTGCTATTACTACAAGCAGCAAAAAAATTCCAACCTAGGAACATCTTCAACATCTGTATTTCAGAAGGTTTTAATTGCAGGTGCCAAGATAAGATTTCAGACATATACAGGAAGCAGCAGCCAGAGGAGAACTGTCCATAACCAGAGACATTAAAAGAACAGGCAAAGAGAAAAAAAAGAGATCTAAAGCCAAAAGGGAGGGGGAGTAAAAGCAAACAGCAGCGGAATGAGAAACAAAAGATTAAAATGTTTGTGTTTGAAGTAACAACGTGTGCTTTTATTCATGTTGTGGAAACATTGTAAGCTAAATCAATTTCACTTGAATTCTGTTGGTTTCTTAAGTCTGCTGATACTATAGAAGAAATGATACAAGTATTTTGCTTGACTTCCAGCCAAAATCCTAGAGTCTGTTGCAAAATTACAAAAATTTTCCAAACTTCTAAAATTTCAAAATAATAAAGTCTCAGATCTTGTGCCTTCTCAATATTTTATCCTACAGTGCCAGTGACTTGACTAAAACCATTACAACCAGGATAAGTTAGAAAAGGATTTTAGTTCATTTTTATATATATATATAAAGAATATTATAGAGCTAGTTGAAATCTCCACCAAATGAAGTCAGTGTCTCTCTGTATTTGCCTGAATATTGATTTTGAGTCAGAAAGAACATCCACTCCATTTTATCCCATCCCTCTTCTGTCACTCAGTGTTTGCCATTTGTCTCAGTGTGCTTTTGGTAAATAATTGATAAACATTTATTTATTTTAAGCTTAAGAGACATTTGGTCCAAGATAGAAAACCATCACAAATAGGTATGCATTTTATAGTTTGTGAAATTCTGAAGCCTTAATGAGGAAATACTATACAGCTCCTTGAGATACGAGGTAAGGGTCCAGGGAAGGCAAGTAGACTTCTTTCACAGCCAAATGGGAATGTCTACACTAGCATTGTACCCCCACTATCAGATTCAGAACTTGTCATGCTGTTAATATGAAATGAAAAATCAATAGCTATTGTTCAGCCAGGACCTCCCATCAACTGATGCATGAGTGTCAAACATGGCAGTGAGTTAATGGTAAAACAAAGCACGGGCATTGTCTTTCAAAAGCATACTTGAGCTGCACTTTACACATGTCCTGGCCCTAACTTGCACTTGATCAAGTGCTCTGACCTCTTGAGACACTAGCAAGCAGTTAGAAAGGGCTATGCATCCACACAGCAACCACCTGGTTTGAAGCTGGTGCAAGCTTTTCATAAGCAGGATCATGTGAAGGTCAGTAGGTGCCCTGTCCAGGCATGCCCAAAGATAAAGAGCATGGTCTTCTTAACTGCCCTTCGTTGTAAAGTGTATGAGCAAAATCTTTCTCCCTCTTATTAAAGAAAATATAAAAAAAAAAATACAAACACACACAAAAACAACAACAACAAAAAAAAGCGTCCTTAGGAAGAACCCTAAGACAATCAGACTGTTCCCCAAAAAGCCTCCATATTATAACTGAAAAGCACATTCAATTCCCCAGCAAGTCCCTGTGCATCACTTCAGAACTAGTTGTTGCCAGTTTGCAAGAAGGGATGAGCTCCTACAAAAGCTGCCAGGGGAAAACAAGGGCCAGTTTCACCCAAAGAGGAAGCAAACTGGGAGCTAAGGGCAGCAAGAATATAGATTGGGTAGGGAACTCACCAATGGAGCACAGTCTCACAGCAGAGGAGCCAGCCAAGCAGAGTAGTGCCAAATCTTACCCAGGATCCAGAGGTTGTTGCGTGAAAGCAGTAAAATCATCCAAGGTCTGAAGTCAAGCCAGAAAATCCAAAGAATAATTTGAGAACAGGTCCCCATCTATCGCAGCCCAAGGAAGGGGCCTGTTACCAGCTGGAGCTTCAATGAGCACATGGCCCAGTGTATTGGAGTGTGAGCAGGGGCTTAGGTGAAACTGGTCAGGGCCATTAAGGCCTGTTAGTGGCCTGGCACCCTGACCAGGTTTCTCTTTTTTATTATCCTACTATTGGTTTATTAAAGATGTCTTACTGTGTCTATGTATCTTTGTAATACAGCATTTTCCAGAGGTCATGATGAGGTCTCCATCTTAACTGTACACGCTGTTGTCTGGACTGCTGAAAAGCATTTTGGTCTAATGGGAGGGTAGGCAGTGGTAACCAGAGGAAAGACAGAGTAGCATGGATGAGAATAATGTGAGTTAACAGCTAATAAGGGCAGCTGAACATCTCTTCATATTTCTTGGTGTGGTAGATGGACCCAGAAGCCCTAGTCTTGAGACAAAGAACTTAGTCTAGGCACTATACAAAGAGAATGTCTGAACAGGAGCTAAAGATTTGCATGCCTCTGCCAATGTATTAACAGTCTAATTTTAAGCTGGTCTCTAAAAGTCAGGATTTCTCAGAAGTCACAGGTGATAGTGCTTTCCCTGAAATACAGGTGCTCTAATTCCAGGGTCATCTGCATTTTTATAGTGTGATCTAACCACATGAAATAAGTGTACTGTCTAACAAACTGTGGCACATTGTACAAAAGGATATAAAAATATTAATGTTATACTAATCTATTATTCATATAACTGCACTAGAGAGACCATGTTCTTGAAGGAATTAAGTATTTCTCAGATCTTAAGTATTTCTCAGATCTTAAGTCTACTTGGTCTGTTTTTTAAGAATTGCAATATTTAGCAAGAGTGGTTCCTAGATTACTTGGAAGACAATGAAAAAACTGTTTCTTCAGCACTATATATGTTTCTGAAATATATCCATTGGACAGAATATATACAGCCTTTTATTATGAAGCTTACATTCATAGTAGTTTTTGTTGTTCAGATTTTGGCATATGCCTCCAGAAACCAACCACCTTAAATTTTAAATTGCCAAGAGAAAGACTAGTGTTCTGTTTAATTATTAGTGCCATAAACCTGAACAATATTTACCTGGCTTTAACATAGCTTAGGAAAATCCACTTATCTCTCCTGCCAGGTGCTACATTTCTCACAGTTATTAATAAAATGATCAGAAATCTTTTTTTCTGAATGGTCTTTACCACACTTTTGTCTTCTGTTCAGTGTCCCTTCCAATGAAGTCAACTTGGAATTTGGAACAAACTCTGCACTTGCTAACTAGGAAGACAGAAAGAAGTGGGAGCACTCTACACCAGATCTGACCTACCACCTAACACTAAGCCTTGATTTGTCCTCTCTCCAGCTGAAATGCGGGCCATCAAGCATGTGTTACATGCAGTTCTACAGTTCAGCAGCCTCCAGACATCCTTCTAGTCCTGGTTCAATAAACAAGTTTCAGTAAGAGACCCCCTCTGCTCAGACATGAAACACCATTCTGAACTGCTTTCTTTTGCCAGTCTTCCACCTTCCATCAGCATTCAGCTCACACTTGCTCCATAGTCTCAAAGTTGGTCCATTCCTTCAGGAGTAAAAATTAATCAGAAACTCAACGGAACTCATGAGGGTCTTTCAGAATTTAGGTTTCCGAGGTAAGACTTGGTATTTCCATCCTGCCTCAAGCTAAGGTTTTGTGAGAATTTTCAGTTGGGAGGGTGGGGATGGGAACAGTCATCCCTTAAAATGCATACACACCTTGGAGAAGGAACAGATAATCTAGATACCAGGTTCAAAAGGATTTAAGTGCCACTTTAGATCCCCTTTAAACCTCCTTCTCACTTCTCCTTACAAAATACTAAGTTCCTGATATTTTATTAATCTTATTCTGCTAAGAAACAGTTGTCTTCTCCTGAGTGCTATGTGAGATGATGGATGAGTTCACAACACCTGTTACTGATACCTACATGGAATTAATTTCCCTCTGCCTGTTTCACAGAAATCTGTTCTTTTCTCACAAAGTCAAACACTCTGCTCCTATTTCTAGTAAATAACTCCTAGATAAGCTTTGGAAAGGTCCATAACTATTAATAACATTTCTCTTTGCATGCCAGTAAGTTAGATTAGTGAAGAAAAAAGGTGTACAAGTAATTAAAGTCGAAGCTACTTACACAGTAGACAAACAGGCAGATAAAACTTTGCTGGATAGCTCTTCTCATACCATGAAAGACTTTTACTTCTTCAAGGCAGAGTGCTAGCACTAAGTTCAGGTCCCATCAAAGCTCATGCTGTTCCTTCAGTTAAGGCTCAAAGAGGACTTTTGTGATCCACAACTGTATGTTTCCATCTGCACAGAACTGTGTTTTCCTTCTAAGTAGTCCTGGAGGTTACCTGACTGCTCATTTAACCTAAAAAAGTGCTTACGGATGTCTGCATTTACCTCCTTGTCTAGACATTAATTTATCAACAGAAATTTTCACTGAAATAAATTTTGTAAATAATTATTAAGGAAGAGTCATAGGAAGCAATTTTATAATTCCTAAAATTCATTACTCCTCTACAAATGTGGTTTATATTAAATGGTATTCATCCAAAGAATTCCAGAGAAGAGAAACATGAGAGACTAATATATTCTGATTAATGTAATCAAGGAAAACAGTTCTTATTTTGACACTGACAAAGAAGGTACCGTGCTTCTGCTCACCAGAGTTCCATTTCAATATGCTGAAAATCCCAAGTAAAGGGGTGGCATATGCTGGAATGTATTTCGATTACATTCCATTTACTGAAGTTATAAATATAATTTGTAAAATATATACAAGTAATGAAAAAAACTAACAAGACATTTAATAGTGGAGTCATACCATAAGACCAAACAGAAATTGAGAATCAGCTAAAGAAAATCACTTAATAAATGAGATCTTCAATCTCAGTACTGTAATAATGGCTTCATTGAAAAACCCAAAAGGTAAAGATCACCAGATAGATCAGATTCTCCTAGTTTCCTTTACAGAACTACTGGAGAAAAAACCTAAAACTGCATTTTAATGCCTTGGTTTTGCACATTTGAAATAATACAAAATTCATAAAGGTGGAGAAAATACACTGAAGCATCCAAAAGAATTTTAAATGTCTGTGATAGATCAGGAGGAATATTGGAATTACTGAAATGAAGAAAAGTTTTAAAAGAGTGATTTCTAGATCAAAGAACAGAGTTTGCAAATCTCCTTCCACCTAAGCAAACCTTCAGCTTAAACCAACTGGACTACTCTCAGAGCCAGATAGCTCATGCCTGGTAGGCACCATGCCAGGATCAATGCCACATTTGGCCAGAACTTTCACAGAATGAGGATCACTTTCCTCAGTGTGCTATGCTGAACACATGCCTTTTTTGAGAAGTGTGGATAATAAAAACAACAATAATGGCATAGAATGACAAGGACCATACTGAATACAGATAAGCAATATCCAAAAAGCTACAGGAAAATTACAAAATTGTGACTGATGTCACCAAATTTACACCAAGATATACAAGTCAGGGATTAAAATTCTTTGAAAAGGGTCACCATTAATTCATCAGTCTATTTTCAGAGCTTGCTTGTTGATATCCTTACATGTCCAAATGAAATGCCACTTGTGGAAATGCCCACGAGAGAAGAAACTCCTTCTAACTCCATTATTGTGGTAAATGGTTGCAAAATTATTTGATATGCAAGAGTCAAAGGAGGGATTGTTGCCAAGCTGTTGAAATCAGGTGCAGTTTCTTTGAGGGACATTTATCTGAGGGACAAACAAGGGACAATTTCATCATACAAGAACTGGCTAAACAAAAAAAAAGTCACTAAAAGTTTATTAAAAGTTTATCAATTAATTGTCTTCCTGAAACAGAAAAGCATGTTTGAAATAACAGAAATACCTTTCAAAAGCCTTGTTTCACCTGGTCACGATGAAAACAGGGGAAGGAAAAAAGAAAGGAGGAGGGGGATGTGGGGAAGAGTACCAAAAAACACAGAGATACCAGATGACTCCATGATGCTTCAGCCATAGTTAGGAAAAGTTGTTCCAAGTGAAGTCAGTGGCTGCCTTACCAGGGACTTTCACATGAAAAGCTGCAGTTCAAAATTCCTGATCAAGCTAAGTATTCAGCCATAAGCTCAGGTACTCAGCTTCAGTGGTACAATTCGCATGCCTCATTACACACACCTTTACGTATTTGTTTCATTTGGGGTCCAAATGTATCACTGCAAACACATCGAGCTGCTGAATCATAGGCTGATATAGGTTGTCCTGGAGTTTCCCTATGAGTTTCTTTTCCCCTACTGGACTAGGTATAAAGTAAGGCAAAGAAAGTCTGTCTGGCTATGCACCTGGCATACATTCCTCCATACATGGAGACAAAGTATCAGAGAGGGAAAAATAGAACATTTTTCAGTGACCCTGACGTCTGATACTGATGCAAAAAAAAAAAAAAAGGAAAGGAATTACAGTGTTAGAAGCCAAAAGCATGAAGTTTCTTTATATTTCCTATGATTTAATATCTTTCTCCCCCACATATGGCAGATTCCTTTACAGAGACTGTTGAAGATGGGCCAACGGTGCTCCAGTAGTGTCTCTAATGACACAGTGGAAAGTTTCTAACCACAGTATCATTCGCAGCATTGCTCATTTATTTTATCCCCAGCCCTCAAAAAAATGCCTTTTCTGATGGAGCAATTGTTTCTTTTCATATTTTATGAATAGCACTGAAAATTTATTTAGGGACCAAATTAATTAAAATAGACACTGAGTCCAATTATTTGGGTTTATATGAAACCTGTTGTAAAATCTGGCTTCCAGAGTTCACCCAGACTAGACAGATAAAAAATATCAGTAACCATGAAAAAAACACTCATAGTACCTGTTTAGCCAGATCTGTAAATTAGTATTTTCCTGTCATAAATATGAAGATGAGAATTTGGAAAACCAGGCCTTCCCTCTACAGCCTGTCATCCTTACTAGCAGGGGATCTAGATGAGGGCGTTACTGTGCAGATCAAGTAATAATTCAGGGTTTCTGGCTGTAAAGTCCAATCACTGCATAGTTTGCCACATCAACCACATTTTCAGAGCAGCTCTTGAGCTCTAGCCCTAGCTGAGAGAAGCAGTACAGTTTGAGCATAAACTAACCTGTCTGCCACTGTATCACCAAAGTCTAACCATCATGACAAAGTATATAAAAAAGCATGTGCTGCTTTATAGGCCTCTGCAAATTTAAAGAGAAAAAAACTCCCACTGACTTCAAGAGGCTTCAGATCTAGCCCACAGTGAAGTGGCTTCACTCTATTTTTCAAGAGACTTGAAATATCAAATATCATCTGATTGTTCAGGCTTGAGTCTGATCTCACAAAGTGTATGCAGACTTAATCTATTGGGCTAGAGCTGCAAAGGCTGTCGGTGGCACTGCAGTGCAAGAAGGCACACTGTACTCAGACTGCTGTAAGTGCAGCACAGCGTCACCCTGGGAGCTGCCGTGTCCCTGCCTTTCCTCTGCTGGGGGTGAAAGCAGAACCTGATCCACGCTCAGCTGAGCAGTTATCGGCACAGCTGCACACCTTGGTAAAATTATTTAAGGCAAAACACTTTACAGCCATTTGACAAACTGTAAATAGGTGTTGTACCTTGCAGCCTTAGAGGTGAGCGCAATACTGTCCATGCATCATAATCCTGGGATATCAATGTTTAACCGTTCTCTAAGGCTCTTTACTGAAAAGGCAGTGTATGCTTACATCTAAATGGCCACAACCTGGAGCTAGTCTCCAGCCTGAGGACTGGGGCCATAAAATGGTTTTGTCTGACAAACCATTAGCAGAGATTTGCTAGTGCTGTTAGTCAGAATGTAGAATCCCCAGTGCATTCAGAAGCCTCCCTTAAGGAATTAACGCTTGATTGTTTTGCCATCCCAAGAATGTTTACAGAAGCCAAAACAACCATGCTTGCTGTCCACTGTGCAAAGAGGTGATGACATCAAGAAGACAGGTCACAAGTCTGAGTTTATAGTCATTACACTTGTGTTGGTATGGCTTTTCATCCACTCAGTATGATCTTATGACCCCACAACTTTACAACCTTCCACTCTCTGGGCTTCATAGCACCTCTCCACTCTAGGTTAATCATTTCTCTGCCATTATCTGCCAACAGTTCTTATCTCTTTTGCTGTCACTTTATAACAGGGTCTCTTATCAAGCTGTACAAAATCACGTGATGATGCCAAACCTATCACAAGTTCCAATTCTTCTGATTAGAGACTATCATGAAATGGGATACATGGTTTACAGCAGGTCACTAATGCTGGAAAAAGTACAGAGTCCACTCAAAGACATGCTTGTTACTTTCTGAATTCTTGGATAATTTTTTTTGTTGTTGTTCATTACACCGACTTTCACTGAAGGCTATTATAGCCTGGGTCTCAAGGCCAGAAAAGTTTACAGGCTGCACCTCATCTGCACTCAATGCTGTACACCTTGCACCCAAGGGTACGGTATATTTACACCTCATAATGTCTTCTGGTTCCCACACAGCCATCATACAGGAATCTATAAAGCATGGACTTACATCAGTTGGTAAGTAACAGTTTTCTTATTGTTTTGAAGACTCTGCATAAATATATTACACTTGTGGCTGTCCAAACTGGAAAAATCACTACAAACGGACAAGCCAAAACTGATTAATTTGCACAGGTATTTAGGCGAGATAGAATTTTTACAATACAGCGTAGAAATGTAACAAAACAGATGATCATTTATTGAATAACAATTTTCACTAGAGACAGTGCCATTATCAAATATATAAACAGATTATTAAAGTATCTTTATCTATTACTGATGATAACTAATAATAGTGATGATAACTAATGATAATAACTGTGAAATTGTGTGTGTACATGTATAAACATTTGTAAAAATTAGATTTAAATTGCTTCTGGTCTGATTATTCTTGTAACCTCATGAATTTTTTTTGTGTCTTTTTCTGTAATACTGTAGTTTCTATCAAATTCAGATCCTTTTTTGTAGCTAAAAATGAAGATATATCATCACTCAGTGTGGGTGGGCTGAATAATAAAAGCCAGTTAAGACTTCAGAGCAGCAAAGGGAATACTTTCAGTAGCATATGGAAACAAAACCAGCTCCCCTCCAGAAAGACATCAGACACAGGTTTTGCTGTTTGCAGGCACAAGGGGCATTGCACAGCCAGTTGTCCTGCCTGTCCCGGGCTATAGGGGATGTGCCCAAGCCACAGTAAGTGCATTTCCCCACCACCTCCCTGCCCTTCTCTTTACACTCCCTATCTCAGGCCATTCTGTCTCTCACCACACACCTGGAGCAAGGTGTCTTTTTTTTGCCAGGGCAAGAGCATCCCCTACCTTGTCAGCCTATGCTCAGGCCAGGACTGGGGCCAAGCAGGGCTGGAGAAGGCTTACCAATGGAAACCTCTCCTTCATGGAGCAGAAGGCACTTCTCAAGCCAGCCCAGCAGTGCTGCAGGTTCCACAACCCTGGGTTTTGCAAGGTTGTGCCTCAGCACGGCAGTTCCTGGCAAGGATGAAAGAAGGGATCTTTGTCCCTTGTGCAGAACCAGGGCATGCTCTCCTCTTCTTGCCCTAAAGTGCGTCATCACATGGAAGGCAAGGAGCTTGCCCTGATGCTGGGTGTGGCATGGGCACTTTGCCATCAAAGGAGGCTTTGGGACCATGGGGAAGGAGACTGCAGCAACAGCTGCAGGAAATAGCCTCAAATATAGAAGATCTTTATCTTCTGGGTGGAGCTGCTGCTTCTCCCGGGAAAGGGCTGCCACCTCACCTTGGACCTAGCTGTGTTCTAGGCAGCTGCCCAGGCACCCTCTTCAACTGCTCTAAACTTCCCACACAAGAACCATGCCTAACACTGCAACAAGATTTACTGGGCTGCAAATGTATGACTGGAGAATGCCCCATGGATTATACCACCAGGCCCACAGCCACCTGCCTCCTAGAAACTGTGCCTGGTGGCAGACCCACTCTGGGATGGGCTACTTGTGCCTCCCCTCAGAGAGAGACTTGTGGTGTCTCTGGCAGTGTTGTCAGGGTATCCCATCCACAACAAACAGAAGGCACAGGACAGTCCAGGGCTGTTGGACAAGACTGCAACCAGAGTCAGATCATACTTGGGCCAAGAGGGGTGATCCCAGCAAAGCCACAGAGAATTGAAAGTCAAAGCCTCCCTGGTGCTCCTCTACAGGT
Organism: Xenops minutus; assembly: GCA_035221455.1. NCBI lineage: Eukaryota > Metazoa > Chordata > Aves > Passeriformes > Furnariidae > Xenops > Xenops minutus. The sequence goes on along the minus strand of JAWWEE010000004.1, from coordinate 21,574,684 downwards.
GCTCCTCTGCACAGCTATGCCCTCAGAAACCCATGGAAAAGGTGGCAAATCCAGCTTCCTTGCCAGCCCTTGCTCTCCTGGGCCTTGCTTTAACTGTTGCTCTTTCTGGCTGCCAGGGAGGGACCCTCTGGTTCCCACTCCTCAACCTTCAGTATGGAATAGCAAAATAATTATACATCTCATGAATCTGAAGAGTGGTCACTCAGATAAGGTTGAAAGGATACAACTCAAGGGAAAGGGAAAATAAGACATTTATATATGATATTTGGACCAATGAAGTGTCACTTTCAAGGTTTCAAAAAGACTGGCAGATCTGGGTTCCCTAAATCATGTTGATGTGGAGTAGCAGACACTCTTGTCATCACACCTCCAATATGCACTTATACGTGTGTTGTGACATGGATATACCAGGCCAGATTCACAAAGCATGGCCCAGGTCTAAATGTTGTGAAACTCTGCAAAGTCCTGTGTGCTCTGAGTCAGGGGGAGTATGCTGCCCTTGTGTGACACTGCTCAGCCAGAGCCCATGGTGGTATCCCTGAAAAGCACCTCTAACTCAACCTTCTAAGCCGATCACTATATACCTGTAAGGCTTAAATGTAACCAGCACCATCCTGCAGGCCTTTGCTTGGAGGTGGGGGAACCAAATAGGAAGAAGCTGGATTCTGTTCTTATTTGCACTGGAGAGTAATTCTTTAGAACAAGCTGTCCTCCTGGGGTATGAGTACAATCAGCAGCAGGGTCAAGTGCTCTTAAGAGTAAATCTCATCCCTGTCCTTTCCCTTTTGTCCAGTTTGTCTGAGCATCTCTCAGTTTTTCCTTTCTAACCAAGGCAGAGCAGGCGGGCTTTTGATGGACTGTTAAGCCCCTGCAGTCCTCACACCCCCAGCCCCTCTGGCCAGGGACACTTGCTGTTTCCCATCACAGAAGCTAAGAGCTGCTCTTGTTAGGGAGCACCTGCTTTGCAGGATGCACCCAGTGCATTCACCCCTCTTGGAATAAGTTGGTTTTCGTTGTAAACCACTGAGATGTCACACAACAGTGACCTAGCTTCCTCCTTGGGAGGAGGGACTCACCCAGCTCCCGTGAATGCAAATCAGAGTCCATTGACAGAAATAGCAGTGGATCTCCCCCTTGGAGAGCAAACACAACCAGCCTGGGGCTGAAGTGTGAGTGGGCACTACCAGTTGTTGACACCTGCTTTTAGGTTTACTGTCATATGGTAAAAGAGGCAGCTAGAATTCACAAAATCTTAATAGTACATCCTATCTTCCAGAAGATGTACAACATAGGGACTTGCAAACATTTTTATGGAGGTGTCATGAATTTTTTTTCTTCTACCAGATTCTGAGGCAATACAAAGATACTTGACTTGTGTTATTTTTCCTCTAATTAGCCTCTTGTCTTAGTGTCAGCAGGGACACTATGTAATTTTTATAAGCATTAGCTATGATTATTTAACAAAAATAACACTTTCATTAACTAGGAAAAAAATTGTTTTATAAGAGAAAAAATAATCTACTTGTAGTTTCTGACTGTGAAATTTTTCAGCTTGTAGAATACTTACTGCCATCTTAATTTTAATGTATGTCCTCAGGCAGTTTACAGTATTATAATTAGGGCTCATGAGTTTGGCAAAGTTTGTTTTTATGTTTAGTAGTAGTAGTAGTTTTTTCATATGATTAACAAAGACACAAAATACTATGTTTAAGAGTTTGGATTAGGATTTTGGCCAGCAATTATGCAGGCAAAGCTTCCACAGAAGTGAATAGTTTGAGCTGTGTGAGAACTACAAGATATGCCATAGGTTATTTCTTTTACACCAGTTAACTTTTGCTGTTATTCTTTACTTTTATTAATTTTCTTCTCACTTTTCTGTGGTTATACTGCAAATGAGCTATCTACAAAAGGAACAGTATTTACATTTACATCAGATTTTCTCCAGTTAGTCTGATTTTAAATACCAAAATATATGAGGCAGAGGGAAACCTCCAATACCGACAAAATGCCTCCAGCCACTTGTCCACATATGTGGAAAAGTTAAAGGTCAGCTCTCAAACTTATCTTACATAGGGTGAAAGGGAAGAATTGCCTACAGCAGGAGTTGTGTTAGGATGTATTGTAGGGAAACTCACTAAAACTTCTAGTGCCAGTTATTAATGTCTAGAGTTTACTAACATATTACAGGAGTACATTATATATATTATATAGATATGCAACCTTATATAGTAATACATTCTTAAGTACAATGGACAGACATGCATATGTACACAATTCTTACCAAGATTTCTCAGTGCAAACTAGGTCTTCTCATGGTTTGTTTTATGATTTTATACTTATGTCTGCATAAATCTTACAAGACATATAGGTATACATTAGCTCAAACCTTTTTCATTATAAAGGTCAGCTATTGAATTATTTTTAAATGAAGTTCTCCAAGCTTTGAAATGTGGGGGGAGGGAGGGAAAGGTAGGGGGAAGAAGCAAACCTAAACCATCTTTTTTTCTACCAGCAGATCAAGGTCAGTTGCCTCAGCAAAAGAAATTTCATTTTTAAGCTGTCTATGCAGGATAGAAATCAATTATCTCTTATGATACAGAGACTGGTGCTCAGTCCTGACAGGAGCCTTGCCGTATATACAAATATATTTGGAGTTCTATTTCCAGACCAAGATCCAGCTTTTTTATCTAGAGGTTCCACACGCGGATCCAAAAGGGCAACACAGGCAGAAACAAAAGAACCTCGTCAGAAAAGTAATAATGCTGGGAAGGGGCGGTGGGATTGCGACGGCGGAGGGGAGCGCCGGGATGGCCCGGGGCATCCCTCGGCCTGGCCCCACGGCCGCCCCCTCCGGCAGCGCTGCCGCCCGCGGGACACCGCGCTGGGCAGCGGCTCCGCTTCAGGGACAGGGGCCCCTGCTCATGGATTCACCTCCTCGCCTCCGGTTAGCGGGGAAGTCACCACCCCCGCAGCAGGCAGGAGCGAAAGGAGCGAGCGCGTTTCCCGTCGCACCGTTAGCGGCAACAGGTCCGGGCAATGCGGGGCTAGAAGGTGTTTTTTACGGAACTCATGTAATTTATGGCAGGTGAAAATAAAATTCTAGCGGAGTTCGTGCTTGCAAAACTGGATGTTTAAGTGTCGAATGGAGCAGACCACAGCTCGCTGCTGCTGGGATCGATCCAGGGAAGCCCTCCCGAGAGCTTTGGCCATGGCTCACCGGCTCCCCAAGGGCGCCCGGGGATGCCTTAGCCCTTCCACGCCCCGCAGTTTGTTCAGCGGGATCTCTGCCTGGAAGCTGCCTTGCAGCAGGCAATGCCCGGCCGTCCCTGCCCACTCCCGTGCCGCACTCGGGCTGGAGCGGACCGCACCGGGCGATGCTGCGGGGACACGGCGGGTCCCCGCGCCCCGAGCCGGGCGGGACGGAGCAAACGGCGGCGGGAAGTGTTACGACACCTCGCTGATGACTCACTTAGCAATAAAAGAAAGGCAATCGCAGCGATGTTTTACCACCCACTTGGCCCTGCTCACTTCTCACTCCCGAGTCTCCTGTCATTCCACAGTACGCTGCTGCCAGGTGTTCATAAGGCAGCAGTGCATTCCGGCGGGCAGCGGGAGTTTGGCCGGGCTTGAAAAATAGCTTCTCGGTCAATAATTGACTGTTTGGACGACATCTCCATAAGGCAACAGTGAATGATTAGCTGCAGAAAAGAGGCAACAGGCTTTGGAAATTATCCTCTGTGGCGTGCGTTTTACTACAAAAGTATTTAAGCCTGAAGCGCCCACTCTATTTCGCTGACGGTGTATAAAAAAAAAAAAAAATAGGGGAGGAAAGTGTATTTTTGTGTTTGAGGTGGGTTGGTTTAGTGGCTTGGGGATTTTTGTTCAGGTTTCTTTGGTTTGGGTTTTCTTGTGGGGTTGAGGTTTCTTTGGGTTTTGTTTTGTTTTGTTTTTTCCAGTTCTCTAGACGGGACTGTTTTCTAAAAACCTGAGTTGGAGGTGCTAGCAGCCCCCATTCAATGAATCTCTAGGAATGAAAGGCAGTAGCGCCTCAGCAAGTGATGAGAGGAAACTGTTGGCTACGGGGTTTGGAAGGTTTCGAGATATTCTGCCATTCGCGCCGTAGGGGTGGTCTGAGTGTGACAAGAAGCGGAGGGGAGAAGGCATGAGATGAAAGGGAGAAGAAGGAAGAGGGAAGAGCAGAGCGCAAAGAGAGGAGAGCAGAGCAGAGCAGAACCTGTATTGGACACACTCTTCCTGGTGTAAACAGTCTCGTAAGGCTGGGCGTGAGAGGTGTGTGAGGTGAGGCAGCAAACTGGCGTTATGAACTTTCCCATCTGCAGAGGGATCCCGTGCCTGCCGCACGCTGCCTGCTCCGGGGCGCTTCCCGGGGCCGCGCCCGTGTGTGCCGCGGGCGCGCCGCTGAGTGCCCGTGGCTGTGCCAGTCTGTGCCCGAGGCTGTGTCGCTGCGCCGGGAACAGGCTGCGTGGCGCTGACTCCCTCCCCGACCCTGGCTGAAGTCACTGTTTTCACTGAGGGATGGCTCAGAGCAGCTCTGGCCTGGCGGGCAAACGTGAATGCTCAGCGGGAGAAAAAGGGGGACAGGATGCGGGTTTCTCTTCTTAAATACTTCCATTTAAGCCCTTTTTTATCGGTTTCGGATTCAGAATTCCCAGCAGAAGAGTTTCAGTCTTCCGTTTATTTATTTATTTAATTTGTTTCTGCGAAGTTTGTCTTGAACAGTTACCACCTCTGCCCCCGCCCCTCTAACCTTCACTTTCTCTAGTTTGCTGGGAAGTGTCTGCGGGACACTTCCCAGCACAAAATGCGAAGGGAACCTGCTATTTGTTTCTAATCGAGCAGACACTTCAAGTTGGAAATGTCACTGCTCAGGGAAAAAGACTTTGAAATTTGCTCTGGTTCTGTGGACTCTTGGAAGCCGTAAGAAATCGGAGCTTGCCTTGAAATATCATCCACGGAAACCTCTACCTTGAAAAAAAAGAGGTGGAAGAAGCTTTAGATTATTTAAAATTAGACAGTGGGGTTTTTTTAATGTAACTGTACATACATTTAAATAGGGAAATATAAAATATTCCAGGTCTTGCTCCTTGTACTAATCAAGGCTGCTGGAGGCTCCCCGAGCCATCATCTTTTATAATTATAATTACACGCGTCAATCAAGACCTTCAGGCAAAGTCAGAACAAGCCAGGCAAACTCAGGAGAGAAATCGCATTAAAAAAAAAAAAAAAAAAGTTTGGAGAACTTAGTAAGGAATGGAGAGGAGATTAGAAGAAAGGGTAATTAAGGTTGCTCAAGGCAATCGTGAGAGCTAGAACTACATGTTAAATTAAATGTAGCCACAAGGGACCAGGTATCATTTTTAATATGTACTGCCCTAAACTGTTACTTCAGAGAAATGTGGATGTGTAATAACTACTCCAAAGTATTTTCATACATAGGGACAGCTCGCAAAGTGACTTTGAGAGGTCCAGTTTGAACTCTCTCCAAACCCCTCCCTGGCGGAATGACACTAAGCCCAGTGGCAGGAGCGAAAAGCCCGGGGACCGGTGCTAGGGCTGTGCCCTCGGGGAGTGTTGTCCGGGGAGACCGGCCCGGCCCGGCCCACCCGCCGGCGGAGGCACTTGGCCTCTCTGCCCGTGGGGGCCGCAGCCCGCCTGGACCCGGCTGCCCTCGGGCTGGTTTCGCATGCCCTTTCCGAAGGCGAGGTTTCCTTTTCTTCCAAACGGGGTTGGCTTCCCCGGAGCAGCAGTAAGAAGAGCGGCATCACAGAGCGCCCCGTCGGGGCGTCGCCAAGCGGCGTGACCTAGCCGGCAGCGAACGGGAGGGAGGGAACCGGCTCCCCCGATGGAGCCCAGCCGGCTGCAGGTCCAGAGGTGTCCTGACGATCTGCTGTAAATGTGCCCATAGTTGTGCTCTGACAACGCTTCTCCTGCCGGGAAGGGCTGAGAGGAGGCACCGCTCCTCTGAGAGCCGCCCCCGGAGCGCTCTGGCCGCCCGTCGGGCCCAGGCAGCCCGGCTGCGGGCTTGGCAGGCCGGAGGGCCGCGGCCCCGTCGCTCCGCGGAGACCCCCGACCCGCAGCCCTCACGGCGGGTGCCCGGGGGAACGGAGCGGAGCCGGCGCTGTGCTGTGGACGCCGCCGGTGTTGAGCCGCCCGGGCTCAGCGCAGGGCGATGCTACACGGCGACGCCTGAGAGAGGGATTTTTTGCAACTGATGTACCCTGGGAACAACTTCCGAAGGGCAGAAACAGGGTCTCAGCCGGAGCTACTTATGCCTAGAAACGGGGGCATTCCTTCGAGATCGTTTTCAGCCACCCTGTCCTTGCCATCGAGCTGTTCGCTCCCGCAGCTAGCCATATTGTTGTCCTAAAACTTATTCGCAGACGACCTGTTAAACTGTAAAATTATAACCTGAGGTATAAGATGTCGATATTGTTCAGCCGCTCGCACTCCCGCGCAAAGGGGAATGGGGAAAGGTGAGAACGTAAGGAGCCTGAGAGGTCCGAGCCTCTCTGCGTGTTGGGATCTGCTCCGGTAATGCTGGTGTTGGGTTGGCTCGGGATCTGCGCTGAATTAGCAAAGGTCTCGCAGCTACTGGATGCAAAAAGTTAAGAGCACAGCCGAGTCTGTTCTCTGCATGTGGTGCACTTGTCCCACCGCGGGTTCACCCTGAGATCATGAGCACTATTAAATAAGTTATAACAACGACCACTTTTCACAGTCTCTCTCCCAGGCGATGGGAAGTGCCATACTCTGCGCTGGAGACACTTCCGCGCCCCACTTTCCATCGGAAGCAATTTTCACCGCCAAATATTTTCAGGTCTTAATATACACAACGTAGATTAAAGTGTCAGAGGAATACGGGCAGCCGAGCGCTTGTATGGGGGGCTCAGATGTTTTCCAAGGTGCAAATATCGCTCATCCCACTCCACCAAACCTATGCGCCGCAGGGGGAACGGCGCAGAGCCACCCGGACCCTCCCGGCGAGGGAGGGGCGAGAAGGGCAACGGGGGTGGGCAGATTCCCAGCGCGGCTAGCCGGGCCATCGGCACCGCGTCGCCCACGGGTTCCCTTGCCACGCCGCGGGGCCGCCCGGCGCTCGCCGGTAAGGCACCCGCTTCCGAGAAACGAGTTCTTTGGGGTAACTTGGAAAGGAGTGCCGCTTGCTACACTGTGAGCCGGGGAAGGGAGGCTCAAGCGATGGCTCTGTCAGGGCATTCACTGGCTTTTGTGCAAACGATACTACTGGCACTGACAGATTTCCCAAGAAGCTTAGGGGAGGGAAACCCAAAAAAGCTAAATAGGTACAGCGAGCTCCAACGCGGCTCCTGCCCGCTTGTGTCAGATTCCAGGGCTGCGCGGCGGCAACGTGGCCGTAAGAGCGGGTATTTCCACTGTGTACCTCCACCCGCCCTTAGGGAAGGAGAGGGCCGGGGTCTTCGCCGTCGCCGCTGGCCGGGCAGGGGCATTGCCCCGCCGGCCTCAAGGGAGTTTGAGGGTGACTGCCTGCCGGCAAGGAGTCACGGCCGCGGAAGGGAGAGTAAGCGTGGCCCGGCTCGGCGGGCTGGGGCCCGTCGGGCTCCGCTGGGGCGAGGACGGGCGGCAGCAGCCCAGACCCTCACGCCTCAGCCCCGTTTAACCACCGGGAAGGGGTGACTGCACTGGGCTGGTGTGTGCGCGGTGCGTGTGTGTGCGCGGGGGGTGTTGCTCATCCCGCCTCTACCTTATTGGCTGCAGGGGCGATGTCGGGGCCCCCCTTCGCCGGAGACCCCTCGCCCTGCAGTCCCCGGGCTTCGGGAGCGCCTCCCCGCGGGCCCGGGGCTAGAGGTCCCGACTCGGCACCTCCGCACTTGTACCGGGGGGAAGAGGGGGAGGAGGAGGAGGAGGGAGGAAGGGAGGAGGGGAACGGGGGTGGGAACCCTGTCCAGCAGCACCAGCGGCGGCAGAGCGCTCCTGTGCACTGTGCCGCTCCGCATGGAACGGGGCGCCGGACTGCCGCCGTGCTGAGCCCCAGGCGGAGCTGCTGCCGGCTCCCGGGGTTCCTCCTTCCTCCACGATACCCCCCGGTCTTCCTCCTCTTCCTCCCTTCTCCGCCCCCCGCCGCCTGCACCCCGACTACCGCTCCGTGGCTCCCGTAGCCGCGGGCACCCGGCGGCGCTTCCCGGCGGCCGGGGCCGCTCGGTGCTCCCGCTGCGGCTGGGCAAGAGCTGGCGTGGAGCGGCGGGAGGGAAGAGGAGGAAGAGGGGGAAGAGGCAGCGGCCGCCGAGAGTCCCTTGCTCCAGCTAAATCTGTGCTGCCGTGTCCAGGTGCTGTTGTCGCGGACGGACACGGAACTCCCAGCCCGGCCCGCAGCCGCTTTGTCATGCTGCCCAAAGTGGAAACGGAGGCCCTGGGACTCGCCCGATCGAATGGGGAACAGGGACAGATGCCGGAAAACATGCAAGGTAAGGGGATAGAGGCACGACACTCCCCTCTCCGCGCACGCTCGGGTTTCCCTCGGCAAAACGTCCCTTCGTCCTGCCAAAAAACTTTACGGCTGTTGCTTGCGAGCTCCCCCGCAGCCGCCGGCTCCGCGCCCCGCAGAGCCCCTGCCTTCGCGGGCCAACTTTCAGGGTGACTCCAGCGGGCACCGGGGGTCGCGGCACCAGGGCCGGGGAGGCGGAAAGGCCCTGGTCAGAAGGTGCCACCGCGGCCGGGGAACCGTCAAGCATCTGGCCGGCGGTAACCTTCCGTGGGGTGCAGACGCCCCGTCGAACGCTTCCGGCCCCGCTGCAGATGCAGGGGGTCTCGGTCTAATCCCTGGTCCGCGCAAAACTGCCGCGAAGTTTATGGCAGGGGGCGGCGTTACGCGGGGAAGTCCTGCCGAGCACCTCGTGTGCCACACACCGTCCCGGAGCGGGACCCGAGGGCTCTGTCCCGCGGGAGCGGCGCCCGCAGGTACAGTGCAGGTGGCAGCAGCGGTGTCGCGAAACTTTGCAGCAGAAGGCCCCGACTGCGCGGAGGATTTGCGCCCTTGCAGGGTACCCAGGAAGGCAGAGGGATGCCTGGGTTGGGATGGCGCTGGAAATGTCTCTAGGGGGTGGCGGGACGGGACTGTTCCCGGTGCCCCGCTCCGGGCCGGAGCGCTGGGCGGAGGGAGGAGGAGCGGACCACGCCGACAGTCGGTTCTCCCTGCCCCGCAGCCGGCAGCTCGGTACGCGGTCAGTGCCCAACCCTCCCCGGGCTTCTCTCCCGGGGCACACGCTCCCGTCCTGCCTGCTCTGTCGAAATTATCCCCTCTCCTCTCGGGAGCCTGCTGGGAAGGAGGGGCGGGGTGGGCCGGGGACCTCGGAGGTGCTGGGGGCGACCCGCCCAGCTCTTTCCTCACGCGCGGACGACGCTCCGTGCAAGGGCACGGCGCTCGGAAAACCCCTGCTTTCCCGTTTGGTTTTTCCTACGAGGAGGGGAACTTCGCCCCGGCGCTGGACCCTGGAGCCGCTACAGCGGGAGCAAAGGGGAGGGCCGAGCCCTCCTCCTCCTCTGCCTGCGGCCGCCCCGTGTCCACCCCACGCCGCTGGCGGGCGGCGATCCCCGGCCGTGCCGAGGTCGCTAAGTAAGGGTTTTTCCGGCAGTGTGCTGGCGGGATAATGCCCCCGCACATGCTCCCCGGTAGCTCCCCCAGCGCCGGGGCGCAGGCTCCTTGTTTTGGCGAGGGAGCGCACAGCGCCCAAGCTCCCAGCCGGGCGCCCGGTCCAGGGGCTTCGGGCGGAGCCTGACCGCTCCGGTGCCCCCGAACTGTGGCAGCCGCAGGGTTAAAGACAAAGAGGCGACATCCTAAGCAGTGCGGCGACGATGCCCAGCGCCTCTCGCCTCGCTCAGGAGCCTTCCGCTGCCACGGTGCTTGCCGAGCAGGTCGGAGGTTTAGCAGCAGGGAAGGAAAGGAAAACGGCCCCGCACTGACCAGAAGGGTTTCGTTTTGGGAATAACCAGAGCGGCTGACCGGTGCTCCTTGTGGGGGCATCCCAGCTCTAGTGACTGCGCTCTATGCCTTCATTCAGTGTGTTTTAGCCCCCTGTCCTCTCCTGACGGCTTCTCCCCGCCTTTTCCGCGAGCGGCAGAAACTTCAGGGTGCCCCAGCGCGCAGGTTTCACGCCAGGCCCCGGTAGCGGGGTACTGCGGGTCTGTCGGCCGGGCAGACCTCGACTGCATCCCCCGAGGACGGCGGTCCTGGCCCGCTGTCTCTCTGCGGGCAGCTAAAAAGCGTGCCCCCCGTCGCTGCGCCAGCCGGGGCTGCGGGCACAGAGCGCTCACCCAGCGGTACGGCCAGGGTGGGCGGGAGAGCTGGCTCGGAGGGGAGGCGGTCACCCCGAGACGACGGATTTGGGGGGCGCAGAGCTGGTTTTAAGCTAGTTTTGCAAGTGACTAACTTGGATTTCACGCGGTGCAAAAGTGCTGGGTCTGTGAGATACAGGTTTAGTGTAGGTAAATATTTGCAGACTGATGTTGAAAGAAAACTTCAAAGGAAACTAATTACTTTGAATATGCAAGGGCCAGTCTTTCCATTATGCTTTTTTTAAAGCTTGCCTCTGATAATTTTTGGATTTAAATTACTTCTTTCAGTTTGTGGTTCCCTAAAGTAAGCACTAGGTTAGGGACATTCTATAAATATAAATATTTAGAACATAAAACTTAGAAGTTGATGGGGTTTGTTACACTTGCTAAGTACCATGCAGATTTGATGATGATGAAAAGTTGCATGTCTCTGTGCAAGTTGTTTTTAAAAATAAAACTTTTTTTCCCCACTATTTTCAGTGATGTGCTTGTTTAAGTGAGCTTTCTCTCTTTTCCTTCTGAGAATAGTTGCAGAAAATTTGCGTTAGTAATGTAAATTCTAATTGAATGTGCTATTTCTCTTTTCCCCAGTGTCTCAGTTTAAAATGGTGAATTACTCTTATGATGAAGACCTTGAGGAACTATGTCCAGTTTGTGGAGACAAAGTGTCTGGGTACCATTATGGACTTCTCACCTGTGAAAGCTGCAAGGTTCTGTACTAATTACTCCATACAAGCATAAGTACAGCAAAAAAAAAAAAAAAAAAAAAAAAAGTTTCAAATAAAAGCAGAAAAAGAGATAATTAAAGAAAACAGATGTGTAATAATTCGGGTTATTTCTGATATGTTTCTTACTACATTCACATAAAAGAATTAACCACCGAAAAGCTTTAGGATTTAGAGGTCTCTTTGAGAGAGACATCTGCACAAATGGAAACAACTTGGAGTGGTTTGCATTGTAGTTTTGTCGTGGTTTTAAGTATTTTGCTGTTGTCATATAGTTCTGGAAAAACTTTCATTCCTAACTGTCTTAAATATTGGGTTTAGTTGATTTATATAAATTCAGAGTATTTATTTTCCTAGAGGATAAAGTAAGAAAATTATCCTCAATATAGATCATGTGTGCAAAATCTAATGCAGCTCTTTTAAGATTTTTTTTCATCCTTCAATATTGCAATATACATTTCTGTGACTATAATGACTATACACTTTTTTCATGCAAACTATAACTATAAGAGCTCACTTGACACACAAATTTAAATAACCAATTATTTGGTAAGATCGTTCATTACTTTTGAAAATAAAATGTTAGTAAATGTAACTTATAATATGGAAAAAATCATATATCTGCATGGGTTTATTTTACTGCAAGGTTTAAATAATTATGAATTTATGATATCAGAATTTCTATGTAATTTTTTTTTTTAAGTTTTTTACAGTTATTTAAGGATTGCACTGTAAAGGAAACTTCTTTTGCCAGAACAATGCAATTTAAAATATTTAGTTGCATAGAAAGATTAACTTAGCCCATTATATTTTCACTAAAAAATAATCAATGAGAAGTGAACGACAAGCACTTATTATGCCTCTAGCATGCTCCACTGGGATGTACAGTAGCCAGAGGTACTCTGTACTTCTGTTATCTTTGCAACAGTGTCCCTACTTATTTCATGTAAAACTACTTTAAAAGAAAGACTTTAATAATTCTACTATGATTAAAGAATACAAAAATTGGTCAGTGTCACTATTTCTGCCACCACTGTCAGAGGCACAGCCTCTTTAAATCCTTACCAATCTTTGACATAAGTCTATAAAACATACCACTAATACAAGAAAACCTCCTCTGGAGTCTGGTGGTTTTCTCCTAGGTTCAGTTCACTAATTTAAAATAAACTATGTAACTTCATAAGTGCTTGAGTGGCATCTGAAAATTATGTTACAATGATTTCATTAAAATAAAATGCTGAAACACACTATTCAAGCAAAGCAGGCTAATTTTTGTATCTATCATACAGGGATTCTTTAAGCGAACAGTCCAGAATAACAAAAGGTACACATGTATAGAAAATCAGAATTGCCAGATTGACAAAACACAGCGAAAACGATGCCCTTACTGTCGATTTCAAAAATGTCTAAGTGTTGGAATGAAATTGGAAGGTAAGAGCTATAGTCTTGCTGATATCTTCAATTATACTATAAAATTGTAGGATCAGATGTTATTACATTCTATATTATATTTTTAAAGTTATATATTTATTGTTTTGAAATTATAATAAAAGGTTACTCTGTATGCTCAGTGAGATTGTTGCTTTATAAAAAATCTAATGAGCAAATGGTAGAATACTAGAAACCAGTCAAAACCATATTCCATTTTTTCATATACACTTCATATAGTTTGATATATCACAGTTTTAAAGTTTGTGAACTAATGGATCTAGATACAATAGTTTTGCAGCTTTTTTAAAAGCCTTACTTTAGATTAAACATAAAATATGTAAGAAGTGTCCAAATTATAAAAATATTATTCATTACCATGGAGAGTGATCTGATTTTATTTGTATTTTATCTGTGGTTGATGTTGTTTTTTAACATATATTCTTCTGAAAATAAGGCAAAAAACTAAGAAACAGATAAGGGGTTTTCTCACTCTGACTTGCCTTTGAGATTAAGGAATCAAATAATCTCTAAAGTCCTATATTTTTGTGATGTTACACCTGTGAGGCTATTCCAATTGAAAGAGAGTAAGGCATTTTGAAGTACACTTTTTGACTTCATTTCACTTTCTCATCTACAGAGAAAAACGGAAAGTGTACAGTACCCTTTGAGATAACCAAATGCAAAAATATCAATTTGAATTTGTGAATCATACATAGTTCATTCTAACTTTGATATATGTAAAATATTAATACTCAGATTTCACAGCAGATGACATTTTTCCTAGACCAAGGAAAAGCTCCTAAATTCCTTATTGTTACAATTGCACTGAAATGACATTCGCCCTAGATACTTAACCAGGAATAATCAGGCCAAGGAGGGAAACTGTAAACCACGAAGGGAACCATAAAGGATAAGACCCAGTCACCTGACTCTGGCAAAGGAAAGCTGTTGATATAACTGAAGATAAACAGAAAAACCAGCCTCCTGCAGTTTAATTGATTCAATAATGTTCTATTTACCCACAAGACTGAGCTAGAACTGTCACACTGCACTAAACATCCTGAATCACTGCATGCGCTTCCAAATTCAAATAGTACAATAATAGGACATGTTGAATCCTTTTGTCATTGCTAACATTAAGAATAAGGATAAAGTACATTTATCTGCTCCTACTTTTAACTCCACTCGCTGACAATGATACAAGACCAAATTTTGTCTATTGTGACTACTCACAGTTCACCTTAAATTTACATAGGAGTTACACAAAAGCACTTACTAATCCAATTTAGCTCACAGGTTTTAATTGTAGAGTACCTGGGAGGATACTGTGTATACAGTTTTAAAATAATTACATTTACCAGTGATATAATTTCCTACATTTTATTCAAAGTCAAAATTCAACAGCAATATTAGAAGCATCACTTTTACTACAAATTCAAGCAAAGTGCCTGTAGTTTTAAAGATACTGTAAAAAACGTACTTTAGCTTCCTTATCCACACATCCATACAACTTCTTTTCCCTTGCTTAGAAAATTGGAAGAGCACATGGTTCCATAATAAAAAATACTTGACATTTAAATGAGTATTTCCCTGATATTGATATATATCGCCTTAAAAAGTCTAGTTCATAAACTACCATGGACCCCAAAAAAATCATTAAACGTTCAAGTCCGTATGATAAAGCACAGTATTATGCGTATCTAGCATTCATAATAAATTTTTAATGTCCTACTAATCCCTAAGATAAAAAGCTTAAGAACTTAACCTCCAGCAATCTCAGCAGTCTCAACATGTCACCAGGCTGTCAAAGGTTCCTCTTTCAATCTAATTGCCGCTGGGCAAGGTGGGCTTGGTGAAAGCTCCTCACTAGTCCAGTACATATATACCATGGTGACAGACACTGCTGTGACAGGGACCACCAGTATGACTCCCAAGGCAGCTGTTGAGTAGGATTTGTTTTAATTATTTCTAATTCCAGAGATATTATAAGCGAGAACGGTGTCAGTAGTTTCTGTTTCACTTCCACCTTCCACATGGAAGGCAGCAAGCTGACTGCTTTCTCTCTGCACATTCCAACTGCAGCTAAACATTTCCATAAAGCTATTCAGGTAACTAGAAGTCTCACAGTTTTACACCAACCTGAACAGAATCATCAGAAGGAAATATTTCCTTTTTGCCAAGAGAAATGTATTCCCCTTCATGATTGCTGAACATTTCACAATTTACATTTCAGATGTTTTGTTGCGGTGGAAAGCAGTAATGGAATGGTTATAATGAGACAATGTGGTCTGCTGGATACGTCTCAGACAAATTCTGGACATCAGCCCTTGTTTCTTAATGACATAGTAGCTTGACATAAAACCAAATGTACATTGAGATTTCCACATGATCCCATAGCAGGTGTGAAATTCCTGTAGCCATCCATTGTGTTTGTCCCTGTGTCCTACTCAATGTACAGAGAAGTCCTTCTATGTTAGTAATATATGCATGTGACATTTAGATTACTAGAAAAAAGTGACATTTGTTAAGTCAAAGTAAATATTTTAAGAATAGAAGTGCCACTGTGAATTTGGAAAAAAAAAAAAAAGTTATACTCTTATATTTCTGCTCTTTCCTGTTGTACGTTTCATTAAAGAATGTTGATTCCAAGATTTAATTATGATGTACTTCCTCCTCTCCCCTGGCAGCTGTGCGAGCTGACCGGATGCGTGGCGGTCGAAACAAGTTTGGACCAATGTACAAGAGAGACAGGGCACTGAAGCAGCAGAAGAAAGCTCTTATCCGAGCAAATGGACTTAAACTGGAAGCCATGACACAGGTGATCCAAGCAATGCCGACTGACCTGACAATATCCTCTGCAATCCAGAACATCCATTCAGCCTCCAAAGGCCTACCTCTGAACCACACTGCCTTGCCTCCCACAGACTATGACAGAAGTCCCTTTGTAACCTCTCCAATTAGTATGACAATGCCACCCCACGGCAGTTTGCAAGGCTACCAAACCTATGGCCATTTTCCAAGCCGTGCTATCAAGTCTGAGTACCCTGACCCTTACACTAGTTCACCAGAGTCAATAATGGGCTACTCATACATGGATGGTTATCAAACAAGCTCACCAGCAAGTATTCCGCATCTGATATTGGAACTCCTGAAATGTGAGCCAGATGAGCCGCAAGTCCAAGCTAAAATCATGGCATATCTGCAGCAAGAGCAAGCCAACAGAAGCAAACACGAGAAGCTCAACACATTTGGGCTTATGTGTAAAATGGCTGACCAAACCCTCTTCTCCATTGTTGAGTGGGCTAGGAGTAGCATCTTTTTTAGAGAACTTAAGGTAGGTAACACTCTTACATTATGTTATCTTTCAGTCAAGAAAATATTATTTCTTACAATGCTTACTTTTCTCCCTCCCAAGCATCTCATTCTTTATTTATTTGGCTTGACTATTTGGTCAGACTATTACAAGGAGAAACTTGTAGTTGCCTTCCACCTGAGCCTGTAATTAGCTGTAGCAAAGAGATTCAGTATTCAGTTCAGCTTTTCTGTATTTCAGTATTTATCATAACTACTGTTAACATCCATAGGGCCTCGCATAAATTTTACTCTGTCAGCACCACTCATTGTCTGGCTTGTATTCCAGGTTGTAAGCACACCTGTTACACTATTCCATGGTTATTTATGTCCTATTTATTACCTTATTTAACATATGGGGGAATGCCATTTCTGTCCATCTCTGTTCACACTTTATATAAATCCATATTTGGAATATTCAGTTTCTCAATGGGATACTATTTTATGTATTCCCATGTGTCTAATTAACCATGAAGGCTGAATCCTAAGCAGGATATAGATAGAGCAGAAAGCAAGGAGGAAGAAGATACCTTAAGGACTCCTTTTGGTTCTCATCTCCACTGATACATGGGGAATTCCTTTAGTCTAGGCTATTGCAATGACCTTTAGGTTCTTAGTTTTGTTGGAGCACCCAGTAAATCCTCATGCACAGCTTTCTGGTGGCAGAAATCCCCCCATTTACATTTCTCAGACTTATTGTTAAAGCAGTTATGTGGTCTGTTGTGGTCAGGTCTGAAATTTTAAGCCAGAAATCAGACAATAGGTATGAACTAGTTTCTAATCCCTGCCTTCGTACATAAATTAGCTCTAGAAAGAATAATCTTCTGTCTCAAAAAGAACCCCTCAAAATGACAAACTCAAGTCACATCTGAATTTCCTTATTATATTTCCAGTTACAGTATCTCCATCTACTACAGAGAGATGTTTTTGTCACAAGTATTTGCTGATGAAATCTGTAAAGGTTTGTGACCACTCATAATTTCTGACTGCCGACAAAATATCTCAGTATCCAAATATAACAATTACTGCAGAAATTTGCTGAGAACTGAATCTACATTAATCAAGAGCACAAAAGGGAGACCCCATTCAAAAACTTCAGTCAGAAAGCTTGCCACAACATTTCTGTCATAACCATGGATCTGGACACATGAAATAAAGCCTGATTACATGAAAAGCAAGCTGTATATGTTGCATATACAACTCTAGCTTCTCTCCAATTCTTTGTGAGAATGGTTGCAGTAGTCAGTGAAAATTCAGTTTATATGAAGAGAAAGAACATAGGAAGTTCACTCAGAGAGGAAAACCAAAACACATTAGAGAGGAAAAGGCTGTCACATATTTGCTATCTGAACTGTATACAATTTTATAATAAGCTATAAGCCATGCTACCCATTTTAAACAATTTAAAAATTGAAATTGCAAATATATTATTTTTCCAGTAGACTGTGTTCTAAATATCTGAGCCTAGATCTTTCTGTCCATACACTGGGGAGAACTTTAGTCCAGTGTAACGGAGTTAAAAAATCACTAAATCTTGCATATACCTTTCAAGTGTAAAAATTGTTAAGTTGCGATGTACTCTAAAATTCCATTTATGTTTGATGTGAGAACATGAAAAGATATTCAAACAATATTCATTTTTTTATGGTTTCATAAGTTAATCCAGAGGCAGATTTTATAAGCATTCAACACGCTATACTGGGAATAGTTTTAGAGGTGGTCTTCACCTCCAACTCCATCCTGGATAATATTCTTCAACCAACATATGTTCACTAGTATAGACACAAAGATGCAGAAATTTGCTTCATTAAAATGCTGACCAGTTTCTCCTGGCTCTGGATCTGTATATGCACTACTATTTACAAGTAGACTTCTGGAAATACATATATTCTAAAAAGTTGCTACATAGAGCCTTTGGCTAGTGACTTTCACGCATTTGTAGAAAGCATTGGTTTCATCTTAGTGTTTGTACCCTTTACATCTTAAAAGCTTAGAAGTCAGACAGTTTCATACCTTCTGGCATATCCAGATTTTTTTTTTTTAAAACTGGACATGATCAACAAAATTGCACAGTATTCCAGAACAATAACAGCTCACTTGGAAATCTATCCACATCCAAAGTTTAGGGACCAGATTATACACAATGCTAAGAACCTCAAATTTTTCAATTTCAAAAAAGTGAGGTGCTTAAAACATGTTTACATCAGACCCTACATTTTTAACAGCACTGGGTAACACCGTCTGTCTTTTCAATTGAGAGGATAAGATCAGTATTAAACAAAGGGTTTCCAAACCTTTCCTGAAGGCAGCTCTCTTCTATCCATCCATGGTTTCAGGTCCTTCTGATTGAGGTAGCAAAAGCAGCTATTTCAGGTTGCTTCACAGAATATGAACACCTGTGAGAGAGGGTTAAAAAAAATGAAAAAACACCTAAGAATATGACAGAAAGATTTTAAATGCAGAAGGAAGGGGAGGCAGTTGTGATAAAGGTGCAACTAGATTTTCAGAACAGCTTTGTTCCCCACCTATACACAGCTGAGAAGGATTTGCTCAAAAAGATACTTTACTATTACTCCTACCTGTCTAAACTTAACAACTGAATATTGAGATGTCTTTCAGATAAGACAGGTGCCTTAGCAGATCTCTGGGATTAAAATTTCCAATTACTCAAATAATTAAACAGTAGAAAAGTACAAATGTGGTTTGTATGAAATTCATCTTGACTTTATCATGATGAGTAATGCCTTGCACTGTGAGTTACTAGACAGCACGTTTGCAATCCTTTACTGTACCTTTTCATTTCATTCTAAATTTTGTCTTACACACTTATCTCTTCAATTAATATAAAAGAGCATTTTCCTTTCTGCTAAATTTAGAGATTTGTAGTTAGAAGAATTTAGGAGGAGGATACGATAAAAAAAATGCTGTTCCAGTTTATCAGTGGTTTAGGCCACATTTACTCTAGAGTTAATAACAAAAACCCAGCACTGAGCTACAGCTTTTAAGTTTTCTGGTTTTCCCATTTGGCTGAAGATTTGATTTTTTTAAAGAGATGTCAAGGGACAACAAATATATTCTAAAACTTTATTTCCTGAAACTTTTATCATTGTATGCTTATCATAATCTTCTCTCTTATTGCTATACAAATTGCCATGACCTCTTTTGGAATATGTTATACATTTAAGGATGTAAAAGGGAAAAATATTTACTGGATAGAACTACCTACAACATGTACTGCATTTGAATATGATTCATGTATGGATTTCAGTATGTAATCTAAAGGCTAAAATTCATACTTGCTGAGAAGCAGATTCTCTCATCTTCGTGTACAATACCAGAAATTAATGGAAAAATTAAAGAAGCAAACTAGTTAGGATCAATAATAGTATCAGAATAAGATCCAAAGCAGCCAAGTGCAATCCACTTGCTAAAATTTCAAACATGCTTATCTTGCTGGTGAAGTCAGAATAGCTTGTAAGTAGTAATTACATCACAAATTACTTTTTTATTCATAATGAGAAATGTTTCTGTATGGTTCTTTATACACAGATGAAATCAGAATACAGAGATAACCACCCAATAGACTCATGATGATACTAATAGTAATAGTAAAGAAGGCCTTTGTTTGCTATTCTGGAGTTGTTGAAAGCTCAGTAAATATAAAAGTAAGATATATCCTTCTTATCCTCAGCTAAGAAAACTCAGGAATGCCCTGGGGATGCTAGATTTGTAGCCAGCTGTCTTAGCCAGGTGAAAGGTCTTTGTACAAAGCTAAAAAGAAAATATTGCAAGAGTTCCTAGAGTCCAAAGGTTGCCTGGCCCCAGGAAAGGATGCAGACAGCTCCACTGGACTGGTCTTTCCTCGTCAGTCCGCATCAGGGAAAATTCAAAAACTACTTCCAGAGCTAAGTATTCCTGAACCCATGAAAGAAAGCAGGGCAGGAAAAGCACGGGACCCGCACTGTTCTAGAACAGTCCTCAGGATACTTTCTTCTGGCTGAGGATCAGAATCCACTAAATGTTAATAGTTACAAAAAAGGCACTAAAAGACCAGTGACTCACAAAAAATACTACCTTGACTTATTTGGCTATTTTAGAGAGGATGTCATAGGTCAAAGTACTACATGAGCACAAACCTATTTAGTGAATGATTGAGGAAGAGACAATGTACTTCATGTTAAAGAAGCTCATCCTACAACTATTCACTGAGTTTGCATATTTAGGCCATTCACTGATGTCAGACTGTATCTGTTCTGAGCCAGATTTCTTGCTCTAAGTATAAATTTACCCATGCTTACATTAGCTGTGGCCTTCAAAGAAATGATGGTTTAAGCACATATCTCAATAGGACCCTGTCTATAGGACTTGTACTGTACATGGCAACACAGATCACAAATTAACAAAGGCCTAGCTTTGTATTACATACTCCCCATAAGTACAACTATATTATCAAAGTTTCAAATTATTTCTCAAAGAAGTGCAAACTTGGTGAGAATAGGATTAACAGAACTCCTGGAGTCTCTTAATTTTTTCTGTAAAATCTACTTAGATAGATCTAGTAATGTAATAATTGGTACGCCAGCTTTAATTTCAAATTTGTCTCTATGTAGTTAAGTATCAAGAAATGCATAGAAAACAAGGAATTACAGTATAAGAATCGAGTTATTACACAGAACTAGCAAAGAATAGTTTTGGGATTTGCTGAGTTTTTGTTTTTTGAGAAAAAAATCAGCAGTGAAATATCTTAGAAGATCTTCTTCAGGGTGATGAAAGGTTGATATATTATTTAGACTTAAGTAATCAAGTGCAATTTGATAACTTGAAGTGCTTTTGGACTTTGTAATATGTGTTTATCAGGACAGGAAACGTAACTTACATAGCTGATGAAATAAAATTTCTGCAGTGTTCTTTCAGTTGCAGGAAGCTGCCAGAAACTGAGATCCAGGACTAACCTTGATATCAGTAATCAGATTAGTTAATATGTTGTCATTTGTAGCTGCTGAGTTTTAGTCTGGCTTCAGCGTATCTGGATCTGAGAAATGTATTTCTCACACATTTAAAAATGTAGATGAATACACTGTTAGAAGTAAACTTCATGATGATCTTCTGGCTCTTCTGTGAACAAAGGATGTGACTAAATGCTGTATGTCATGTAGGCATATAATTTTGTAGCCATTCTTAATAGTTTGTTCAGTGCTAAGCCTCTGGCACGTTTTTAGGCATAAAAAGAAAGATGACATTCTCCTATGCCATTCTGGATATGGGATATGGATACTTTAGTTTCACTCTGACATATGATATCGTCACCCCTGATAGCAGGAGACCACGTTCAGTCACTCCGGATTTAGTATTCTTTCTAATACCCAGTTAAGCATCATGCGGAGATTAAGAACCATGTTCCACGTGTTTTTTGAAAGACTGCCACTTCTACACCTGAGTGAACCTGCCATCCACAGTTCACTAGCATGCTTACTCAGGTTTCTGTAAATAGCCATGATGCAATAACAAAGTTTTGTTATTTATTAGAGAAAATTTGAGCAAGCAACAGTTCCAAAAGCTGCCCAGCCCATAAGCAGAGATATAATAGGCTGTAGTATGGACGTGATTACATAGCTACAGCCACTCCTGCTACATGTTCTGAAGCAGACACTGAGTTAATCAGAGTTTGAGGTATTTGTTACGGAAAACAGAAGTTTAACATTACACTTAATTGTTTTCATTCAAAGTGTAAGTTTCCAATTTGTTTGACAATTGCCAGCAGTGACATAGAAAGATTACTTGGGTGCCTTAGCAAATGCATATCACATTGCTGTAGGGCAGGATGAAAAAATCGTGCTCTTCAGATCTTGCACGCTGTGAGTAGTCCAAAGTGATGTTAAAGTTAACTCCAACAATAACAGCTGTACCAGCTAAGAAACTGAACAGTGAACGTTCAGCCATGTTGTCTATTGCATTTTCAGACAATTTTTAACTGTTGTTTTCTGCTATGAAGATCTGAACTTTTTGCCAAATAATGGAGACCTTTGCACTTTAAAAGTTAAACAATTCCAGTATCTTGGAAAAATCATAGATGTCACCTAATTTCACTTAGAAAAGTCACATTTTTATTGTCAGAATGACGGAACTTCACTTGCAAAGGTCTCAGTTTTTTGCAAGTTCCTGCCACGAAACAAACAAAGAAAAACCCCAAAAAGGCAAGCCATTTTTCCATCTGCAAATCATGACATTTCATACAACCAGGCAGTAAATCTTTCTACAGGAAAAGAACTTGATTCGTTCAGATCCAGAGTTTTTATATGATACCTGTATCATTCAGATCCAACACTTGTGTACAATACTTGCATCATATTTCTGTTCTACAGGATGGTTTCCAGTTACAGTAAAAGTTTGCATCTATAAATCTTTCAAGGCTGTTCAGATTTAAGGATGTTCTGTTAACCTGTAGCCCTTAGGATCACCTACAGTAAGGATGAAATCCCAGCCATACTGAAGTGTCTAACAGACTTCCTACTAGCCCTGCTGAAGCCCTACAATAGAAATGGTTGTTCTTTTATACTTTCATATGTAGAGGTAAGCTGCTCCAGTTCAAGATCCAGATCATCTTTGTACACACATCACAGTGGAGGCAATAGCTCCAAAATAATCTAGCCAGGAATAGGGCTGAAAAATGCTGACAAATGACAAGAAAAGCAGAAGAAAGTGTGATTTGTGAAGAAAGATTAAAAATCTGAATTTTCATAGCTTGATGAAGCACCAAATACATCCAATATGAAAGCCTTGTAGAAGCACAACATCTGAACAAAACAAAGACCTTGGAGAGTGAGGGACTGTATAGTTCCTCACTGCTGTTGTTGGTGCTACTTGTAGTAGCACTGATAGTATGTTTTCCACAACACTCAGTCATCAGACTCATTATTGAAGGGAAAGCCTACAACTGAGAGCTTCAAATTGTGATGCAAATTGTAAGATCACTCAGAACAGGCTAGACACACTATACAGCTGTACAAGCACAGAAACATGCTAAAGGACTTAAGTATTTTCCATTTCCAATTTTAAAGTTATTATAAAATGGAGCTTCAAATAGAGGCAGTAAAATCAAGAGACAGATTGCTCTTAAACATCTGTCTAGTATCTCTGTACTTCCAATCTTTGGCCAGTATGCACTCACAAGTAGATTTTCAGACTTTTAAAACAGAAAAAGCCACCTATTGCTAAGGAAGCATGTAATTTTATGCTAGCCAAAAACTTAGTACAAGAGGAAACAATTTTCAAAAATTGATTTAAACCTGAGCACAATTCAAGAAAAAACGAAATCAATTATAAAAATTTGATTTGAACTGCATTACAGCCAATGTGAAGCCAGGGGCCACTTCCAAAATCTGGCCCTCAAACGAGTGCAGTGCAGATCTTTAGTAAAGTGACATATAGCTATGGAATCCCTCCCCCTTTTCCCGCTCCGGGCTGAAAAGAACAGTTAAAAGCAAGCTGGAGCACAACCACTATTTTTGAGGTGGCCTTTAACCTGATATATTTATTTTTTTTCTAAAAGAAATCTCTTAATTATCAAGTCTGCGACTATTTCAGCTCTGAATAAAAAGCACAGGTTTTTTTCAGAGGTAATGGTGGCTAAATCCCAACACACCAAGTCAACACACCTGTGCCACAGAAACCACCGGGCACTGCAGCCCCACCACCTCAGCCCAGCTGAGGGGCAGAGGTCGCCACCCCCCACCTGAGCCAGGGCCATCCCACCCCACCACTCTCACAGAGGCCATTGAGAGCCTCAAGGACACGGCAGGGTTTGGAAGATGAGGCAAGGGCACGCACAGACAGTGAGGGAGCCCAGGGAGAGCTGGTCCTTGGCTGGAGCTTGCATGGTGTCGTGGGTGGGGTCCAGGTGGGGCCGTGAGGGCGGTCAGGGCTTGCAGGTGAGGGGCTGTGCCCAGTGCAGGGCATCAGCAAATAACGTGAGAGAAACCCCGAAAACAGTGGCAAACGCCAGGGACGCGGCTGTGCTTCTCTCACACGTTCCTCCTACTGACCTGAAGCTGGCTCCTGGGCCGGGGGTCCGGGCTGGCAGCCCGAGGTGCCGCGCCGGGCGCTGCTCTGCCGCCCGCAGGTGTGTGCTGGAGTCCCGCTGCGGGGCAGGGCAGGGCAGGGCGGGGCAGGGCGGGGCGGGGCGGGGCAGGGCAGGGCAGGGCAGGGCAGGGCAGGGCAGGGCAGGGCGGGGCAGGGCGGGGCAGGGCAGGGCGGGGCGGGGCGGGGCGGGGCGGGGCAGGGCGGGGCAGGGCAGGGCAGGGGTGTGTCGGGTGGGTATCCAGCCCTGGGCTCCAGCCTTGTAGAGCTGAGAGGCTCCAGCGGATCTCCTTGGCTAGGAGCGCTCCCTTCCCCGTGCCTCCGTTAGCAGTGGGCTGCTGTGCCCTCCACCAGCCCGGCCAGGCACGTTTCTCCCGGGTGAAACATCTGCTCTGTCCTCTGCAGAGGTGCAGCCCTTACCTCAGCCCGTCCATGTCTCAGTGGGTGGCAGCATCCAGGGAAGGAGAAAGTATTTCTGCTGAAAGGCAAACCACCAGTTTTGGTTTAACATCTCCCCAAATCCAACTGCTTTCAGTAGCGTTGAAAGACACACACCAAATTTTTCTTTAAAATGTTCTTTGTTTGCTGTTTTGATATAGGGACTGAAAGTTATTGTAATTGACATCGCTACAGGCACATTTGTAGAACAACTATAGAATAAATAAAAGGGCAGATATAAGAAGGAATTAAAGAAAACTAAGAAAGAAATGAAATATGGTGCCGGTGGGAAAGGGAAGCCATAATGTTGTGTAGACATCGTCAGTGTCTCTTTTCCACTTCTGTAACTGGTGGAAGTTCAGTTATAGGTGGTTAGGAAAGCATCGGGGCAAACAAATATTTAACACTGTGTCTTGGAAACACCCCAATCATTATGCAACCATCACAGACAAAAAAAAAATAATTAAAAAATAAAATACCAAATAATCATATTGTGGTGAAAAAAGAAATTTCATTTTGTTTAATTCTGGAATTGTCTATCATGCCCATCACTTGGAGAGGGAAAGAAACTAAAATCCAAAATCTGTTTTCGGAAATTCAGAAATAGAAAAATGCTTTTTACATCTAAATACAGCTCTTGCATTTGTTGAAAGAAAAGTTACTTTAATATTTGTTGCTAAATAAAATCTTGGATTGAGTAAACTTAATTAAAAAATTTAGTTAAGGCAACAATAAACACAGGAAATATACATGAATAAAGTGTTCTAAAAGTCAGGCAACTCTTTTAAGACTATAAATATCACCTAAGCAAGGCCACTATAATTAGCAAAGGGTGAACAAAAGAAGACATCCATAAATAGATGGGGAGGGGGGAGGCTGGGAGGGTGAAATGTCTTGGTTAACCTTATTCGAGTGTTCTTTCCATAGCATAGGAAATGGTTCCAGCTAGCTCATGAGTTCTGTTGGTATTAACTGATTTTTAAAAGGACATTTCCATGTTGTCTGTATGCCAAGGAAATTCTTTTACTGGCTTGTTTGCTGAATACAGGAAACATCACCCTGACTAAGTGACACTGAATGTGATGAAGAATTGTATCTTTAGTCTGGTGTTACAGTCAACATGGTGTATTTGTTTCATCTGGATACCTGTTGGTATTTATTGTGGAATACTTACTGCAGTCTCGCAGTTTGTCCTGAGTAATGAGCAAACACAATGACTGGTGATGCTGAGTCATAATCCCTCACGACTCAAGAAGCAGCTTGCTGCATCCCTTGGGCAGCAGCTGATTAGTCTGAGGGCTGATCCAGCACTTTAGGGAAGGTAGAGCCAGAGCTCTCTAGTCACACACTAGTCTACTTCATCTCTCTTCAGGGCATGGGCAGAAAAGACTAACAATGCTGGGAATCTTCCCAGTCTCCATGCTATGGCCAGAATTCCTTGTGAATGGAAATAAAGGAGTACTTCAACTACTTACTCTTCTAAACAGAGAAATGAATGAGTCAGTCTTTTGTATAGTAACTTTCAGTGTAAGTCAGGCTGTGCTTATAGGCCCAGTTTTGCACTAAGTATCAGAAGAAAGCTTTACTGGAGCCAACGAGAATTTTGTCTGAACAAGAAGTGCAGGTGAAGATCTTGAATACTGAATTTTCATTTTCACTCACAGCATTTGCCAGTTTTCTGTTTTCTCCCGTAAAGCTGCCTCTGTCAAGCATTTAAGTTTCATTTGCTAAGTGTTATTTCTAAATGCCCTTTTTATTATCTATTTTCTCTTATTTTCCTTTCTCTTTCTTGGGATTTGTGCTAGTGCCAGAGCCGCTACACAGGCAGCAGTAACTGCAGTAATTATTTGTGGGTCTGAGCTCCACTGACCTATTCCACAGAGATCTTCAACAGTCAGTGGTTTCAGTGACAAGCCCTCTAGGTCCTTGTGCACTCTTTTAGGAAAAGGTGGAAATATCTGAGAAAAAGGTTCAGAGTGGGTGGGTCGGCCAGGTCAGCAATCACAGCTTGCTACATCTGGAGCTCAGTGAAAATCACAAGAAAACCACAAAGATATTTAATCCTAAGTATTAACTTTCTTTCAGGTGACAGCAAAAACATGTAGAAAGAATAACAGGTGACAATCACCCAGAGTTTGTGTTTCTGCTCACATTTGTCTGTGCAATAGTTTTAGTGCAGATAGATTTGTGGGAGAAGGTAGGGATGTAGTAGAGAAAGGGAGGCTGCTGAGAGGCATGAGACTAAATTAGGTGGTAGTGTAAATCATCTAGTGTGCAAGGGGAAGCCAAAACTAATGTGTAATTCATACCCAGATCACCACGGTATAAAATAGCTTCAGCTCCTTCAGCAAATACTGCTGGAGTATTGTTTGGATTAGTACACACCATACTATGAAAAGCAGGATGAGGAAATTTTCTGCATTTGAGCCTGAGACCTAGAATCTGCTAACAATATTTTGAATATTGGCCATGTTGTTAAGATTTTACTCATACTTTCTGATTTTTGAGCAATCCGAAATTGCTATAAGTAACACTGTCTCTCTGCTGCAGGTCTTGGGAAACAGTGGTCCTTGCTTATAATACAGCAAATGCACAACAAGAGTATTAACAACAGTAGCAATAATAATAACAACTTTAAGTAGAAATAAACATATGGCAATTACCTTACATCAGTTTGGACCCGTCACTCACAAGATAGGTTCTCATTCGGCAAGTGTGGTCAAGGACAATGGTGGCTTCTGACTAGAAATGAACTTTCAGGAAGAGTGTTCCCAGTAGGAAGGTTTAGACCTCAAAGCAAGTGTTTACATGACTAGCTCATTTGGTAACGTTGAACAGCATTTATTTTTAATTTGCATGCCTCTCCTTTAAGTCATACCCTTTTCCTCCTCACTTCAGTGGGAGCTCCACATGTTTTGCCTTTGATTCCACTGCATGCTGACAACTCTAATTAGTGTTAACAGGAGGAGTTTCCATAGAGTTTCTCATTCTCCCTCTTTCTCTGTAGAAGAGTTTACAGATCAGGGCTTGGAGCTTTATCAGACTGGTACATGGTATCTATCAAGAATGTATCCTCATTTCTTTTCTGTCCCTGCCAAAGCAGAACTGAACCTTTTTCTTCAGGCTCAATAACCATGGTGGTGTAACTATGAGAAAAATGACATTGATCATGCTAATGAACTCCCCTAAGTTTTGAAAATATTGCTTAGCATTGTCTTTGATTTTTTTAACAGGAATAATTTCAGCTAGTTAACACAGTCTTTCTCCATAATTTGCTATCATAGTAACTAAGAGCAATAAATACGAGTTAGAACAGCTCAGTTTCTAGGGCTAGAACCTGCAGCTCATACAGAACCTCAGCCTGCTCTGCCCTATAGAAACAGCTTTGAATTTCAGAGCTGGTTTGTATAGGGACACTACTACTTATTGAGCAACACTGGGAGAATCTGGTTCTTTTTTGCAGTGCTGCTGGTTTTATTAAAAATAAACAACACTCTCGGCTAAACCCTCACCATCAAACCTCGCATCTTGAAAAGAGAAATACTGTTCCATTTTGAGATTTTAATCTCAGACTTTCATACCCAGATGTATGGACAGACACAATGAGCAGGAGGTACTTTTCTCCTGCTTCTTAAGAACTATTGCGTTTGGCTTTCTGTGCTCACATAACCCTCCTTCCAATATTTCAAAAGACAGAACTTCCCAGCATGATGATAAAGTTTTCCTGTGTTCCAATAATAAAAGTTGAATGTACCAGTAATTTCCAGTTCCTCTGTGGTCGGGCAGCCTGTGAAGACTAAATCAGAAGTACCCAACCTGCAGTATCAGTGTGGGAGTCGGAAACAGATGTTCACTGGACAATACAATTTGTTGTCACTGTCGATACTATATGGCACTCTTCCCAACAGAAACTGTCTGTAGCTGAGAAGGAATGTAAGGAATGATTCATGCCCCAAATTATTATTACTTGTTAAATTACTGTTAAACACTCTTTGCTTTGTTTTGTTTTAAACGTCTGAATCAGGGAGGCACAAGAACTCACAAATATGATTAACTGGGCTTGTAGTGTCTGTGTACTATGTCAACCAGTTAATTCGATGCTTTTTTCCTCAAGACAAGAAATTATGTTATATTTAAACCAAGAGTCAAATTCTCTTCTTTAGAGTCAGGATACTTTAACCTTTAATTTTATAAAATATTTGTTCAGAAGCTATTTACATAAAAAGCGCATGGCTGCAGGTAAATGAAACATCATTTTGGGCATATCTGAGTGTGTATCTATGAAAATTAAAAATTATTATATTCATTTTTATACATATAATAACATCTTAAAGTAGTTTATGTCTTGGAAATTCTAATAGGCCATTTGGGCATTCAAAACTGATCAAACACTCAAATGAGCAAAGTCCTCTATTAGCATATGATAGTAGCATATGATGCCTAGCCTTGATTTCCAAATTTCATGAATATTACAAAAGCAGAAGCTCTAGATCATACGTACTGTATAAGGCAATGGATTGGGTTAGGTGCTTTATAAATTAAATATTAATTTTTTCAGGGATACATCAAATATATATACAAAAAAAAGGATGCATAAAGCCTAAGTGAAATCCAGCCTAAATACAAATTAATATATTCAGTAGAAGTGTCAAAGAGAGCTACAGATCTGACGGCCAGAAACCTTGGATATGGCACCTATATATTACATGAAAAAGTAACACTAGATATTTTCAAAAATGAAGACATTGGGGATTTGAATTGGAGTTCACTGAAACCAGTGACAAAACTCACATGTAGCTGCTGAGTGTTGTATCTCTGGCAGGCTTTCTTTAGAGATATTAAAAAGAGGAAAAGGTGTGTTTAATCACATGGTCCAAACAAGAGCAAATGATTTTAGCACTGTAAAATCAAACAGTTGTCTTATTTTTACAAATGCATATGGTAACACTTCACACTAGTTTTTGTAATACAAATTTTGCATTTACTGTGTTTACTGTTGCAGCATTCTGCAACAGAGTAGTTTACTGCTCTGGTCAGGTTTTCGTCAATGGGAAACATGAAATGATTTTCAGCTGTGTGTTTGTAACTACTGGATGATTTAGCCTCAAGTCCTATCCGTTGTTCAACTTTTTTATGCTTTTACATTTAGCGAACTTAGATATATTTCCATAGTGGAAGACTAAATGATTTTGGGTAAGAACTTGAACACTGCAAAATTTTCCAAGTCAGCAGGTTACGAGACAGAATGAAATAGCTGATGAGGTAACATTTAGCACACTTGTAAACAATGTGCTGAATTTTTGTATGTGTCTGTATATGTGTATTTTTATATTCATTCATGGGTCAAACTGAGTTTTTCATCAACTAGGTGTTGGCAAGTGCCAAAGTGATTTAGGATTAGAACGGGATTTAGGCTGATCTAGCTACAGTTGTATTTCTCATTTCATCATCGTGCCAGGGATACTGTGACAGTTGTGGGTTTTCTTTAATTTATGAAATAGACAAAATTAAATGTCCATACCAGACATACTGTTAGGTTACAGGGAGTGAAAGAGAAACACTGCCTTAGGCCTTATTCTTTTGTCTGCACCCAGCAGAGAGTCTTGAATGTATAAAACAGCTGGGAAACTTCCTATGTAGCACACAGCTTGAAAAATGAATTCAAGATTTTTTTAAAAAAAATCAATCTGATTAGTCTTATTTCAAGTGACTTATTCTGGTACTATAGTATATCTCTCTGTAAAATATGAATCAGTACAGAAGTGTGTTTTCTGGGTGCTTTACATAATTTTTAATACTAACCCTACTCTCATTTTTATCATTGTGACAGAAGAATCCTAATAAATGTTTTAGACTTTGAAGACTTCTCATTGCAATACCAGAGACAGCACGTGCTCATACAAAGTTTTAGTACTACTTATCATTTCAAAAATTACAGGATTAAAAGAAACCCATTTGTAAAAGCAATTAATCTACGATTTTCAATCGTGCTGCTTTTTATGTGTTAATTTTGTTCTGCTGAATGGCATTTTGCTGCCTCTCCTTTGTCAAATTAATTACCTTTCTTTAAAAAGAGAGGCTTCAGAAGGAGGCAAATTTTGATTTTCAGGCTACAGGAAAGATTTCCAAAGAGATGAGAGAAAAAGAGATTCCTGAAATTAGCAGGAGCATGGCCCACCAGCGAGTGGAGCGAGCAGTGTTCGGAAGAGAGGACACCCTTGGCCACCGCGGAGCGCGGCTGTGTACACCAGAGTTAGTTAGAGCGCTCTGAATCTCATCTTTTGATCTCAGGCGATATTTTTCTCTGTTATGTCACAGAGGTCACCTGGCTCATGTGTGACAAACTGCCTGCATAAGTCACAGTGCCAGTGGCAGAGATTTGTAACCATGTCCCTGGTCCATTGCCTTTGAATTATTTCGCAGGCCCTCTGCTTTACATTTACACTCTGTCGGAAGATGAACAGGGGAAGGGAGTAAAATCAAGGGCAGGGTCTCATCCTGAAGGACAAGGGGAAACAGGTGGAAGGTTAATGGCCCTGGAGCGTATCCACAAGCCTCTCAGGCTTGATATATGGGCCTCAGGCCTAAAACGGGCATTGGCTTTCAAAGATATATTATTTCATTTGAGGAGAGACATTCTGGAGTTCCTGCATTTGTCTGCTGATAGATGATCCTCTGTCCACAATTGGTTATGGCGTGTGAGTTTTCCTTGGGCCTGCTCCCGTACATAAAAATTTTGCTGAGCTCTCCAACCTTTCGCATGCCTGTGAGAATGGGACGTGTGCGGGCCCTTTGGCAGGCGGCTGGATTTTTGTCGCTGCTATTTTCGTAGTTCCTTTTGAAGCGCCAAGCAAGTGGGGGATGAAAGGCACTTCTGTTCATTCATACACAGCCGGGAAGGGGCAGCTTCGCGGGGGCGAGAATGGGGCAGGAGGAGATGTGAGGGAGCCCTTCCCATCCGAGTGCCTGCAGCCCAGGCGGAAGGCACTCCTTCTGACCCCGTGTTTTACACCAGCACACGCCCGCAGAAAGATAAAAACAGGGAAAGTATTTGCATAAGTTTTATGACCTCCCCTCTTTTATTATATTGTAGTTCTGTTAGGGTTTTTGCATGTGCTCCAGCTCCTGGGAAAAAAACCCCTTAGATAGTAACTCCATGTCTTAAAATTGCATTTACTGGGGCCCTCTCCAGAATGTTTACCTCAGGCACCTTGTGAAAATAAGGTGCACCTCTGCAAAGCACCAGAGGACCCAGAGCCAGATCTGGTAAAGGCAATAGGACGGTGACAGGACTGTGATAGGACTGTGATAGGACTGCACTGTGGGCAGGGCAGAGCCCTGGCAGGACCCAGCCCTGCCCCGTCCGTTGTGCCCGGCTGGAAGAGGCACCTCGGCATGCACAGAGGAGCCTGGTGGCAAGGACCTCGGTTCAGAGAAGGGAGCAAGTCCTGGATTCCCAGGGCACCTTCTGTCCTTGCATAACTCTTGCAAATTGTGAGAAAATCTGTTTAGAAAAACAAAGAGTTTAACAAAAAACCCTGAACCCCTTATTATGGTTTAACATCGCCTACATAACAGATTGCTGTTATCTTGACTTTTACCTGATTGTAGTTACTGCTATAGGATTGTGTTTCTAAGACCTATTACTCCATGACAGCATGATTTAAGGAAAGTAGGATGTATATTTTGACTGTATAAAAAATATAAAGTCTATTCATTTAGATTTGTTTTAATTACAAATAACTTTTCCGTTTCAGTAGATAGATTTTGCTTGAAAGAATTCCCATTAATTATACTTTCTCCTAGTTCTGCCTTTTTTAATGTTTCCTGTGCTACTAAAAAGCCAAGTGCAGCATATATGTCGTAAGTTTCAATGCACTTCTTTTGCTTTGGTTTTGCTGCAGTAAAATTTGTACTTACATAAGTTGCAAAAGCATTATATTGGTACTGTGTAGTTTGAGTAATTAGGATCTGCTTTTGCTGTCACTGAAGTCAATTGCTCAGTTCTCAGCGCTCCACTACAAGCAGGATCGGTCACATTCTGCATTTCAGTCAGTTTCTGTAGAAAATGTGCTGGTGCAATGCAATTATTCTTTCTTCATTTAGTGTTCTGCAGAGTTTTAGTTAGACAAGTGAGCTAAAAACTGAGAGGTGTTTAGCATTTCCTGCAGCAGTAGGAAGGAAATCTGAGGACTTGTTAAAAGGAAAGATTTAGAAGCAGAAATTCTACAGAGAGAACTGAACACAGTGTTAGCAGGCAGGAGGATCTGCTTTTCCACTTGTTGCTTTGATAACGGATAAAAGGCTGTCATGAACTGCAGGCTACCAGCTGGGAGCAGATAGAGTAATCCCAGCAGAGGGCTGGCCCCAAACTACACAGGCATTCTTTTAAATCTTCGAGATGGTAGGAAAGTTGTTTTTCCCCTACCATTGTCATCATTATTCATGATGATGTTTTCCACCCCAGTTTAAAATGGTCCGGTAAATCTACTTGATGATACTTTTCTGTTTGAAATATAAGCAAATATAAGCAAATATCACGTAGACAGAGATATTTCAGTTATTTCACTCAACTGCCTGAAGATTCCCAAAATAAATTCCAGAGAACTGGATCTGCCATCAAATACCACTGCTGTAAGAAATCTCTGTCATTTGATTGTAAAGGTATATTGTGCCCAACATGCAGATAATCATCTGAACAATTTGTAACCTATGTCTTCCTTGTAATCAACACACTTGATAAATGAAATCTAGAGGATGTGTTACTTGAAAAAGAATAGCAACAGAATGTCATTTGTTAGAAAACAAGCCCAAGTGACCCCTGCACAGTACCAGCACAGGCGAACATAATGACTGACAGAGCCCAGCAAACCCCTCTAATGTGCATTGTGCCACCAAGGTCATGTTACCAACATGCTTAGACACAGGCAGGACCGGGCCAATAACATTTCTTAGCATGTGTACAGATGCTTGACAAGCTGTGGCGTTTCAACCTGTGTTATTGCAGAAAAAGAACAAAAAAATACATAAAGCCCTGATTGTCATTCTATACTGTTCATTTTAATGATATATGTAGGGGTCTAGCTTACTTTGTATTCTTATGTGTAATTACCCATATGAAAAAACACCACTCATTAGTGTTCTGTTCCACTGACTTAATTATACCCCTTAATTAAATCTTGACTAACTGGGGGTCACTGCAGTGTCAGTGGGATTTGTCACTGTTTGTCAGCAGGTGTCTGGTCACATCTATTTCTGGTTTCTCTGTAGCTGTATGCTGTTTAAGAGCACGATCTTTTCTAAATGCAAAGGACAATTATTAATTACCTTATTGTGTTTTATTCCTTAAAGAAACATCAGCGAATGTGTTCTGCAATATTTGCATTCTCGTAATCTTTATGTACAGGAGGTGGGGAATGTAGCAAATATAAACCTTTTCAAGACGCAGTTCATTACCTCACTTGTGCTCATTTTCAAAGGCTTATTCTTTCTCCACTCAAAAGACATGGTCTTATTAATTTATCAGATAATCTTGTGTTCAACAGGCATAAAAATATCTTGCAAATAGCAATCCAGGGATCCTTATCCTTTTCCCTATCTGCTAAACATGAAATGAATTTGAAACATGACCAGCAAGAATGAGCTAAATCAATATTACATGCATAACCAATACTACCTGGCATATGCTGCTATTGCTGTGCTGCTCTGAGTCAGAAGACCAAGGCTCCTGATTCACTGTTCCCTGAATAATTCAGTTGGAGTTCTGCATGTGCAATAAGTGCACAATAGTGCCATTTCTGTCTATTTCACATTTGCATGTTTTGGGTTTGTTATTTTAGAAAGTTACTTAGGGGAAATATAATTCCCCTGTTTACGCATATAATAGGCACCTAATGTTCATCTGAATAATTGATTAGTCAAGTCAGGCTTTCATAATTAGCTATTGGCTTTCCAGCATAAGCCCACAAAACACTTGTCAATCTTCTGACATTTTTAATTTATTAATATATATGTTATCAAATGAACTGCTGTAGTTACCTAGAAAGCATTTATTATTTATTCTGTCGAGGCTGAGGAAGCATTTAGATTCTAGACATGTATTTTGAATCCATTGTAACTTTCCCAGAAAATTATTTTTTTGTTCTGAAAGTTTTTCTAAATGTTCTCTGCCTGTAAGCACTTGCTTACAGTGGAAATTGGAAAGAGGGATTTAAAAAACAAAACAAAAATTCCTGGGTTACACCGAAGCTAGTGACATATTTCACTGACTATAAAATAATCTATTACTTATTTGTACTCGGATACCTAACAGCCATCTAAATAGATGCCACTAGCAGATATCCCTAATGCAGCCACAGACTCTGTAACCAGACAGATGTATCTGTTGATAGTACCCATGTGACAGTGATATTGCAATTATGAGTTGTGGAGCTATATGATAAATTGAAGAATTATAAGATAAATTGTATGTATCATGAACTTCATGACACCACTTGAACTCTACCACTATTCCACTTTTGCTTTTGCATGTTCCTGAGCAGTTTTCAACTGGTTGTTTCTAAAGGGAAAAGACATTCTCCTTACTCTAGAAGTGCATTTTGAGCCCAACAGTATGAAGTTTATAAACCAAAACATTTGATTGTGAAATCCAGAAAGATCGTTCAGTTCTTACTAGAAGTATGCTAAAGACTGAACATCCAATAAAACAGTAGTACTAGAAATTCTTTGGTTTATTTTATTGGGAAACAAACTTTATGTTTCCATTGGGAGGCAGCATTTACTGCTAGCACTTCTTGAGTGTGAGACACCGAATTTTAAAAAGATAGCATTATTATTATTTATAGAAAAGGTGATATAGTTCTGTATATGCTATGTTTACTTTCCCTTGCCCCCATTCAGAAGAATCACCTTCATTTTAGTGAAAATATATAAGAGCAGCTTCCCATCAGTGAGATCAGGACAAGTGCTTTCTTGAATCAAAGTCCTTCTGATGCTTGTGCTCTTCAATGTGTATTAAGTTCTGTGTTTTATAAGTGGAAAGATAAAAATATAGTATTAGAGTTCTAAACCCTTTTTAGATCTAAAACACTTCTATTATAGAATAGCATTTTAGTTTATTGTGAAAGACCATGATGTAAAAACCACAACATAGTGGTAGGAAAAAAGTATGTCCATTTTGGTGGTGTGATTTATTTAATTGTGGTTCACCACTAAGAATTATGTGGTTTCACAGAATTCACACAACTCCTTGAGCAATACTACAGCATCTTGTGTACCATAAGTATTATCTATATACTCCCAGTTTCTACTGGAAGGTAGAAAAAATACTAGAACCTTTCTCTTCAAGTTCGGTAACATACCTCCCTTTGAAAAATGTATCTCTAAGGGTGTCAATATAAAGCCCCTCCTCCACAATGCATGTATCTTGTACTAATGTAACATTCTGTTATCTATTTTTATATCCATTGCAAAATAATGAAAAATTAAACACTACATTGCAAAGAACACAGTATCTGCATAAGATTCAGAGCAGTTTGCAACTGCTGTTTTAGTTTCCTATACAACATTTGTACAGTGTTAACATTTCAATCAATGTTATACTAATATAAAGATTTGCTATTGGGATATTTTTAAACATAGTTGTTTCTACCTGGAAAGCATTTATAATTTAGGCTGGCATGCTAATTAAGGATTTGAGCTGTGCGAGCATTGAAACCTCCACATTCTCACTATTAATGTGCAGAGTTCTCAGCGGTTCCCATGTCTATTACCCCAAGTTCAGAAACATTTCCCAGTGGTATTGTATGGCTAGCTTGGTTCTTCCATTTAGATTTTGAAAGAGCATTGTTTTCAGAAAGTGTTTTACAACTGGAAATAGATGTGTCTGCTAAACAGATTCATATTTGCATCATTAGAC
This sequence comes from Xenops minutus, assembly GCA_035221455.1. Lineage (NCBI taxonomy): Eukaryota > Metazoa > Chordata > Aves > Passeriformes > Furnariidae > Xenops > Xenops minutus. The sequence goes on along the minus strand of JAWWEE010000004.1, from coordinate 21,538,417 downwards.
AGGTGATCTGATCACAAGGCGGAAGAGAGATCATATACATAAACAATGAATTAAAGCCCTGAATAGGATTGCTAAGGCTGTTTTTCTAGGTTACAGCTAAATGAGGGCCATTATGTGGGGTTCCAGATAAACTCACAAAGCTCTTATCTGTATAAACCTGATAGATCTGCCATTATTCTTAGTGACTAACAGAAGTTATATCATTCAGTTTCATTAAAAATGCATTAATCCTTTTTTAGTAACCTTTTCCTAATTCATTGATTCAATTATACAATGAACAATAAAAATCTTTGGTATAATAAAAATACAGTATTAAAAGTGTGTTATATACATAAATATTTCATTGCAACGAAATTATTCAGAGTTAAAAATATTAACAATATTAATACCATGCTCTGAGAAAACAAAGTGTACTTTTTTTCAGCATCTCTGAAATTATATATCAAAAGGATGAGTCTAAAATGAGAGGCCCAAAGCGGCTGTTTATAGTATTACTTGTGGTCACTTCGTGTACAGGCTTCCTGTACCGTTGGTGACACCAGCACAGGCTGACTGAGGGACAGGAGAGTATTATAGAATGTATGCACATACTGCTTGTAAATATTGTGAAGCCAATCTCCTCTGATCATATCAGTTCTCTGCAAAGTCACTATCCTCTGAAACATCCTAAATGAAAACAGACTGACTCCCAGGGTTGAACCTTGAATTAATTCAAGTACTGGGAACGTTTTGCTTGGTGTAGGCATGCTCAGGGCATGGCAGCCCTCTGAGCAACTTTCACAGCACTGGCAGCTCCCACTTACACCAGCTAAATAATTCAGACCACCAGGACTCCAATATAGCTCTCAATCTGGCAGTTCACCCAAGACTTTAATTGACTTTGACACAGCTAGTACTTTTTATCATTTTGCATTTGGTTTTCTTTATTAACTTTTTTGTCAGAAGAGTAAACTATCATTTGGTTGTGCTGTGCTGTTCTGTCACATGCCAATAGCCAGGCATGGCTGAGCAGGTGTCAGTGCGAGGAAGTTGACGTTGTTGGCTCCTGTGAAAATCTGGTGTAATTTCTGCAAGCATTCCAAGACTAGAGGAGCAGAAAGCTCTTCATATTTTCATTAGTCATCCCTTTACAGATTTACTTTTAATTCTTTCAGCAAAGCAGATTATTAAAAGCAATGACCTGAGGTCTTCATTCAGATATCAGACTTGCAATCCTGTATAATGTGCGCCGCAGGGTAGAGGTCACACTGACGAGTCTGTTAATGTAGTCACTCTGGGATAAGATCAATCTCCATACTTCACCATATTGATCTAATAGCTCATTGGCACTTCCCTCTTTGAATTGATTAGCTCATGTGTGAAAAGAGATTGATGGGTTTGTGACCCTGAGGAGTCTGTCAGGGGCACACCCATGGCCAGGGAAGTGCATGTTTTCACTGCTTCATTTGGGCAGCTCATTATCTGGACGCCTCACCGGGAATAAGGGTCATAACGTTGTTTGATGAATTATTTACAAGAAAATATCAGGTTTTTGATTCATTTGATGCTCTACCTGTACTGAATCCATTCTAAACAGAGCATGAAGTAATACACATAAATGGCCAAATGTACCAAATATTTGTGTAAAGGGAACCACGACATATAAGTGACCTTAAAAAGCAATTTTACTAATATAATGTAATCATAATAGATATGAGGGTAGGAATAGACTTCATGGGTCATCTAGTCCATTCCCCTTATGCAATGACAGAATATTGATGATATCTAGAAATGAATTACATTTTAATTGCATATTCTGGATAAGCACTTGCAGTGTATCTAGTTCAGACATCTCAGAGAACTTCTTATGCACATTGCACTGTGGAAAGAGGCAATTTGCATGCAACATGTGAGCTAAAAATAAACTATGCACATTCCTCAATTGTTAAAAGTAACCAAAAAACCCCAGGATTCAACTCCATTTGTCAAATAGTCATATATTTGCAAAATGCATATATTTGATACAGTAGATTGGATTTTGGTGCAGTGTGTGCTCATGCAAGAGGAAATATAAAAGGAGCTGTCGCAAGAATCTGAATTTAGAAGTTGGCTTATGTTAGGGCATACTTAAAAAATGTGTGCATTATCAGAGCCTTTACAGATATAAAGCAGTAAAAATAAGAACCGGCTCCTTGAAGCCTTTTGTTGAAACTTGGGCATTTTTGTATTTCTGTCGGCATATGAATTGTAGAATCAGTCTGAAAGACATTCATAATGAAAGTATTTCTTATATACCATCCAACCTCAGGATACTGTATAATATCATACCTAGAATGGTGTTACCTAGGATGAGATGTCAGGTTATATGATTATGGCACAATGCAAAAAATATTGAGCAGAATATTCTCATGGTGTTGTTAAGCTGATGCTTATATTTATGCAAGGAGACAGTGAGTTTCTCTAACAGTATCTTGTTGTATTATTTAGCTGGACATTCTAGGTTTATTTTGCAGGCTGGCAGTTTAAATTGAAAGACTGATAATTTTATTTACAGAGAAGTGTCCATGCCTGCTCCATGCAGTCAAGACACCCTTTCCTACTATTTGATTTATGGTAACATAAAGAGATACTGCTTAAGACAGTAATAGTCAGTCCCTTCCCTAAAGACCTCATACTCTAAAAGAAATAGACCCTCCAGCAGATTAGTTAAAAAAAAAAAAAAAAAAAAAAAAAAAAAAAAAAAGGAGCTAAAGAGAGAGTTCAGTCCATTACCTGTCAGTGACATGATGCTGAATATTTGTATAATCTTGCACTCATTTATACTTTTAAATCATTCAGGCTATTATATGCGCAAGGAAAATTGCCTTGATACAGACTTATGTAGCCATATTTTAAAAGCTCTAATACACCTCAGAAAAACTTACTAGAGGCAGATGCACTTTCCTTTGGTAAGAGTAAGATAAATCTGGGATTAATCAGTAAATCTTCTTACATTTGGGTGTCAAAGTAATTTTTTAGTCATATTAAATCATCAATAATAAAATTCATATTAAACCTAACTACAAACCAAAGTAACCAGTACTTAGACCTAGATGAATAGTAGATTGCCAGACACTTGAACACAAGCAATGCAAAAAATGATTTTTTGAAGCAAACATTGCCATTTTATTGCAAGCTCTTGCCCATTGACCAAGCCTCTGCCAGTCTGATTGAAACAGCTCCTACAGCTGTGGTCTGTGGTGCACTCCTGGGTGAATGGGAAGTAATTAGAGCAACCCGATTTTGTGGTTCATCATCCCTGCTGTCATTCAGAAATGAGCTAAGAAAAACCTAATTAATTAGATGTACATACTCAATTCCTCCTAAACACACAGCCAATCTTCTGTTGCATACAGACCTGTAGGAACCCAATTTAGACACTTGTGATTTTGATACCATTGCCCAGCCATGATAGAAGAGAAAGTCAGAGGCTGGCTGATCTGTGTCACACTCCACAGACATTTTTCCCTATAAGGTTCTTGCTCATACTGTGTTCTGTACTGCAAAAGTTCCTGTCAACAACATAACAGACAGCCCAAATAAAACCAGTACCATTAAAGATGTTTTTAAACATTAAAATTAATCCTAACTGCAGTACTAATGACAAGATGGGACCCGGGCAGAGTTGTGACAATCTCATTTTAATGATACTTCAGAGATTTCCAAATTAGACTACAGGAAACAGGAAGCAGGAATAAATGAAACAAAGCCAAATGAAAGGGTGAACTGAAAAAAAAAAATTCATGCATACTGGCCTGTTCCTTAAACATTCATTCAGTCAACACTTCCTGTGATTTTTAATAGCATGGCTCTGTCCGCTCTTTTACACTTGACTCTGTCAGGAAAGGAGCTAATTTTTTTTGAAGATGATGTTCATAGTTGAAAGGATTTAGCTAGATCGTAGTAGCTGCATGCTGAGAGCATCCTGCAATGCTTTTAAGATATAAAGAGAAGTACTAAGTCTTTTGGATCATCCCCATGTACCTTGTTGGATCATGTATCACTACACCTCCCCAACCTACCTGTATGACTCCAGTTTCCTTTGGTGGTGTTTTTAAGCAATTTTTTCTATCAAGTCAGATGGATACTGGTTTAATACATGACAACCTCCATTCATAATGCTGATTTTTCTTTCACTTTCTCCGTTAGCTTTGGGTCTTCTTTCTCATTTAATCTCTGCCCCAGTGACTTACTGTTGCTGCTGCAGCCCTCAGGATGTAAGACAACATTTTTATACTTCTTCTTCATCAGTATACCATCTCCTTTCAGAGCTTGACTGAAGATACTGTTTCTCATGATTTCTTACTGCTTTTGCCATGGCTTTTTTTGGCTGTTCTACTACAAATCAGAGGAAAACACAGTGGAATACATTTGTATGGCAAGTGTAGTGTTCCACAGTAACTCCAGCTTCTGTTGCCAAAGTTGTGTTAAAGGTGAGAATAAATACTGAGAATACATTCACTAGAAGTACCATAAAGTTTACTAGACTTGGTTTTGTCTTCCGATTCCCTGGAGGGCATCATTGTGTGTCCTAAAAAGCAGATCAGATCTGCAAGGCTTACAGTGAATCAGGTGGGCCTAATTCTGATTTTGTTTATGTAGAAGATAAAAGACTTATGTTCATGCAAGTTAAGAATTAAGAATATGGTCCAGCACAATTTTGCAGTTAGTTTGTTGACATCAGAAAAAACAGGGTTTTTTTCCATAGAAATTCAAGGGAACAAAACAGCTTCAGTACCAAAATTGCTACATAAACTGCATAGTGTTATCTAATTCTTTTAAAATTCTAGACCCAACTATGCATAAATTTAGGTTGTACTAACATCAGAGGAGATACTCACAGGAGTAGGATTTTGAAGGTTAATTCTGTGGGTCCAGTCCTAAAGAAGTCACCTCCTTCTTCACTCTGTGAAAAAGATGCTGAGAATAATTAATTTTCCTCTTTCTTTATCTTTACATTCACTTTGAGAGGCAAGAAACACTGCATTGTAAGCACAATTTTCAGCTGTGACTAAAAAAAAATAATTTTTCTTATTTTCAGTTAAAATGAAAAAAACCCACCCAAAAAAGAACCTTAGAAAAACACATTTATAATTCATCAGAAATAATGCTGACTGTGACATACTAAGTAATTTTCATGCACTTTTCACAGAGATAAATGTGAAGAAAAGGAGAAGAAATGAGTGCTATATGTTGAATTTGACACACTGTATAATATATACACACAGAGAAAGTTTATTGCAACAGCCCTCTCATCAAATGCTTGTAGAATTGACATTTGTCATTTACTTTCTCCTAAATAGAGGGGAATACTTTCTAAATACTATTCCTTAGTGGGATCACCATCTGCTGCCTGCCCTTTCCCCTTCTGAGGAGGCCCCCAGACTCACCCACTTTGCATTTTATTCCTGCAAGAAAACAGGATGAGTGTGAACTGATACTCAAGGCTGCCTTTTATTAAAGTGCTTTGACTCACTGGAAGATCAGCACTGAAACTGGGATGTAGCTGGTCAGTGCTGCTCTGATCCCTCTTTCACAGTGATCTTGCCCGTGCGTGTCCAGGAGCATGCAAAGGCACAAGCTGTGGCAAAGTCATCGCTCTCCCCACGTACATTTGCTAAACAGGAAATATCACACGCCTTTCAGAGCATGGACACCACAGCTTCACAGTTTGGAAAGGTAAAAGTGTGAGGATTTTCAAAGGTATAATGTTGCTTTGTGCTATAAATTTCCTATCTATATATTCTAAAAAACTCAAAAGTGGCTTGACATTCCAAATTCTAATGGTTCCATAAGCAGGGAGTTAACAAAGTGTTTTAGTCCTTCTCTCTTCCTCTTTCTCAGTTCCCTGCTGTTGAATAAAGGGTGAGCATATTAGCCTTTCTTTCAGCATAGTGTCCAGGAGTTACTTTCCTCTGTCTGGACAGTGATTCACCAAAAGCATATAGGAACTTAATATCTTGGATAGACGACCTTCCTGTTGAAATAATCTGACTCTGACTGATGGGTTCAGAAGTTGCTGACGGAAGAGGTACGCGCACACACGGGCACACTCCAAGTGTAATTGCACCTTTATAGGAGCCTCTTTACATGCTGTAAAGGAGAAGAAAAAGGCACACACTCATGTATTTCTCTATTTCCTTGCATTTTTAGCCCAAGACAAATGTAAAATGCTACCAAACTTGGACAGATTTTATATTCCCTTCACACTAGAGCTCAATGGCAACAGGACAACCACTTAACCCAACACAGGCTTGTAAAGATCACTCCCTGCCTTCACCTAGAAATTTTATATAACACACAGGTTTCTAGTAAAGAGCTGGAACAATCATAGTTAATATTAAATCATTTCTTCTTGAACTTTGTAGCATTTTATTACTGAGGTTATAGGTAGTAATCAGATTTTATTAGGGCATTGACTGATTCTGAAAGTTATGTGCATTCACTTCTAAAACCATATTGGCTGTTATGTGCTGCTTTTTGACAGCAACCTTGCACAGGAGGTTTCCCACTGTTAGCAGCAACCCATCTGGAGAGACCAAATTTTTCCCTACCTGTATAATGATTTGGAAACCATGCATGCATTCTCGAGCAAAAAGTAGCCTGTGGAGTGCACTTGTCTTATAAAACTTTGATTTGGGGTGATTTGCATTGCTATAGCATAAGAAAATGGAGTAACAACTCAAACTGTATGTCTGCAATGACTTGTGAGTGATCTCCTAACTGCATTCGAAAGGAAGTTCAACCATTGCTTGAACCTCTATGCTTCAGGCTGAGCGGTTCAGACAGATGTTTAATCACTTCATATTCACTAGGAAATGGCTATTCAATGGCCGTAGAACTCAAAAGTGGCACTATGAGATGAATGCTTCATGTTATTCTATATTTGCATTCCCTTTTGAAAGCATAAGTAAAAACAATTCAGCTGAATCCAGTACAATTTTATCACATAAATTTCTAATACCATATTTTTAAAAAACATTAGATACCCTTTTAAATTTTTAGTAGCAGAAAAGCCCAAAGCTATTGGCAAGTTGATGCAAATGAACAGAAACGAAAAAGGATTCTTCAGCTTCTGAGAAAAGGAGGTAGAGACTGGGTAAAAGGTGAGCACATTGTTTAACTGAATCGGCAGCAATAATTATAAGGAAAATATTTAACTTAGAGCAACGCAAAAAAACCATGACCCTGACATTTTTAACAGGTAATTCATCAAGTGTCAGGCTGAAAATACCTCTTCAGAAGAAAAATTGTAATAAGTCTGCAGTTGTTGGTTACAGTATGCTAAATATTGTGAAACAGTTTCCAAAAAGAAATGCACAGTGTGGTTTTGATAAGATTAAAGTGCATTTCAGCAAAGCATACACATTTTTCTTCATTTTACTGTTTGGCAATTTCAGTGTTGTTCTTCAGAGAAAACAAAAGTTTATAATGATTAACGTTCTGTGCTGTGGGAAGCGTACATTCTACAACAATACTACTCTTGTGTCATACTAGCCTTCCTCATCTATAACATCAGCACAAATAGTTTTTCAGATGAGTAACCAGCATTTCTGAGATAAGTCCTACCTTTAACTACAATTGATAAGGTGTGATTGTGTATTTCAGTGTCAACAAAGGCCTCAGCGAGACTGACAAACTTCCACCGAGTCCCGTCAGGGCCCAGATGAGTGGGAGTCCAAGGTTTAGCAGACAAATATGACACCCCCATTCCCAACCCCAGACCATCTTTTTGTCCTGCCAAGAGACAGTGTGCCACCACAGTGCTCAGGATTAGACCTTTACACTTCAAACTGAGAGTCACTTGCCTCCACTCCTGGAAATACTCTATGTGGCCTGCACTACATTGGCAAGATAAATTATGCAAACTAACAGGTGTGCCTAAATGTATTCCCATGCATGCCTGTTTTCTAATCCTTGTTAGTGGAGAACTCAGAAAACAGTGATTTACAGTCAGCTTATAATTCCAGCTTTCTTTGAAAGACATATCTTTAGCACCAATTTCCAGCTATATTGTCCCCGCTGATGTGTCTTCATCTCAATGCTAATGGGCTTAAAGGACATAACTTTAACCATCTGGGCACAGTATTCACTCACACTTTTGCCTGAGGGTAGAGAGCTGTCAAATGGGTATCTTGTTTGACAACTTGCTTTGATAAGACATGGGTTACATTATCTTTGTGTCAGTGTTCTGTTATGGCAAGGAGTAGCTGCAGATTTGGGGAAGGTTCTTGCAGCAGGTGATTCTTGGCCATATGATGTTTAACTTTCATTTATAAGCATTCTCAGTAGTTGGGACAACAGGCACTTTTTTCTTGCTGATGTTAAAACATTGACAGTACCCTTAAAGGTCTCTACAAACTGAAAAACCTCAAAACTTATCCAGTAGTAGAAGTTTGTGAGTTTGTTCTAATTCAATGAATACCACAATTGAATTTTTTTTTATTATAGATAGTCCCAGACTGGAGCTAAGTTATCTTGGTGACAGACTCTTGTCTTTTCTACTGCTTACTCTGTTAATGGTGGAGCAGCACACTCCAGCTTTGGCATCAGAACACTGAAGTCCACAAGAGGCTTTTTCTGCAGAGGACCTTCCTCTTCAGAACTGAACTTAAGCTTCTTTGCGTTCAGGATCAGTTTAAGGCACATTCAGTTTAAGGCACGTAGCTTTTCTGGTGAAAGGCTAATTTGCCAGATAATGCACTTTCTGCAAGTCATTTATCAACGTGCCACAGAGACACAAATGTGTTTTTGTACTGGCTGAAGTTACACACGTCGTAAACTTTACTAGCTCATTCTAACATACAGAGTGATATGCTACCATTTTTGTTCAATGTGATCTATGTTGTTTTCTATTTTTCATTTTGTATGCATTATCAGGTATAAAGTATGTGTTTTTCCACATCTGCATGTCTTTCAGAAGTGGGCTGGAACTGCTCACTTGCCCTACGTTTTAGGAATCTGTGATCCTCCTTAAAGTCAGGTCTCTTTCTTCCTAGTGCAAACTGGGAAGCATTCTTCCGCCCCATTAGATTTCTTGAAATGACAAAAACAGCTGGATCTAATAGTCTTCAGCAGGCAACACTGTGTTTGGGATGTGTGTTGTGCTTTTTATGCTCTCCATTTTATAGGCTTTCACTGGTTAAATTGCAGTGAATATGGAGGAGCAGATTTTGTGAACCACCAGCAGATGTTCACTGTTGCGAGTTTTATCAGTCTCAGAGAACAGCAGGAACAGCCTATGTGCAAACCAATTTTTTTGTGATTTTGCCATCTCACACTGTTCTCACAGCACTGCCTCAGTAATGATATGATAAAGCTTGGGAGGTAAGCTTTGATTGCAGACTAGCTGCTGTGGGGATCTTCAGAAAGCCAGACCTGTAAAGTGTAGTTTGTTTTCAAAAGCCTGTGGCTGAAACAGATGGGTTAGCTGGAAATATTTCATTTATAGTAGAGACAAATGCTTGACCTCTTATTCAGGTATTAGTTGTTATGACATGGATGCTGAATGTTTAAACTATCCCACAGTTTGCTTCTTTCAGATGCAAGCTATGATAGCTTTGTGTGAAATGTTAATTTTGGGTGACCGACATGTTAGCCTGATTTTTATTTGATTTTTGTGATTTTTTTCAACACCTTTTTGGAGGTGAAAATTATCACAGAGCAGTTTCATGTAAAAAGCAAGAGTAATAGAATGTATGGTTCAAATGTATTTTTCAAATAATTAATTTAAACTTGGCCCAAGTGTATCAATGTGGTAATTTATATTCCTCTCTTGAGCTAACAAATCACTTGGTTTAAATGGTTTTGTAGTCAAATACATGTTTAGGAAGAGAAAGATCTTTAATAGTGAACCAGCCTTGCTCTGTGATCTCTGTGGGAGGAAGGTGATCTGCTGCACATGGGCTCTTCTGCCTTCGAAAAGTTAAGGGACAGTTAAGGTGAATGAAGGTGGCAAACAGAGATTTCAGTTTCAGATGTTAAAGTCTGAACTACATGGTAAGTGACTGAAAAAAGGAAGACAATACTAGGTAAATTTCACAGATGATGCTACAAAAATCTATTAGTAACAAATGTTACTTTCTTCTCTACCATACAACAAGAAAACAAGCTTGAAATATTAAAGTTCAAAAATTCTTTAGGTCATATTTGATAAAACTTGAAAACATCTACTACATTATCTAGTTCAGTTCATGCAGGATAACTCTTTGTAATGTGGTTTCCTGTGCACTACAAAACCTATTTCTAAAGCAATTGAAACTAGAATCCCTGAAAAGCAATTTTTATAGTTCCATGTCTCAGAAATTCTAGATATTTCTCGATTTCAAATATGCTAATTTATTTTTTACTTCTCTTGACTTATAGTGTTTTTTAATCTGTTCAGCAATTACTAATCTATGCAGGTTCTTGGAGTGCTTTCGACAAATATACATGTTATTACCACACTTGATTGTAGCAAGGCTAATGTATGGATCTCTCGACTCTTTCAGGGCACACATCTGATGTCAGAGATTTTGTTTGATTTTGAAAAGGAGTCAGTAAGCTCAGTAAGAATAGGTCCAAAGGATATTGATGCTTGCTATGACTTAATTTCCTAGTCTGCCTTCCACTAAGTTGTGGGTTTTTTTCCTCCCATTTCCATGGAAATTCTAATTATTTTTCAGTCTTTAAGTGAATAAAACTGAATGCAATGCAGTTTAGGGATATATTTCATACGTACATTCCGAATAACTTTACAAAATCTTAATGTGTGCTGCTTGTCCTGAGTGCCCAGTGTGTTCCTTCTGTTCCCAAATACAATCAGTGATATGTTTCACTGCTCACCACTGACTTGTGCAATGTCCTCTCTTGCTCTACCAGTGACACTTGAAGCTGCTCAGCTTCTGTTCATGAAGGAGTGTTCTCCTCTTTTCATAACACCACAGCCATTTTTAGAGATAGTGTTTACCTCTTTCTTCACTTTTTCCATTGCAAGGGATGTATCTCTCACTTGGGCCTCTTGCAGAAATAATGCTCTTGAACCTACAGATACCTTACTATTTCCAGAAGCTGAGATTCAAAGATGGGGAGTATGAGAAAGTTCACATCAGCATTGTTTCTGCTCTTCTTGTTTTGGGTAAAAATAACACCCCCTTGCCATAAGCATTTCATAAATATACAGTTTTGACTGTGCATAACAATGCCATAGTTCTGCTTTCCGTAAATCTAATTGGGAGTAAATACTCTATACATTTTATGGAAAAAGGTTTCAGCAGTGTCCTGTTTATTCAGCCGAGAATAGCAATTTCGTGGGTGAGTAATTCTAGATAGCATTTCTGTTCTCATGATGTTAGCCACGTGCTTGAAGGAGGACTGTCTCTATAGTGTCATGTAGACTTACTCCCAGAGTGATACCACCAACATTCATGTTTGCTTTACAGGTTGATGACCAAATGAAGTTGCTTCAGAACTGCTGGAGCGAACTCTTAATTCTAGATCACATTTACCGGCAAGTGGTACATGGGAAAGAAGGCTCCATCCTTTTGGTCACTGGGCAACAAGTGAGTATGTGGTCTTAGAGAAATATTGATGTCAATTTTTTATAATAATTTTCAAAATAGCAGGAATTTAACTAGGTCAGAAGCACTCCTGTGTTCTCAGAGATTCTCCACAAATAATGTAGATAAAATGACTTGCACATTCTGTTTCTAGTCTCCTGATTATGGTTAAACTTATAAAAGCAGATATAATCATAACCACTTTGCTTTTCAAATATACTTGTATACTTCAGTGATTGAAAAATAACAGATGAGAAGTGTTTCTCAAGAAGTTGTATTTCCTTGGGGCTAAATTGGTTTCTGACAACATCAACAACACTCCCAAACCTAATGCTTTAGGTTTAAGCAAGTATAGCTTATTTTCCCTTCAGAACCATGATTTACAGAAAAGAATCACTAACTGGGTCAAAAATCTAGAGAACCTGCAGCTTGCTGCCTCATAAATATCTTGCTTATAGAGACATACACACATATGTGAGAAACTGGGCAGATGAGACACCTAATCACAGGAAAAGTATTCAGTCCCTATGTAAAAGCAGATATTGTCTCAGGAGCCATCTCAGGCTATGCACCCTCCAGCTTCTGCACAGCTTTCAAAGGGTTAATTTTCTTCAGGTGTCAGATACATAAATTTCCCAAAATGCAAGAGCTATAATCTGGCAAATATTAGGAAAACAGTGAGAAAACCCCAAAAGAAATAGAAAGTTTTGTCTTCCTCATACTTTCCAAAGCACAGAGAACTTGACAGAAAAATAAGAATATTATTCCTAAGATCATTATCCTGCTTTTAACAGAAAAAAAGCAAATCACAGAATCGAAGAGAAGCAAATTGTGCCTGGGCATGTTTCTGACTCAAAATGAAAACAAATGATGGCTCATTGGTATTTAAGTAGCTGCAAACTGAACTACCTCAATTTATACACACTTGGGAAAGAGCTCCTTTTTCTGCACCATACCGTTTGTGTCTGCATGTTGTGGAATCTGCCTACAGCTTCAGTTACAGCTTTAAAACTGAAGCTATTTCTTAACACTAAGAGCAAATGTTCATAAGAATCAGAAGGAGAAATAACTGTTTTCATTTATGATTAAAATGCCTACAGAAGAAGGCAGAAATGATTCACTTGTCCTAGAAAGGAAGTGGGAAAATTCAAATTCTAGCTATGGAACTGACTCCTGCACCTTCCTGGAAAGTCACTGGCCTGTGACAGATAGCAGTGTACTCCCTAATTATATTAGCAAAAATTAGTTGCATTGCTCTTGATTTATACTGGTGCTTTTGAAAAAAATGACTGATTCCCTTTCAATTTCATCATCTGCAAAAGACAGACAATTTTTACAGCAATTACTTCATTTACCACACAGGGTGCTTGCTTATTCCTGTGTTTGTAAGGCTCTAAGTATATTGATAATTTTCTGTTCCTGAGAGAACTGCTAAATTAGCGTCTCATTTGTTAGGTGATTAGCTAGTATTTAAAGGTAGAGACTGTCCAAGTCCCACTGAAATCATTAGAGACATCTAAATACCCTTAAAATCTAGCCATTGTCCCCATTTTCCCACAGTAATAAGATTTACCTTATTAGCCACTCTTTTCTTGGAAAAAACCAAACATCTGTACATAATCTCAAGGCAAAGCAGAATGTTTCTTCACTGCTGGACAGCAGATAGCAGGATGGTTATTAAACGTACTGCTTGCAAATCAGCAGCTGGATTTGGAAGGTGTGCATTTCCAGCCAGTCTCCTAACTAAATTAAAATCTAAAGTGGACTGATTGCATCCATTTTTGCCCCAGGTTTGTAAAATAGGTTTAATACATTCTTTTTAAACCAAATTTCATTTTCCCATGCCAAAGTTTATAATTTTGAAGTAGGTACAAGGCCCCCAGAGTCTCCCATTGTCTTCTGTACTTTCCTCTTTGCGCTTAGGCTGCTTGGAGGGCAAGGAACCATATTACTAGATCATCAACAAGAACACTAAGTCAGTCCTTTTCCTTATGGATGGACTTCTTCCCATTTCATGCTTGCTAACAACTGCACAACATACTCCGTGGATCTGCCACAGATTCTCTTTGAGCATAGGGATACACTAGAACTGAAGTAAATACACAGTCTCTGGCTGCTGTTTTTGAAACTCAAATGATTCTGAAGTCTACATGTAATGCCACTGCCTTGTGCTGATTTCACTGAGCTCTGGTCACCGGCATCCTAGGGGGAAAGCCAGATTGCTTACAGCGCACCGCTCTCACTGGGCTGTGCCTGCCACACGTGCTCACAGAACAGCTGCTGATAGCTGAGCTATTGCAGAAATGCCAGTACCTGAGTTGTATGCAATTTATCATTCAAAAACGTTTACTTTAAAATACCATCTATTTAAATTATTTCCATGGGTAGAAACAATTTTTCTGAAGAACCTCTTTTTATTTAGATGGACAAAGCTGGGTGAGCTAAGCAGAAGTTTTAAAATATCTAGAATTGCCAGAGCCACAATCTTAAAATCAAGGAATAATCCAGGCTGGAAGGTATTTTAAAAAGTCACTAGTCTAACCCCCAGCTCAAACCAGGTTTCACAGGGCTTTGTCCAGTTGGGCTTTGAAAACCATTAAGGATGTAAACTGCAAAACCTTCATGCACAGCCAGCACCACTGCCTGACCATTTTCACGGGGAGAAAGTTTTTTCCTCCTTAGTTCTGCTCTGAACTCCTTTTTTCTTTTTTTCAATTTACACCCAGTGCTGGTCACTGTCCTCCTCCTTGCACCCTGATGCAAAGCACAGAGCGTTGGAGAATTTGTTAGTAAAGGCTGAGGCAAAGGCAGCACTGAGAACCTCAGCCTGGTCTCTGCTTGCTGCCACTAAATCATCATCTGAATCCAGCCCCCATCCCACGTTTTCCTTGTTCATCCCCTAACTAGCAATTTGACATCCCTTGCAGTTCCAGCTATAGCTGAACGCTTTTGCAACATCATCTCCACATGCCAGTGGACATGGACAGTGCCTCTACAATACTTGTCCCGAGCCATTCCTGGCTTCAGGTGCTGTACACTGCCTTTTACATGCTAGCTCAGTTGTTAGTTACTGTTTGACACAAGTTGACCCAGAACAACTGTTTCTTTTCCTAAGGATCAAGATGGACCGCCTTTGCAGCATCACCTCAGCCTGTTGCATTCTAAGACAAAACACCAGTTCAAATGTATTTATGAAAGGACAATTAAGACTGTGTCTGTATCCTCTGTAACAACTGTAAAATAATCCTGGAAAGCCACACTTCTAGACCCGGGGACGATGAGTCTTTGCTAGTGCACGAAGTGCTGCCTACTTTCTGGTTGCTGTCCTGATCGCTTCAGTTCCTGCAGCAGAGACAGGGAAAAACCATGCCACTATTTCATAAAAATTAATTGATTAAGGTGCGGAAAGCACTCTGACACTTCTGATGAAAAGTGCTGTAGATGTTTTTATTTTTGCTCCCAACAAAGCACTATGAGCAAAATTACAGTCAATCATCTGGCTTTCAAAGATAATAACTTTAAACTGAGGACCTGAGCTAGATTGCCAAGTTTATTACCTGAGAGATCAAGATTATTGCCACAAGTTAGTAAATTTAAAACCTCAAAAGCCTCACTACTTGCTTTCCTTAATATACCCCTCCATAAAAGCTACTCATAAACACAGTCCTTTTTACAATCACAATCAAGGTGGAAGCTGTAAGGGGGGAACTCACCATCACTTATTTAGAACACACCTGCTCCCTCCACTTAGACTGCACAGCCTCTCTTGCTCAGATACAAAAGCCAAACTTCATCCAGCTCCCCAGGGCCATACCTCTGTCAGTTCTACACTAGGTATCTAAAATGGACTAGTAGTTAGAAGCACACTTGATAATTTTCAAACACATTGGCTCAAAACCCATTACCTTAGGGCACTCCTATTGCATTTCCATACATCTGCATTTCCATCAAGCCACTGGCTTATGAGTTTTACCCAGTGTCAATCCACTGTTCCTACTTTGATCGGCAAAAAGTGCAGTCAGCAACAAAGTAGCAAGCTTTGGCCCTTGCACAAAAAGAGACTCTGTTTTATTTTGTTATTTATTTCGTTGGGGCTTCATAAATGAAGCTCTTTTGTGTGTATGTTTCAAGAGAGCACTTTTTCAGATCATTACAATTCCTCAGCAGTTCCTCAGAAACAAGTTTCTCCCTATGCTGCACACTTCATTTTCTGCACTAAGTACTGCCCCTCAGCAGTAGCAATTACCATTTCAAAAGGAAATAAAGTAGCACAAATGCATTTTACAACTCTCAAAATTTCATAATAGAAAACAGCTAAGGAGTGATTTGCAATGTAGTGGTTAATTGTAAATCATTGCAAATATGCTCTCCACACGCCGAGTTTTGTAGGCTTGCCATGTGGCACGTAATTTTAACAGACCATTTCTAATTATAGAACTGTAATTCCTCTAACTTGAGCACTTTCTTTTTGCAACTTCTATTCCAGCAATACACTGCCAGCTTCCAAAGCCCAACACACACAGGGTAGATACTAAAGCTCTGCAAAGAATATCATTGTTCATGCATTTTCATGGAACAGTCAACACACAACATCCTTCTCTGAGCAGACACGAGCTGCTGCTTTTGTTCTTACCTACACTCTATTCATTGTTGCCAAATATTCCCTCTGCTGAGCTTGGTCAAAGCCTTTCAGATTAAAAAGGCCATCCAAAAACGTGCCTAAATCTCAAGGGGTTTTTGAGATTGTTGAAACAACTGATTTAGTTGAAGCCATCACACAAATACATCTTTCCACGTGGATTTGTATTCTAGAGCATAGCACCAGAGAAGATCATAAGAGATAAAAAAGATAGTGTTGTCAAGAAAGATCACCCTTCCAGAAGTATCACTGAACTACAGAAAGTCCAAGAGCGTTAGAGGAAAGAGTGACTGCAAAGGACAAGAGAAAGGAGCTGGCAAAAAAAAAAAAAAATAGATAAGGAAACAGCTTTTTTGTTCAGCCTAAGAAAGTATTAAAAATACAAACAGTAGTCATGAGTGTAGAAAACTAGTGGATATCTAGTGGAAAGCTATTACTTCTTTTGTTTTTGGAAATTAGTACTTTTTTTTTCCCCCATTAGATTTGTCGTTGCATTCAGTGAGACTTCATAGCTGTTGCTGGAAGAAAAGAGGTTTTGGCATTTGAGGGCCAAATCTAGAAGTTCTTACCTGGGCAAATAAACACAGGATTTGATTCAGGGTGGGCACAAATGAGGTCAAGCAATCATTATTTGGATGTTCAGTGTAACATTTGCTCTCTCGCACAGCTCCTTACTGTAGTGGATTCTGCCTTATGCTTTTAAGTCCAATTCCAGTAAAAAGTCATGGAGAGGGTACCCAACATGAATCCTTGCACACCAGAACTCTTCCATTTCCCACATACTAAGTCTGTTGTGTTCATAAAAAATGCATTTCTTTTGTATTCTGTATGCACTGCTCCCATAAAGAATACAAAAGCTATTTGCCTGGAGTCTGGAAGCATTCCTTCAAGCCTGCTAGTTCTCCTAGTGAGCCCCATACTAGTGAATTAATTTGTCACCATAAACTCGTGTACAATCCCATATTTGATTTTAAGTTTGCTCAGCACGAGAGGCAAGTTGTTCAGAAACCCAGCTCAAAGAAGGAAGCACCACATGAGTCTGTCCCAACTGCCTCTTGGAGCAGTGATACTGATGGGATTCAAAGCTAGCACATCCAGTCTTTCATTGATGGGAAAGGATTGAAACTAATAGAGTAGAAATTTGTGTAAAATCAGAGGCTAATAAGGGGGAATGAACTTGCATGGTTAAAAGTTCCTGAAGAAACAGTCTGAGTTAGCATGGCCTTTGAGATGTTACCCAAACATTCACAAAAAAATTTCCAGTGATGGTCTGTCTTCAGATGAAGTTTATTGAGTATTTAAATTCAGGAGTGATTTCATCTCATCTCTAAACAAAAACCACAAAAGTGCATTACAACACTTTGGTAAAGAAATGGATTCTGTTGTACTCTAGGCTTTGCTATGTTCAGCACATTACTTCAGCATCTTCGTAGTAAACAGAAGAACTCAATAGTCACCACTGCTAGAGTGGAAAAACTAGTGGCAGTGATGAAAATAGCTATCTGAAAGAAACCTAACAATACTTTCATTATTATGTGTTTTGTAACATAAATATATCTACTATGAATGAATCTATATATTACCAACTACAGGGCATAGAAATGTTCCAGTCTTAATGTATGAGTTTTTCTGAAACTCAGTTAGAAAAAGTAAATGCAGTACTTTGGAGTGCTACTATTTGCATATTATAGCTAATTATCAAGCACAATAACATCATCCTAGGGGAAAGGTGCACTGGCAACTTAATTCATTATCTTCTATTATTGTGTATCATGTTAAAATGACAAGCATCTTATGCTGCATAAGTCAACACAATTTTAATTAATATATCCAAAGCTGATAACCAGTAGATACAAGCATATCTGCTGATTTTGTGTGTTCTGAGTCCTCCTCAATTTTTGTTTCAAGGTGCTTCTTCAAACTGTTTTCCATATTTACTTAGAAACGTTAACAGAAATAATTTTTTTTAACGAAAGTATTAATTATATGAAAAGCTCAAAATTAATTTAATAACCACCACAGTTGCTACTGAAATGTATTATTCAGGAAACAGTGGAAAGGAAATTATGGTTGTGATAGTAAATTGACTTGTTTGCTATATACTGTGCTGGATGTATCCTTTTGAGAGTAAGACTCATCTGCCCACATACCATACACTGGAGCCAGCTCACAGGCTCTCAGCAGGGTCAGCACTTCAAAACCCGGGGCAGGTCATTGTGGGGAACAACCTGGGTTTTCAGTGCAGTTTGTAGCCGAGGAGGGAGCAGTGGGAGACCAGCGCCCCAGCAGCAGCCACATGTGCCGGCCAGGGCTGCAGTGGGTACAGCAGGGAGGAGCAGGATGATCCCTTTGCCGCACCCAGGCACCCACTGCCTCCTTTGCCTTCATGCCCCAAACATGCAGTAGTCTTAATTTACTA
This sequence comes from Xenops minutus, assembly GCA_035221455.1. Classification (NCBI taxonomy): domain Eukaryota; kingdom Metazoa; phylum Chordata; class Aves; order Passeriformes; family Furnariidae; genus Xenops; species Xenops minutus. Next base: position 21,519,804 of record JAWWEE010000004.1, on the reverse strand, counting down.
AATTAAATATGAAATCAATCTTTCATTAGCTCGAACTGCCTTAGTCTGCTAGAACGTTCATTCATTATACAGGTACTGTATTGAGCCACAGCAGGGGCTTTATTCCTTAGGTATACAGTTCCTTTCTGGCTGAAAGGAATGGCATTCAGGGATAGTCAGTACCTGGTAACAGCCATCAACAAGTAAAATCACTCTAAACTTGTATTCTTGAGACTACTTCAAACTTGCTGAAGGGATGAAAGGGATGATAGAGTTCTACACAATATTTCCACATGACCCCACACTTATAATCTAGAAATGAAACACTGTTTAATTTTAGTATTTTAATTCCACAATTAAGTGCTAGACTCCATTTTGTGAGCATAGAGAGGAGTTGATACCAGAGGCCACCACCTGATTCCACCAGAAAAGTTACCATCTGAGCCCAGTGAAAGCAGGGATTTGTCTTCAAGAATCACTCATTACGATGATAAATCATGTGCAAAACAAAAAACCACAGGTGCTCACTGCCTTTTTGGCCTTCAGCCACAGTATTTATTTAGCCCAGGGTGATGGGCTAAATAGGAGGAATTCACACTTCTGTTTTGTCTGTGCAGCATTTACACCCAGCTTTTTCCTTCCCAATTAGATTGTGTGTAAGCTTCACCAAAGCTTCTGTTCTCAAAAATGCCAGTCAACATACCATCTTCAACATCAAAATCAGCTGTGAAGTGCAACAGTATTAATTGGGAAGCAAGAACAATTTCTTTCAGTTGTGGATTTGATTTTACCAAATGAAATCAATGGTACAATATAAAGTAAATGCTAATACTTCATATGCAATTGAGCATTTTACACAAGATCCAAGCTGATTTAATCTTTGTCTTTCAAAAGTGCTTTTAATCATGAATTGGAAGGTATAAGATACCTTTTAGTATCAATTTCTGCATACAGGACCCAGCAAGCAGGACAGCGTAATCTTTAATGTGACCATTTTTTCAGAATAGACATTAACTGAGGCTTTTTCATGCACAGTTGCTTTTGTATAAACTGATTGACACCTTTGGGGGTCGTCTTTCCACTGACTCATAATTTTGCTCACTCTTGAAAAAAGCCTTCTGCACACCTAGTATTCTCTAGTTAAAGCTGAAAATTCAACTCATCATATTTACACAATTAAAAAAAAAATCCATTCTGCGTTGTTTTTAATTGCAAATCCTACTCAAGGGACCAATTCTCCTGCTTAGGAGGCAGCCCTGTGCCTTCTACTAGAGAACCAACTGCAGTCAATTATGGTAATGAAATGTCAATAAATATAAAAATTTAATACAGCCTGTTCCTGGTGAGTGGCAGATGAGGACTTGCCTCCCAGACAAATTTGCTGGTGCTGCAAATATTAAATGCACCTGAAAGAGTAGCAGGTTGCCTGAGAGCTCTCCAGTAGAGGGACGGTGGGAGATCCAGGCATCTACTGGGTTTTTCCATTATGGCATAATCGCTGCACTAAGGCCACTGATATTCATGACATTCAGACATCTCAACTTCTTATTATGAACTGAGTAGCGTATTTTCCCCACAAACTGGAACCTCAGTGAGGGATCTTGAGCTTTTCTTCCCCTCTTAACAATTACAAAAGGGAAATTAAGTTGTGAAATTTCATCTTTCTATGTGACCAGTTTCTCGATGTGAATCATGTCACTATATTAAACTGCTCTTTCAGTAAAAAGTATTTCAGGTACATTACTCTATTTTTTCTTATTATTTATATACTTATTTATATGCACAAAAGTATTTATAAATTTGTCTATATAAAGAGAGGTAAATAGGAGATTAACCAGAAAGTAGTTTTTGAAAGACATTTTGGCCAGGATTTCCAAAGATCAGGTCCTAATTTTGCCACAGATTTCTTTGGCCCTGAATAAGTTTTAATGTCACTACTTCAAATTTACCCAGGTGTAAAAGAGAGCAATAAAACCTACCTCACAGGATACTTAAGCATAATCCACTGGCTTAATTGAAACATAATTACAACTTTAACTGCTCCAACTCTACACCATATGAGTATTCTTAACCTCCATACAAAAAGGGTAACTTCATTTTTCTTGTGCAGTTGCCTTCAGTCAGTTTCTTGGGAGCGGTAAGAGTACATATAAATGAAATATCTTATTAAAAGTCAGTAGCCTATTGATTATATTAAGGTCATTACTAGGAAAAGCTATTTTTATTTTCTTTTAGGCATCTTTCTGTCTTTCCTGGCTGAAATTTTGTCAGGTTAAAAGTATTACAGGGTTTTTTATTGTTTTACTGCTGTTTATACTTGCAGAAAATCAATTCAATAGTTTCAAAATTTAAAAAAATAATAATTTCAAAATACATGTTTCTTAACAGTTTTGGTAGGTGGGGTTTTTTGTTTGTTTGGAGTTTATTGTTTGTTTGTTTTAAATAGATTTTAAGCGACCAGAGCTTGGAAAAACAAAACTTTGTGGCATTGGTCTGTTTCCTTTGGTGATACTTGTCCTTTCTTTATTAACAACGTTATTATGGGAGACCCTAAAGATGGGATAAGAGCATTGATAAGAGTTAAACAAATCACTAACCCAAGGTGTACACTGTGTTTAGTCTTAATTTACAGCCAGACTTCACTTACACGTGCTTACATGAAGTATGGAGCAATTTCTCTGGTGTTGTGGAGGCTCCTAAAGGAGAAAGGTGTTGGTAGTATTAGAACACCCAGGCAAGAAAAATGTATTTTGAAAATGTGTCACTGACCCATTTGTATCTCAGCCAGTTGGCCAGGAGTGGTTCCTCATGGGAGCAAGCAGCACACCAGGCCATTACCATGGGACACTGGCACTTCTATGGGGTATCTGGACTCTGGTGAAAAGTGTTCTGAGCATTTCAGCTGCAGCAGCTGCTCAGCTCCCCTCAGTTCTCATGGCCCAGTTACACCCTGCTCCATCCTGCACCACTGCCAGGTCTCACAGTCACCAGTCCTGTCTCGGAGCCAGCTCACCCCAGCCCCTGCCCTGCACCCTCACATCACAGCCAGTCCTGTAGGCTGTGGCACCCTTCTCCATTGGTCACCATCCCATGACAAAGGGAGTGTGTGCACATCTTCACAGTGACAGGGGCTGGTACAGCCATCTGCATGGAAACATCCCCTTAATGGGACTGGAGTTAGCTGGGAAAGTTTCAACATCCAGCCTTGGGGAGGTTGCCTGAGGTTCAAGGATCACCAAGGCATGTGTCAGCTATGCCAGGCTTTAAGTATACTGTGCTTGTGAATATTACCTTCTTTAATATGATGTAATAATTCCAGCTTTCCATTGGATCTCTGTATACAAGTGTCTCGGAAAGCTAACAAACAGCTCAGCCTGCCCTAAGAACAAACGGGCAGCATGACAAGGGCAGAGGACCCCAGAGCCATCCCTCTTGTTTCTGTCCCCCAGGGAAAGCAGCTTTGTGTGCTGTAGTTGCTGCCTGGGACAATGTGAGTGCAGCTGGCCTGTGTCACACACCTGCCAGCAGCTCCTGCTCCCTTAGCAGGGCAGGAATTGCCAGAATAAGTGCATTCAAATCAACTCCAACAAATACCAGGATTTTGTGTAGCTAAGGAGAACAGAAACCACCCGCACAATACTGCAGTTTCCTGTGGGAATATACCGACATTTCTGGGCTTGAATAGAGGTTTCTGGCCGAGTTATGGACACTGGTCCGTTTCCCACTAAGATCATTATGTCTCTCTGGACTAATATACCCAGTGTAGGCACGAAACTCACTTCATCAGTCTTTCTTCACGAGATCTTACAATTGCAATGAGAACAAAAGACACCAATTGAATGAAACAGAGATGGGGACAACTACCAGTATCATAAACAGTTCTCATATAAACAGCTTCTAAAAAAAAAAAGCTGACAGGCAAACCAGCACTCACAGTGATGTGGCATACCATTAAGATACACAGTTTAGTATTACTTTCAATATATACCATTGTGCTAAAGTTGGTTTATATATAAAATCATCTTGACTTGATAACATCATGAAATTGAGAATGATTCCTTTACCCAGGTGTATCTCAGCTGCACACAACTGCTTGAAACATCCTAAAGTAGTTCCGTGTGCATGACAAACAGACAGGAATACAATTCTCTTTTACAGGTGGACTATTCCATAATAACATCCCAAGCTGGAGCCACCCTCAACAATCTTATGAGCCATGCACAAGAACTTGTAGCAAAGCTTCGTTCCCTGCAGTTTGATCTACGAGAATTTGTATGTCTCAAATTCCTGGTGCTGTTTAGTTTAGGTAGGTACATTCTAATCTTCATACTTAATGGTGTTATTGTTTGGGCTTTTTTCAAACATGGAAAATATTTTGCTTTTCTTAATTTTTTCATGAAACATTTTGAAATATATTTAATGAGTTTCACAGTAATCTGAGGATTATTTTTAATTATCGGTTGCAGGGAAATTATGTGTAAGTATTAAAAACGTGTTTCTATAGAAGTGACTCTTAAAACCGATGGAATTTAATAGAGTATTACAAACTTTCCGTATTTCTCTATGTGATTACTGAATTTTCCAGAACTAGGAGAAAATTCTATTAGACATTCTAGAGAACAGTGGAAAATACAGGTTGTCATGTTCTTCTATGATATTGAATACAGTTATGTAAAGCAGATGGAGTGGGGTTATGGTTGAAATTTTCCTCTTTTTCAAAGGCATCTGTGGTAAGTATAAACAATCTTCTTTGCATATGATGGTTGCCACATTGTAACCCATAAATCAGGAATGTATCTCATAGTTTTTTAGAAAGTGAAAGGAACTCCTAAAGTGCAAATTAATGATAATAGCTTTATGACAGATCTGGCTAAGAAATAACCTTTAAAGGGAAGATTGTTTTGTACTAGTGGAGAGAACAGAATGGGAAAGATACCTATGCAAGACAAATTCGTTAAACCAGTGCCCTCCAATAAATCAGTCAAGAAAAATCACTGGTGCCAGGAATAAAAAAGGGCTTAGGGAGATGGATTCTTATTGACTTCATAGGAGGAGATTTTTCTGCCTGTCCTCTCTTTCAGGTTTGCACTTTGTTGACTTAATAAAGCTGGTCTAAATGAACTTTGCCCAAGTGAATTTTTGTTTACAGGCAGACATTTGAAAGGAGAGACTTAAAAACATAAATAAGGTCAGACCCAGCCATACCTCCATAGCAAAAACTCCTGTTTTACTGAAAAGGTGTTTTTGTCACAAAGAGAGTGAACAGGTAAGCCAAGCACAGCAATGAAAGAGATGTCAGCAGAGGTGACATTTAGTAATGCTTTTCTTTAATTTTCAGTTTAAAAAAAAAATTTTCTGTAAGGGAATAAAATTCTAAAAATAAATTATTATAACACAATTGCAAGTAAATTAAAAGGAACAGGAAAGTTTAGGTCACACTGTAGAACATCAATTACAACCTTAAATATGTCCCTCTGTGGTGTTACAGAATTTGAACCTGCTTGAGAAGATTTTAGATTAAGCTTTCTATAAAAGCACAGAGCATTAAAGACCAATAATTCAGAGGTGCAGGACACAGAATATATAGCAAATAAAAAAGTAGTATTTTACAAATTAGAATTAATTGAGAATGATGTTAACAGAATTGACCATCATGAAGTATGTCCATTTTGAATCCTAGGAAGAGATGATGGATTTCCCTGGTAACTATTAAAATTTTGTACTCAGAGCTTCATTGCCTTCCATATCTTAAATTCAGAGAAGCAAAAGCAAACCATCTGTTGCAGAAATTATGTTTTATGAGTTAATCTGATGAATGACAAGAATTTATATTTCCTAATAAGTAGGTTTTTCAGTCATTATACAGTAGCTCAGAAATATCTATAGAGCCTGTAGTTTTCTTCAGAAAAAATACTTAGAGAATTCATTTCAGTTCAAAGTGTTTTAAATTAGCTGAATAAGTGAAGTGCATTTTCTCACATTTATGTGGCCTTTTTGTTTGATTATTTTCATCAGCTGTTCTAGTACTTTGCATTGATTTAGAAATGGTATTCACCCCTTTAGCTCTTCTTATTCTGCCAGGTACTGTGCTCAGCTTCTGAAGCAGTTGGGCAGGAATACCCTGCAAGCTTGTACTGAGCCAGGTCATCCAGTTTTTCTCTATGCTGCTATAAAAAAGAGCTTATTTTGCTTCTAAGAGGAACCTTGTTGTCACATCACTTGCATATTAAAGTGCTGTAGCTAAGAAGGGTTCAACAACTTTGAAACTGATTAGTTCATTATTTAGCATACTGCAGAATTCCACTTGCTAATAGTCAGAGCTAGATGTTATTCTGGAAAAAGTAAAATGTAAAGATGTTACCACTTAACCCACAGGACAGAAGGAAATATTTAATGAAAACGATGACAAAAGTGAAGTGAAAACCACAGATGCCCTTTCCAGCTAAGTACTTAAGTTTGTGCCCAAAAGAATTAATTAATCATCTAGCTGAAATTAATAAGCTGCTTCACATCCTAAGAGTGAGTCAGATTTTAAAAGACATTAAAATGTCTAACAACACTGGTAGGCATTCAGCAGGGTTGTCAAAACTAGCTAAGCATCAAATTCTACATAAATAACTGGGAGCAATTATTGTACTTAAGTATCTAGGTGCATTTGGCACATATCTACATCTCTTAGGTATCTCAACAGAAAACTGGTCTTAATGCCAAAAATATATCAGTCAGTCAAAAAAATATTTCAAAAACCTCAGCTGTAAATCTGGCCCTGAAATGTTTAATGGAATAAAAAGTGCTTCAAGATATACCAGCCTTTTTACATTACTAAGGATGTGCACACCAGTGTTAACCAAACCAATAAAACCTTATACTAATGTTCTGTAATACAGTGCTTGACTGAAAAATAAATGTCTAATATAAAGCCTCTCAAAGGCAATATGAAGTCAATAATCCATAGAATTAATTTATTGAGAAGAAACTGTTTGGCTTTTTATAACCATATAGATATGAGGCCGCCTTGTGAAACTGTTTGTTATTCATGGCTCTACCGTGTTTTCTGTCTCTTCACAAGACAGCAAACTCCTTTAGGGCAAAGAACCTGGTCTCTGCTGGTTTTCTTAACATTTCACAAGGGATTATCTTAGGAAACTAACAGTAAAATAATGTTCAAAACCCAAAGCACTTAGAGTAACTTTTCAAAATAGAATTAAATCGTATCAGTTTTGCTTGCTAGATTTTAAATGAGAGGGAGAATTGTCCATTATCTCCTTGTGAGAAGTTTCAAAGCGTTTATACAGGAAAATCCTTTTGATTTTTGGCAGCATTAAAGAAGATGCTGTTGAAGCTTAGACAGGTGCGTATTTTTTGTAGCCTTCGTGGACAGCACAACTGTCCCTCAGTCAAAGTGCACGTACCCATTTCAGGGAGCATACCCCGAGGCACAGGAGCTCAGCTCCTCTCTCCACTGGGCCATCTAGTCTGCCTGGGCCCATCTCGCCAATGCTGTCAAGCAGATAATGGTACAATTGACTCATCAACTATTCAATAAGCCAGAATAATTTGGTAACTAGTCTCTTAAGTGTAACATCTCTTTAGTTTAGTGCTCTGGAGCATTTATATATCTAGAGCTATCTAGAGCTACCTCCTCATTACACATAAACAAACATATGTTCTTTTTCTTTCTCACTGTACATCAGAACAGAATTACACAAATCAACCAGTCTGACACCTGAGATCACAGTAAAGCAAATAGAAACAGGCCTTCTGATCAAAATTGCCCTTTATAGTTTCAGTTGTGTAACCTGGTACAACTGCTAAGCCATCTTCTAGTCACTTCTTCCTCTCTTTGATCCCTGATGGACATGTCTGAACTCTGTACCAATATCTGTCTTTGCTGCAAATTATACACCAGATGCTGATTGAATGTTTTATTTGAAGATGAACTGGACTGCTAAAGCCAAAGCACATTATTGCAAAGAAGCAATCTATCTACCAGCATGATTAATTTCAAAGAAGTCTTCTGTTTGGGTGGCCTAGAAATAGCATTTTCTCTTATCAATCTCCATTTCAATTATATTGAGCTCTGAAGTAAACCAGAACATCAGTTCTGATTGCAGTTATCCTTGCCAACCTTTCTTTGACTGAGATTTGACTGAATTTCTGTGATTTCACATATAGAGGTATTCTCCCCTTAATTCCAACTAAGGGAATGAAGATAAATCAACATATCAAACGACAATTTAATTCAGGTATGTCCGCCAATTTTTTTCAAATTTGAAGATAGGTGGGTAAAAAAAAAAAATCAGTAGCTCAAGAGATATCCAAATGTGGATGTCTACACTACTTAGTTGCACCTGACAGGTTTCTTCCAAGCAAAATGAACGAAGATGGAGCCACAATAACTCAGCAACTGTAATAACAAAAGTTGATGGGCCAGACACAAGTTGCAAAACTGGGAAAGAATAAAGAAATCTTTGACAGACTTAAGTGTTAAACCTACTTTTAACTCAATGAACTCATGTCAAACACATGGAAAGGAACCTCTGAGAAATATGCTGATCACATAGTTGTGTAGCTGTTTATCAGATTTACCACCAAATGACAACAAACATCTCTAGCTTTCTGAAAGTGGACCAAATTGAGGATAATGGGATTTCTTTACCCTAATTGCAGGGTAATAATACACCTAATTTTTCTATGGCATATAACCAGTATAGCCCACAGCAAACATCATTAAAAAAACTAAATGCAAATGATTTCTTTAATAACTGCTGGTTTGAATCAAAATACATTAAAGATAGAAAAAGCAAGTGTGTCAGTTTATCAGCCTCTTTGAATTTTCATTACTACATTTGACAGTAGTTTGGAAACTCTGTTCTTTCTTTTTCATACATCAGAATTAGAAAAAACCCCAAACAAATAAATAAAAACTAACAACAAATATACCCCTCATGTGCTGCAGAATTCTCATTCTGGGGCTGAAATAGATTCAGGTGCTCCACTAGACTGAAATTTTGACCTCACTAAAGCCAAAAAGAATTCCACACTATTTATACTGGAGGCAAAATTTGTTTTCTTTCAGAGAATAAAGTTCAGAACAAATTTTCAGTAACTGTGTTTGATAAACAACTAAATTTAAATTATGCTTGAAGAAGCAAATGAGTGTCTTAAATGGAATATTTTCTGTCATCTTCATTTTACCATCCAGTAGCTTTACAGACTGGTCACTTAACCAGAAATCAGCCATTGTTTTCTTTTTATCAAAACTTCCCATTTGTTCTGCTAGTTTTTATTAGCTGAACTCAGCAAGGATGATTTGTCAAACCTCCCATCAGAGCAGTTTGTAAAGTGAAATGCCAATAGGAAGAAAGTTAGACATCATTTGACCCATGTCCAGGCACTTGTCCAGCTGTGGAGCTAAATGCTAGACCAGGCAGCAGCTGACTGGTACTGCTCCCTTATCACTGTCAGGACACAGATAGATGTACTTCATTTAAGAAATGAAGGCTTTATCAATGGACAAATAATTGCAGAGCCACTATTGATCTCATATCTCACTTAACATAAGACAAGAGCATCCAGTAAAAATAGTAAACATTTAACCATAGTGGTCATCAAACAATGGGCTCTTGCTTAAACAAAACACAAAAATGAGAAGAAGAAGGGAAAAAAAAAAAAAAAACTGAAATAAAAGAACTCATTTTTTTAACAAACCACAGCCTTACTGAAGGGTTCAGCAGAAATCCATCTGGATCTGCAACACTCCATTCTCATTTCTGTTAAAATGAGAAGAATATTAGCAAATTAATCTTTCCTTGCCTTTAGTCTCCCTAAATTGGCAGAGCTGAGATGGAAGGAGGTATTTGAGGTCCTGGGCTCTGCTATTTGCATTTTTAGAAAAGAAATGTGCTGAGATCTTCATAGAGATGAAACAGGCTGAAATGAAGCATTTTCAAGGCAGACTCTACCCCCACCACTCACAGGACTAAAAGGAGCTTCCTACAAACATGCACTCGAGGAGCAGCAGCACAAAGCCTGCCTGTGCTCCATTTCACCTGGTTGCAGTAACTGACATCAATGCAGTTACACAACAATCTGGAGCTGAAAAAAAACTACTCCCAAACGTTTTAGATCAGCCATTGCACTTCTTTATGAACTTTATGTAGGGACATTGTTCTGTTCATTGTTAGATTTACAGACCAGCAGAATCTCTGACTCAGTGAGATTGCAATCTAAATACATAGAAAGGATAACACAAAATGCAGCAGGAAACATGATGAAACATGAGGCTGTAGATATTTTCACTTTCACAGTTCTTGCTGAGCATTTAATTTGTGGTATCATGTATGCAGATAGGAAAATAAGAGTATAAGCATCAACTGGAAGTAATATAATAGGGAATATTGACTAAATTTTTGTAGTACTTACGATTTCTAAGAGCGCACAAACAAAAATAACAGGAGAATGAAATGAAGGAACTAGTGGAGCAGGAGGTTTTATCAGACCAAAAGGAAAATAGGAAACAAGACTGGAAAATTAGACAAGAACCAATTCATGCAGGATTATAGATAACTAAGTGTAACACAGATATAAAGGTATACCCTAGCAAATTTTGCATGTAGATCTTTATTGCAGATAAAGATTAGGTAGGTGCTGTGAAGTGAAAAGTATTGCATGACAGTCTTCCTTGGCAGCCAATGCAAGCCAGTAATGAAACACTTAGCCAGGGGTGGACTTCTCATCACAAATGTGTCCACTTCCACTCACAGTGACAAACAGTACTTAGGGATTAATGCAGTCTTCTTCATTAGCTGGTTTTACTTTTAGTAGTTGGTAAATATAACAACTATTTTTGCACCTCTTTTTATATGTATGTTATTTATAATACAGACATATAATTAGGCTGTTATTATGAGGTGGTTTTATTAAATCCACTGGCAGTCTTCCTACATTCATCCATTCTGTTACCCAGTTGCACCTGGTAAACACTGGTAAACAAGCAGTTGAGAGATACTGTACAATCAGTATTCCAACAGGGCTTTTAGGCTTCCCCACATTACATCTGAATTTAGAAAAATTCTTACTGCACACTCGTCAGATTCAGGCTCTTATCACAACCCTAATGTCCAACTACAGTAAGCACTGGAGGTAATGCTGGCAAAGAAACACTTCCTAAACTTCATGTAATCATTTGGAATTCAGGAAGGATCGATTAGTATTCAGGAGATGTGACTGCTCAATATTTATACCATAGAGACTTGGCAGAAGCAAATAATGGCACATAAAGCTGATGCTTGTCTTAATTAAATGCAGTATAATAGGTGTTGGGGATATTTTTTTAGTGAAGAGAGCAGTTTAGCAATGACCAGATATAACTCATTCTGAAGTTCAGAGTTTAAAACTAATCAATATGTATTTATAACAAGGGAGGAACTAAATATCATTTATTATTACCTGACAGCTGACTAATAGATAAAACCAAGATTTATTTAAGTACTTTTTCCACACACTAATTTCTGACAAAAAAATTGCTCTGTTGGATTCTTGATTTTTTTTTTTTTCTGTACTTACAGTATTTCAAATAGACTTTTTGAAATGGCTGTCTCATCTGCAGAGTGCCTGGAAATGAAACCAAAGAACATACATAGAATGAGACATCTAGCTAGGGTGATCCTTTCACTGTGACAAATTTATTTATAGGAACATTTCCTAATTTTATTATAAGGAATCATTAATGGCAAGTGACATTTTTAAATGCTCCTTTAAAGTATACAGTCTACATATGTGGTGAGGATGAACAAGTGTTGACTGGCAGACAATGTAAGGATGACAGGCACAGTCCTAGCACACCTATAGCCCAGGCTTGTCTGAGATGTCACAATGAAGTTTTGAAAGGGAATATGAAGAATGTGGATAAATAGATCTGGCTTATTAAGCATGAGTGGCAGAGGGGAAAAAGCAGAAAAGTACTTGGTCTGGAAAGGTGGTGGGTGGGAAATGGAGATGGCATTGCGGGCAAGTCAGAGGCAGGATGACTGATGATATGTAAGGCAGGAACAGCTAAAAGACCTTGAAAGTTAACACAATTTATGTCTGATGTAGCAGGGGAAAGGAAATATGCCAAAAGACAGGCAAGCAATGAGATTGGAAGGGTACCTTGGCAGCACCATTTGCCAAGGCCAAAGGATGAAATGCTGTGGTCACTGAGATATAATATGATGAAAAAATGTAGTATTTGTTAGAAATCTAATCAAGTAAACAATGCCCCCTGAGTACATCCCATGGAAGACAATGAGAACACATTTGCAGGATTAGCTCTGTAATATTCATTTGGGATAAATTGTATTAGAAATATAAATATTTAAGGGTGAAGATCATGATCTTTTGGAAGATCCCATCTCTGGCTATAATGGAGGCTCTGCTTCTCAAAATCTGAATTCAAGATAATGCCTCTCTTAATTATTATGATACACCTGAGTCAAAAGCTACATACTTGATGCCCATCTGCTGGAGGAAAACTGATGGCTTGCATTGAGTAGAAGGCTGAAAGAGGTAACAATGATGATTTTAGGGGTTCTTTCTTGCCCCCAAGAAAATTTTATGGTCAAGAATTTGAAATTTTCCATGAGTCTCCTGACTGCAGTTTTTACTGACATTTCTTCATTTGACAAACTTTAATTTGATAACTTTGAATCCGAACAGTTGTCAGTAGTCTTATATAGTCCCTCACTGTTTTGTGTTCCACACTGAACTCTGGTTACATCTCTTACTAGAGATGATTAGGGCCAGCAGAAGACCTAAATAGCCAGGCTGCTCCTGGAACATTTAGCTCTCCCCTGGATCTCAAGCAAAGCAGCCAGGCTCCTCCACTCTGCCACTAGAAGAGCTATTTCACTTTTATCCTTTAACCCCCTGGGACAGTAAAGCAAATGAATATGGACAAAACCTCATTTCTGAATAATCTCATGAGAGGCATTCTCCTTTCATGGAGGCAGCGTTGCCCAACAGAGAAATCAACCCTTTTGTTTCTGGCTCCATTACTTTGAAGTCTCTTAAATGATATCTCAACCACACAATCTGGTAAACTAAAACAGTAGTTATCTGTCTTTGTAAATAATGGTGAAATCCAGAGTATTAAAGATACTATGTAAGGTAGGGACAGACTGAAACAACACTGTTTGAAATATCTACAGATACCATAACAAAGACCATTGTTAGCAGAAATCTGATTTAAAATATCTTGAATAGATTTTGAGCAAATTTGATCGCTTCCTCAACATGAAAGCAGTTCCTTGCTGTATTTTCCTATTAGCTTAGAGTCTAAAACTTTGCAAAAAAATATTTGAAAATTCATCTTCTGAGGGACTAGTTTTAGAAGTGAATTTTAGCACTTTAGCACATGCAGGACAAAGTGGATTTTCTTTTGCCCTGTTCTTTTATTTATTTGCTTTTTCTGACTTCTTTATAGAGAAACAAAAGCAAAGGCATACTCCTTTCACTTTGTCTGTCAAAACCCATAGCAAAGCCAGACAATTAAAAATCAGACTTTAAATTTCTTGTAGATGCTAAATTATGGTGTATGGAGTGATGTCTTTGATAAACAATGTTCTGCTCCTGAGAACACCTTTTCAGAGCTGACAGGTTTTAGTCCAGCCTCCCATGTAGGTTCCACACCTGTGCAAGCAGTATTAAAGTAGGATAGTGTCTATCTTACAGGTATCTATCTTGATGAAATCTCCAATCAAGTATTTTTTGTGAAAAAAAAGCACATAATATAAAAGGAATAAGATTCAAATGCTGGTGTTATAAGATACAGCTCAGAATTAAACCAGTATTTTTTAATAAATAAAACTTTAATTATTCATCTCAGCCCTGGGTGTAGGAGTAGTGAATGTTAAAATTCTTGCAGGAATTCCAGAGATAGCCTTCTTTTTCATGGCTGGTGGAGTTTGTTAAACAAACTACACTAAATAATAGAGGAGAGTTAATAATCACTGTTGATTTGTCCTGATTTAATTTCATTAAATGCAGTGAGTGTTGCAAATTCATACCTCATGTAGCTGTTGAGTACGATGGCATTATCTGAGGCATGAATTTGATTCCATCTAATCATTTCTGGGTTATGTTGTCTGCTTGTCTGACAGCTGCAAGCCATGGAAATGAGATTTTCAGCAAGTACTTTTTCTTTTCATGTTGGTTTTTTTTCCAAAATGCATATTTAACAAGGTTTTGAAATAACAATAGGATTAGATGCTTGAGAGAAAATTAGGTCATATATTTGTTAGATACAAATCTCGCAAGTAATTAGAAACACGGGTATCAAACAATATTTGTATTCTGTACTGTTGCCTTTGTATGGAGACAGTGGGGATTTCAGAGTAACCCAATCAATGTGCTCTGCACTTTTTTGCTCTCTAATATGTTTACAGAATACTAGTAAGCATGGCTTTTAAACAGCTCCTGAAATGGGGGAAAATTACGTGCATATAACCCACTTTTACAGGTGTCTCTACTTTTGGAATACTTTTACAGTTTCTGTCCTGTTCTGGGTTTTAATATACATTTTAGATATTTAAGGCACAAGTTTAAATATAATATACATGCAACAGAGGAAATACAGTGCTACATAGAATCTTTTTAGCTGCTCTTGGCTGAAAAGTTTAATATCAGTGACTACTTTTGTTAATCAAGTTTCCCAGCATAATATGGGAACAAATGGCTTTGTATTAAAATACGGATAAGTGAATGAACATCCTTGATCTCGGAGCCAGAAATACCACCCTGTAGTCTCAATCTGAACACGTGCTCAGATGTTTCACAGAATGAGGAACTTGCTGAAGGAACACAATGACTAATTCACTTTGCAGTAGTAACAGACAACTTATGAAATACTTCTAAAACCAGAATATATAGACTAAAAACTACCTCTCATGTATTTCTAGTTAAAAACACACACTGCAGAGGCTCTTACCTGCAAGTTTATATCTGCGTGAGTGCCAGCCATTTACTGGAGGTGCACTGCAAACTATGCCAAATTTCCCTTTTTCTCTCATCCCTTTGCTGCTTGTGCAAGATTGAACACTGGAAGAGAAACAAAAGCAAGGCTGTCTCTGAGGGCATTAAAAGAAAGAGGTGAAATACTGTAAAGCACGATGAAAAGAAGTCACAGGAGAATTAAACAGGAGGTCAGGGGAAAACAAGGATCTGTGAGAGTGATGGGAGAAGAGTCCATCTGGGCAGAGCAGGAATCAGGAGCAGTTGATGAAGAAAAGGGACAGCAGTGGTGTGGATCAGAGGAACAGAGACTGGAGGGCTTGAAACGCGAGTCACAAAAACAGGGGGAAGAGGCCAAGAAGGAATGAGAAACCATGGAACTGCTATCAAAGCCAAGCCAGGGGTGGAAAGGGAGGAGTCAGAAGCAATGAGGAAAGAAACAATTAAGGAAAATTGAGAACCAAACTTTATAGCCCAGCCTTGAATGCAGCTGGAATCATGAATTGCGAGACAGAAGGGGACAGTGCAGAAACTCTTTCCCAAATTCATGACTTGGAGTGTGTCCCAGGAAAGGGGAGCAGGATGAAAAATGCAACTCCTTAGGCTTTGGAAAAGCTGCTACCAAGACTGGATGAACCTCTCAGAGCAGGAGTTTCCAGTATTGCTCTGTACAGAGCCATTGAGCATGTGACAAACAGAAAGAGTAAGCCTCAAAACAGTCCATGTGGCTTACAAAAATTTAATTTACACATGGCTATCATAGTAAGGATATTTTAAGGGTTCTTCTTGATAAGATTATTCAAAGGCTAATAAGGAAAATCATACATTTAATATCATCCTCGGTACTGAGAGGGTTTTATGTGCATTAGAATTGTATTGTGCAACACCTCTGCTTGCCAAGTGAAGGAACGTCTTGTCTCAGCAAAGAGAAAGATTTCAGCATCAGAATGGGGAATGACACCACAACAGCACTTTGCTTCTCCAACACCAAAATATGTAACAGAGATCAGTGAACTGCTTGGGACAAGATAGACGATGCTATCCTGTCTTTCCCCAGGGCAAAACCCATTGCCCAAGGAGAGCAAATACACTGTACTTTAAGCTCAGTCTGAGGCAGGCTGGATGCGTGGTAACTTGAGAAAGTCCTTTTTTCTCATCTAAGACCATCTCTTCTGAGACAGATTTGTCTTTACAGAAGGGAGTCATCAGCAAGGTTGAAATGGACAGGTATCAGACTTACGTGCCCTATATTAGCTCTGGAAAACAACTCTGCACACTGGAAATATCTTTCAGAGAGGAACATTGCTAAGAGGTTACTGTGGGAGCAGTGTCATCTAGACTGCACACTGTGCTCCAGCCGGCCAGTGCTTACTTGCCTTTCTGTTTTGAAACGGGAAAAAAAGACCCTCACAATTAATTAAAACCATAGATAAAGCTACAAGAGATGAGCCAGGGAGTAAGGAGGGAACAAAGCAATTAAGAACTTTCCTGTTAAAAATTCACTAGGCATACTGTAAAATTCAGAGATCATTGTGCCCCTCAAAAATGCAGCAGAGAGAAGCAGACACTAAAATGAGCTTTCAATTACTTGCGTGCCTTTGGCTCCCTTTCAGGGTGCTGTGGAACTGGAAACAGCTATGGTAAATGTATTTTCTCTGCATTTGCCTTTCTTGACAAAACAGATCCAATATTTTGATCTTAAGAATAATCAGCTCTTTTGCATTTCCTTTTCAACTAACTGCAGACTTTTGCAAGTTAAAAATTAATGACAACTTCTGCTCTATTTTTTTTTCTTTTTTTCAACAAAACTCTTCTATGCTCTTTTCTGAAAGAGAAATTCTTTTTCCTACAACCTGTAAGTATTAGTCTAAACAGCATTCCAACCGCTCTTTTTCCCTCCCAGTAACACACAAAACAAATTCCACCACAACAACCTAGTTCGTGGAAACCATTATTCTGGAGATGAAACATTGTGTTGTGTCCTTTACCACTATTATGGGCAGTCAGTCTGTTAGAACATATTGGGCGATTATAGGTTAGTCTTTTCAGAGAAAGCCATGGGTTTCAAGTTAGCAGTAACCATCTATCATTTCTTGAGATTATGCCATGATTTACTGTCACGGCATCATGTATTCTCTGATTTTCTGCCTCCTGTGAAACATTGTGCTTTCCTTTTCTATTGATGTATCAACTATAATAGTTACAAGCAGCTACAGAAAAATCAATAGTGAACTTTCATTACTGTGCACATAGAGTACCATGCTGTGAGAGCACCTAGCTGTTAAATAGTCACCAGCAATAAGGTACACTGTAGATGTCTGTTATTTCGGTCTAAATGAAGAATGTGTAAATCTGTAACAACAAATATCTAGGATTTTTGACACCACTGGATTCTGTGTCAAGTTTTTCCAATATGTGATAATTTTTCCCAAGTGTCAGCCTTGATTTGTACTTTCTGTACTGTGATCTGTATACTTTTTTTTTTTTTAACCTAAGGCTGACACAGGAAATTAATATCAAAATAAACTGCTGGACTGTGCTTAGCTGTAAACTTATTAGGCTTGGTTGGACAGAAGTGGTAAGAATTCTGTTAATATTCATTGAACTAGTCTACCTTACTAGTCAAAACAAGCCGATTTTAAAGTGAACAGACCAATAATCTCGGTGTTAAACACACGGGTGGGATAGAGTTGAAAGAGGCACTATAGTGTTACCACACACTCAGAGGTGCTCCTAGGACTGTGCAGTAGGAGAAGCACTGAGTTGCTTTTCAACACACAGTTTAGAAAAAAATAGTATAATTTTTGGTATAAATATATTTATTTGCCTCTTGGAACAAATTAAATTCCAATTAGTGAATGTAAATGAAGAAAGGTAAGAACAACAGCAAGCACAAGAGTGCATTGTCTTGAACAAGTTCAGGCCATTTAGCATTTCAGGTTGTTTCCCCATGGTGGGTGGGCAGCTCTGATGCAGGAGCTGGTGGTTACTTTGGCATTTTAAGATTATGGTGATTTACAGCTATAAATGCAGTATTTGATGCCAATACCAGACTAGAAAGCCTGTGGATTTTCATGGAACTAAAGCATGAGGATGCACATGTGTACTTACACGAATTGTATCCTGCCAAATGCATACCCCACTGTTGGTCATGGCTGTGAGGCTACAGGAAAGCACTACTTCTTAGCTAATGGGGACCTGGAGCACCTTAAGCCTAAGACTGTATAATTTATGGAAGAATCTGATCCGTATCTGACCAAACGTTTCAGTCTGAGCTGAGCAGTGAGCACAAATATCGAGTTTACCTATTTCTGCTGTTCCTTACTGAGCAATTGAAATGTTTAAAATGTGCTGAGGCACAACCTTACCTGAGTGTCCAGTCATTTCTGATCAGGACTTCCCATCAAGAAATCAGAGGTAGCTGAGAAATAAAGCTTTGTCCTAAGAACCTCCCATTCGAAAGGCAGGTGTAAGAGTATCTGCGCTATTCCACACTCCTACCCTATCTGTTTAACTGATTAGTAACCGTGTTGCCAGAGAGACTTTCAAGTGGACTTTTCTATAGCTTTCATATCTATATGTTTAAAAGTGTAAGTATAAGGATGAAGAACACATCCAAGTCTTTGGGGAAGAGTCCAAAGGCTGACACACACCTAGATGCCTCTCTGGTGTTTCCTGTAGGCAGCCCTGACACTTGCAGAGTTCCAGTGTAGTTTGCAATTTCCCTTTTGGGTTTCTGTCACTCTCACTTGCCAAACCCCTTCCACAACTAAGCTCAGACATCTGTTACAGTAAAAAGTGACATTCACAACTTCCACTCAGATCAATACACAATGTCAGAAACAATAAGCTTGGAAATACTTCAGCAGAAAATGATGTACCTCAGTTGTGTTTACTGTCCGTGAAAACAAGACTGGGAGTGCAAGACAACAAAGGGTTTCTATTTTGCACCAGCTGGCAGGAGGCCCAGCAGCCTGGGCCAGCCAGGGGGACAGGACAGGAGCTCTGTGTCAGGGCCACCAGCTCTGCTGGCACTCAGTGAGGAACACCAGGGCCACGTGTGTTGCATTGCAGCAAATTCGTGGGCTGCAGCAGGCAGGTGTGGTGGCGATCGGAGGAGTGGTGCATGCACAAATATGATGGGACCAATCTCATTGGATCTTTTCATCTATGCCAGCAAGTTTTTTTGTCAATGCTAATTCGATAGGGAATTGAAACAGCGTCAGCTTCATGTGCCATCAATGGTCTCATGAGCCATGTGCAGTTACATTTACATAGAATTGCAACTGCCCGAAGTATTTACTAATAATAGTAAAATTCAAATGTTGGCATAATAGGAGTAACATATTTGTTTCTACCATACTGCTTTCAGCATCGAGCAATTAAATGAATGCATTTTGCTTTGTTATTTCAACACAACTGTAGCAGAAAATACTTTTGTTATTGATTTCCACTTGTCACCTCACACAGGCAGAGATGATAATTTTTTTCATGTTCTTTCTAAACTAGAATTAGCTTCCACTGACACAGCTTAGTTCAAGGGGAAAAAAACCCATCAGCTCAAATATTTGCATGTCTTGAAAAGTCTCAGAAAAAAGGAAAACCCCATTTTTTAAATCAATGTCTAAAAGAGTATTAGTTGTCTCACACTAAGTTTTGTCTGAAAATAGTATAAAAAGCTTAAAACTCTGAATTATTTGTCATTTATGTTGACAGAAAATCATAGCAAACTATTGTACCTCTTAGATTAGCACATCACTAAAACACCTTTGCTTAACTCTCTCTCCTTTTTTCAATGAGAATATACGGTAATAATTTGTGCTTCTGCGGGACTTTGGATCTAAACAAAAGAATAAAGCCACACAAAATTCACCAAGTAATAAAAAAGTGGTATGAAGTTCTACCCTTATCTGGAAACCACTCTAATGATATAACTGGCTAGTGTAATAATTTTAACCAAGTTCAAAAAAGTTTGAAATATAATAATTAAATGCAAATACAGTCCTGATCCCAAAGACCAGAAAAATGCCTTTAAGCTAGTATTTATAACAAGAGCTATTCGACTGAGCTCTCTTGTAAATTTTATCATACCTGAGGCAGTTTTCCTCAGTCGATTAGCTGGAAAGCTGAATATATCCTGAGGCAAACCAGACATCTAGTACAGGCTAAATTCAACTACTGGAGCTTAAATTTGGCTTAATATATCCCCACTTGGATCTGCCTGTTTAATTCTCTTTCATATGATAACGTTGGTTTATTCATAGTCTGGACTTGCCACCTGAACAAACTGTACTTCATATCTTATTCTAATGGAATAAGAAAACTTTGCAAAAACCACAAAAGTTCCTGACTGAAAATCAAATGCAAATTTGGGATTAAAAACTGTTTTCTAAAGTGACTACAAGATTAGTACAGAGAGATTTTTCCCCTAAGGAGTACTGCTTTTTATGATCATGCATTTTTTATACTCTGCAGAGACAGATGGGCTTTATAAAAGGATACAGCCTGCTACTCAAAAGGGTTTCAGTGGCAGCTGCATTTCTGTGTTTTAACCTCAGTAGAAATTTATATTCTATATTTTTCCAAAAAATATTTATATTTCTTTTTTTCAGACTGTATCACCCCTTGGTGTAGTTCCAGTGGCAGCAGTAGAAATACCTCTGAGATTAATCTGGTCCATTATTCCTATTTTAAACAGTACTTGAGTAGCAGAAGAGGGATAGAAAGGGAAAAGACAGATAATGTGCAAGCTTCTCATGAGAGCAATAAATCCAAACATTCAGAAAAGGTGTCTAAGCAAAAGCAGACCAATTTTTTTCCAGGTAAAAGTAAATATTTCTAAAAATTTTCATTCCTTATTTTCTAAATATTCAGCTTCTTCTCAGCTAAATAATAGATTGTTTCTTGCTCCTCTTAACATTATACCATATTGTCTGTTATTGCAAGTTGCATATAACACCCTTTCTGCCTCAGTTCATAACTTCAAGGACTTTGTATGATGTCCCTATCACCATTCCCAAGAAATGCATAAATATTTATGACATCTTAAACTATTCACACCCTACAAACTGTAGGCGATGAGAGACAGTTCCCTTAAAACACCAACAATCCTGCATGCTACTGAAGATTAAAATGATATTTCAGAAATTTACTGGGGAAAGCCTTTGGTTCAATAAATTAATTATTTATACTAATTTTTTTTTACTCAGATGCCTAATTTCTGCTGTTATCAAATGTGATACTAGTGCTCTGGCTAGTAAACTTGCTTGTATTTAAGCATATATATATGTATAGGCTTGCTGATGGCATGATAATTAACAGACTAGCTTTCTTATCTATGCTTATTCTAACTGAATATTCAAAGACACACATTTCTAGCCTCCACTTATAATAGGACCATGGAATTAGTTGAGTAGTTCAGAAAAAAAAATTAGTTTTGACTCACTTTGTTTCTCAGTTTATCTGTGAGACCTTCACTAAATCACTTCTGCCCATTTATCAATGTGTGCTGGCATACAAATGTGAGCATGGCTCCACAGGATGGTGGTTACACAGTTTTTTCCTGGAAAAGAGATACTTAGATTGAGACATTTTTTTCTAGGATTGATCTGTCATTTACCTGAAGCGGTCACTAGGTCAAACACAAAAACTAATCTGGAAGCAGGAACCAGAAAGCCACATCAGCCCAGGCAGGTCCCCTTACCACCAGCCTACAAAGGCAGGCCATAAATTTGGACTTAATCATCTAGGGTTAATTTTTTCAGTGCACCAGCAGAGCTTCAAACCAAAGACTGGAGCACACCTTCACTGAAAGCAGCCTGTAGCAAGCAATAGCTTAGGCCATCCACTGGCATAGTGGGAGATATCAGTTGTTTGGGGTATTTCCCTTAAGACACAACAGAGCAACTTCTTCAAATCCCTATTCCTCTGTCATGTCTCTACAAAAAAAAAAAAAAAAAAAACAAAAAAAACAAAAAAAAAAACAGCTACTGTCTTATGTGGAATAGTAATTCTATCAGTGAATAATTAAGCATGGATTAAAATAGCTACAGAATAGAAGTCTGGGCAATAGATGGACTGCCCTCAGTCCCAGATGAGCAAGAGACAAGCAACATGTTTCATTGCTGACCTCAAGCAGGAATCAGTCTTGGACATCAGTAGGAGAAAAACCCCAGGCATGAAGGACGCTTGAGAAAGTGAAAGAAAGGGAGGTGGTACTGGAGTTGAGGCATGGCCAAGATGAAGTGCCAGCAGTGGAACCACTGCTTGGGACTGTGGTCTGTGGAGTGTCCTGGCATCTTCTGGGCTGGGCCATAGTTTCATCCCAAGTGGCTCTTCATACCCCTGACTGTGCAGCTGTACCTGGTCTTGAGTTTTGCCTCCTGAGTTTCAGTGAGAAACACTGGACTTTGTATTTAAGGGTGTAGCTGGTTGTGGACTTTGGGCCAGGACCTGTGAGCAACTTTTCTATCAAAGAGGCCTGGCAGGATCTTGTTTGATTGTGTTTTAATGACCACCATATCGCTTATGTCCTATTTGCAAGTAATAAGGATGTTGGTTCCTGGGGTGTTAGGACAAGAAGTGAGTGCAGATTTTGTTTGTTTGTTTAACTTTGAAGACAGTAAATTCAGCTTGAGCTGTTGAAAGTCAAGATGTTTTATTTTCCTTAGCGATGACTCAGTAATTACACCAGTCATAAAGATTCAAGAAATCAAATTAAGCTTTGCCCTTTGTCATTACCAGGACTGTAAGAAAACAAACAACTGAAAAGTAGTAACATAATTCCACAGTCCTTCAAGGAGAGGAATCCACCGTATTTCCATGTCTCCCTTTCCACTGCAGGGATAACAGCAGCAAATGCAATTATAAAATTACTCACAAAAGTCAATAAGCACAGTTCTTAATAGACATCAGAAGCTTCTCAGTAAGAACCTATATTTTTGCAACCTTTTTGTAACAGAAAAATAGGCTTCCACACTTTAAACAGCTTTAGAAAGAAGCCTATTGCTATAAAATAATACCAAAATGTTTTAGCTGAGTCTGAATTGTTGTGAAAGAAACCAAAGGTCCATCAAGATTGAAGACAGAGGGGATGACATAGGATGCAGACTAAGAATTACAGTTTGTTCTCTCATATGCATCTTATTCTCATTTTAAAAACATACACAGTTCTGCCCAATACTTAGGCATGAATGAAAATACTTGCTATAGCGGAATTTAATTAAGATTTTTAAAGCAATGTGCCCATTATCAGGTGTTCAACTGAAAATAAAAATTACTTTATGACCCTAATAAACAGAGATCGACTGTTGCGCTGTTACAGATAGCTTAGCCCCTTCCAAAAACAGAATCCTAAAGACAGGAAAAGTTCTCTACACATTCAGTTTGGACTTGGGAGTCTTAAGAAAAGTGGTTTCTATTGTTACAATGTTAGGGTTTTTCAAGGTTTGGAAAGTGTTAAATACAGTAGCTTATCACTGATTAACAAACATCTATCAAGAATTGTTTCCCATGACTTCTAAGTGAATAATATTCAGCACAACCCCACTGTAATGAAATTGAGGGGAATTTTGCAGTAAGGGGCTTATCTTTACCATAAATCTTCCTTCATTATAGCATTTTGTCTGTCAAGAAGGCTTAGCTATAGAATGACATGCATCTGCCTTCGTGACAGATGTGCTATATGGAACCGCTGTTGTCATTAGTTTCAACGAAGGAGAATTGTGGGTAATTTTCAGAGTTTGGCATTTTATCAACCATTACTACTTTTGCCTTCAAAAATATTTTAGCACACATCAAAAATCTACCTGTGTTTTAAGTCCTGTAAAATCCAGAGATTTTGCAGGGCTAGCAGAAAGTAGGAAAAAAATAGTAAAAAACCGTGTTTCAGTAGAGAAAGGTTTGGTAATGTTACCTCAGTCCTGATTAATTCCCCTTTTTTGAACTACTCTGAGGTAAAAACCTTCATCAAAATCAACATATTCCATCTTCAAGGTCAGATGGGACTTGGCCTCGCACTAAAGCCCCCAAGGGGACCCCTGCCTTCAGGAGGAGGTGTGTTGTCTCTGTCCCTGGCAGAGCATCGTGTGTCTAGGCAGAGGCAGTGCTGCTTCTTCGGCCATGCAGCACAGCTGGAAGGAACAGGCAAACCTGAAGGCCATCCTGGCCAAAACCACCCTCACCAGAGTTTGGAAGATACCATGTATTATCTACAAGCTGATCAGCCATTCCAAAGACCTGCTAAATGTTGGGGCCCAGTGAGATTTTAATGAAATCCTTAAATGATGGGATTCATCAGCCCATTCAGAGCAAGGAAGCTCAGGCCTGGGCTGGTATCAAGTCCTGTTGCCTGGAGTATTTGAAAGACTTCAGCCTTGTGAAAGTGAGAAATCCCTCTCCCCATGGAGAGGCCTAAACACAACCTTATTTCGTCCTTGCAATTCCAAGACTTGCAGAGAGGCAGCTGAGCTGCCTGTGTTTGCATCTCTTCATTGCTTCATGTAGAAACATAGCCAATAAAAAGCATGAGCAGTAACATTTCACTGTCTTTTTCTGGAAAATATTTATGCTGTTCCTAAGGAGTTTCTACTTTTCAAATTTAAATCTCTCATTCTGTTTCATTTTTCTTTTCAAAATTCCCAGGCCAAGAGAAACTCTCTATAGATTAGTACACCACCAAATTTTAAGTATTTCATGTTTGGAATATGAGAGGGAGAAAATCTCTCTGAAACCTAAATATTTTCCCCCTCTAAAGACCAGACCCATTTTGGGGGAAAATATGCAAAAGTGTTCTCCTCGGGCTGAATGTTGTATGCAGTTTCAGCTTAATGCACAGCTTTATGGCAGATGTAGAAATAATCAAAATGGGGGGATATCTGGGAATACTGGCAGATCTTTACTGTTACTGCAGAGCAGATCCTGACATGCTATAATACTGTTTTTGTCTTAATCGTCAAAAGTAAGCTATAGAGAACAAAAATTCTTTGTTTGACAGAAAAGCAATTGCTATTTCTTGTAAAACACATAATATATTCCAGAAGACCTAAGGGTTTACTTTTCAGTAAGGATAGAAAAAGATGCGCGCCCCACTGTGAGCTCACAGTAAGGCTGTTTCATGTAAAAAGTTGGTAATTAGTCCCTGAGTGAATAAAGTAGAAGAGCGAAGAGACTGATACTTACTGTAGCAACACAAAACACTTTTTCTAGCTGCTAGGATTTAAAGGGTGTGTGGGTGGGAGCGGGGGACCTACTCCTACTCATTTAATTTACAAGCATCTAAACCTCAGAAAATTCTTTCTTGCATTAAGCTTAAACATATGTACTTTAAATTGTTACTAACCGATGTAAAGATTGATAAGAGACATTCCAGTTTTAAAAAGCAGACATGAATGAAGAATTATATGAAAACATAAAAGACTTGTGCTGTTCACATCAGTAGCAGATTTCATGCTCATTGTATACCACTGCCTTCAGCGGAGTTCCACCAGCATTGCTTGATACCTCACCAAGTTAACTCATTAGTAGTCAAAGGAAATACTTGAAAAAATAAATCATGTCTGTTTAGCCAGAGTTACATAATAAATGCCAGCACAAAAAAAAAAACCTCAGACCCAAGCCACAAGAAAACTACCTACTTAAAAATCAAAGTTATTATTTAATCTCATTTGTATCACTACTAGTTAGCACTAAGTACCAGAAATGAAAATTGCACCATTTCTTGTTCTACCTGCATAACTTGATATTATTTTCCTTTGTTATTACTCCTCTTCAGTAGAGCTAGAGTTTGTGATTCTAAAAAAGAACAACACAGTTTTTATTGCAACTATGTGCTCAGCAAACCTATTTTTTGACAATATACGAAGTATCATTGGAGAGCTTGAGAGACAACAGTGGAGCTTTACAGTGCTCTCTCTGTTCAGATTATCTCGTTTGCTTTACTGCAGTATTTATTGCTAACGAGCATAAGATGAGAGCACTTAGCACAAGTCATATCCAGAAATCTTGGTCGCTTCATGAAAACTTCCCCAAAATGCATAACTGGTCATCAGCTCGCATCTACATCCCCACTATTATAATTGCAGTTCTGGAGAGGTCTACACACACATTAATTGTGTAACAATGTCCTACACTGTAGTCACTTGGACTGTGAGCATCTGATTCAGTATAGAGAGTCAGGAAAACCCTATGTGTCTCTTCACTGGTTAAATAATAACATCTGGTTTAGAAGCACTGAGCCTCACCACAAATTTGTTTAGAGGAAAGACATTAAAAGTATTTCCTCAGGCTGATTGTGGTATAGAAATCTCAGAACTACTTTTTGTTTACTTCTAGTATCCATTTAATTTGTTTTTACATCTGACTTCAGTGCATGTGTTGCCACATGTGAGTATTTAGAGAAGTGTCCGCTGAGACAAGAAAAGAAAACAACGCAGACCTTCCCCTGTAGTTCTGCAGCTTCCACTGAACTCAGCCAGGCCAAGTGGCTGACAGGTGTACAGGAACACCTGTACAGCACACAAGTACACCTACTGCCAGAAGCCACCCATCCTGTGTTTGAGGGTAATATAACATAAAATATTATGCCTCCTTTTGACTTGAGTATGGTATCAATACAGCTCAAAACAGAATGCATCTCTAAAACATACATTAAATTCATCACTTCTGTAGAAAAATATGGAAAATTTGCAGTACTCAGATTTTGTTTCTTCTTAATCTCTGCAAAAATTTATTTTGTGATTTTTCAATAAACATATAATCTATGCAATAATGTCTAAACAGGGGTCAAAAATAGTAATGAACCTGGTTTTCCAAGAAGCCAGCACAATTTAATACACAGTAGGACTCAAAACAGACAGCAACAGAAAGATACCCTTTGAATTTAATAGGTGTTGAAACAGCTAACAGATTCTAAAACTTCTTGATGTTTAAAGTTATTTTAATGGAGGAAAAAAAGTTCAAAATACTGATACTGAAATCATCATACATGTTTTTTATCTTGCTGTTTAACACAGTTTAATTTCCAGCGTAATTTTATTTACATTCAATTTCTGTGGGAATTTCTTATAACAATTCACTCATGATTGCATTTTGCCTCTGAAACAACCTATTTAAATTAATTTTTCTTAACTTTATAAAGATATGCTTAGAACACCCAATTTTTAAACCAGGTTATGCTAGCTGTAGAATACCCTGGGAGTTTTCTGTAGGTACATAAAATAATAAACAGCTACACTTTGTGTGAGAAAATGTCCAGTGTAATTCATGAAAACATGATTATCAAAAGATCTCCAGAGACACTGGCAAAAAGACTTTGGATAAATGAGTTTCAATAGCAAAGGGACCAGGCACAGCAGCTTTGAAGTTTCCAGTTCTCTTCATTCGGGATAATGCAAAGTTCAGACGATTCTTGTTGGACAGCCATCATAATTTAAGTATAACTACTGAGTTCCTGAAGCCAGCTAGCAAAATTTAGGTGGATGTCATGTCCACAGTTCCTAAACAAGCAGCACAAATCGGGGAGCCACTTGCTTCGTTTCCACAGTGAAACCGGGACAGGAAAAAGGCCGGCAGTGACAACCACAGCAGGAAACCCTCACCCCCACTCATGCAAGAGGGGACCTGAAGTGCAGCCGGCAGCCAGCACATTCCAGCAGGGCTCCTGCCCAAAGCCTGTAACTCCGGCTCGGGAGGCTGTGTGTGCTGCCACAGGCTGCCACTGTGAGCCTTGGCATCTTTCCTATCCTCTTGTCCTGAAGACAATGTTTGCCTCCTCCAGCCACTTTCCTCATGTTCCAGCACACAGTTATGTGCAGGAACCAATATTTGCTCTGTTTAGGAAAAGGTGCAGTGAGACCCAATTTGCACAGCCTCCTGGGCTCCTGATGGATTGGGGGACCAACGTGTGTTCCTGTTTTGCAAAGGAAAACACTCACTTCCCCTACAATCAAAGGCTGGCATTTACAATGAACCAAATTCTGCCAAATTCCTCACCTCCTTCTCCAAGAACGTCCATAGAACAGATGTCTCTTAGCAGCATAGTTATGCCCAGTAGCACCACGCTTTAGCGTTACAAGAAACTGTTACAGTACTCTACTGATGGTAAAAATGATCAAACACCAACCAAAGCAAGTTCTCCCAGCAGCACTCTAATTTGCAAGCTTTAGAATAACTTCTGCACTCTCCTTACATGTTAAAAATAATGCCACTGGAGTGATTTTTACACAGGGCAGCAAATAATGGGGAGATAATATACTGTCATTTATCTCCAACCAGCATTTCCAAGCTTGAACTTGCTGTATAGGAACAGAAGATAATCAAATAGAGGCAGAGTGAACAAACTGTACCTGCCATGATGATGTAAATGTCCCGTTGTCCAATACCAAAAAAAAAAAAAAAAAAAAAATCAGTGTTGGATTTCAGAAGCCATATTCAGGTTAAAGGGCACCATTCTTATCTGGTATTCCACCCAAAGGACAATGATTTCATTTTATAAAGATCATTAGTCAGTGAAATATATATTTTAGAGAGTTTCTAGTAGGGAAGATTATTTTGGCAGTCACTGGAGTGTACCAGATGGTTCATTAACATAGGCTAGACAAGTCAAAGGCTTTCAGAATCATTTAGAAAATGTCAAACAGAAACAAGAACACTGTCACTTTTTATTAGAATTAACTACATCATACCCTGGACACAGATTTCACCTTGGGTCAGAAAAATTAATACAGAATTATATGAATTGTGTAACATACTAGGTTAAAGATGGGGATTCCTCTTGGGACTCATTTGCTAGCAATATATTATGGTCTTCTACTTTAGGAATCCTCAACCTTTCTTTTTGTAAGCTATGAAAAGAGCTGACCTTGCTCAGACTCCATTGGTGTCTAATTGATTTGAGGTATATGCAGAATTTCAACAAGACACTCCACTAAAGCTCTTTTGTGATCATTTTCCCAGGAAAGTTGGCAAAAGGGTTCACTGAATATTCAGCAGCTTGTAAAGTATGCTTTTGTCAGGAGGCAAAAAAATACATCCATTTAGTGAGACATTGCCTTCATAAACAGGAATTAAAATGTAACTGAATTGTTACTTTTCTTTTTTTTAACTATCATTCAGATGTCAAAAATCTCGAGAACTTCCAGCTTGTGGAAGGTGTTCAGGAACAAGTGAATGCTGCTCTGCTGGACTACACGATGTGTAATTACCCACAGCAAACAGACAAATTTGGGCAGCTTCTCCTGCGACTACCAGAAATCCGGGCCATCAGTATGCAGGCCGAAGAATACCTCTACTACAAACACCTGAACGGGGATGTGCCATGTAATAACCTTCTCATCGAAATGCTGCATGCAAAGAGAGCATAAATTATACCCACTAGAGCTTCTGCTTTCAAGGAAAAAAAAAACCAAACATATTCTGAACTGCTCCAAGCAACACTAATTAAAACATGGTTTTAAGACTTTGCAAAATGGTATCATAATCAAATACTAATAGTAAATAAGTGATGTATCAGGGTATTTGTATTGCAAACTGTGAATCATATGCTACACATCCCCAAAGGAATCTATATAGGACTTTATACTGGAGTGAAGTGAACTTACCAAGTGGATACTATCACCAATGTCAACATGAAAAAGGACAAAATGATCCGTGTATATTTAACTCTGCTGATTGCCAATATGAAGAAACCTAGGTGAAAAAGAAACTGATCCGTGTCACCGAGCTACAATAGTGGGGAATTTGACTGCACTAAATTCCTTCACTGTATAGCAGGACTTCTAAAACAGTTACAGTAGATGCAAAAGTGCATCTATAGCATCTTCTGTCATCCTTCCGAGGACCCAACACTTATTTCTGTGATAAATGATGTGGCATCCATTCAACAATTTGTAAGAGAGAGCTGGTCTAGGCCACTTGCTATGTAGTGTCTCCACCAAATCCTCCGAGGCTGGGTTTGACTGTCGGTCTCTCAGGCCTGCAAACTATGAAAAGTCTGTTATCCACTTAGCTTGGCATTCTTACTATGTTCTGAAGTTTGTTTTGTCACATGTTCATATTGTTCTATCGGGCAGTATCCCTCTTCTACTACTGTTACTGGATAGCTATTAGATAGCTAAGGAAATATTCCAAAATAAATTAGCCAATTCAACTGCACACTTAACCAGGGTCAGTGGCTAGAATATGGCTCCGCTATATATTCATGGCCATTTCCAAATAAAGGAAATGGAGAGATTTGAGCCATCCCAAACAACAGGGTTTTTGACAAGACAATAAAAATTAGGACACCGAATACTGATGTTAAAAAACTACAGATAAAATTTTTTAAAATGCATTTTGTGATGCAAGAAGTAACAAATTAATTGTACAACTTCATGATGCCATGGAGCTTATTAAGAAATGATCTTTAAAATCGTCAGTAATTAGGAAACCAAATTTCAACTCAAACATCCAATATCTAATGAAACTTTCTGTTTTTCAAGTTAGGTAATACACCTATTTTACGCAAAGAAAGAAGAGTGATACTGCTGTGTCTATGTAGGCCAAAGTCTGCTGCAGAACAAATATTAGAAAAGAACAAACACTTCTCTCTCTGTCCAAATGAAGATATCAGTATTAACGTGTAGTGCCACAGTTATAAGTCTTGCCTTATTTCATTACCCATAAAGGTAACTGTGCAGGTGTAGATCAACATACATTTCAAAATAAAGTATTAATCTCTAACATTAACAAAAACATAGTGTTTACATTCTCTAGGTCCTGTGGGGAAAAAACTGTGATAAAATTGCAAAGCAGTGATTTCCTTATTATTTCTTTTAAATTGGTAATTATTTTACCAGTACTTAATTACTGTATGTCGTGAGACACTAAAATCAATAGGGGTATTTCATTTTGACTTTAATTTTTGAGATTATTGGCTGCACAATCACTTGTAGAAACTGTATAAAATCCTAATACTTTAATTTTTTTCATGAAGATTGCTGGCTTTTGAATAGTTTATTTATATTGTATATGATAGTTTTCACTGTAGACAATTATGATGCTAATTTATTGTTCTTTGGTTTCATCTTTATATACAATATAGCCAGAATGAAGAAGCCAAATATATGTGTTTACTGTAGCATGTCTTCAAGTTCGTGGAACATAGTTCAGGGACACAGAAGGGTCTTTACAAATTAAAATCATTCACTTGATTAAATGTCTGTAAATCTTCATAATCCTAAATGTAGTTTATTTAAATCTATTGTAAATTATGTGAGTTATATCTATTTCTGTTTCATGTGCAACTTGAAAAGGTGCATTTCTTTCACTTCTGTCCAAACACTCATACATTGTATACCAAAGACATCAGCTACTACATCTACATTAGTACAAAGCACACTAATTTAATTGCCTGTATTAATCAGCTCTAAAATTCTGTCCATGCATCGGGTACCAACACAGCAAAGCCTTGTGTCTGCAACTCCTACACGCCTGTCTTGTGTCACAGCACAACTGTACTTTTGTACAGACCATGAGCAAACCAAGCCCAGCTCCCTCAGTCATCCCACAGGGCAGATGGAAGCATTATTTAAATAACAGCATTCTCCCTCAAACAAACTAAATTAACAGTAAAATGCGGGTGGCTGTTGATGGTGGCTGTGAAATCCACGTACAAGATAAGCGTGGTCATTCTTTCCTTTTTGAAAGAAAAGCAAAGCATTATTTCAAGTGTGTGCATTCTGTATTTTCTCTTCTTTTTTCTGTTGAAATGCTACAGTGACTCTCACTGAATATTAAGAAAAAAGCTTAAAAAAATATTGCTAACTCTATTCACAGCACCATTATCTATATACAGGATGGAAGAATTAAAATAAGGATGTAGAAGAAAAGAACAATTCAGTTTAATGGAAACGATTTCAGATTGACATATATTTGTCCATATCTTTGTTTCCAAGAATCCCATCAGACTGCCCAAAGTACACAAGCAAAACAAAACAAATCACAAAAAAAACCCTGCTTACGTTAATTGTTAACTACTTTGTAACCAGGCATTTTCTTCTGACTGCCTTATTGATTACGGGATCTATTACTAAAAGCAGACTAAAATTCAAAGGGTTTGGCTTTGGCTGGTTTATTATAGTTGTTCTGTGTTTGTAAACAGACAATCTGTAAAGTCTGACTATTTGTATTACAGATGTTCTGCAGCTGCCTTGGATTTAAATCCATGCAACTCTTAGAATGTGCAGTGAGTTACTTGTTGAAGTTGAAGTTCTCTTACTGTATCGGTGAAATACATATTGTCATGTCAGTTCTTGCCAGGAGTTTCTCATCACCAATGGAATTATTTTTTTTTCAGTATTTCAATAAATATTGATATGCCTGTGCTGATTACTTTATTATTGTCTTTATAATAACATTATTCCACTGAAAAGAAGCACCAGTCAAAAATAAGTTACCCAGAAGAGGAGAGTAAAATACAGGAGAAGTAAGAGCACCAAAGCAAATTTGATGCAAGTGAAAGACACAGGTATAAAGAATGGCACCTTCAAAAGCTCAGGCAGCAGTGATGAAATTGCCTAGGCTGAAGCCAAATAAATAGAGCTAAAACAGTAAAGCTGAATCTCTGATAAAAAAGAAATTTACCGCTTAATACTTGGAAATTAATAGTTTTGATCTCATACTGCACACATAATTTTCACTTTGCATCTGCCCATAAAGAGTTAAGCGGCCAAAGCATCAGAGAGAGAAAATGACAGAACAAAAGAAAATCAGGTAACAGGATCCAGTGGAGCTCAGGATAACCTCTCAGCAATGTAAATACGTGGCAGGGCCAGGGGCAAACCCACAGCTTCCAACACAACTGCCAGCAGAGGCTGCCAAGGAGACAGATGTTACTGCTACTAAAGAAAAATATTTTCCTAAAGTTGCCCTCTAGCTCATCTGATTGCTGTTCTGAGAGCAGGAGGTGAAGTGGTCCAAGAGAGCTTGTCAGCAGTACCCTACTGTTTTGAGACTGAATCCACCACTTCTCCTGAACTGTCTGGTAGTTTAAAAGGGGCTGTTCTCTGAGGTGCCAAATGTTAATGCTTCAAGGGGAAAAAACAAGGCTATAATTAGTAATTTACAAATCCTGCTCTTGAACCAAATAAATCTGGCTTAGTGCTGCAATAAAAACAGAGTAAAACACAGAGGATTAGGTGACTAACAAGTGAGGAAGGATTATTTTAACTTTAAGGAATCATAACTGAAAACCATGATTTTGGAGAAGATCCAGGGAAGACTTCAGGGTTGATAAATTTTAGATAGTTTTCCTTACAAGAGATAGATTTTGGGGCAATATATTTAGTATTTACACTACATGTCTAAATTATGAGGGGATTTATTTTTAACTGAGTTTGACACTGGTTCTGGAACAATCTGCTGTATGTTTTTATTGGAAACATGGAAAGAGTTCAATGTAACACAGGTCAAGTCAGTACAATACTTGGTGATCTTGACAATTTCCTGGAATACCGAATAACACTTTATATTAACCCCTCATTTGAAGTCCATAGTCTAGATACATATATCACAATATTCAAACAACATTTCTGTCTTCTGATATGGTTGCTGGCTTTTTTCCAGAGAAATTCCATATAGGTGCATCTGCCAGAATTCGGAGTGGCAGACAGAGCATTAATCTAAAAGCAAAATAAGAAAGTTGCAGATAAACTTTTAGAGGTATGAGATCCTAGAGCTGTCTTACTCTCTGATGCTGACATGAGCCGAGATACTTCTGTGCCAGTCAAACAAATTCAATTGTGCTTGAGTCTGTTAAAAAAAAAAAAAAAAAAAAAAAAAAAAAAAAAAAAAGATTCATTTTTTCAGGGCAACTTGTCAACAGAAAAACCTTTGCCAAAAGATAAAGGCAAAAAGTGTCCTGACCCTCAGATGGAGTACAGCCACGCCTACCCTGATGCTAGTGGATCTCAGCTAAAGAGAGCAGCACTAGAAGCTATTTGATAGATACAGTTTGGTCTGGCATGCATCGGTGGGACCAGGCAAAGATTCTCTGCATCAAACGTGCTTTGAAAACCTGTTGGTTTTGCTCCTCTACATACCAAAATCCTCTCCATTTTATTGACGGTCTTGAAGTCTGGGATGCCGTCTTGGACTTGGAATACTAGGTCAGTTTTCACTATTACCCCAAGAAGGTCCTGACCCCTGTTTCCTATCCACGGTAATTTCTTTAAGTCTGACATTACCTAAAAGGCTTATGGCTGTTTCTGTTATGTATGTCCTGTTCATGCCCCAGTGGATAATCCAAACACGAGGGTAAAGCAAGATGGTGGAGCACAGGCTCCTGATGCTGCCTGCATTCACAGAAGCTCAGACCACAGAAGCCCTGCCTCAGTAAGGACTGTGGGTGTTACCATTAGTTACTAATAAAACACAGGCCGAAACAAACAGCACTGGAGTCACAATTTTGTCCATTCACATCTTGCTCTCCCTGTGCTTCAGGATCACCTGTAAAAGGGTGAAATGCCTCTCAGCCTGAGATCAGCATGTCAGAATGCTCCCCATAACACTGATTGCTCATCATGCTGCTGCAAACCAGAACCTTCACAGAGCAAGAGCCTCCCTGTGCAGTATTCACGTCAATCACCCCGCGACTGATGCTGCTGAGCATTTGCTGGATACTACCAATCCAGGCTGTCAGTTGCAATTATATAGTAAAACCAGGACTCTGCAGCAGAGGGAATAAAGCATGTCTATGGGAAGGACCCCAAACAAGCTACTGTTTGTACAACAGAAACTGCTGACGGCCATTCCGCTGCTGCTGGCACGCCTACAGACACGTGCATACACACCACGTACCACCTATGGGAATTCCTAAAGCATGCTTGAACATCCTTCTGTTCCTATAGCAAATATTTTATGAGGCACTGCTCCCTGGGGGACACCGAGTTTCAGTCATCCGCATGACTCGATCCCCCTTTCACAGCAGTGTCCTCCCACTGGTGTGAGCAGAAGAGCATTGGTGCAGAATTGCAGAAAAGCAAAACCTTCCGAATCAGTACCTCTGTGTTTATACTTTGCACTACATCACCACAGCTCTCTTACTCTTTGCAACTTGATCTGGACCAACATGTGTCAAAGAAGGGAAGGTTTGCAAAGCACTCTGCTTCCTATACTAAAGGAGCACGCTGCAATAGTACATTAGGAGCAGGTCTGTAGCACTGTCTGTGTTTGGATTCCACAGTAAGAAACAGAGGGCATTGTAAACGTCTCTTATAATCGGTCCATAAACTACAGTAGAAAGCAAAAGAGATAATGGGGGAGGAATGGCTCCGAGAGAAAGTAAAGTAAAAAGGAAGCACATGGACATGGAGGACACACAAGGATACTTATGTTTCATAAATATTTAATCTTGATTCACTTTTAATCTAGAGGGAAAAAACACTAAATAAAATATGCTGGATTATTATCATTGCTTTGAAGTATTAACAAGGCCTGAATAAATTATCATGTATGTATTGTAGGGACCTGCCACAGTGAGTGATATTTGGTTTAATTTTCATTTAGTAAATATATCTTTATTTTACAATGTATATAAATTTCAGATAAAAAACATGACATGGAACAATTGATTGAATATGTTTAATCAATTTATTCAAGTCATGCTGTCAAAACAGAAGACTGTTATTGGAGTATGCTTTTATTTAAAACCAAACACTAAAGCTGCCTCAAAAACTATGTCAAATTGTTATTTCACTTTGCAAATTTAGTTGAAATTGTCCACAGCACTCTCCTTTCCCAAAGTCTTCCGCTTTCCCATGATTCCCACAACACCTGGATTTGGAGTTGCAACCTCTCCCCAGACCTGCATGCCTTTGCGTACAG
Organism: Xenops minutus; assembly: GCA_035221455.1. Classification (NCBI taxonomy): domain Eukaryota; kingdom Metazoa; phylum Chordata; class Aves; order Passeriformes; family Furnariidae; genus Xenops; species Xenops minutus. Next base: position 21,483,975 of record JAWWEE010000004.1, on the reverse strand, counting down.
AACCTTGGACACTGAAGCTACAGGAGGTGCTGACACCAAGAAGGTGGGGCTGGTACACATCGCACCAGTTTTGGTTCTTTCTTTCTTTTTCCCTCCTCTGCTCACTTACATTACTGAAAACCCAGCTGCTGTTCCCCATGCCATCCCAGTGAGGACCCTTGCTCTTCACATGAGCCTCCTGCTGTCTTTCCACAATTTTTGTACCACTCAGGTTCCCTCCACTCCCATTCATGTTATTCATTTCTATTTTAATTTTCTTTGTATCAAAACCAAAACTCACAAATGAACTTTACCAACATACCAACATATCGGGATTTTCAAGAGAGTTTCTTATGTGTTGAGCAGTGGGAAAAGTCAAGGACATAATATTGTCCACATGTCTGAAGCAGCAAAGTGACCACAAATGTCAAAACAGGAAAGCAACTGCTGGACCAGGTCACACCAGGCTGAAGAAACCCCAGCCAAAAGCAAGACAAGGTCACCAGTCAGTCCGCTGTCTCTTGGCTTACACTGACCAGCTCCACAGACCTAAATCAACAGTTCTTACCAAACATTGTTTTCAGAGAGAAAATAGGAAACATACAAGAATTTTTGTTCAACAACAGCACAGAAATATTAATAGTAGAATCTAAACAGAGGAGTGGCATCAGAGCTAGGATTAAATTATTTTAAGACAGACTTTTTTGCCAACATCACACTTAGCACTATTCAACAAAACCAAGAAAACAGCTGCCGCTGCAAAGTCGGGAGGAAGGGGGGGGGAATTCTTTTTTGAGTGGGGGGAGGGTTTTGGGGGGGGGTTTATGTATCAAACTTTGACTCAACTTTACCCCTTGAGCATCCTGCGGGGGCGGGGGGGGGCGGAGGGGGAGAAACAAAAAACACAAACAACTAAAAAGAAAGCCCACTGTACTTGCTGTGGTGACACATTTAAGATACTGTCCTTGCTGTCAGAAAAACTGGCTGGTACCTCACCTGGTGTTCCAGAGTCCTCAGAAGGTCCAGTGGAGCAGCATCAATGATGCCTCAGCAGTGTTTTGTTCCTGATGAAGTAACAACTCCAAGGAGGCAGCAGGGGCACTTGCTGCAAGTGAGCACTGCACAGCCTGATGTTCCCAGTGTGAGAGCCCAGCACATCGGTGTCAGCAGCTGCCAGCCTGGAAATGGAGAGAGGAGGGAGGTTTAGAGATCATCTGCTGCTCTAGAATTATGTTTGCCCATTAATATACTTGGAAGTAATTTATAACACTTAATTTCATTGCCCATTTATTGACTGTTGGAGTTGTGAAGAAAATAACAGAATTTTAATAACAGATATTTTCAGATATTTAGACTGTAATTGATATACTAAAGGATCTCTGTACTGATGCTATTAGTGTCACCCCAACTTACCTCTCACCTAATTTTTTTTAATTTACATTTTGGCACTGTTAAAATGTTGATCTCATGTGAACAACTACACACAGCAATAATACACAAAATAAGAGAAAAAAAGAACTCCCGAAAGGAAGCGATCACTTTAGGGTGATAATATCGAGGCCAAGGACACTAGAAAACCCTTGCTTTCTTCCTGGTAGTTACTTTGTAGTTGTTCTGCTTTGTTTTAATGCCTTCTCATGAAAGCTGTAAGTAACACTATACAAACCAATGTAGCCAGGAAGAAAAGGATAATTTATTTGTAGTTTAAAGAACTCGTTTAGAAAAAAACATATGTACAGACATATTCAACATGTCCCAGAAGACAGATAAAAGAGCAAAAATTCCTTTTATTCTTTATTAAAAAGATAGATAGGTAGATAGATAGATAGATAGATAGACAGATAGATAGACAGATAGACAGACAGATATAAAGTTCTGTTCTGTTCCAATAGGTCTGTCAGTCATGAGGTCTGTAGTTCAGCTGGTATGAGAGACGCTTCCTGGAGATCCAGAGCAGACAACCCGGGAATTCCTAATTCTCTTTAGTCACAAACTCCCGTGTAATCTCTGAAAATCCCCAGGATGTGCTGCCTTGATCTTCCCACCTGTATCACAGAGCCAAGGCTGACCTACATCCTGTGCTGTTCCAGAAACATGACTGCCACAGTAACATCTGAAACCTGTAACAAACACGAAAAATATCTGGTAAGTAGCGTCAGGACGTGATGTGTTCTGGTGTATCCACCCTGGAGGGAGACTGGCTGGCCAGAGAGCACTCCTGCTGCTTTGGAAGGATAGCCTTGGGAGACTGGATTTATCAGGCAGCTTTTGTGCACATCTCCTGGCATTCACAAATAAAGTGTAGCTTTGGAGATGGTGCTTTATTGACAGAGTCCCCCTGTCCCAAGGTACTTGGGAAGGAAAGAGACAGAAGCAAGGAACAAGGCAAGCTCTTCTGGGAGAAAACACAAATGAGGACAAATTCCCTCTTTCCGTTTCAAAGGATTTTTCTTCCAGTTATTTGATATAGTTTCTATGAAATGTAAGCAGAGTTTCTTCTGAGAATATTAGTCTCTCTAACAACTCTCTCACTCACTCTCTCCCCTCAGATTTCTCCAAACGCACGATGTGCAGTCATCAGCGTGCTAAGTTAAGTGTTCTTCCCTTAGGTCATCATTTCCACTCTTTAATTGTTCTATCAACCTTCTGTAGTATTATTGTTATTCAGACTGTGTTGGTGCTGCTTTCCAAACACAGATGAGTAACAGTTCCTGCCCTTAAGAGTGTATATTCTCGAAATAAACCTTTCAAATTCTCCACCCAAGACAAAACACACCAATTACAGCTGTAACACTCTTCAAAGGTTTTTCAAACTCTCTGAATTCCTGTTTCTGACATGAAGCCAAATACACATCTCCTATTAACGTAAAACTAAGCAGGGCCTTTTCCAAGAAACTGAGCTTGTGTTACAAAACTGATCTTAAGGATCTGAACTCCCCCTGAAATAAAAACCTTGAGCTTCAGACCTTTCCCATGCCTCATCCTTCTAGGGACCATTTACCTCGGAAACTACAAAAGGTGCTCTGTGCCCCAGCCCAGGTTGGTTTACAAGCAGCACTTACATGGCACACGTAGGATGGGTACAACAAGCAAGACATCATTGATGGAAATCTTTCTCCTTTTACAGGCTGAGCTGCCAAAAGGTAGTCAGCACCCCTGTTGCACAGATCACTAAGAGTGGAAAAAAAAGGCAAGACTTTATGACAAGCCACCCAAAACCACAATAGAAGTGAAAAAAAGTAATTCATTCCAACTAGAACAAGCAAAGAAGCTGAGAATGACTCAGGGCAATCAATTCACTTTATCATACAGAAGTTTATTTCCATAGCCCATTCACATAACACAGTTTATTTGGCTTCTGTTAACTGACACACTTCAAAATGTAAACTCTACAAGCTAATCCACACAAGAGTGCATTTTTCTGCAAGAGCCAGGAGGGAGGATTGAATGAAGTCCTTTAAAAAAAAATAAAAGGCAATTAGGTTAGGAATGTGTCTCATTCTGCTTTTGCTGTTGAAGTTCTGATCACAGAGATGTGCTTGCTGATATCAACATGCTGTAAAACCTCTCTCAATCGCACTGATCTTTGATTATTACTTGTAGGTTCGATGGCCACTAGTTCTCCTGGGTTTTTTGCTACTGTGTATTTTCTTCTAAACTACACTAAAAAAAAGTCTACTCCAGTCATGAGAGAACATTTTCACAGCACTTGATCTGCAAAAACTTTTACTGCTGAGCTTTCAGAGACAGTTAGTTCACCACACAGCTACTCAGTCAATTGGGTCGCTGAACTGTAATAAAAGACATCATTAAGTGAAACATTTGATGGAGGTACTTGGCTCATTGGGTCAGTGGTTATAGTTATAAGGAACTTCTTGTGAAGCTAATAAATAAAAAAACTATTTTGATTTCCAAGATTAGCATCTTTTTTCAAAGAGGGATATATTGCAGTTTCTAGTAATGCACATAATAATTTAAGACATTTTTCAGGGAGATCATGACTGCAACAATATTTAGGTCATTTGCATGCATAACCAGCACCGACATCAAGAAATTGCGTTATAAAACCTGCTGGGACCCCACATCCTACTATTATGATGAAAGTTCTGAGAGTTTCACTGACTTTTAAGAATTCACTCTCCAAATCCATTGCAACATTGTAATGGAGCCAGACAAATGCATTGAAACATACTGTTTCCAAAATCAAGATAATATCCCCTATAAAGTTACTAGAAGCTTGTGCTTCACTACTATTACCAAGCTATTTCATTACTGCAGGTACATCTCCAAGGCAGTAGCCACAGAGGCCACCAGACTCTTCCCCCTGCCCCACCTCCTCTGCTTTGAAATGTCGAGGCTTCCCTCGACAGTGCTGCTCAGGACAGCACCCAGCTGCCCTTCCTCAGGGGAGGGAAGGAAGTCACCATGCAGCAAACATTTTACAAACATTAAGCCCGTGAAACCAGAGTGAAAGGTAATGGATTATTTTGCAGTATTAAAGCAAATGTGTTGATGATGTAGTAACAAAATCCATCTGCAGAAGAGAAGACAGGGTCCTGGAAAACAGCTTTCAACTTTCCTTGAAGAAAGAGACAAATCTGGAAATATATCCTTAAGAAAATTCTGCTTTGGACCTCCTCGTTCAAATACAGGTAAGAATGATTGTCCCTTCTTCTTTGATTCTATGAAAGGTTTCCTGACAGACTCAAATGTGGGTGATAGAGAAAACTACAGAAGTCCTGGAGAGAGTCCCCACTTGCTTCACATTCACTACTTCCTCAGAGAGGAATCTCTCTTTCAGAAGGACACTTGAAATTTCAAACACATCCATATGGACTGAATCGACCTGTGACTGGTGGCGTATGATGCAGTAAAGGGTAAAGCAATGAGCACAGCTCTTACAGCTCTTCAAAATAGTGCCTTTCAAACTTAGAGAACAGTGTGCTCATGTTCCAGCTCTGGCTGATGCAACACAGGAAGTATGTTAAGAGTGAAGAAGCAACATGCAATGTCAAATCGCTTCCATCAGTTTTCCTATGACCTTGCTTTAGCAGTGAGTGTTTTTTGTGTTCAGAGAGCCTGAAAATCAGCAAAAGGAGGAGGACACAAGGCTTGTGTACCAGCCAGAGCACTGGAAAACACTACTGGAATCCCAATTTCAAATATCAAAAGAGTGATGGATGAAAATAGAAATTTTAGAAGTATATCTTAAACATAACTTTCCTCATCATAATTTTTTTCCAAGAAATTACTTCTCACAACCAACTTCACAGGATTTTCTTCAAGCTCTCCATTTAGGCTTTCATAAATAAGCCTATAATAAAATGTTACACAGAGGCAAGGTCATATCAGCACTATTCCAAGACAGGAACATGACTTTCCCAGTATCAGCTTTCATGCTGTAGAACACTGTTCCGTTGGTCTCAAAAGGATAGAAACCTATATATGCATATCTGTTTTAACATCCCTGGGTGGTAGTGCCAACTATAGCTGCTGCTTCTTATGAGAGATGGCTAGAATACTCACTAACATGACAATTTCCCTTAATTTCTATAAGCAAGAGTGGTGACAGGATCAGAAGAAATTAACAATTGCAGTAAATATTACAGAGATTATCAGAATACAAAAAAACCCAACCAAACAAAAATAAAAACAACTCCCCAAAAAACCCTACAAGACAAAAAGCAGTCTGCTAAGCACTGTGAATGCTGAACACAGTAGCTGGCAGCCCATGCCTGGGGTTGCTGCAGGTGCAATCTCAGCCCTGCAGAGTCACTTCCAAACTTCCCAGTAGTAGGACTCTGCTGTGTAGATTGGGTCATTTCTGCAGTGACTGTGCAGCTGTCAGTGAAGATACCTGAAAATTCAGCACTTGGTACGGTCCTAACTGTGAACTTGAGGATTTTCTTGTCTGGTTGGGCTTCTTGAGGGGCAGGAAGGAAGATGGGGGCCATTGAACAGAGGAGGTTTGAGCATCCCCCATGTCCTTCCCACTTACACTAACAATACCAATGCCATCTAGCGTTCAAGACACTGTGATGTAAACAGTGGGTAAGTTATGCAAATATTGTGTCGAGTGAAACCTAAGAAATGCAACTTCTTTTACTGGATACTTTATGTTCTCATCATAGAGAACAAAAGAGCAATTTACAGGGGAAAGGTTGTTTTTCCATACTGCAAACATTTCCCCACTTTCCTCTCTATAGGTTCAGCAAAGAATGGTGTTTTACATCTGGCTCTGTAACCTTCTCTTTCTGAACATGGTAGAGGAAAAATAAAAATAAATCAGCAATGCACAAACCTTCCACTCAGCTCTATGAATGTCCAAAAAAAAACCCCAAAACCACACAAAACCAAGAGATTCATTGAACGGCAATATTTAAATTTAGTAAATATGTACCACTGCAAGACCAGAGCAATTGTGAGCAATTTTCAACAAAACCAGGCAACAAATACTGTCCATTCAAGGGCATACACACAGTCAATAATGTGCATACCACTACCATGAGGGGCATTTAAAGAAGGCAAGACATAGAAAGTTCACAAAGATAAACACACACAACACAAAATCTTTTTGTTGGAAAACAAAGATGACTATTTATCATTAGTGTTTAATGTGCTTTGTAATGCCTTTTGTTGAAGTTTAATACTCAGTTAGAGGTGAGGGGAATTTATCAGTTTGCATCAGAAAACTTCAAAGCTTGTCCAAAACTGGGTATGTCTGGAAACATGGTAAAAACAAATCTTGTTTAAAGACGGTCATTGCTTACCAGAACTCACCTACTTTCCTTTCTGAAACCACAAACAGCTGACATATACAACAAAATTTGATGAATAGAAGCTACAACCAAAGAGCTTTTATGTCTGGCTAAAACCTCTTCAACCTAATTTTCCCAGAAAATATAATAGCAAATTGAAAAAAAAAAAAGGCTCTGCAAAAAAACCATGACAAGATAGTTCTGAAAAATGCTGAACTTGTTCATGTAATAAAGCACATATTACTGTACTCTTTGAAAGGGAATAAAAACTTGTCATTGGCTCTAGTAAAGGCAGTCTCTCCTCCCCTCCTCATGTTTTCTGTACATTCAGACAGAGACTTCGCAAGCACACAGCTCTGACCTCAATTTTTTGGTCCCATCCAGCTTAACCCTCTCTTCAGGAGCCCCTGACTTTCAGATCTTCCTAACTTGTTCTTGCACATGCAAGATTCTTTCAAGTTCCACTGTAGTTTTAGGTATAGAAACTCTACTTCATACACACAGATGTTTGTGTGCTAACCCAAGCGGTTGGTAATGTTTTGAGTAATGCATCATAAGAGCTATGTCACCTTAACGATGTATTACATTAATACATCATCAAAGCTATGACACTCTTATGATATATTAGTTTAATACATCATAGCAGTGTCATATCTTGGACAATGTATTACTCCAAAACATAGCAAGAGCCAGAAGGCTCTCAGTATGGTTTGTGGTTTTTTCAACTTATTTACATTATATGAGTTTGAGTGAGATTTTTTTGTTGTTGTTTTTGTTGGTGTTGTTTCATTTAGGTTTGTTTGGTTTGTTTAATTTCATAGAAATACACATTCACTAGGGACAGAAGGCTGTACTTATTGATAAATATCAATATACCTAAGAAGCTATTTCCCACTCCACAAACTAACACATCCTAATCCACTGCACGGATTATTGTGCTGGGGTACACACGGCTGGGGAGGAGGGGAGTGCTGGTGCCTCCCTGCTTTCTGGCCTGAGCTCCTGCACACAGTGCAAGGGCATCAACCCTCTGCAGTCACCCAGGAATGCTGCATGCAACCAGCTCCTCCTTAAAACTGCCAGCAAAAATGTACAGTGAAGGGTTTCTGACGGTCAACCTTCCTCAAAAAGGGCTGCTAGAGAAAAAACAGAATTAATTTCCAAAAATTTCCCTAATTTTAAACACTCTGCTCACATTTGCAGTGATGTAACAAAAAACCCTCCAAAACAGCAAGAAGCACACTCATCATATTACTCACACTACCCACCAATCTCTCTTCTCTGCTGGCAACCTATGGAGAAACAAAAAAATGAAAATTTAATCTTTTTAGTTACTCATTTCATGACACGGAACACACACCTTACTAGAGAGCTCTGTGCTAAATTACTAATAGAGATTATTTACAGAAAGATGAGGGGAATAAACCCTTAAAAAGAAAAGGCTTCCACCCTGTTGCTTTAAGAAAAACTTTAACTGATCATCTGTATCACGTCTTTTCATGGTATTGTGACACTATAGTCAGTGCAGATAGTAATATCAATCAGCTGGCAATACAGATAATGTTGAGGCAAATAAATTACTCTGATATATCAGAACATATAAATTTATATCAGAGAAATTAGCAAAGGAATTATAAGAGTTGCATTCCCCTGTTCACACAGATTGTGTAGGTCTCCTCTGTCCGTTTGCTTGCATGAGTACTAAAACCATACCAAAAATCAATGAGTCTGTATGTCTACAAAGTAAATCAGGCTATGAAGACATGAGTGTTTAGGGAAGGGATATTTTGCGAAAGTTCAAAGGTCAAAATCAGCACACCCACTGAAATATAACAGAATTAACAAAAATTTTTTAAAAAGTACCTGTAGCAAAATAAAGACAGAAAGGAGAAAACAGAATTGCAATCTGGAAACAAACAGAAAAGGGGAAGAAAAGAGAGCAAAGAAAAAATTCCTCACAAATGAAAATCAACTGAAGGAAAATGAGAAGAAAGTGCATTCCTCAACCATCTTTCAGGAAAACTAAAGCCAAGCAACATTCACAAAGGCCCAGAGTCTCATGAGCCTCTATTGCTGTCATTTCCCGAACAAAAACAAAGCAGAAAGCAGAGCATGGATAGGCAGCTCTTAGAAACATCAGTAACTGTGAAAGCTGCATCTGAACCTCCCTCTTTCACATGAAGGCTTACAAGCTTTCTGGTATTTTGCTATTTGCTTGCTTCTGTTTCGAGGGACAAACAAATCCTTTTTTCCTCCCTGTCTCCTAGCAGACCTTGCAAGACACGGAGACTGTCACAGGAGGCAGCACAGCAGAACCCAGGAGCACCTGGCACCCAGGCTCAAAGCCTGGTGGCAGAAGGGAATTCTGCTCAGGGGTTGAATGAAGAAAGGTGCCCATCACTTCCCAGACCAGTGTCCCATATCCTGACAAACAACTGACCGTGAAAATTGCATGGTAAAAGGGAAATAAAAATTAATGATAACTCTTTAGTTGCTCTTTGTGGCTACGGAGCCTAACATAAAAAGGTGAAAGCTTTAAAGCTTAATCAAAAAGATTTTTATGGCCAAAATGTAAATCTTTCCTCCTATTATTTATTCATACATTTTGCATTGATTTCACTTAAAGTACTTCAAACACAATTATTGTCAAAAACAATAGTAAGATATACAAACCCTTCAGCTGCATTCCCTTTCCCGAGCCCCATGCTCACTGGGCTCCTCCTTTTCTGGCACCACAGAAGTTAGCTTAGACACCAGCCCTCTACATTCAAAGCACTGCCCGTTTCCTAAGGGCACAGCTCTTCCTAGACAGGAAACAAGCATATATTTAATTTTAAAGCACTCGGCTGAAGTTCCCATGAGCATCCCCATGGCTGAGCCAAAGCCCCTCCTCAGGGACCTTCCCCCTCCCCTGCTCCACACCATGACATGTCCAAGGCAGCACATTTCTCCCCCAGAGAAGACACAGCCTATTTCTACATACATGCTGCTTTCCACGAGGTCCAGGCTCCCTGTGCTGCTGCTGGTGAGAGGTGGCTGCGTTCGGCACACAGGTCATGGCTCTTCACCAGCCATCTCTGGTCATTCCTGCTACGTGCCTGGAGTGTGCTGATGGTGCTGGGGTGTCTCGCAGCCTCTCGGGGTGTCCTTTGTCCCTGCTCGGGGCACTGGAGGTTACACTGGGCCACAAAGGTGCTGTGGAAACAGTAAGAGCCCAGCATTGCTGGTGCTGACAGTCCTCACCTTGGTAGCTCCTGGAGTCCCTCCGCCCTCAGCCAGCCTCATGGAAGTCAGTGCCATGTGGTGGCACGAGGGTCCACCTCCATGGGGGGCTGAGCAGACCACAATGGGGAGCAATGGGGAGCAAGAACTGCTGAGGAGGGAGGGGGAAACGGGAGCAAGAGAGCAGGGAGGGCAGAGAAGACAAACAAGAGACAAGGAGATAATGCAGAGGCCTTCCACAGAAATCAGTGTCTACATTTCCTTGAGTGTTTGGAGTTAACTGCATCTCTGGTTCCATTTATAGATAAATAAGTCAATTTTATGAATTCCAAATTATTTTTGCTGGTTTTATCTGTAAAATTCCTGACATTACTATTTTCCAATGGTCTAATGTAACAAGTAAGAAACACTGTTTTCCCTGCCTAACACACCATGTTTCTTACTGTTTGCATGAAGGACAAAGTACATCATTACTAAGCTACAGTTAACTACTTTCTATTAAATTACACTTGTACACATTCTAATAATTTACAGGCAAATGTGAGTCTGGATTCAATTTTTATTTCCCTTCATTCAAATACATTAATATTCTTCTATTTCTTTTCTACTCAGCTTTCTATATATTTTCCCACAGTGCTGAATCCTTCAGAAGCATAAAACATAACAGAACAGAAGCATAGTCACAACATTACTAGAGAGAGGGGGCAAATGCCACTCAAACACATTTAAAAAGTCACAAGTCTTTGCAGAGAAGAAAAAAAGTAACACACATTAGCAGAGTAAGAGATTAATAAGAAAATGTAGCCAAGAAAACAAAAAGGGTGCTTAATTTTCAAAGGATAGGAAAGGCTTCATAAAAATAATTTTACTCATGTCTAAAATCAAGTGCAATATAACAGATCTGGAAAAAAGCTGTTTCACATATATACAGTTTTCCCAGAAAGTCACAGAAATATTTCACGTGGGTGAAGAGGAAAAAACCAACACACAGAACCTATCCAACCTGAGTGACTTGGAGGAAATTTTCAGAGTAATTTTGTGAGTGCAGAACAGAAATGGAAAATAAACTGAGTTTCTATCCTACCTTGTCCAGGATTCAGCATGCATCCAGAGGACCCTGCCCTTCCAGCAGAGCTGCAGCAAAGGCAGGAAGCTGCAGTCAAGACCTGTGCTGTCCAGCCACCAGTGGACAACAGAGTCCTGTCCTCCATGCCCCTTTCCTGGATGCATCCCCAGCTCAAAAGATGCTTTTTGCTTCATGAGCCACTTTGGCTTGCTGACATAGCTAAAAGATCACTCCCTCTCAGGTGCTGACTTTTGAAACCTGCTAATCGTGTCTAGGTCCTAATCTTGACATAAATACTCTCTATCAGAATAAACACTAATGGCAACATCATCAAGACACATCCTTGTGAAGGAAATCTGTAACAGATCAGGTGCTGAGGAACGTACAGATTACAGTGTCTTAGGAGAACAGACACTGTGCAAAGATCTATAGCCTGACTTACACACTCGATAAATTAAATGTATTTTAATTCTAAGATACTAATCATAAAATATCAGCACCTAAGTGATTGCTGGTTTTCCTTTCTGAAGGGACTGACAGGAAAGGTTATAGAGAAAAGAACCATTTCACTTGAAGAACTATAATTCAAAAAAGAATATCCTTCTCTCTTAAACATATTGTAGTGTATACAGAACCCTGAAATTTAATAGATGAACAGAAGGATTTCAATTTAGTTTTTAGAATAAAAGAGGACCTACAAGGAAAACCTAAACATTAACCCAAGCACAGAAATAAGTTCTGCACAGTAAGGGTGAGTGCAGAAATAACCTCTGGGGAAGAGGGAATTTATAGCTCCTGCAGAATACTCCCCCCAGTTTCGGGTTCATACTTGACACTTTGAGTGCATCACGCTGGAACACAGCTGTTGCACTGAGGCAGCACATAAAGCAAATAGGGAATTGCCTGGTTTTTCATCTCCAGGACAGCAATGAAGATGATAATAGAGAGGAACCTTTAAGAACTATATGCCATACCAGGAAATGCACAATTCTTACTAGTGATCCTCTAGGACATTTCAGTACATTAAGGAATATTCAGATGTCTTTGGTGTCAACAGCAAACACTGAACTAGCTAGAGGACTTTATTGGACCTATAAAGAATGTCTTCCAGAGGGTTTTGGATTCATGCACTGAATCCTCCCTTCTTAAATTGCCCAGATACCAAGGGAGGATGAAGCTCATTTTGCAGTGTATCAGATCCATATGAAAGTTGGCATTTTTGGTTATCTTTAAGAGGATACCGTCCCATGCCACAAAACCTGTGGCCAAAACTTACTACTGTTCTTAACAAACTATATTTTGTGATTTTGACTTTAGAAGAAAATTCCACACTCTTTCATGAAGCCATCTACATAGTACATGTGACACAAAAACATCAGGTAATAATAGGAAGAATTTTGCCATATCCTATATCTGAGACCTCATTTGATAACGCCGACCTGAGGACTGCATCAGACATGATGCCTTGCTTGCACTGAGCTCTGTTCTTGGTGCATTCAGGAGGAATACAGCCCACAGCAGAGGTGCTCAGGACCCACGCCTACACAATGCAGTTTCATGGCACAGCCCTCGGAAGGGAGCTGTGCCCACCCAAGACACAGCCCCTCCTCAGTGGGAATGGCCACTCTACATACAATAAACATCCTTTTCCTCTGCAGTTTGCACTCTCAGGGAACAAAGTTAAGCCATAAAAAGGTTTTGCTGCTCATGAAAGATTCATGTCCTGAGGGACGACTCCTCGGACTGACCTGGCCAATCTTCAGCCTGCAACTCTGGCCTGCAGCCACAAGCACAACACCAGCAATGTGCTGCAAAAACCTTCCCTCACTTTCCCTCACTGGTGTCACAGCTCCTAGACTGGCACAGAGGAAGGGATGGGGTCTGGGACAACCTCCAAGTTCTTGGAAGAGCTACTGAGGGGTTTTGCAGGGGTGTTTTCTGTACTGAAAGCCCACGGACTGCATTTTTTTGCCCAGACAATTTTTAAACATCACCTAAGTCATACTGCAACCAGCTCAAGGAACTTATCAGACAGTTCTGCCCAGGCTTGATTAAAACTGCAGCACAGCTGGAGCCTCACTTGATTTGAATGCTTTCATGCAATGTTAGTCAACTATTAGAGGGAAAAGTGGGCTTGCATGTAAATCTGAGGCTTCCTTTTTTGCAGAAGTGATTCAAGTATTTTTCTGAGACTTGTTGCCTTCTAAAGAAGTTATGTGCAAATCACCTGTAAACAAACCCAAAACATAAACAAGGAGAGCCATGCAATGTTATGAACCTCATGATCTGAAGTAAAATATTCAAAACAATTAACAAAAAAGTTTCAAGTCCTTATAATTTTACATCCTTGTAATTCAGCATGTATTTCAATTCCTCTGGTGTCAGCTCTCCCCACTAAGTCTTGTTCATATCACCACAGGAATTTATTACAAATTTTGCAATGCTTTTGACCTGTATCAGCTTATTAAACTTTTATGAAAAATCAATGAAGTTCAATCATGTTATGAGCTGTTATTCACACACGTGTCAGTGGCAAATAGAGAAACCTATTTATCCCAAAGTCTAGAGAGAAGATGTTGAATTGATATGTCTCCAATGATAGGAATTTACAAACAAAAATTTAAGAGAACAAAAGATATGCAGCTTTGGAGAAAAATATGAGATTGAGAACTTGGAATCAATGTTTTTGAAGGAGGGGTGGGTTACAAGTTGCATAAATGAAATTAAACAATTGCATAAGATGTCTTGAATAGACACTCTAAGGAGCTGTATTTTGATTTAAGGGAAAACAGGCAACTTGATCACATAATCACACCATTAGAAGAAAGAGAGAAGATGGAAGCATACTTTCCCTTTTCTTTCTCACAAAGATAATGGGTAACAGCACAAGCAGGTTCAGGGGAGTTGGTCGTGCCCTTATGTGGCCTGGTACACTCAAAGGACAGTGCTCTCCTGGAACACAGCGCAGCTCTGCCTGGGAGAAGGATGCAGGGTAGTCCAAGCACCTCAGGAAAGACTTGACAGGAGAGGAGACACCTCACACATTGAGTGTACCATAAACAACAAATCTCGACAGCCTGACACTGCCTGTGCCTGCCTGGTGAGTCCCATAAACACCAGCGACTGTGGGGGGATGACAAAAATAAATTAATAAACAGACAGCCTCTCCAAAAACCATCTCACCTGAAACTCTGGGCTGCAAGGCTACCGTTGCTGACTTACTGCTTTTTTACCTGTATTTTGGGCACACAGACAGGACTAGTGCACACCATGTTTCAGTTGCAGACACTGAAATAACCAGGAGCCAAATTATGCAGAAACTCTCCTGCAGAAGTTTCAATACTTTAAGCTCTGGTATATTGAATAACCAGAGCACAACACACTAAGCTTTAACAGAAAATATAATGTCTCTTGTTTGTTCTATTTCTTTATTTTTCTTACCTATTGTTTGGTTTTTAATTTCCGTGAGTAAGCAGTATTGGTATCCTGCTGGCTTCCTGCTTAGCCACCGGAGAAGGAAGGGGAATTTTTGCAATAATTTAAAAATACACTGAAAGTATGAAAAGGTTAAGAATTCTGAAGGAGAAAAAAAAAAAACTTAACAAAGGCAAGGCAACCTTAAAAAATTAGCATTTATCAAATTACCAGAACACATGAGAATTCTACAAAGAAGAAACTATCAAAATTGTGTCCTTAGTAAAAATATGCCTATGATATTTTAAAACAAAGTTGTGAACACACCTTGTTTTGTTTGCCTTGGTTTTATTTGGTTGGTTTGTAAAGTAAAACTTTGAGAGGTATCCACTTAGACATCCCAAGGTGCATAAAAGTGAGATTACTATTCATGTTTCTCAACTAGAGGCATAATGCAATATTCTACTGCAAATGGAAGAGAAATCTTTTGAAACTAATTAGTCTTTCTGTTTATCATCTTGCCAAATCCACAGGCTATTGGCTTTTATGCCAGCCAATTTCTTTACAGGAAAAGGCAGCCAAAACGCTTCCTGTAGGCAAAATAGTTTTTGTGGTAAATAAGAGAAAAAAAATTAGTACGAATCAAAAGAGGAAAACAAATACCATGTTTTAATACCATTTTTAAAGACTCAAGTATTTTCACAACAATTCTTTCACCTCCTAAATAAAGGAAGGCACTAGGCTCGGACTGATATTAGTTAGACTAACTAAAACATCTGGAAAGGTTATTTGCATGCCTTCTGCATTTAATTAGAGCCCAAGACCTTCCCTGCTGAAAGCATACCTTAGCAAAGACCTGCAGGTTTACTCAGTTCAAGTGGACAAGGGTCAATAGGCCAGCTTTGACCAGCAAAAAGTCTGAAACTCAGGAGCAATATATTTTTGTTAAATTATTCTGCAGTCTTGTACTCTTTAACTTGGCTGCCTTCACTGTAGGAAACAAGTCACACTACAATATCTTGCAAAAAGGAACCAGTAGCAGAGCTTAGTCTTTAACAAATGTTGAGTTCATTTTGTTGCTGTATCCTCTGAAGGGAAGGCTCTTTTACTGTCTTCAGCCTTGATTACTGTGGGGGAAAGCCCTAAATGGGATATTCTTCTGGCTTGATAGACAAAACATGTGTTGATGTATCTCACAATGTGAACGTGGTCACCAAGGGAATTGCTGCTTAACCCTTCTGAAGTTAATTTGGGTACTGCAGGGTGTATTCATGATCTTACATATATTGAGAAGACAATCGAGGGGCAAAAGTTTTAAAATGCTATTTTCTGCAATTTACATCAGGTACATCCATAATGTAAGAAACAAACAATAAATGATGGTAAAAATAGAAAATTATAGTGAAACAATACTGACATTACTCAAGATATAAATATTCTCATCAGCTGCGATTTAAGAAAATTTATCAAGATAACGGGAGTGTCTGGAAAGAGGCTCAGACCACCCTTTTGACTTCAAACAACATAGGCAACAAACTTGATTGCATTTAATTATTAGTTTAATGTCTATTAAACCAAATGTCTAAACCTCAGCTCTACTCTATCATTAAATATAATCACCCTTTGGGAGGAAAGGAATTCAGTTGTGTATATGAAAGATTTGGTTCTGCAATTGCTTTTGCAAAGCTGGCTTGCAGCTTGGGGTGGTTTGTTTGGGGTTTTTGTTTACCTTGGGTTTTCTTTTTGTTGGTGAGGGAGGGAGATTTCAATGGGCACAAAGTTCAGAACACAGATTTCAGGTGTGAATCTTTGGAACTTAAGTTTCTAGGATGAGCCCACTTGCGAGTTGGGAGGGGAAAAACCAAGGTAATCGTACACTAAGTTACACAAATCACCAAGCACATAAAGTTGCTTAGTTTCAGTCTGTAAAATTCAAACAATGAGATTTTTCTGCCTCATAGTGGTACCACTAAGTCAAAACCCACTAATCCTCAGGAAGTATCTAGACACCTACTGATATAAACCACATTAATAAGAAAAGATAGACCTACCAAGTGTAGTGGAGTTATTCATAAACTAGGAATAAGTAATTAAAGGCAGAAATTCTTCATTTTCACTAGAGCTGCTTTGCTGGTTTTGCCAAAGTCTCTATCAGTAACTCACAGGTTATGTTATTTGAAAGTGTAAAGGCCAGAAAAACCACTAAATTTGACACTAGGCCAATTGTCTCATGCAATTCTGCTCCTAATGAGTACACTGAAAATATGACTCCTGATTCTCTCAAATTTCCAGAAACACTGAAAAATGCTCTTTTCTTCCTTGCAATTATGCTGGTTCAACGTACTCTGACTGTTTATTATACACTGATACTGCTCATGCCATATATCAGTTATTTTATAGGAGAGTCTACTGCTAGATGAACAAAATTCTTTCTAACTTCAGTATCGTGGTTTATATAAATCAGTGTAGCATGTGTTAAAGATCTGATTTCTAATCACAGTAAAGGAACAAAAGAGGCTGTAGCTCATTGACAGTGTTTTTATCAAATAGTATTCATATTTGCTTGGAAGTAAGGCCTAATTACCAATCTCCTTTCTGAATAACTACCCTTCTTTAGCTTTTAAACCAGACATGTAGGCAATTAACAAAAGCTCTTTGGTATCTGTTAAGAAAACGCACTAAATTTAGTAAACCTTTTTCTCTAAAGAAAGGCATGACTTATCCAACACTGAACAACCCTGATAGCACTAACATGGCTATAATCAAAATTGTTTCTCATTGTACTCCATTTTAAGAGGAGAGCATAAAGCACTGTGAGCTCTCATGTTTGCCTTTCAGTTCATGTTACTGGATGAAGGAATTAAAAAAAAAATAAGACTACTTAGGAGATATAGTAACAACAAAAAAATTCTTACAATCTCTGTCTGTGGAGGAATTTCAGAAACATACCAAGCAAACTGGTCATTTAAGAATGTCCTTTTATGGTGCAAACACTTTTAACTAATCTTATGACAGATGGAAAAATGTAAATGTGTAATATACAAAAAGCTTATTTTAAATTACTAGACCAGGTTTCAACTGCTGATAACCTGAGGTCGGATATACAATAGGCCAGGCCTCTGTGAAGCCGTAAACTTGGCACCAGTTCTCTACATTCAGGCATAGTCTGATCAGATTTTGTTTTGCAAAGGTCATTTAATTAGTAGTATCAGTAACTCTTATTACCTTAACTTATCTTCCTTCAGCTAATGATACCGTTTTGCATGTGCTAAGTAAAACAGGAATTAACAAAATTCCAATGGCTTACTTAAATGATAAATAACAAACCATTTTAAGGAAGAAATCTCCTAGGGAGTGCGGAAAAACCTGCAGCTGAAGGCAAGCGAGTCAGGATGTGTAACTCTGCACAGGCATAAACAGGAAACGGAGCAGCTTGCATTTGGATTGACAATCTGGCTCCAAAAGGCTCATCTACACCGGGCACAAAGCTTGACCCCTGTCAAGCATGAGAACCGTGGTTTTGTAAGAGTTTTTTGTCCTGATACCTCTCGGGGTTCCCTTACATAAAGTCAAATATTTCTTTCTCTATCATTCTGCATGGTCAAGAAAGGTTGGCCTTAGTGAAATACTTAAGATTAATGATGTCATCTTTATTGTAAAACATTTCCTCATGCATCCACTTCCTCCAGTTTTGGCAATAAACCCTCTGGATCAGGAACATCAGAGATTAATCACTTTGTAATGCAGAATAATATTCAGTTCTTTTATTGTCATGTTCCAACATCGGAAATAGCTTGACTTTCCAGAAAAGAAATCTCAAATCCTATGTCCACCAGTGTCACCAGGGTTTAACCCTATTTCTATTTATTGCATATGTTTCTGATAGACTGACCCAATACGAATTAAAAACTCTGCAACCTCATTATGCAAAACCTTACCCTTGTGTTGCCAGAGCATGTGTTCTGCAAGCAAAGGTCACCACAATGCCAGGAGATGACCTCCGTGCAGAGCAGTGCTGTATACCTGCCAGGACAGGAAAATGACAAAAACCACTCCGGACAATAAGGTGAATCACAGACCTTTCACGACAGAGAGGGGTATCAGACCCCTTCCATTACATCCCGTGATAACGATGCCTGTAAGGAGTCATTTCATCTCTGAAAACAACACAGGCATCACAGAACGTAAAGGAAATTACCAGCAGTAACTTTATTCCTAAGGATGTTTGCCAAGCCAAGGATTTGGTCTTTGTAAAACAGACACAGCACTGTGGAAAGGAGAATAGGCCATGCAACCAAAAACTAATAGTGAGAAGAACATGAAAAACATGGGTATTTGTTCTGGTTCTCTGAAACATTTCAGTGGGTACAGGGGTGAAACATCACAAACAAGATTTTCAAATCAATAGCCTAAAGTTAAAAATTTAATGAAGCTCAGAATGAAATGGAACTGACTTGAAAAGTGATGCAAACCAAATTTGGATCTGGGAACCTCATGTTCAAAGCTTCTGCAAACAGGAACTGGTCTTGTATCAGCTAAACACACCAGGAAAAATGCACTATTTGCAACTAATTTGCACCTTTGCAGCTAATAGTGAAAGCAGATACTAGAATTTAATATTTTTTTACTTACACTATGGTCACATGCTGTTGTCAGAAAGGGAGATGGTTCTGTAAAGCACCGTATTTTAATAAAAGTACCTCTGTTTTGTAAGTTTTTTAAAACCTCAAGCAAGACTGAGACTGTTTCAATCATTTATTCACACATTTACATCTTCAAAAACCTTTTCCACAGTATAAACATCTTAGAAAGAATATTGCTTACACACTCCATATAGACTTTCAGAACACGTCTGCAGTAGCCTTGCTATGATGCTGCAGAGCTCTATTTAATTAAAACCTATAAAATACGATGGGATTTCTCTCTCAGAAGAAATATATACATTTTTGTGGATTTTGTGAAAGTTAGTGTTATCCCTAACAAGTGGCTTAATGACATATACTGGGATAAATACAGTTGTATTATAAAGAAACAGTGAACATCAATATTAGATTCTTGTGGTTTAAAAATGTTTTTCAGGTGCCATTTTTCCTGTTTTATTATTTTTACCATGGTGACTAGTAATAGCTAGATCTACAGGGTGAAAACCAAAGGAAAAATTTCTCACTGGAAAGGCTAGTGGTCCATTCTGATCTTCTCTGGTATTTGTAGGGAGGAGGAAAGGCTAGTTAGGTTTCATTTTAAAATGAATTGAAAAACAGTTGATTTGTATTTTGCAAACAAATACTCTGCAGATGGGCAACAGACTGAGTATGATCTTTCACTCATGTATTTGAAAGAAAATTACACTGATTTTAAAAAACTAAGAGATACAATAAAGAGACATTTTTAATGCTTTGAGCACTTTTTGGTCATTTTTTGAAGAATGGTATACGATTAACCAGAAATCATGCTTACAAAATACAGCACTGTTTGGAAAGATTTCCTCATTCGCAGTCTTCCTAATATTTTTATTGCAGCCTCATGAAAAACAATAGAGTGAGCTAAGCTTGTGTCCCACCAATTAATCTTGTGCCTCACCAATTAATCTATTTTAGCAAGTAGAAGGCAGGGATCTGGCCTTCCAGTAAAGTGGACACCAGGAACAAGGGTCAGAGGAAGGAGATGTAAAATGTCCATTTGTCATCTACACATCTTAATCACTAATAAGACAGCAGTAGATACCTCAGAGTCTTTCAGGAAAGAAAGCAAAGCACACCACGCACTGACACCTCCATCAAAGGGCCAGCAAGCCCTGGTGGCACAGCGTGCTGAGGCAGCACTGCCACCCAGCCTGGCAGCCACCAGCTGTGTGCACGGGACACGCATCTTCCATGGGGGAGGTGTTGGAAGGAGGCTACACTGGGGGAAAAGCAAGGGGAAATTAGATGGGACAATCAATTACAATATTTGAAAGCATGTGATTAGCATACAATGACCAATTTCCTATTTAAAGGAAAAAAAAAAAGCGCTCAGTGGCAAGTATTTAAGGCATATTGAGAATGTTATTTTAACACATAAGCAACAATAGTTTAGAAATCCCTGATAGGAGCTGAGGATGGAGCTAAGCACCCCAGTAGTGACACAATATAAACTTCAGCACATGAAATACTGGAAGTTGATGTAAACAGCTTTTAATAGCAGTGAACATTTGTTCGCTTTGTTTAGACCATCTGGATGTTCCATTGTGTTCAGTTCGACACCGCCGGCCGTCGGGTGACAGTTGATATATGTTAAGTACAAGCAAAGTGCCTCAGCCCACTCCAGGGACCCCGAGGAGAACTTTGCAGTGCTTTGTGGAACATGCTGGCAGACCGCAGTGCAGTCGCCTGCATCCTTAATGGCTCGGGGCCAAAGTCCTCTGGTTTTTGTTGTGTTTTATTTTTTTTTTAAATCAAAGCAGAGCTTCGCTTTTACTGTTTGAAAGGTTAGGAAAACTATGCCAAAGTTCTTTCAGGCAGCTTGGAGAGCATCAGCTGACAGGAACGATTTTCAATATGGAGCAAAGAATAAAGAGAACCAGTAATCCTGAGAGATTCCAGGTTTCACTCATCTTACATGCAATGTGGCTCACAGCCATGTGAATGCCACAAAAGAAAAAAGTTACTAATAAATGCAGTGATGTAATTGCTCAGAAGAAGAAATAGGAAATCAACAGTTAGAAGCATGGAGCCTTTTCCATGCCTATCCAACAGTATACTAGTAGGTAACATTATATGTTGCCTACATTTTGGATAGTTGGTGATGCACCCTCTGTGAGTGATCAAAGCTGTATTTCAGGTACACTGGCCATTTCACATTTAACCACTGATTGTGATATGCTTTGATTCCTGAAATTAAAAGAACTATGTAAATGAGAATTACTACTATTCTGCGTCTTTACATAACCACCACTTCAGTTCAGCTTTATACAAAAGCAGAAAAGGCAGAAATCTGAAAGCTTATTTGGATTCATTCACATACAAGAAAAAATATTTTCAATTTCAGGGTGAAAACCTGAAATTGTTGCACTCAATCTTTTCTTAGGGTGTTGATCATTTAGTGCAGAACTGGTTTTCTACCTCCAGAAGTATTATTATTTACTAAATTAAGTGATACATCTAGAATACCAGTGAAAATGTAATCTGATTTTTAAATTTCAAATCAGCAGGCACAAAAGTATTGAAAAATATGGAAAAAACCACCCTAGATGTGCATAGCATATGATTTTCTCTTCTTTCGCTTTGAGTTATACTATTAGATTATGTAATCTTTTTTGTCACAGCCTTTTTCCTGAAAAGTTGAGCTCCTATAAGTTTGACTCCTATAAGCTGTTGCAGTAACCTATTTATCCACCAAAAAGGTAGCACACAAGCAGCAACACTCCAAGGTTTTCCACATTATACCTCAGCTCTGACAGGGACCAGGAGGACATAAGAGCTTCCATTCTGCTTTAACAGCCTCACGAAGGCTATTCTAAAGGGTACCGAGCAACACTGTCTGTTACAGAGGCACCCATGTTATATCATCCGAGAGAACAAATCTTTTTTCACCTAATTGAAGCTACCAAGCAAATACTATGTGCATGGCAATTTCAGTAACTCTTCAGAAACAATTTCCCCCCTTTTTTTTTTCAGCCTAACCCAAAGGAAATTACAATAATAGGAATAGAAATACCTTCTTCTAAAAAAGATTATGGAGAGAGCCTCCAAATTATATTGGAAATCTACAGAAAGTTGTTCTGCAAAGTATATGCATTTGAATTAATGTCATCCTTTTCAAACGTAATGCAAAGAAGCAATGCCTCTCAGTGAAGTCAGCAAGGAGTAAACTCATTAATTTAAAGAATGTTTTACATAACTTCAGAAATACACAAATCTTACAGACTCAGGCAAAAAAATAAAGGTGATCAACACATTCTGCATTCCAGTTCAAAAACAGGATCAAATTACAACATTCAAATACAGACCACTATTACTGTAAGGGAGTCGCTACAGGTGGAGTTAATAATATCCAGCTCAAAATCAATGGGACAACTCAACTTATTCAGCTGGATTTCTGCTAGAAGACAATAACATAACTTCATTTCTGATGCATAGGTAACTTCTAAACCTTCTTCCATTGCTACAATGTGCTATTGTTTATAATTCTGCAATACTTCAACATTACTCCCATTTTGGAGAGATTTTTGGAAAGCACAATGCATAGCCAATTAAGCATTAAGAAATGTATATCATATTTGTGATTTTTATTTACATTTATGCTAGGATTTCAAATAGTTTTATAAAAATTAAGTAGGTGCTGAAATACTAAGAACTGCAACTACAACAGAGGAAAGTTTTATCTAAATTTCCAGAAAGATAGACAGGCACAGAGGCAACCTTTGTTTTTTCCCTTAGTCCAAAATCTCTAAGTCCCAAACTGCCAGTTTAGTAAGATTTGGGCAGAGCTACAAACACATCACACAAGCTTCCAGTTAGCTGATGACTCACCTGCGGTGTTAATGGAAATTGAAGCTATTTATTTACAGGCCAAGAAGTTTAGGATCACGTGTTTTGCCCATTTCTCTCTGCTGTTCCAAATGGACATACCATCCTTAATTACATTACATATTTGATTTTCTTAGTTCTTTTAACTCCTTCTTTTCCCCCCTTACACTGCCTATTCAACAGAACAGCCCTTCAGAGCAGGCTAATGATGTGTAGCATACACCACCTTTGTACTGTTACTCTTGGACACATAGTGTGACTCCTGGGGATGGTCTTGTGCTGAGTTAAGGGTTGGGCTCAGCAGTCCTTATGGGTCCCTTCCAACTCAGCATATTCTGTGAACACAAGTACAACAGATGCAACACATTATTTTCTTGGCATAATATTAAAGCATAAGAAAATTATCAACCAATTACAATTACATCAGACAAGAAATCTATTGTAAATTAATAAATCATGAAATAATTTGCTCTTTGAAAACCAATATAATCAATAGTTCTCATGCTATTTTATACCTTCATGTAGTTAAACAAAAGAAAAATGCAGATGTTATTAAAATGTCTTCTCTCAGAAAATGCCAAAGTTTCTGCATTGTTTTTGAAAGAATGCAGTGGGTACCACAAGTTTATAAGTATTCACACAAAAACCAGTTGAGTATTTAATTTTTTGCATTTGTGTAGTAATTTAATATTTCAGAAGAAATTTAATTTAATCGGATGCAGAAGAAGCTATTCAATAGATGATAGATGCATGTACTGTAAAATGTAATGTCACCTAGTTAAAAAAGAAAAGAGAGAGAAGATGCTAATTCTGCTGATGAAGATATTGTTTTTCCCCTCTTGTGCCCTATTCATTATGCAAGGCTGCAGAATATGAAGTGTAGTGTGTGATCCGGGCGATCTAATGATCTCCCACACCTGCTCATCTGGTACAATTTTAATTAACACTCCAAGGAGGTTTGTCAAGAGTAATCAAAAACATTGTCGCTTATAAAGCTGTGGCAAGAAATCAATAGTTTTCATCAGAAAAGGTAAGGTCTGGCATAACTGAACCATTTAATTGCTTCATTCCAATAAACAAAAACTGCACATTTTAATGACTTGATTTTGGAGATCAATATCTAACCGCATATTGCATTAAACAGCAACATGTGGTGGGATATTCACAGTCATTTCAATTCAGAATGAAGCATTCCTCTTTTTTTATTTCATCTCGAATGGCAATAGGTTGCTGAGCCTATGCAGTGCTATGATTTATATCAAATGAGTGACCTCTAGGGCCGTAAGACTAGAACGGGTGACTAGTTCTCAATGGTAAGCTACTGGCACTTGACAAAGTGCATGAAGCAGAATGAATTTACTTCTCTTTTCCTCAATCATCAACAGGCTCTGCCCTGACCCCCATACTGACTCCTATAACAAGATCTCCTGTCTCTGACTGAAAAATTTACTGTCATGTCTACTTTTCATTGAGCTCAAGTGAGTACTTCTGTCACCTTCAGTGAACTGAGTCTGTAAAAGATTTAACTAAACACCAGTCACAGTTTAAAAACTAAGCAAGAACAACTCATATAAAAATACCACTTTTAAGCATTTCTATTTCTTAAAAGTCCAGGAGCTGTGCCTTTTTATTACAGTTCTTCTTTAAGTGTTTGTCATTAACCTGCTAAAAGCTACTGCTCTGCAATGAAATGAATTAAAGACTCATGGTATAATGTAGGTATCACAACATTAGTAAAATATAGTAGGACTAGAACACTCCTCCTGGACACAAAGGCAGCCAAAGTTTAAGTGCTTGAAAAGAAGAAAAGATTCAATAACGTGAAATTTTGTATATGGAGAGACAGCAACTCTAAATAAAGCAGTCATTTAAATAACTGAACAGATTTTTATACAGTGTATAGCATCACCATGCTCCAAATATGTCTCTAGATAGTAATGATATTGACAAAGTTTTTGCTATTCAAATATATTTAATTTGAAAGCAGTATGTGTAAAACATTTTTTCCACATAGTTTCAATAATGAAAGTTAACACAGAATATACGGTACCTAGCTACACATAAAAGCATGCATGGTATGTTTTGATAATTTTAATTAGCCTTTTATTAATACTTTAACTTTGTAAACTAATAAAACCCAACATTTCCAGCACCATGTCTATTAACAATAAGGCAATTAAAAGAATGACACTTGATGGTTTATTCCAACATCTCACTAAAGCCTTACACAAAATTTTCACTCCCTCTTTAATTTTCAATTCTTTTACCCTCCCTGCTTCACAGCTTCTGGCTATTGGCTTTTACAATCTGTCCCTAGGGAGCCAGGAGTTATTACCCCTGTCGATGGAAGAGAAAGGGATGTTATTCCCCTGTCACCCTCTCTGGCTCCAGCAGATTCCTAGCTCTGATCTATAGCCTTCATTGGAGAAAAGCGTCTGACATGCTGTTAGTTTTCAACCCTGTCAGATCCATCTACCCATGCTACTGGCATTACTTACTGGAGTCAGAGTCACAGGAGTCAGACCAAAAATTTGAGAAAAAAACCACTATATCCACTTCTATTTGAGCAAATATAAGAGAGAAATGTCTACTGCTAAGCATGTAGGATTTCAGGAGGCATTATGTGCCATGTACACTTTGAATCTGAGCTTAGAAACTGCTGAAGTAGTATCTGAAATTATTAATGATTGCAATAGAAGTATTGTATAAACTAGGTAGCACCAGGTAAACCCAAAGGCTAGAGAACAGTTAATGAGATGGACTTACAAAGTTTAACAATTCCTTCAATACTGTTTTGACAAGCTACTGCTCAATATTTTAATGCTTGCTTTTAATCAACGTTCACACGACTGGTACATAAAATCAGCACCTGAGATGGTGGGGGGGAGAGGCAGCATCAGACAGCTATGATTTGCTTTGCTTGTATGATGCCTGTCATCCCACAATAAAAATCTATACATCAGCATTTTGCATGCATTATTTTATGGGACTTCAGCAGTAAATTAACCTTTAATTGTAAACTATCTATGAGGCCATTGTATAGATAGCTGGTTTAGTCCCTCTTATACTCCACAAGCTCAGCAGCAGGAACTAAACCCCCTGCCTCACACAGCTGCCCAAATGGTGTAGAGCCTGGCTCTCCACTACCTCCTCTGGTCAGGTACCTCTCTCACTAGGCAAAAAACATTGGGTTTGGTGTGACTGTCAGGCAAGGGGTGATGTTTGATCCCAACAGGCACAGCTTTTGCTCTCACCAACAGCATTAGTGATACAGGCAAAACTGGGAATAAGTGTAAGTCCTGCTACAGCAGCACTCAATGGCTCTTTGAGCAGCTAAGTGCCCCTCTCCTCATCAAGCTCCTCTGGGCAGAGCTTCTCATGTACCTGTTTGCTTCTCCTTGCATTTTTTCCTACCCCCTTTTCCTTTCTTCTTTTTCAACAAGGCCAAGAACAGATTTCCTTCCCTTTTATATTTTTTAGAGCACAGCTCTTACTTTCCATATTTCACCACAAGTAAGGAGGCTGAACAGGGAAGGCATTGCTATTTTCACTTCCTTTCTCTCCCTGTACTCAATGAGAAGTAGGAGCAAGTAACCTATTAGTAGAGATAAGGGACTGGAGTCAAGGCAGTGACTGTAGATGGTGCAGAAGGAGAGCTACTGGACATTGCCCTGGTGGCCAAAGAGGCTGAAGTGTGTCCAGAGGAGGGTAACAGAGCTAGTTGGTGAAGTCAAGCAACAGTGATCAGGATTGAGCTGGAGATAGCAAGAACATGGAGAAAAAAAAAAAAAAAACAGAAAAATGTGAAAATATTTCAGAGGAAATTTAGATGTCATCAACATGAAAATACAGTTCAGTTTCAAATGCAGCAGGAAGTCACAGAGAAAATACAGGAAGAAAGGATGAGTATTTGGATTATTGCAGAGAAGACTGAACAGGAACTAGTAACAGGGAAAATGAAGGAAAATGGGCAAAGAACAACAGAAAAGCATTGACTAAAACCTTGAAGCCCAAGGATGAAAGTTGAAGAGAGAGAATACTGCTTGTACAAAATAATAATAATTAAAAAAAATTTAAAAAAAAAAGGCAAGAGAGCATGCAGATTTTGCCTTGGAGAATCTGTTACTGACTTTATTCAAGTATTCAAGGAAAACGTGAAAATGGTGAAGACAGAAGGAATCTGACTATTCACCATGCAAAAAAAGAAGCAAAATCAAGTACAGAGGAGGTATGTTTATATTTGAAAGGTGTAGGAAGGAAGTGGGAAAAGTATCTGGAAGCATTCATGAGGTCAACAGATTTAATTGTTTTGGACAACACCGAGTACACTTGAAAGAGCATGGAAGTTCCCGTCCATTAATTTCATTCTTAGTGTAAATCCCCTCCTATATTACTTCAGCATAACACTGCAAATAACAAAATCCTCTGAAACAGCAAAATCTCCCTCTGAACACTACACCTTCAGCCACTTCATGGCAGGATACAAGGCAAACTCAAGCTACAATCCTGAAAAGGCTGTAGAGGTCTATAATTCTTCCATCTAGACAGTTTTCTTCCATCTGAGCTTAATTATCACCACTTCATTTTAGTTCTTAACCATGAGCTAAAACATCTTTTGCACACTATGTTATAAACACATTACATCTCAAAATTACAATTTCAGGCCTAATTGGTTAATTTCAACTACTCTAAACACCTAACAAATTCTATCTCTGCCTGTACTGCAGTCACATAGTGCGGTCTCCTCGAGAAGATGATCCTAACCAACACCAGCTGTGCCCAGCTGCCATTAACATTGCAGATCCAGCACAATCTGTAAAGAACTGACAATTTAAAGCTCCCTTTTAAGAGAATATCAAGGTCATAAAATTCAAATCCCATATTCTAAATCCATTTTTCATCAGCCTTTGCAAGTCACAAAAAAAAAAAAAAAAGAATCACGTGATTACAGCTGGAATTAAAATTGGGCCTCTTCTTTAATCCAGCAATAACCACCATATGCTGCATTATCCTAGAAGCAACAAAGAATGGATGCATCTCAGGCTCAGGAACACATCATATTAAGCCAAGTGTTTGCTTTCACATAATTTTTTTTTTTCCATTTAAAAAAACACACAAACCAAAAACATGAATAGGTGGATGCATACTTGCAGGGAACCTTACTTGTACTTCAGAGTACTAAATAAAACTGTTTCTAGCCTTTCCAGGTGCATCAAAGCAGAGAAGCTGGGAACAAAACCTCTCAGCTTATTCCTCCTCCTTCAGGACCACAGGAAGGGTTCCACCTTAATGAAGAACCACACACCATTGCAGAAACACCTGAAGTAATTGTAATTGTTGTGGGTGGATGACAGAAGTGAGAGAGATGAAAGAGGTGGAAAGGTAGAAATTTGGCTTAATATGTTATTTGCTATTCAGCAGAATGTGCAGTGAGACTCAGAATTACTCTCTGAGAAACTGAACTAAGGAAGGAAAACCCTTTCAGGGGAAAGAAACCTGATAAATACCAACAGGACTGGGATGTCCCAAAGTGAAGCGTGGCAGGCAGTGCAAGAGCTCCCAGGACTGGTCCATCGGTTACAACCACCTATGTATTTATGGTGAACATAAAGGTTATTGGGGTGTGAATCAGCCCTGCACCCTCTGTGCCTTCACACAGCTACATCCTGGAGCATCATTCTGCAATCTGTGGGCACAAAAACCCACCAGTGCTTTCACTGGATTTCAGCTCTTCAGTAACTCTCAGAATAAGGTGGGTGATTTCACATGAAACCTACAGCCCTTTAAAAGAAATGGGTCCTTAGTTCCTCTTGAGAAATGTTTATTGCTCTCAGATTTCAAGGCCTCTGCCATATTACTCCATAAAAGCAGAGAATCTGAGTGATAATTACTCTAATTACCGTAAACCTCTGTCTAATGTTGCAGCTTCTGTAGACAACACTACTTTGGAAATACTCTTTATATTTGTTGTTTTGGAGAACAGATGGGAGAAGTTATTCTATTCTTTACAGTATGGCTATTTTGAACAAATTATACAGTGGCCTATCATTTTTGTTAGTCTTTGATCAAGCAAATAATATGTAGTACTTTACTTATATTTTCCCAGTAAGAAAAAAATTAGTACAGGGTGAAGCTTAAATTCAACTTGTATGTCCATGTGAAGAGATATTGCTATTGTCTCATAAAGAAGATACATAATTAAGCCTGTGAACTGCATGATCAGTTCCATCGTTAGCAGAAGGGATTTCAGAAATCTATATTGATTTTTGCCTGTGAATCTGCATTAGCCTAATCCTCATATACAAGCACTATGAATCTACAGGGGATTGATTTTTTTTTCTCTTTGGTTCACAAAAATCTCATAGCTGATTTTTTTTCTGGAAACTGGTGACAGACCTAGATGTTTTCCAGAAGTACCTATGTAAAAAAGTGCAAGTTCTAGGGGACCTTTCTCTGCAGAACCTGATTTGAATATATTGTCACCTCTTCCAGGCAAATCTTATTTTGTTTGACACTACTTTAAAGGAGAGCTGAATATCATCCACTATAAAAGTGTAATAGATGTTACACACAGCATGCTACCAAATAAAGAACAGAGGGAAGAAATATAAAATGTTAATTGGTCCAAGTCCTGCTCTTAACTGTATTGATGTAAATACCTTACAGCTAGATTAACCTGATGCAAAAATGATTTTAATGTCCTCAGATTCCCAGGAACAAGCAACAGTCGTCTCAGTTGTTTGCCATATATCAGTGCTGAATGCCACGAATCATTGAATCACAATTTACTAGTGACCAAAAAAAATGGGGGAAAAACTTATGATCACTATTCAAACATGCCCAACTATCTGAAAATATAAAATCTAAATTGCACAAGATAAAACACAGCACCTCCATGCCCTACAAAATCAGCCAAACAACTGGCTCATAAAACACATGTCCACAGCCTACCACTGCGAGAAGCATGAAACATCAAATGGACAAAAAGCAAATAATTGAAAATCAGTTTCTCAGAAATTCAATTCGTTCTTTAAAAACACTGGCACCTGCAAAATGGCAGTGGAAAGTGCTCTTTGACTAAAACAGACACCATAAAGAATCCTAATGCTGACTTCGTAACAGCACCCTTCGCACCACACTCGAGAATTTGAAATTGTGTCTCGGAAGTCAGCATTTTTTACTTGAAAAAAATTGCTTTGGACCTTAAGTTTTCAATTTTGCATCCGAATCCCTATGTTGGTATATGTACACTATTCTCTCCCTCCCCACTGCATTGGGTTTTGAAGGTTTTTTCCTTTTGGTTTGTTTTCATTTAGTTTTTAATAAACAGAAGCTGACCTGTAACTACAGGGAATCCAACACATCTGTGAAAAGGTTGACAAAGAAGGGAAGTCGGATGCTCTGATAGAAATTCATTTTACTGTTCCTTCAGGAACCGAACTCCAAGAGGCAGCATGTGTTATTAAAAACAAACTACTTGCGGTAAAAATCTATTTCTGGGGATTGTTTACTGAAATGGAATGTTTATTTGCCAGGACAGTATTTAAAGATCCACAGATAAGTGCAAATGGTTCCTGAAACAGATACACGATGTAATAAAATGCAAAAGGGAAGCAGAGACAATATTAGTTTTGCACCAATTCATTTACAGCAATTTCAGATTTCATGTATAGAAATTAAAGGAAGTTTCCAATAACAAGCTGCTTACATGAGGAAAGGAGATTTGCTGTGTTTGCTGTAGTATAATTTCCAACACTTTGAAGTTACTTCCTCACAGAAGGTTCAAGATTATTTTCAGGATTATTTTATAACTGAGGCTGCATAGAGCCAAGCATGACATTGAAAAATAGACTTAATTACTCCTACAAAAAAATTCTTGGCATGGGTCCACTTCGTATCAGCTTAAAATACCCTGTGCAGTTCTATTGGCAGGATCACATGTTTACAAGCAGTGGATTACAGGAGTAACCACACCTCCAGGCTAATTTAAAACAATTTCTGCTAAATGGAAACAGTAGGCCCCGGGTTTCTTTAATTTGGAAGGGAAGAAGGGGAGGAAAGCAGCACAGGATACAAGGGGAGATGTTCCTATTATAACTCCCAGTTCACCAGAATACCGCACAATAAAGGGCAAAGGATCCATTTTAATACAAGGTGATGCAACAAGACTTAATTTGAGTAACAAAGCTTTTTTTAGGTTGACAAAGCACATAAAAATAGCCTTTGGTTTGTTAGGGAAAATCACCTCAGCACACATACTCCTTCCAAAGTATTCACAGCAACTCCTGCAAGCTATTAATTTGTCACAGATTATTTTCTCTCCCTAGCTAGGTACACTCCAGCAGCAACAAAGGATTCTCAGAATGGCTGCAAAGCCTGTTCCAGAATATGTACTATGCAATTTAATAGCTTATAGCTCCTTTTGAATTTTTTCTTAGAAATACTCATTTAGGTGTAGTTATACAGTACAGCAGCAAGGCGGAATAATTCAAAAAAATCGGGAAGAATTCATGGGGTTTGCTCTGTCAAAATGAACCTAGTCCAGGCAAATATTTACCAGTAACCCACTTTGCATTCAGCTCTGAATTCTCATCACTGGGCCCACCGACATCCGGGTTTTCAACCCAACACAAGCACGAGAAGCAGCACAGCCACCCAAGCACAGAGCTGTGCTGATTCCCAACAGGGCTGAGCTGCTCACACATGGTTGCCACTAGTACAGTGGGACTGTTCTCAGCACTCAGATAGCTCTGGACATCTCCACATCACTTCCAGGAACACTAGAGCCAGAAAAGCACAAATTCCCAAGGCAATTCCCTGTAGTAGCTGAGGTGGCTGTTTTTCTTCCCTATTTTGCTCTCTACCACAGGCACAATATACAGGCAATAGGCCTTCATAACATATTCTGATTAGAAGGTACAAATTTTAAAACACTGAGTTGTTATTACTAGCGTGAAAGTCTAAAATAAAGAGTTCCCTTGGTCTAATGGCTTTTCCCCTTCTCTCTCTGGCTCTTTTTGTTTGGATTTTTTTTTTTCCTTCTTTCTTTAATAACCCCTATTGACTATTGCACTACTAATACCTGCTGCATCAGAAGGAAAAATGCTGAGGATGTTTGTCAGCCCATACTGTCATGAAAGTCAAAAGCAGATATGTAAGAGAAGAAAGATTATCACATTAGACATAGAAAAAGAAAGATTAAGCTATGAGAGCTGTAGAAGCAGAAAGATGAGCAAAAAGTGGGGGACTCAATGGCTCCAGGGGATTGGTAATGGGTTAGACTGCCTTTCCCCTCTAGATCACTGGCTCACATCCAGGCCACATCAGTAGTGACTGAGTGTCATTACCACCTGATGGATTTTTGGTGACCTCTGCAAAAATGAATTGATGGTTTCAGTCCAGCTGAATAAATGTTCCCATCATAGCAGGTACAGCACTGTCTCAGCAGAAGAAAGGGAGCAAACATGGACAAGAAAACTTAGCTCTATCCCTACAAACCAGTTTAATGCACAAGAAAGTCCACTTACAAGAAATGCCACAGAGATTTATTTAAAACTTTCACAGCTAGAGGACTGTGCTTCTTTTTTTTTTAAGCTTTAGTGTTCACAATCCCTCAGCGTTCCTCATGCATTTGTCCTGTATTCTCATAGGCAAAAGGCTGCCCACAACAAAGTGAGTGCAGTAGAACTGAAAGTCTCTTAAGGGACTTTCAAATCTGAATTTGAAACAATATTATATGTAATATCACTGTTGCTAAAGCTCCTCCCCTATGAAAGCACACCAAATTAATATAGCTTTAAATGTGCCTCTTAAAGACTTCTGTTTAAAGGTTGTGTAACTTGCCTGAAATGAGAATTAAAACCAGGTTTTCTCTGCAATTGGAAAAGACAACTCAAGTGAACACTGTCTCCAATCTATGTTTCCAGACACATACATTGTCTCAGAGCATTGCATGTGCATGCATAAATAAGATACTTTTAGGTAATGTGGTTGGAATGACTGGAAAACATCTGAAATCTCTGGTCCCTTCAGGCAAGAGTTTAGCAGGTTCCTCCTGCCAGGCAGGCAGGAACCCAAATGGTTCCCAGCATAGTACTTGGGATGCTATAAAGCTGCTCCAGGCTTATTTCTGCAAGAGGGTCCAGGGAGGTCTCCAGGGAGAAGGCTCAGTCCTTAAGGAACCCAAAGCACAAGCTCAAAGGACAACCCGGAGCTAAATGGCACCTTTTCCCCCAATGACAACAAGAGGTGACCTCAACCCTGGTACACGAGGGGATGCAGTTCAGCCTGAGCATCGCATCTGTCTGTGTTTGAAGAGCAAAGTGAGCAGGGGAGCCAGAGCTGTTCCCTCTCCATGCCACACTGCCAGAACTGCACTGCTGCGGCTCAGAGCATGTCCCCCCTCTCAGCAGCACAGTGTTTTCACACAGGTGGCCAGATTACAGTGCATTATGATGTCACAAGGGTGGCATTGTTCCCTCCAAACCCTTTAATACTAACAAAATTATATAAATTGGGGAAAAAAATGAAAGCATATCAAGTTAAACAAATACTAATTAAAAGAGGTTGTTGTCCAGTTACTGGAAGGGACTAGAGGAAACTCAGTGATAAAGGATAGCTGACATGGCAAGCAAATGTCAAATAAAGTATTTTCTTCAGAAACAGAACTACATTTACCTTGCCGTAGTACTATTTTACACATCCCCTTAAGAAAAACATTTAACAGATGTCTAAGAAAAAAATCTAACAGATGTTACAATAGAAAAAGTGACACTGATTGTTATTTTTGTATTTCACATTTTTTCTTTCACAATGGAAAAACTAATTGAAGTTGACTTATTCTACAAAGTAGTATGCAGAGTTTGTGGGGGAAAGTGGGTCCTTTTTACTGTAACAGGACAAGTTCTCTAAATGTCAGGTCCTTTCTTTCATGGGTGGCTTTTAGTGAGCCAGACTAGAATGGGGCCATGCCACCAAAACAGAGAGCATGGTTGCTCAGAACTGCATTTCACTAGAATAAAAATTATAGAAAATAAAATAAAAAAAAAGGTGATTTTAAGCACAACTCAACATTTTTAGTTAGGTGTCTCTGTCCTGAGCACCCAAGAGCAAGAAACCTGAAGTTCAACATGTTCTTGTTCTCTCCCCTACTCTTTCATAAACAAAAATATAAAACCATGAGTAGAGAATAAGAATTTCTGATCTTACTAAAAAGAAAAGGCCCCATTGCTCATCATGAGAGTAAAAGTCTTGATGCTTAGTTTTCTTTGTCATTTATTCAAATGTTAATAGGAATTCTTGCAGCCTCAGTGATTCTGTTTCTTGAAATTATTCTGGTTTTAGCCAAGGTGAATAAGCATTTTCCTATCTTGACTTCTTCAGAGGAAGAAGTTTCTTCTTAGGGGCAATGGAAAAAGTTGGGTAAACTGGCTGAGGACAATGAAACTGTGTTGCAAAAGAATAAATTTTTGGTTTGGTTTGTGGGTTTCTTTTGGTTTTGTGGTGGTTTTTGTTTGTTTGTTTGGGGGGGTTGCCTTTACACTACTATCTGATATTGTCAGGAAAGATGGAAAGGAAGAAGTGATTGGCTTTCCACGGATCTGAATAAATTTAGCAACTATAGCTGAGAGCTGTGATAAAGCAGTAGGGTTATATCACAACATTTATGCTCAAGTATAGTCAGTGCAAAATCTCCATGAAAAACCTTGACTTCATTATTTCTTCAAAAGCAAGTATCTCATTCTAAAATTCTATCAACATTTTTTCTTTTAAATCTGTACTTTTTCTTCCCATTTCTTTTTCCCAATATGAGAAGCAGTTTCAAGTGTCAGAACTTTTCAGACATCAATGTTCTTTAAAAGAGGAGGGAGAGAAAAATATATCCCTGTTTTAACAAGTCTAGACAAACATTCTCATAGGATGGAAATGCTGTCTTAAGAACATTTTTCCTTTAATACCACAGAACCAAACAGAAAATACCTACATGGAAAAACCTTAAACTGTATACTTCTGTGCTGACTCTTTGTTTATATGCAGCAAAGAGAAAATCACTAGCACATGTCCTAGCTGTTGCAAATTAAAGCTCAACTTTGTCACCCTTACTAAACCAAAGAGCAATTACTCCTGCAAATTACTACAATAGTACTATTCATCCAGGTAAATACTGTCCCATGTAAGGATTGCAGAATCAGGACCTTCAAAGAAGCAATACATTTTAAATTGGCAGGTTTATCTCCATTTTCAAAGATAAAATGAAGATCGGTCACTAAACCTGAGGGATAGAGTCATTTTTTGAAATCTGACTACACATATAGAGATTACTGCAACTGCAAATTTTAAAATAACTTCCTTCTAGAAAGAAGAACATATATAAATATACATTATATATAGTTATACATTTTTATACAGATATAAAATATTTGAACCTTCTATCTGACGTCCTTATTTGAAGCATAAGCACGTGATAAATGTGTAAGTGATACACCTTCAGACACAGCAACATAAGCAATA
Source organism: Xenops minutus (assembly GCA_035221455.1). Taxonomy (NCBI): domain Eukaryota; kingdom Metazoa; phylum Chordata; class Aves; order Passeriformes; family Furnariidae; genus Xenops; species Xenops minutus. Next base: position 21,448,519 of record JAWWEE010000004.1, on the reverse strand, counting down.
CTCCTGGGAGCTATAAGCAGCTAAGTAGCCTGGCTCAATTGTCTTGTCATACCTTATACTCTCCTCAACTCCTTTGTTCTGGTATCCACAAAGCTTTATTAAAGTAGAGTTCAGTCATTTGCTCACTGCAATTCCAACAAACTGAGCCAAATGAACCATGCTCAGCCATCTGGAACCCCTTCCTCTGGAGTTTGCTCCCTCTGGGCTGCAGAATCAGTCTATTACCCCGGCATGACACGATCCAGAAACTTGCTACCACTACAGGACCTCAATTACAATTCCCAGCCTGGGTATTGCTGTCAGGGATTCTGCAATGCAACAGACACTGCATTTGTACCTCACGTTACTGCAAAGCTATTAAAGCCTTTGCACTTGGAATTCATGGACAATATTACAGGGGCTACGGACCAGAGGAGAAGTCTGCACTGCCTCAATGGGGCTTAAAGGTGGCCAAGAGCATAGAGGAGGATCCATGGCTCTGCAATCAGATGAAAACAGGTGGGCAGTTCTGCCCTGCTCTCTTCCCTACAGCCAGTTACTGCAAGGAGGGCACACAGCACTGAGCTGCTTGATACACTCCCTTCTGGCAGCACTGAGACAAGGACAGATTAGTTAGTACAAAAGCAAGAGAGAAGGGGGGTGGGAAAAGAAAAAAAAAAAAAAAAAAGAAAAGAGGTAAAAAAAGGGAAGAAAAAAAAAAGAACTTATGCTGGTAATCTGTCCCTTGCTTTGCCCAAAACACAAGGGATTTGTAGTGCCAGCAAGTCAGTATCTCTTAACCACTTCTGACACTTGATTCAGAGGAAGACTTGAGCATGGCCCTGGAGGCTCTTCCACTTGTCAGCCAGCACACTCTCAAGAACACTCAACACGGGAAGGAGGATGTTCCCAGACTGAGAAGCTGATCTCCTGGAAAGCGGGCACTGGCTGCACTGTTCTTTCCTGTATAAAAGAGTCACTTTTGCACCAACGTGCAGGTCAGGGGACAAAAGGAGGGTAAGATGCTGTGGCCAGATAGCAAAACCACAGCAGAGATGAAACAGCAGAGGTAACCTCAATTTTGAACACACTTACTCTTCTGTTACAGTGGCAAACAGTTATTAAAGTCATAGCAAGCAAACATAGAGACTATTACCCTGGCAAAATCTTCTCAGATGTAGCTAAGAGAGAGGACCTTTCAAACATATCCACTAGAATGTCAAAATTACTTTTACTTTTTTTCTTTTTACCTTTAAATATCAGCACCCCTAAGCCAAGGCTAATGGCATATAAAACCACACTGGACTCTGAACTCAGTAAATCTTGGTATCTAGTACCAGTTAGAAAGTATATGAGCTCAGCAACTGACTGCAGGATAGTTGTGGGCCAAGTTGATGGTCTGATTAAATAAAAAACCCACTTATTCATTATCTTGGGATACATCTAGTCTTCTGTTTGGCAATACAGCTTGTATGTGTGTACTGTTAATGCTTTATTGTAAAAAGAAGGTTTCTTCCTTCCACTGAATCTAATCACACCATTTGTGTTCAAGGAGACACCTGTTTATCCCCATCACTTCAAAACTATCCTTACACGGCAGCTCTGGCCTCACCAAACACTTCAAAGCATTCTCTAATAAAACAAATAAAACAAGTGGCACGGCCAGCAGCAACTTTAATGCAAAATCCAAACACCAAAGCTCCCAAATCCTTACCTGTTCCTGTTCCTGGGGGCTTCCTCTCTTCTCACTCAGCAAAGCAAGGCATGTGCACTGAGATCTTTCTCTCAAAAGCTTCTCCCTTTCCATATCACGCAGAAATTAAATAATTGCATATTTTTCTGTAATGTCTTTTCATAGCATTTATGACCTACAGAATACAATTATGTCCTTCATCTGCAATTTCAAGCGCTGCCTTAAGTATTTTATAGATACAAGAGCTTTCTTGCACTAATAAAGAACTTAATAAGAATATTCTGAAGAATAAGACATTACTTCTTGAGCCATTCAACACATTCATTCCATACACTCACATTACAGGTCCACACCAAGTCACTGGAAAGTGACCTGTTTTTTTCAAAAGAAACATCCTACCAAAAATCATATTTCACATACAAATACAGCAGTTTTCTTCAAATAACATACTTCTAATAGAGTATTTATACAGTACCCACTGGCCCATGTTTTTTTTCTACTAAGTCGAAAGTTACGTCAACTCAAAATCCTTATCATTTGCTTTTGCAAGGAAAAGGCAAGTATTAAAGTCTATTTTGTATTAGGTTTTTTACAGAATAAATAGGGTTGCAGGTCTTAATTCTGTGTGGGCTGGGGTACCACAACAGTGAGTCTGTAAACAGTTCAGAGTAAAGACATGAAACATATCTAATATATGAAAAATATCTGATAACTAATTCTTATTTAGCATCACATACTGTGCTTGCTTTCTAAAGCAGACTAGAGATGCTGTTCCACCTCCAGTCACTGTCAGTTCTAAGAGTATTGCTGCAAGTTGCAAAATATTTCATGTTTCACTTTAACATCAGGCTCATGAAGAGATATGATTACAGAAGCATTCCAATTTTAAAAATAAAATATAAATAAGGTACATTATAAGAAAAAAAAAATTGAAACAATCTAAGTGCATCATGGAGCTTCCAAACCCTGACAAAAAGTCCACAGAAGCTGAATATTATTTTATAGCTTAAAATTATGTTATTTTTGAGTCAACTCCATATTTATTGTTGTTGTACTTTTGGAAGAAACACAAAGGGCCATCTCAGTATTCCGTTCACTCAGTACAGGATGAGCAATAGACCCTGTATATTTAAAAATTTAATTTTAGCGATATTGCATACATATTAATATAGATTTTATTATAAACTTATATATATATATGCATGCAGTTTTTATGACTGAATCCTGCAGGACAGACCAGCTGACAAAGCTATAAATTGATTTTCAAAAAAAAATAAATTGTCCAATAGGACATGACACCCCTCAGAAAAGGTTAAGACAGTCTGCAATTTAACCAAATCATTATCTCACTATAAAAGCATGAAGTAATTAGGGATTTGAGAAGAGAGATGGCATGGTCCTCTGGGAAAGAAGAGTTTTATTACCACACATGAAAAAATAATTTCTTCAGAGATTCCTCTTCACCAAAGATACGAGCCTTTGCTAATCTCCTTGAAACTTGCAATATAAGGATTACAGCAATACAGCCTTATCAGCACCATCCTGAGCCTTGGCACAAATCACTACCATATCTCCAACCACACGAAATACCCCCACAATGGGTCTATCCTGCAACAGGAGGGAAAAGCAGGAATTCACTGACAAAGCTTGTCCCACAAAACTCATACCACTTTATTCCCTCTCCCTGATGCAGGAACTAGCAGGTCTCAGGTATGAAGTGAATCAGGATACTCAGCAGCCTCTTCAGCTGTACAAGAAGCTGTTCTTTAACAATGTTGTGAAGAAGACTTTATACAGAGATGTAAATACATTTCAATAATTACACTCTTCCTACTTTTGTCCTCAGCTATATTTTTGAAGAGTCTGTACAATACCTATTTTAAAATAGGAAAATACTGTCCTTGCCATCCTCATTTTGCAGGTGCTGAGGCCCAGAAGAACTTCTGGCTTATAGAAGTCATCTGTAAAATGCCAAGTATGAAAGTGATGTCCAAAATGTTAGAGCACTGCTTTCATCCCAAGGACTATTATTTCCCCCTGCAGATTAAGCTTTCATTCCACCTTCACCTATGAAATAAACAATAAAATTGGATTCCACAAGTCCTTTATAGTATTCCATACTGCAGTGTGATTATTTCATTTATTTCAGACCCAAGCCCAGAAGAATCAAGAAACTTGAGCAATATAAATTCTAAGTTCAATAAGGGAAACACACAAGGAAGAGTTTTGGAGAAGAATCTTGACATCCTAAATCAAGGAAACAAAATATCTACTAAAGGCTGCAGAGGAGTTTTATTTAGCTGAGGACTACACAATTTGGCCTGCAGTGATCATTAAATGGCAAAAATTCAGCCACGAGACACTTTAGGCAGTGAAGTGGACCTTGGCTTTCTCTCAGCACAGCACGTGACAGTGGTCTTGATGATGGAATTATCACATTGCTTTCTGTGACCTGCTACCAACAACAATCATCCAAAAAAACACCATCTCCAGAGTAACTCCCAAAGCAGGTCCATCAGCAGCCTATGGCAGCAACAGAAACCTGGCAGCAGCAGAACACCCCACTCATCCCACTTGATCTCTAAAATCTTTTAACAACAAATAAGAAAAAATGAATGGCTGAAATGCATTTTACCAAAAGAAGCCAAGGATATTCCACCTGCAGCAGTACTATGCCCATGGCAGAAGGCTTGCCTGAGAGTCAAAAAATGCCCCGAGCAATAAAATATTTGAAGCTGAACTAATGCTACCATGATACAGTGCTAATTTTCAGAGCGAAAAGATATAATACAGAACTCTGTGTCATAAACTACAAAAAAGGCAGTTCCAACTTTCACATATATAAAAAGAAAAGGGAGAATGCTGTATCCAGCTGCCCTGCACAGAAATAGCTGGAACAAGCCGAGCAACACTTAGCTGCATTTCTTCTCAATACAGAGCATGAATATCACACTGGTGAAGCCTCATCTTCTCATGAAAGCATTATACTAAAGTATCACAAAGCAGCATTTGAAGGGCACCATGGTTCTGTACAAAAACCTGTTCATATGAAGAACAGCTCTTTGTTACATGCACAGCCCGCTGTGCACATGACCTTGTTTGTGTGTTATTTATTCAAATCACAAATGTCCAGAGCTTCTGTGCAACTCTCAAGATGCACATTTGGGTGGTGTTTTTTCCTGTTTGTTTCAGTGTTTTGGTTTTGTTTTGTTTTCACATTTAGTTCTCTACCTGTTATATATTGTTATGTACCTCTGTTCAACAGAAGAAGTTATGATGGTTTATTGAACATGGGCCATGCAGCCAGAAACTCCTGGGCCAAGCATTATCATCCTGTGTGATGCCATAGAAGTCTCCAAAGACCTCGTACTTCAAGTGCCCTTCTGTAGTATTCCTCACCTCCACAAAGCACTGTAAATAAACACCTGCATGATTAATAGTGCTCACATATTATGGGGTTGAAGGCCAGAAAAGGCAGAAAGAAAAATAACATATTTGAAGAGAGGATTACAACATGTTTTTCAGCAGCTGGAATAATGCAAAAGTAACACCCAGAGTCATGATTACTCAAAAAAGAAAAAAGTGATATTCAAAAGAGAAACAATAAAAAATACCTTGCTGGCATACATCACAAGGCTTCATGAAATTCCTGGTTTGACCTGTTTTTTAAATTCATCCAATAAAAATGCCTTTCATAACTAGGGACATACAAGTCCCACATAAATAGATGTGGCAGGAAAACCACTATTGTTGCAGCATTTCTATCTTACTCAGCTCCACTGGCTGCTAACTGGTGGCATGACAGAGCAGTTCCACCAGAGGCTTGACCATAGTGGCAGTGACAAAGCCATGCAAAATCCCAGCTCTTTAATCACTGCAAAATCCACCCCACTCCTTTTTGATCTCTCCTCTGCATGATGCCACCATCTCTGGGTTACAGCCCTCTTGGCAAGCACCACCAGATCCATAAACTTCACAGAGCAGTGAATTGCTGTTGCTGTTCCTAGGTTAACATTGACAAGAACTAACAGAGTCTTCAAAAACATCATAAACTTTGTTTTAGAGCTGACACACAATTGCTGCATAGTGCATTGCAGGAGCACAGAGCTGTACAAGCAGATCCAGCACTGGTCAGATAGATGGGGTTTGTCATCATCTAAAGTCTACCTCTAACAGAAGGGGGTGGGGAGAAGAGGAGGAAGGAAGAGTGGGAGGAGATGAAAGGGCAGAAAAAAGAACTACTAGAAACACCTTAGACTACAGTATTTCTTGAACAGATCTGACCTGTGTTATGTACAGCAGTAACCTTGAAGGGAAAAAAAAATCAGTAAATAACCTGGAGTACTTTATAAGTGAACAACACTGTCATCTGGGACACTCAGCTTCATTCATCATTGTGGTCTCGTGTCTCTCTCTCCAAGTCAATTGGGACTCAAACTGCAGTGGAGAACAGCTCATTCATCCATGGGGAAAAGCAACATACTTCTCATTGCTAAGGATTTTCCTGTGATTCTCAATGCCCAAGCATATCACCATTTTTTTGTGACTGAGAAAATAGGAGGCATTTTATAAGCCCCTTTAATATTTGTTTATATTAGAAACACAATGAAAGAGTGATCCAGGCTGCTAACAGACCTCCACCAAGCACTAGCATGGGCATTCTATTTGCAAGTTTAACTCCAAAACAAACTCTGGAGCCAGCTAGAATGGAGTTACACACATGAAGAGATACATTTCAGTATCACAGATTACCAATGGAAAGGTGAAAAGCCATTGGTGAGGTCTTTGAAGGGAATGACATCAAGGCCTCTTCCTCCAAAAACACCACTCAGGCAAAGTTAAGAAACAGTGAATAGGAAAGCACATGCCAGAAGCAGGAGAAAGAAAAAAATGTGCATCCTTTGAGCAGTAGCATTGACTTTACTCAATAAGGGCAGGGGAAAGGAAGAAATAAACATATATCCTCAAAAGAAAAAAAAAAAAAGAAGAACTCAGTAGAACACAAATAAACTGTATTTCAGATGATTCCAATGTAATCATAAAAATTATAAGTAGCAGCAATAGCTGCTAAAAAAGGTGGTTCTCCAAAGCAATCTGGCTTGGTCAAAATGCAGAACATTTCTCTAGAACGTCCTACTTACAAAGATAATTACAAGAATAACTGAAGACAGACCATCATTGTAAAGTCTTTTCTTTTTCTTCCCTTGGAAGTTATTAATCAAAACCTTCAGTGAATGGCAGAGAGCCAGCAGAGGATTCTGCAGAGTCTGCTCTGGCCCTGATTACCAGGAGCAGCAGGACACAGAGCTTGCAGAGTGTGTCAGGGCTTGATGCAGCTGATCGGGGCTTGTGTTATCAACTGGAGTACCCTGCTCTGGGGAAGAGAATATTCGGGTTTACACAATCAGACGTCTGCTCAGTCACTGAAGTTTCACACACAGAGCACCGCATGCGACGCTCCAAATCATTAGCGCGACTTTTCCGTGCCTCTGTTTGCACAGAGCAGGCAGCAAAGCACGGCTCTGCTAACACATTTCCTCACGTGAACAACCTCTGTCCGTGCTATCAGTGACGCAGGCCCCATTTTAACAGGTTTGCCCCATTTTTGCCCGTCCCCACGAGCCGGGCAGGGACGTGCGGGTGGTGCTGCCACCTCTTGGCCGCGGAGAGCCGGGCGGGACCGGAGCCGGCTCCCTGCGCCGCCCGAACCCGGGAGCGCGATCCCCCGCTGCGGGAGCGACAGGCACCGCTGCTTTGGCTGGACCTCAGCGACTGCCCGCATCACCTAATGAACAAGCTGCAAAAATCCTCTGGTCATACCGGTTCTCAGATTAGTTCTGTTTGTGCCACTTAAAGCTTTGGAGGAATGTCGGACAAGCGGTGTAAAGAATTGAGCTGCAAGTCCAAGAACAAGGAATTCGTAGTAAAGCATCTTTGATTATGCAAAATTCTACTATTACCATTCTGTAAAAAGGAATGAGAATGATCAGAGATGGGGTGGAAGGGAAAGAAAGGAAGGCTAATCGATTGCTAAAAGAAAGCAGGCACCATTCAGTGACATTGGAAGTGTTTCCAAATAAATATACTTACTAGTGAGCAATTTATATACATTTTACATCATGTTTTTATATATATTTTATACTGTTTTCACCACTTCTAATCTGCACTCTTCTGTATGCCTGTTCAAAAGGCCAACCAGGTGTCACTAAGCTAAAATTTATAGTGCAGTGTGTAGTCAGTTTGAACTTACAAAAAGGGGGTTTGCACATTGCTAATCAAAACACTCTTCAGTCAAGTAATCCATGTTAGAATCCACTATATGACTCACGGATTCTTTTTCAAGTGTTGATTTGCAGGAATCTTAGTGTTCTGAAAAGGCAATAATGTGGTTTCTTTTCAGAAGGGATACTATGGATTAAAGGACAGCTTCCCTTTAACATAGTGTTAATGGATCCATACTCAAAAATTTACATCTCCCTGTACTTCATTCAGTCCCAGGCTTTCTTCCAAGACCAAGCAAAATAGTGACAGACAGGTGTTTTCCACAAGTCTGTTTGTACTACACTGACACAGCTCAAAATCATTCAGACTTGCCTGTGTAAGTAATACGCAGCATTACGAGTGACCTAGATCTGTGAGACAGGGCATGTTAAGCCGTCATCTCTTGTGCTACTTCATTCCCCCTTCTCTGCTCCTTCCTAGTCCTCCTCTCTCCCTATTCTAATTTGAAAATTTTGTTTAACATCAGGTTTTACATGCCATTCTTACAACTCCATTTTTAAGTCAGTTGTTTAGGTCAGTTATGGAGAATCTGGCCATTTTTTATGAATTTTGATGCAAAGCAAATAAATTAAGTCATATGGCTAAACAGCTTTTAAACAAGTCAGAAGTTTTAAGAAATACACACCGTGTCAACAAGTAGGAGTAAGACCCTTAAATTTCTGTCTTGTTGAAAGGTAAGAAACCCTCCTCTATCATGTTTCAATGTTCTCAGCCTCTAATTAATCCACTGAAGTAAATGTTACCAAAAATATGAGTTTGAAGTAACACATTTCTGATCATCTTTGTAACAATAGCTCTCAGCACAGACAAATACTGACTCTTAAAAAGCAGTTAGTAGTAGTCCATTTGTCCTAGAGCAATAATTCCAAGTGGTTCATCTCATGAGGTTAGCAGTGTAACAACTAAAAAACTGTCTGGCATAGACAGACAAGGAGTGCAAATCCAGAAGAACTGCTGGCAGCTAGACACCATTTTCCCTTGCCCATTTTCTGTGCAATTCTATTTATCACTGTTATTTGGGCAAGGAATGGTTTGGGTAGGATAACGAAGACACATGTTGAAGTGAAACAGCAAATGCATAGCTATAGAAAACAACCAGGCGCTTCATCACTATGTTGTGTATTGTCTCACAGCTCACCTCTAACAGGACAGGCTTCTGCAAAATCACAACAAAGTACAAAAACACAGCATTATAGACTGTATTTAAAAATATGGACATAAGTCTGAAAGGAGAAAAAAAAGGTATTCCTGCCACAAGAAATACTATTGATTGACAACCTGGGGAAAGGATAGGGACCTTTTCCTTTGGCTCAAGTGAATCCACAACACAGTCATGTACTTCTGTAGCTGACAGTTCAAGTCACATAACAGATGGAAACAGTCTCATCATGCCAGGGAGAGTTCACTCTCTCCAGGAAAACTGAAAAAGGGGCATATTGTGTTTCCAGCAGGAGACTCCTCCTAGGTGTTTGTGGGTTACTGAAATGCCACGCTCTCCATCCCTACCCCACTTCCCAGGGCAATGCTGGCCGTAGGCATCAAAATGTTCCTGAAGTTGCTGCTACTGGGGACACGGCTCCTGGCTCACAATCACAGAAACTAATAGGAATGGGGATTAATCTCAGTCCAAGAGTAAGATAACAGTGCTTCCTCCAACGATCTCAGCAACAGAGCATCTCAAACCATCTGTGGGGGCCCAAAGATAATCCATTTACATTGCTTTCACACCATTTGGAAAGGCAAAACTACAGGTGTGGAATGAAGTCTTTAACAGAGTAAAATGCATTTGACCTTTAGTACAGTGCAACACAGATTAAATAGATTTTCCTGAAAGCTTTTCTCCTTCTCTTTATTTCAAACAACTTTAGGTACAATTTGAGGATGGTCAACATTCCTTTGTTATTGGTTTAAATTATTTTACTAAATTTGGGAGTTATATCGTGCTCCAAGGAAGATAAAACTGCTAAAAGCACATCATTACAGTTCGTTGGAGACACTATGCAAGATGGAAATTCCACATGAATTTGCAACATGATTTTATATTAATATTTTTCTTTATGAGTTAGCATAAAAGAAGTCTTGTATTTCCTACACTGCTTAGAGAATATTCTGATTTGTTGAAATTAAACTAAGACTAATACCTTTGTAGAAACATTGTGACTTCATCCAGAAAAGATGCTTTATTTCCATGGCTTCAAAAAGAAATACCCACCTTGAAAAAAACCCACTTCATTAACTGGGGGGGGGGGGAGGAAGGTGTTAAATAAAATTTTAAAAAATCTGTATTTTTATTAGACTAAAAATTGAGCACTTAGAAGACTAGAATAGGCAAACGAGAATAATCAAACTAAAAGGCATTTTATAAGAGTAATATGAAATAATTTGCTCTCTGCTGCAATATGAAAAGAATCAGCTTTTATTTTAGTGGTTTTTTGGTTGGTTGGGTTTTTTGATACTTTTTGGATTTGTCATCTTTTTTTCCCCCCCAGTAGTTGTTTAAAAACACAACACTACCTTGACACACATTTTTTTGAAAAAGTCCTTGAACAAGGAGAAAGAGTTAATGATGTTAACTCTAGAATGAGAAGTTTAAATTCATTTGTTTTTTATTTTTGATGCATACAGATGAAGACTCAAGGACTGTGTTCATCATTTTAATACAGCTTCCTTTCTATTTCCCACACTATGTAGCTATTATACAAAGTGAATTTTGGTGATTTGGGATTTTCCCTCTCTGTCTCTAGGGAGGTTTTATGTTTGGTTTTTTCTTCTTCAGAAAAGACTGAAAGGAAGTTGCCTAAATTTTAGCATTCATAGGCAGCAGCATTGCTCCCTCTAAACTCTTCATTTGATTTGATTCATTTGATTAATCATTGTAATTAAAAGTATTCAATTCTTTTCTAATCATATGAAGATTACAATAAGCAGAGAAGAGGCAATATGATCATTCTTAGTTCCACTATTGCTTTAGACCTTAAGCATTTCAAATAGAGAGGAGAAAATATGGCAAAAACTGCCTTCTTGTCTGCAGTATTTACATGCTTTACATAGTTTAAAAATATGTGGCTTATTAATGACTGATTTTTCAACCTCTCCAATAAGCTTTTTATTAACATGACAGTCCTTTACTTGCAAGTGTCAAGCAATTTCATACTGTGCATGTATCCTTTATGATGTTTAATATAAAAGATAGTACAGTATTTATATCCCTCACAATAAGAGAATGGATTGTTTTAAGGTTATACAGCCCCGTTGTGATAAAGAAAGAAGGAACCTTACAAAATGATAAATATTTTCATTAAAAAACTTTAAAACTAAAAGTTCAAAGATATGTTCTCCTCTCTTATATCTTGTCAAAACATGACTTAGGACCCAAAACTAATCTACTTTCAATTTTATTCCATATTTCAGTGCTGTCATAGTACTGAGCAGAGAGTATTGGAATACGATCATTTTTTATTTTGTTGATGTTACCGACAGCTTTATTTCACAAAGCAATCTTATACTATGTCTACCACTGGCAGGTCACAAAGGTCAAATAGTCTATCCTTACAGGTAGAGAGCTTATTAAATGGCACGTCTATTAAACCCAATGGACAACATAAAGAAACATTTCAGCAAAATACTTCTAACATAGTTCAGTGAAGACACAGTCAAAAAGGTATTAAATAATTTGAACCTAGACCAATAAGAATTTTTTTATAAGCATCTTCAAAGTAATGCTTCATACAAAGCATTTTCAACAGACACTGGAAGAAAGACCTGCAGAGAGATGAACTTTGTCTGTGCAAGCATTTACTTTGCATTATGCATTTACAACTGCACACTCATAGCACATTTAGTGCTAGGTGGCTTACCAAACTAAGTTTATGCTTTCTAGGACTGTTATTTAATTAAACATTCAATTTTACATTACAATGAAATTTATATGATACATACTTCAGCAATATTTGCACATGTGCTTCGCATACTATCCTGGATCACTGTAGGATAATTTTTCAGAAGCAATATATCTTAGCTATTTATTTTCAAATTATGTAATTAATCACATAATGGTTTGGGGGAAAATTCAATTACATAAATCAGAAAAAGCCATTCAAATAAAATCTTCATACAGTGTCTTATAAAATCCACATAATTCTTTTTAACTAAGAGGGTGTGCTTTGCAAGACCAGAATATTTATAGACACATAATTGTGATTTTTATGTCTCTCTCTGGCATCTCTTCATTATTTCACTATTTGCCAGTTACCTACTGTATCTTTGATCTTGTTATTTCAATATTTGCATTTGCATGACTGCATTTACTAAAGAATAACAAAATAAAGATATCTTTGGATTGAGAAACCTATATATCCAGATGTTCATCTTCAAAATTAACCCTTGCAGCTCAATCAAAGGAAGCATTCCAGTTGCATTTCTAAATCATATGTACTAATTTCTGCATAGCTAAAATTCTAAATACAAGTATCCAGAGCCTGTGGACTCACACACAGTTTATTAGATACAGTATTTGGTCTACTAGTATCAGAAGATTCACCTAGTCAGATAATTAATAAGATACAGAAACATAAAACACGAGTTGTTAAAGTTTACAATTACCTTTCCTCACAGCTCCATTCTAAATGCACTGTCCTTGCTTTAACACATAGTAAATCATCTACCTAAATGTATTTGCACCCAATCATTTTTTAAAGTCACAATCTTTGTAGTGTCAACTTGTCAAGGGTCAAAGGGAAGAACAGGCAAGATTCCCAAATCAATCTGCTTGTAGAAACTGTCTCATTTCATTTCAAATTACCTGCTGTGGCTGAAGCAGGCTATGGACAAACTGCCTTCCTCCATAAACCATGACAGCACAGGTCGAACTTATGTGATCATTCATAAGGGGCAAGTCATGCTGGGTCTGTCATTAACTACTTTTAAACTGCTGTGCAGGGTTAAGTGATCTTGCAGGGCAGCAGCAGATATAAATACTATTTGGACAGTTTAATGTCAGGCGACAACTCCTCTGGGATTAAAACCGTGTAACCCAATAGTGGTGCTATCGATATAAGGATTAAGGTACTTTGGGACTGTTTCTTACACTCACAACTTTTCATGTTTTGCACCTAAACTATTCCATGTTATTAAGATACCAGATGCATAACGTAACACTCCTCAAGAGGCTCCCTAAAATATCAGTGGCAACAGTCACCATCTTCTGTGGTGGCATTTCCAGTCGGTTTAGTTTTGTTCATGTGTGACTGTCCACTCCAGGAGAGGCTACTGCTAATCTAAGAAAGCAAATGCACTGCAGCAACTAAAAATACATCGGGCTGCATGATTCACAGGCAAGAGAAACAGTTCAGAAGCAACTCTCCTCAAAGTCACTTTGGGCAGGCACCGCAAAATTCTGTATTAAGCAAGGCACTTTCAAATGTGGGAGTGGAACTCTTAACTGAACCTGCTACATAGCTAATTGACAGGGATAGAAAAAATCACTATGTGGTTTAATAAACTGCACAAGTAATTACTGCAAAACAACTTACTTTGTGCTTCACTCATTTTTCCTCTGGTCACCATCACCGATACACTCATGTAAGTGAGACAGATGTTATTTAATGGTGAAAAACAGCCATACTCTTTTTCAAAACCTGTGGACAAGAAATGCCAGAGGAGATCTATTAAACTAGTGAATAAAGCTGGTCTCAGTATCAAAAAAAAAAAACAAAACCAAAACCACCTTCTTAAAGGGCTATATGGTTTTCCTGATTGTTTCTTCACCACCACATTCTTATTTAACGATTACATACATAGGTCACAGTAACCTTAATGCATTGGTCTTCAGTCATGAAGCAGATGGGTATTTCAACAAGAACATGCAGGAAGAGGCCAGCACTCCAATTTGCTGAAGCAGACATACTCTTGCTCATTTTAAGATTCATTACTCACTAGCATGATATAGATGCAAAACCATACCTGAAACAGCACACATTTATTTTAAATTACTACTTCCACACTAACACTACTGAAATTAGTGAAAATGATGAGCCAATTAATACAGAAATAAAATTGCTTTCAACCTGTAGCATACAGCTTATATGTACTACACAGGTACACCACACCTGTACATGGTTTAGAAGGCCAAAAGAATAGAGAGTTGGTCTAAAAGATTAGGTCAGGTCAAAAAGAGCAGAGTAATAAAAACCAAAAATGAAAGAAAAAGTAGAGGAAGGTTGCTTGCTTGGAGACTATATTTCTCAGAGAAAGAAAAAAATAATCTTTTAACCATTTGTGAGTTGCATCTGTAACTACTTGAAGCAACCTCATGCCATTATGAAAGACAAAAAAATAAACAGAATTAAAAATGCTGGGTTACTTCCTACTTATCTGCAACAGCTCATTTGTTGGAAAATTAATGAGCAGCTTCTTCACATCTCCATTGCTACAGTTCCCTAACCTCAGTAGCAGAGGGAGGATAAGGACAATTTGGCCTTAGCAGGATGGAAATCACACTTAAACGCACTTTGCCAAATGAACGTCCCCTTTTTCTTAATTTTTTTCACCTTTACACATAGTGGTATCAAGAAAATAATTGACCAGGCTCATTGCACTTCTTCAGCTGCTACAGTTCATTTTGCCACTTCATAATACTGCAGCACATTTTCTCCTCCTTTACCCAGGGCAGAACCCTGTAATATCTAGAGCTGTTCAGCTTCTCCCCAGCAACCCGAACAGAAATCTAGCACATTCTCTACAAGTGATTGGGGGCTGGAACTAGATGATCTCTAAGGTCACTTCCAACCCTAACCATTGTATGATTCTATGGCTCTATAGTTATTAATAAAAAAAAAAATCAAACATCTGCAAAAATCTTTTCAGTTAAAGAGTATGAAAAACAGAGTTGAAATTATAACGAAGTAACCATATTTACAAAATGTATAATTAAATGGAATTATTTAAATACTAAAACATCTCAGCCACCACAAACTCAGTTCTAAAGAATTACCTGAAAGTTACCATTTCGGCAATAAAATTCTCCCCTTAAACTGTAAGCCATAAGGTGAAAGAATAACGTCTAGCATCATCCTGATATGGAAAAGAAACAACCCTTTTATCGTTGGGATGTAATGATCAATCTACAGATACCTCACAGCATTGCCTAGTTGGTGGAAATTATTGAATCGATCAGATCAAAACAGAACAGGAAAAAACAAACAAGGAAACAAAACCCACACCACAGCTCTAAGAACCCTTGACTTGGTAACAGTATGCTGTAAAACACAGTTAAACTTGCAAAACTCAGATACAACCTGAGTTTAAGACAGGACCCCGAAACAATAGGCTATGACTCCACTGAACAATAAACTATCCCAGGAATTTTGACGACCCCTCCACAAATGCCATCAAGTCTGTAGCTTCTGAGGGCTCATTCCTCACCAAGCCTTTGCTGGGAGAAGGAATGATTACAGGACACAACAAGTTTCAAACCTATTCATGTGCAGATGTCAGCAAGCTATGTACCTTGTTAGTAAGTGGGAACAAGTACAGTCGCTCTGCTAACAGTATTCAATTACAATTGATACTTGAAATAAAAACAGATGGTAGAGCTTGACTGAGAAATCACATTGCTTGGCAGAAAAGTGCAATATGAGGAAATGGCTGACAAATTTTAGTAATAAAAATTACTCCTTTAAAAGAATACTGAAAGACAACTTCATGGAAACTCCCAATTCACTCTAGTATGTCTTGGACAATATTTTACATA
>JAWWEE010000004.1:21410556-21432804 GCA_035221455.1 Xenops minutus | reverse complement strand
CCCCCAAGAAAGACACCCAAAAAAAAACCCCAAAGCAAGCATTTAACCATGACTGCTTTCCCATTTGATGGCAGGGAACACACATCTGTTGACGATTTTGTAAATCTGCCTTAAGATGTTCATTCAAACTGCAGAAGACTGAAGTTGATTACTTTCATGGAATGAGCCAGGCTTTATTGCACAGGCAAAAAAAATCCTTGGAAAGAAGACGCAATGGAGACACGGTATCCAGAGCCTCCAAAGTGAGCAAAGAGGGATAGGAACACTCAACCCTTCCGCTTGTTTCACCCCTCAGCACTGCACTACTCCCAGCATCAGAGCCCTGCTAGGAGCGCTGCTGCTCGGCAGGGCAAACGTAATCCCCGCTGGAATTTGCGGTATTCCCACGCTCCCGACCGCGCAGTGCTCAGCCGGGGGAGCACGGCCCGCGCAGAGCCGAGGGAGGATGAGCCTTGCCCTGCCCTGCCCTGCCCTGCCCTGGGGGATACCCGGGCACAGAGCGGCTCGGAAGGCACGGACGGCTGGAGGGACCCTCCGCAGCCAGCCCAGCCCAGCCCAGCCCAGCCCAGCCCGCTCGGGTCCGGCACGGACACTGATCCTAAACGAGCTTCACAGAACAGAATCCATCGTCGCAACGGGAAAAGCGAGGAAACACCACAAAACTGACAAGCAGCCAATTTTCCTCTGCTTAGGATTTTCCACGACTCTTGTTTATATCTGCATGCTAAAGCTTTCCCTGTTTAACAAACTGATTAACTAAGCCAATGCAGACCTGTGTGCAGGCCTTACTATTCCTGTTTTGATGGGCTGGACAAAACAGTGAATTGCAGATATGAATCACACAATTATTTTTAATAAATCTAACCTTGAACTTTACAAGAGGAGGAGAACACAAAAAAAATTAAATTCCTTTAAAAAGGCAACTAAACAAAAAAAAAATCCTTCCATTCAGCATCTCCATGGACTAGGTTCCTCTACAACACATAAGAGATTAGCCATTCCAAGGAGACAGATCCTAAAAATATTGGGGCATGTAAATTAATGTGTCAAAGCTACATGCTGCAACGAAAAAGAAAATTTCAAAAACTGATGCAATTAGTAGCAAGTAATTAACCTGAATACATTTCTTTAACCACTTTAACATGAGGAATCTTTGCCTTTGTGTGCTTAGCGCTTTCCAGAAGTCATCTAATTTGGGAGGGTTTCTCCAAAAAAAACCCTAAATTTTTACTAATTGGGATGTTGGGCTGCTTTCATAACACATCCATCAAACATTTATTTCAGTTGTTCAGTGATGTCTTAGAAACACTCCAGATAAGATAATTATCCCAGACAACAATTTACTTTGACCACACCACTGATTTTTGCCTTTAGGTCCTACAACACAGCGAACTTGGCTCTAAACCCAGAGCTACTCTGCTCTCCAGCGCTTCCTTCCACTGTGCCCTGCAAAGCCACCTCCCACAGTGAGAAAGTCAAAGGCTATCAAATCCCTACGATCCAGTCAAAGGGAACTAACAGTGCCAGCACTCTGCAAACAACCATTTTCTTCATATGGGATGTGCATTATTTTGAGAAAAAAATTACATGCACAGAAGTCTTAATTAAGAATTTAAATACAGAGCTTTAGTTGATTGAAGCCAACAATAGAAATAGTTTCTCTGCAAAGACAATCACAATCCTATGTACATGTACATAAGCCTATGACACAGGAAAAGAAGAAATTGCCCTTCTCTGTGTGTTAAAGGTCACAGTCATAGCTGGGCCTGCAGAGAAACAAAGACAAGAACTATCAACAGATGATGATTCAGGTTAAGAAATATATGTTTGTCTCTTTTGGGCAGTCCTGTAAAGCCAGTAAGGAATTTATTTTTTAAGCTAATTCTTTTCATGTACCTAAATCTTTCTTGAGTTGCCTTGAAAGTCCACCCTATAATGCACTAACATAAAAGAGCAGAGGAAAAGTTGATTGACAGGCATCTTGAAGGGAGAAAGAGAAAATATGTAAACAATATTTTACCAGCTGTGGAGTGGTAACTTTTTCCCTTGGTTTTCTCAGACAGAAAATGCTGGTGGACTGTCATTACCCATCCTTATTATTGCTGATATTATTTTTCACATTACTAAATAACAAATTCACATTTATTATGCACACTACTAAAACATCTATTGTAAGAAGCACAAATTGAAGTACCTAAGTTTAGTTCCCAGGAAAACCCATTTTCCATCCATTCTCTTCAGTTTCAAGCCATTTGCTTCTAAATACTCAGGACTAAATGAGTCTGTGTTTTATTTTTAACACTCACACACAATATTTCCAGTAGGTAAGTTCTTGGTATACTGTGATAATTGAGTGCTTCATTTCAGATGCCATTGTATCAGACACTTTTTCCATTTCCTTTAAAAAGTAAGCAGCGTGATGGTATTTGATAACTACTCACTGAAGCTGCTGCTTGAATTAGAAACAACAAAATTTATTTAAAGGTAAATGTCATCTATCCTTTACAAGGCTATTCTCTGAGATGAGGGAACAGCAGAAATAGGAAAAGGCTTTTCCAAACAATGGCCCCATCTCTTCTAGAGATGCAGGAGTACTCTTGCAAAAGGGAGGAAGAGCATGCAGCAGACAGAGACCTTGTCCCACACTTCTACTCTGGCAAATGAAGCCAGACTGCTGTATCTTAGAAAAATAGTTGGAGAATCACCAGGTAGCACCAGCGTAAGAGCAACCTTGTTTTTATTCCTATGTAAATACTCAATTATAGAATTGTCTTACGCAGCCACTAAAAATGAGCAGTCAAAAGAATAGCAAAATAATTACATATACTTTTCCCCTGTTTCTGCAAATGTTCTTCCTCCTTGAAACTCAGCAGTCCTTTCAGATGTTCAAGGCCTCTCTGTATTTGTGGAAAAATTTGACACCACAAACTGAGACACTGCAGGGGCAAACAGGGCTTCTTCCGTAACAGGGCTGCCACTGCCCAGGGGCTTGGGAACATCATCAGGACACAGGACTGGCAACTGAGACTGAAAGCAGTAACACATCTCAGAGCTCAGAGATGGCACATTAACAGAAGAAATGGCTATAGCTTTACCTCAAGTTAAGTGTACCTGACTGTAGTTAACTCCATTATATTCCTAGTGGCAATAAAGCTACTGAAGCTTAACCAGCATTGTTGGTTAACAAAATTCTAGAGATTTATCTGTTAAGACTGCAAAAATAATTCCATGGCTTTGTTTCTCATAAGTAAATTGCCAGAATGCCCTCAAACAGCAAAATTAATATAAAATTAGAGTCCTGTTTCATTAAGCAACATTAAACACTATTAATTCCTGCCCTCTTAGCAAAAACAGAATGTCTCATGCTAATAGAACTCATTGCTGAAAACAAGAGCAAAGCAGCTGGGCAAAATAATGAGAAACCTACACCCTTCTCTGAGGTCCCTTTACACATAGCTGTGATCCCAGGCACCCACCCTAGTTTCTACAAATAAGAAAGAAGAATATGTCTTTTAATACCTTGTATAAAGCACATTTCATTCAAACAACACTTTTATCAAAGGACAATCCCACAAGACACAGAAATTTCGAAATTTCTACACGGCACAACTGTTTTACTTGCAAACTCTTTCTTTACGCTAACTACCAAATCTACTTTGCTCAAAATAGTTAAGACCTTGGGTCAAGGAGACAGTGGCATTAGCACTCAACAGAAAATGTGCTTCTCTACACTAAAATAGCTACTTAAGCAAGAATGTGGAAATGATTTATCTTGCAATGTTTGAAGTTGGATCTTCACCTCAGCTATGTCATGACTGCACAATCAGTCAGAGGAAGACTGTTACACTTTCATACAAAGAAAAGGATATTGAACTCTTCACTATGAGTATCTTACAAGTAATATTGCCTTTCAGAAAATAAGAAAAGGCATAAATATTAGCCACTGGAAACATTCACATTTATAATATTGGACTTAGAGACCTTCAGTGTTCTAGTACTCACATATAAATCTGTGTTTAACAGTAGAAAAGTAATGCAATTTCACTGAAAGCTGTTTGATTTAAATAAAGCTGCATTTGTAATCCTAAATATTGCAGTGCTATATTAGTGTAAGATGATCAGAAAAGTATTGAACAAAAAACTTAAATGAAAGCTTATTAATAAAGCCTTGTAAACAAAATCGAATTTTGAGGCAAGAACACAGCCAGGTAAGTTTGATTTGGGATGCAGTGACACTATTTATGCATTCATTATACTTTAACAGCTAAACAACCTACAGGCAATTTTAAAAGTAGAAAACTGTAGAATGGTTTCCAAGTATGCACACCCAATACTGACAATGCTTATGCATTCAACTAACAATTTCCAGGATGAGACCCCACAGAACATCCAAATGGTCTTCTAGAGATA
Organism: Xenops minutus; assembly: GCA_035221455.1. NCBI lineage: Eukaryota > Metazoa > Chordata > Aves > Passeriformes > Furnariidae > Xenops > Xenops minutus. The sequence continues at coordinate 21,428,394 of JAWWEE010000004.1, read as the reverse complement.
TAACAACTCCAACAAGATCACAAAATTATTCACCTGTAAGATTGATTTATTTTTAATCAATGCATTTTTCAGAGACCCTGTGACCATCAGAAATTCCCTTTCTTAAGAAATCAGTTAAACTGCTAATGTGAAAAAAGAGTAGTTGTCCTAACTACAGACACAAGTACTTCTACTGGAATTCACGAAGCTGCCAACTTCCAGAGAATCCAGCTCCACAATGTGTTTTGCCTCTGTAACTTATACCAGTGTAGCATCTAAATACAAATCAATGGTTGTACTCTTAAAGAATTAAAAAGTTCATGTTGCTCACACTTTTAGACATTCTTGAGCAAGAAGACCAGAATTAATTCAAAAGAGTAATTCAAGAATTAGGATATTTTAGCCAAAAGCCAGTTAATTTTCTCCTCTTGACCTGTCAAAGCTGTGCACATCCTCAGAAACAATGAAATTCAGATGGTTCTTTCGTTGTCCAATATGACAAGGTTCCTGTCATTAATCAGAAAAGTAGCAGCACAGTAATTAAGCCAGAATGATCATCACCATCATCCTAACCTGTACATACAGAAGGCTGGGTACCATACATTCTGCACCTGAATGGCAGCACTTTCGAGAATTCACAGTATTCTTTATTTAAATAATATAAATATGAAAAGAGAGATTTATACATTGTGAATGGGTACAACACAGGTTTCTCCTTGTCAGAACCGAAAAATCTGTGCATGTATCAAGCAGCGATACTTAACTTTCAAAAGGTCAACTGCAAATTAAGCTCTCTGCCATTTCTTCGCTTTCACATGAATTTAGCAAAAAAAAAAAAAAGTGGATAGTGTAATCAGTCAGAAAGAACAGGCATTATAACTGAAGTAATTTTTTCCTAGCATATTTGTCACAATTTCATATGTTTATATCAATTACAGTGACATCACATGTAAATTAAATTATTCATGTTTATGTTTGGGAGAGACTATCTAAAACCATAAATACTGCTTTTAAAGGGAGTGCATCAGACAAAGTACTAACAGGGGGACACAGAGGGAGATGAAGGCATGGGCCAGAGGCAACGCCATTCTGAAGGCACAGGAAAACATGCCAGCAGACTTGACCTCCTGACCTGAAGTTCTAGATAGAGCACAACAAAAGAACATGAACAATCAGCAATTAAACTGATGGAAAAACATGTTAATGATCAATTTAAATCAAGTTTGTCAGAGAAAAACACTAGCCCTGTCCTATTCAGAGCCCTCAGGCACACTTCTGCCAGAAGTATTTTCATAAACTGCAAAGAATGAGAAGAAATTTATTACTTACATGAAAAATAAGCCTTTGTTTGTTTGTTTTTTGTTTGTTTATTTCATTGGTCAGTTTTTTGGGGTTTCTTCTGGACAGAGCAAGCAGCCAAGGAGTGCAGAAGGCAGGCTGGCTTCTTTACCACCTTCGAGCATTCAAAATGCAGCCCCAGAACACAAGACCACTGATGGTGCAAAATCCTAAATAAAATCTCTCACACCATTACTCCTTTCATCACAAAAAACATGGAATAAAAAAATACCATTTCCTACCAGGTTTATCTACAATACTCTTAGGCTCTGCACTAGTCGACAAGACAGTGCTTCTGACGACTGGAAAGTGTATACATGATGGTATGTGATGGACAGCTTTAGCTTACAACAAAATTCTAAAGCAAAACTGTAAGAACTTTCCTGTGTTCAATTGACAGTATGTGAAGGTTATTCCCATTCAGCTTAAACTAGGTAGCTGCTCAATTTAAGATGAGTTAATGCGGTTCAAGTCAAAAAAAACAGTGAAAGTTTTATTAAAATGGTTTAAAAAGTGCATTTTAGGTGTCATTGATGTAATTTTTACTCAGTGAGAAAAGACTGTAAAGCCATTTAAGTCAATATCTGGGCAGCTATAGTTACACTTCTCAAAACTATTGTTCACTATTCCCTGAAGTTTGAGAGCAGTTCATTTATGCAATACTGCCAATTTAACATGCAAACCAAACTAATTTCTGGCTGCAGGTACTACTGGAAGGAGAATATCCTAAATATCCTCCATAAAGCTCCAATTATTTTTTAAAAGATGGTAAAAGTAAATTTGGTAGTAATTTACATACAGATGCTTAGAAAAGTCAAATGTTCACTAGAATAAAATATCCTGCTAAATTCTCCATTATAAATTTTTTAAAAAAAAAAAAGGAAAGAAAAAAAGGAAAGAAAAAAAGGAAAGAAAAAAAGGAAACAAAAAAAGGAAAGAAAAAAAATGAAACAAAAAAAACGAAATAAAAAAAGGAAACAAAAAAAGTAAAGAAAAAAAGGAAAGAACAAAGGAAAGAAAAAAAGGAAAGGAAAAAAGGAAAGAAAAAAAGGAAAGAAAAAAGGAAAGAAAAAAAGGAAAGAAAAAAAGGGGAAAAAAAGGAAAGAAAAAAAGGAAAGAAAAAAAAAGGAAAGAAAAAAAAAGGAAAGAAAAAAAAGGAAAGGAAAAAGAACCAAAAAAAAAACCAAAAAAAAAGGAAAGAAAAAAAAAAGTGGGTTTGGAAGGGCACCAGAATGAGCAAGTCACATCCTACTGGAACTTTCATATACGTAACCATACAATTTGTTTATACTGCAGCTCATTCAATTAAATAGCCTTCAAAAGGAGTAGATGCCTGATGGATTATTGCATTATAACTGGATAATTTGCAGAACTAGCTCCTCTATAGGAATATGGAACTTCAAACACCAGATAAACTGTCTATTGTATCTGGTCACATTACTTGCCCAAGGCAATGCAATTTCTGATGCTTCAGTGGGAGTTGTAAAAAGTTCAGTCCATCTTCACTACCTTTAATATTATTTCAACTGATCTGCTCTACTATAATGAATAGTGTAGAGGATGTCTTCTAAAATATTACCCCAAAACCTTTCAAGATCTTGTTGCCAGTACCTTGTGATTACAAAGCTGATCACATTTTGACACTGTCAGGTGCTTTCTGTGCACACAAGCACATGAAAATATACAGTCTTTATTCAGGAAGCCCTGCTGTCTTCCAAGAAGAATGCTAATGAAAAATACATTGTCTTAACTATCACCAAAAAAAAAAAAAAAAAAAAAGGAAAAGGCAAAAGCCTTTTCTTTGGAAATCTTTGGTTCTCCCAAAGACAACTGGGTTTTAATGGGAAGGTATCCATTATGTCACAGGGGTACACTACAGCTTACTTTCAAGAAAATCTACCTAAATTCATCCACATGACATACATTTCTGAAAAACTGTAGTTGGCCCTGTTCCTCCAGTATGGCAGAATATGTGCCTCTTGCCCTGCCAAGCAGGGTCAAACCAAACTGTCCAGGTAAAGGCCAATTATAACAGCTCTTTATCACAACAGCAGTAAGACATCCACGTTGGAAGCAAATATCAATCCTCTGCATCTCATGCAGAAGAAACAAAATCCATACACAGATGAAAGAAAATAGCACACATGTACAAGGAGCCTGGTGAAATGAGAGTGGGAGGGAAGAGCAGAACGTGTAGTTGGATGCAGAAACTGGTCAGGCAAGGAATGCAGGGACAGAAATAACAAGATTAGGGCAGAAGAAGGGTACGCATAAGAGGATGGAAATAGCAAAGCAGGAACCAAGAGAGGCAAAGACTTGTTGAACAGGGAGATCCGAATGAGACAACTGTGGTATTTGCTTACTGGGTTAAGAAGTGCACTAAGAGAAGCAGGATTGGAACAAGGCAGGAAGAACAAGGGTCAAGGCCAAGGTAACAAGAGTCCATCTTTAGAGTTACTGCTTCCTAGTCCAGGCAAAAGATCAACATTACCAAGTACACCATTACTAAGTTATCAGCATCTACCCATGAAAACAACTCACAAAGATATTTCACAGATTTCACAGAATATTCTGAGTTGGAAGGGACCCACAAGGATCCCTGAGTCCAACACTTAAACGAATGGCCCATTCAGGGATCAAATCCCCCAACCTCAGCATTATTAGCCCCCTGCTCTAACCAACTGAGCTGATCCCAGGGTTTTCTCCACTGGTCCAGTTCCACGGAAGGTGACAACCAGTTACTATTATCAGTTACTCTGCTAGTTCAAATGCCAATGGTCCTTGTTATCCAATTCAGACAGATTTGCTGAACTAGAAGATGATCATCAACAGAAAGGCCACCTTGGGGCATTTTGCCTATTTTGCCAGATTGCTATCTTAAAAAAAAAAAAATACAAAAAGGAAAAATATATACAGAAAAACTGTACAAGAACATCAAGATTACACTTCAAGCCATACATTTGTCCTGAGGTTAGTTGTTAAATATTTTCTGAAAAAAACCCTTAAGTTCAGTAACTGTCAGTAAGACTGACAAATGTGAATAAAGGGCTGTCTTTCCATGTTATTAGAGCAAAAAGTTTCATTACAATCAATAATCAGAGTGTTCAGCAATAATACAGCCTTACATGTCAAAGAAGACAATATCCTCTAACACTTTAGAGGAACATTAGTCCAGTAGCTACCCTTCAAAAAATATGACATCTTCCTATTGCAACATCCCAGAAAAACAGGGATTTTCACAGATATTTTTACTGCATTTACATTATGTATATTTGACAAAGTACACATAGAGTATGCATGAAGACTGTTTTAAAAGCATGAAAAAGTATATCTGTAAGCATAAACCAACAAAGTCTTACTGTTTAGAGAAGCCAGAAAAGTTGAAGATGGAAATATTGAGTTTGTCCAAACAACACCCACTGATAAAACCCAAGGTCTGTGATGAAATCAAGTCTAACAAACAAAAGAAGCACAGGGCAGAGAAATGAAAGGCCTATTGCAAGTAGGTCAGAAAAATGCTGACCTCTGTTAAAAGCCATTACTTAAAACTAGATCTAAAATAGGTGTCTGAAAATTATGAAACTTCCTATTATAAGTGACAAGTATCACCACATGGAAGTCCAGGACTCACTGCAACATCATTTAGCATTACTGCCCTGACCCAGAGAAACAGCCAGACCAGCCCCACCATAGACGACCCAAATTACATCGCCGTAATATCCAGCTTTGATTAAGCTTTGAAAAACATCTGGAATACAAAACTTATGTTCCTGCTGTCATCCATTCACTAGATACATTTTAATCCCCATCCTTTTTAATAATTTTTTTGCTTTCTGTTAAAAAAAAGAAAAAAAATTAAAAAAAAAAAAATCTGGCTTAACCAGTCAAGACAATCTTTTGCAACAACTGAGCCCGTGACCAGAACAACAGCTGACAGCAATGCCTGAAACAGCCTAATGCTGTTACGACTTATCAACAGACTGATAAGATAATGCTCTGTGCCTGCCTTTCTCCACCAGAAAGGTTTCAAGTCAAAGTCTGAACCAAAATCAGAAGTTGCATTCTCCCTGCTTTGCTCTGCATGATCTCTGAGCAAGAGCAGCATCAACTCAGGCCATTTAAGCTGGCTTTGGGGGAGTAGAGGGAAAAAGCATTTACCATCTCCCAAATCACGTAAATGAGTGTCAGTTAGATATTTCCTTTTGGTAATCTTCTACAGTTAACAAGAAAGGAAATAAGGAAAGTTAATAAAACATAAAGAAACAAACAAAATATATACATTTTATATAACATTTTATATTGTTTATAATATTAACCTTAAAAATTTTATTTCACAATACTCTCACTAGCTTTTCTTCTCAATCTCTAATGAAAGACTATGGAAGACTTGTCATGGAAAATGCCTGCAAGTTAATGCAGACAAGTGTCCAAGCTAGACATCTGAAACGTTTAACTGCTTAATGCTGCATCATGATGGGATTCCCAGCAACATCCTGAACTCTCTAACCCATTTGTTCCATTAAACAATGCACTTTCAGACACACCATTGTACTACTTCCTAGAGACACATACTGTCTCTTCAGCATACCTGTCACTGCCATTTGGCACAGACCACTAATCAAACAAAACTACAGAGAATCACAGAATTGTTGATGTTGGAAAGGAGCTCTTAACTTCATCTTGTCTAAAGCTCCTGTTCCAGCTAGAGCAGTCTGTCCTGGACCATGTGCAATTGGGCTTTAAATATCTACACAGACAGAAACTTCAAGACCTCTCTGGCAACTTATTCCCATGCTTGGCAACTCTCTCAGTAAAAGTGTTTTCTTAGCTCAGATGGAATTTTGCATGTTTTAATTTGTGCCCATTGCCTCTTGTCCTGTCAGTAGGTACTACTGTAACAAGTCTGACTCCCTCATCTTCATTCTTTCTCCTTAGGTATTGGAGAAATTGATGGAGAATTGATCTCACGTTAATGAGATCCCTCTGAGCCTTGTTTTCTCCAGGCTGAACGCTCAAAGCTCTCTCAGCCTCTCCTAGTATGAAAGAGAATCTTTAGGTGCTTAATAACCTTTGTGGCACTGCTGGACTCATTTCAGTCACTGTCTGTCTCATGTACTGGGGAGCCCAGCACGTGGCCTCACCAGTGCTGAGTGAATTAGAAGGACACCTTGCTTGACAGTGGTAACTCTCCCCCTTTTATGCCACAGGGGAACATTGCTGGCTCTTGTTCAGCTTGCTGTCCATCAAGACCCCAAAGTCCCTTTCAGCCAAGCTACTTTCCAACCAGTTGGCCCCCAGCATGTAATGATGCACAGGGTTATTCCTACCCAGGTGCTGGTCTGAGCATTTGACTTTGCTTAACTTTATGAGATTGGCATCAGCCCACTTCAGCCTGCTAAATGCCAGGCATGGCAGTTTTTGTTTGATATTAGCACATTAAGGTAAATAAGTAGAATCTGCTATATTTACCATAGCTTTGTTAGAACATGCAGAAACTGTATAGCATTTAATCTTCATTAAGAATTTACCTCACTCCTTGGCAAACTTTTTCCTCTGGAAAAAGAAAATCAGTGTTTCCACTTTCCATCCCTAAGAGGATTTGACATGAACTTGCAAAAATAAAAGGCTCTAGTATCAAATTAGTCATGTCCCAGTTTATAAAGTAAGCTCTATGAGTAAGTCTTTTCATTTATAGAAAAGAACAATTTATTCTTTCTAACCAACTATTACACCTTTTTATTTTCACCTATTCAAGTCACTTCTCACTGTCCACTAGATCCATTTCTACGGTATTGGTGTGTTGCTTTCCTGGAATAGGTTTGAAAGACTTATTATATGGTAACTGCTGTTTTAGTCTTTTAGTTTACACACCTCTGAAATAACATGTGCATATTCTAAACTTTTATTTTCTTTCTTTTTTATTTCATTTGATGAAGCATATTCTCAGAGAGGGGCACTCTCAATAAAAATACCTCTTTCAGGTACTCACCCAGGCTGTGGCCTTATGGGAATAGTATTCATCATCATTGAGGAAACAATCTGCTCTTCAAAAAAACATGTAGTCAGGTCCATGGCTAAAAATAAATAAAATCATTATTTGATCATAGAGAACCAGGTCTATATATATAATTTCTAAAAAAAGGAACAAATCTCTGTTCATTACCTTGACTGGACACTTTAGAGCTTGCTTTACAACAGAGAGCACAATTCACATCAACATTGCTGAAACCTTGAGAAAGTTCTAAACTAGCAGGTAGTGCCATTCTCTAAGAATGACAGATGATTTTCTATAGTTAAAGGAAATTGCTGAGCGCTGCAATTCAAAAATGTCTGCTGAGGTTGGATAGAGCAACAGTGTCTCCCCCACTAGGAAACAGCCACAGCATTTCTGTGCTTTCTGCAAAATGCTTTGCTTTTTTACATAAGCCACCAAGAAATTCAAGCCTTCCTAGATTTCACACAGCTCATTGCAAGCCCACAATGTACTGCAAAAGTGGAAAATCAATGACAAAAAGACTTGTAATTTTTCTAGATTCCAAATCATAAGTAGCTACAAGCAATTTTGAATGCCTCACTGCTGTGTATCCCACAATCAAATCAGACTACAAAGTATCTTAACAAACAGAAGGCCCTTTACCATCATATGGCTCGTCAAGCAGACTTACCTTCTTTTCCCAACTCCTGTAGCAGTATCTATACTGAGAAAGAAATCTATGTTATTTCTAGATTTTGCAAACTGACAAATTACAATACACTTTCTAATCTTTTGATTTTGTTCACTGATGGGAGAAGGGGGATCCTCTGTTTTATTTGTGTCCTTTCTGGCGTAGAAATAATAATAATAAAAAAAGAACAGCTCTTTGAGAAGCTTGTGTCAGCTTCATTGTCAAGACAAAGGTCACTGCATTCCTATTCATCATGACCTACAACTGTACCCATTTAAAGACTTCATTACGCTATATTAGAGGGACCTCTTTCTCAGAGATTTTAATTTAGCTTCATTGTGGGAATAACAAAACATGCAGGCATCAGGACAAGGTGTTAAAAATTGTAAGAACTAATGATTTCAGCAGTCTTATTCCTTTTGCCATTCACTCTTAAGGTAACATGGGTGAAGTACGATTTCTAGAATCACATAAAACAAAATATGAAACTATTTTTATTCTAAAGTGGCTCTTGACTCCAAAATAAATAATCAAATTTAGTGTATCTGCACAAAAATTATTGCCTTCTCTCAAAAAATCCAAGTTTCAAGATCTCAAGATGAATAATTAGTTTAACTCTCATGTCCCCACATTAAAATTACTATTACAGAAGCAAACCTGGAAAGAAGTTTTAATTAAGAATGCTCAGGAAGTAAACTTTTAAATCACCCACACATTTCATACAGACTTAACTCTACACTAAGTTCACCAAATGTACATGTTTAGTTAAGGGGTTTTGATAGACAAAATTCATGAATATGATATAATCTGATCTAACTTTCACAAAATTCCTTAAGCTAAAAAGGTTGCATAATTTTAGTGACACATCTCCATTGATTACTGTTGAATAACCCCTCTGGCCAAACCCAAGATAGCAGAGTTTTGGCACTGATCTCTATATTTCATTTTCACAAAGTGAATCAATACTTGGAAACAGCAGGCATTAAAAAAACCCTAGGTATTCTAAGGAATGGAACTTGCTGCACTGTGTCACACTTCCAAATCCTTGGCCACAGCCCAGCTGCAAAAGACAGGCCATGTTCTCCCTGCCAAGGCTGTGTGATTACCTTCTGCCCCTGAAGACAGGATGGGGCCATGAACTTGTACAAGCAAATGTGTTATCACCAACCTGACTGAATTCCAAGCAGAGAGCTAACACAATATAAATGCCCTCTTCGATTGAAGAAGCTAATCCTTGTTAGCCTCATTTTTCAGTATCACCAAGCAGCTTCCAAGACAATACATTTTTCATTCTACACATCATTTTGTTTAAGAGATAAGAAGATCCACTGACTTATTTTACACACCAGAATTTAAAGCACCTCAGCAAAATATGCAAGATGTTTTATTACACATCTATATATTTCCTCATTATTGGAAAGCAAATTAAAGTGATTCTAAACCCTGCCACTCATCTAGTTGCACATGGATTTCTTTGTAAATTCTACTCTAAACAGATCTCAGCTTGGTTTTATTCCCACTCATCTCAAAACATAACAGTATCCTAAAATACGCCACCTGTTTTTTTCCATCCCCTCCAGAAAAAATGCTTTCAGAATGTTTGAGCAGACTCAACCATCTCACCCACCACTGATATAATTTCTGGCCATATACACAATCAAGCCTCAGTCAAAATTCTGACATATCTACTGGGGACAGAGTATGAGTACACAGAGAAGTACATGCTGTAAGGAGAAATCATAGGATGAAAAGGCAACCGGTCTTTTGGCCTTTGAGAAAAAAATCAAGATCAAATCTCCTTTTCCAGCAGCACAAAGTAAAGGTTCCTTCTGAACAAGACACAGGAATATACTGAATGGTAAGAATCTAGTTTTAGATAAAGCAAAATTTTAGCATCAAAGGTAGCACATGAGCTAGTGCAGAATATCTGATGCTTGCTGCAGATCCTGCATAGTGACCATTATATACCTCATTATTAGCTCACAGAATATTTTAGTGGTTTGAACATTAAATAAGAGACTATTTAAGACACATTTTAAGGTAAGAGTATATTAAAATAATCAAAGACATATACTCTTAAACTAATTCTTAATTCTTTCTTCATTTTGAGTCTGGCTATATGATATTTTATCAAATTTCTGACCAGGTCACCAAGCACACAGACAACTTTCTAGTGTAGCATCCTACCACTGCTTAGGATAGCCTTAGGTTTAAAATTACCAAATCCACTGGAAATTTAATAAAAGCAAAATATTGAGATGCATCAATATGAAAATATAGTGGTGTGCTATATACCAAAATTTACATTCCTATAAAGATTATGAATCAAGCCTTATAAATTAAAAGCCAGAATTAAATCTTCTGTTTAATTCTCAATTCACCCCACCCTGAATGTACATTACAACAGACTGATGATGACAGAAAATTTTTTCTAAGCAACATTACCTTGCTGTTTGTAGCCCAGGGATCTTATACCAAGGAACTCAACTACAGTCAGTATCACAGAGATTAAATTTTAGCACCTATCCCTCCAGGTCACAGGTATCAAAAGGAAACTGGGCATCCAAAAGGAAATGTATATTTATAAACCCCACAATATTAGAATGTGGAATATATATACTCTATAATATAGAATATGAATATGGGAAAATAAATTTATTTTCTTTTCTAATGTGTGAGAAAGAAAACAACACAAATAAATTTGGGGTTTAACTACCAGTGAAAAAGGTGACACAAGAAATAAGTTTCAAACAGCGTAGACAACAAAGGGCATGGTAGTTGCTCATTTGGTAAGCAGGGTACAGATCCTGTGTTCCAAATGCTGTCCACAATACTCAACTGTATTTCCCTAAGTCTTTGTACTAACAAAAAATTGCACAAAAATCATTTGAGAATATTAAAAGTGAAGACACTGCAGTTCATCTAAGCAGCGAGAAAACAGATTCCACTCTGAGTATGCAACACACGCACCCACGTACAACACATTGGAAAAAAGACTACCACAGGAACTAACACACCAAATCATTGCAACAGCCTGATCCATTGTGCCGGAGGGGTCATCCTTGGAGATACAGCTACCAAACTTTCAAATCTCTGAACATAAAAGCATTTTCAAAAACTCTTAATTATTATCAGGTTTCAAGAATAGTGACTCAGCAAGGGCCATTCACCAATCTAGTCTAAAGTCCTAGCTTGTGGGGAAATAATTCTGATCTGTTTTTGAAGCATGGGACGAAAACATCAGTGGAATAAGAAAGTTTTCTTCCTTAATCTAATTTTAGGAAATATGTGAGCAATTTTTGCAGAAGTTTTCCAGAGAAAGATAGTGTATAGAGCATGAGACACAGAAAGCCTGGAAAATTACAGCTCAAATGTTTAAAGCTGGTAATCAGCAGGGGCTGTAAACAGTATCTTTCATTTTAAAGGGATATGATTCCCTTCAACATACACTAGAACAGAGTTAGTAACTTCCACACTGTTGCATGTATCTTCTTGGGTATAGCAAACATTTCCAGTCACAGCAGCAACTTCACATGAACAAGGCTGATTTCTATTTGGTGGGGAAAAAACAGCAGAAGCATCATTCAGACAAATAGACTGTTATCAAGCATATAATATTGGGAGTGAGGAAAGATGAAACAATTGGAACAACAAAAAAATCACTAATAGAATACATTGAATTATTTCAGTATCTTCCCAAGATGTCTCCATGAGGCATCAGGCAGTTTTTCATCAGTAGTCTATAAACCTGAAATTGCAATCACCCTTCACACCATTCTGCTTTCACTTTTTTAATTCTCCTTTCATTTCAGTTGCTTACTCTAACATTTCAGCCACAAGTCTGTGTCCAATTTAAGTAATTCAGGAACTATGACAAATTTTACTTAGCTCTTGTAGATCATCCGCAGGCAGGTCAGACGTGCACATTCAGTGACTTGGGACACAGAGATGCATTCATAATTCAAGGTACCATAACACACTTGTTCCAAAGCAAAAACACATTATGTGAGCTACGTAAGGGGAAGTGTAACAGTTTATGAACAATTTTCTATCATCATGTATCAATTCTTCTTTACACTGCTGTTAGGGGTAGGAACCAGGTTATCAATCCCCTCCCATAATTCCTTTAAAAACAACAAAAAAATAGACCATGGAATAAAGTGGAAAAAATATTCAAGAGTCATTTTGCTTTCCTGTTTTCCATCTCTCACTGCCACATCCCTAAATAAAGCTGTTGTTCATGTGGGTTTACTACTCTTTATAGTGTAGTTTTCTAATATGTAGCACAGAAAGCCATAGACTGATTTCTGTGCAATTTTAACATATCCTTAACCTTCTTTATTTAAAGAAAAAAAAATTGAACTCTATATTAAAGTAGGAAAATTTTTAGTTTTGCTCTATTCAGAAAATTTTTGAATGACTGCTATACTGTGTAAAGAACATATAAAATTCCACTAAATTTCCTTGTCAAATTTTTTAAAATTATTTCTAGCAATGTTCTGAGTATTAGACATTGAGCATATTTCATGTTTACTTTGTAAAGTTTTTGTCTTTGTTTTTCCACATGCCAAGGATTTTTCTCATCTCTATTATTGCCGTTTCAAATTCACATGCAAAGTTGAAGAAAAATACAGATTAAGTAAATCCACAAACTATCTTCCAATGTCCTAAAATGCTTTTAAGTATTTTGCTATACTAGTTTTTACTGAGCTTTTTATAACAGAGGTTAGCACGGGTGATGGTGGGGAAACCCCAACCAAAAACCTTCCTAAAAAAGCAGATAGAGAACTTTCTACAATCTTTACCTTGAATGAAATTATATTATGTATGTGTCATTCTGAATTTCCAGCAATTATAGTCTTTGAAGTTAACAATATGCAATTTAGATATTTTTAACCAAAACCAGATTCGAGAAGATGAGGCAGTACAAACACTTTGAGGATATTTGTTTTGTTAAGCTGAAAGGTATGAGCTAGAGCCCTGATTTCTAAAATAGCACATTCAGATTATCTGACTCAAAAGAAAACTGAGGAAAACAAGTTGAAAATATGCCAGTAAATTACATTATTCCTTCTCAAAATTTAATCTCCTAATGTTTCCCTAATAGGTTCTCAAAAGTGTGACTGGATAATAGAAGTGATACCTTTATGTTTTTGTGAATAATGGGTTTTATTAAGTTAAAGCAAACAGCCAGAACAATACATATGCAACTTCTACTACACACAATATAAAGAATGTAAATTATAACCTTTGTAAAACAAAAGAAAAGGTACTCAAAAAGCCAAAACAGTGGTTACTGACTATTCCATCCCCTGTAACAGGCTGGGTTCTGTGTGTAAAGAACAGTTGTTTGCTTAATAAAACTGAAATAGCACGAAATACAGAATCAAGTATAAATAAAAGGTTAATGGAGTTACATGGACTCTATGAGAACAAACTCTAGGTTAGTGAGGGGGAAAAAAAAAAGACACTTACTAGTAAAAGAGATCATGAGTGGGCTCAGGTTTCAATCCTTAGTGGTGAGGGACAACAGGAGAAATTACCGAGGATTTTTGTAACAATTCCTTTAATAATACACCACTTTCATAACCAGAAGTGTTTTACACTTGCACAATGTTAATAACTTTATTATACATGGAAGCCTGTAATAGGCCGATTACACAATAAGACTGCAAACAACCACTGGTACCTTCCTGACAACAGAAAAGTACGTAAGACTGAAACATCACCAAGAGTACATAAAAAACCATCATCATAAACATCACCAAAATTACATTAAAAAACTAATGAAAAAATACATTTGCAAAAAGTGGTTTAGAGCAGTGCCACTGCCTTTCAGCAGCTTTGAATGGCCACCAGTATTTCTAGCAGGTTTCCATGGCTCCACAGGCATTTATCAGGATTCACATATAATAAATAATGTACCACAAAATATACATAAAGTAAGGCAATAATTCCAAAGAAAAGTTCTGTTGATATTAACAAGCCACTCAAGTTCTACTTTTGTAGTTGATGTCATCACCAGAAGCCTTTGATGGAATTGCAGCCTTAGGCCCTTAAAAGCCTGCCATGATGAACTGCTGCAAGCCCCTCTCTCCGTAAAGAGCTCCAGTGACACCACTGGTACACTGCTGGGCACAGGGGTCTGTGTCAGCTGATCCTGATGCAGGATGGGGGCCTTAGTATGTACAATTGGGAGTATATTATTTCTTATCGTACATGGAAACCTTGACATAGTTCTAAATCATATGGGTGTTCATTGTTCATCATCTGATGTCTTAAGACATCAGAAAGTACATCATAAGATATGCACTTTCTGGAATGTAAATATTTTAAATGCTAGCTATTAAGTTGGGGTGAGAGAGTGAGCAGGGAAGAAGGGAAAGAAAAGGGTGAGGGGACCAGCAAGACGAAGTCCAGAGGAACCAGGAACACAATAAAATAGAGGGAACCTTTTACACTAAAAGAACATGAAAAAGGGGAAGAGCAAGAGATGGACTTTTTGAACCATGTATAATAAATAATGTATCCCAAAAGCCTATCTGGATTATGACTGTAGTTTCAAGTTGGGGTTCTAATGACATGAACCAGAAGCACACACTTTGTTCTCACGGTTTGTGTCAACAGAATCTCTTTACGGAATTACAGTCTTACGCAGAAGTTCTGGGGACATTACTGTTTAAAGCTACCATGTTGGGCTCATTGTACAGACCCAAGAATATTTGCTCCACCTGCCTGGAATGAGCATCACCTGGAAGAACAGGAGTACTTTAAAAACAACAAGATTTAGGTAGCAAAATTCTTTCAGATCAGCCGACATAAAAGACAGCAATTTGAAATGTCATAGATCCCTTCCTCAAAAAGCTGAGATATATTTGTCATTATCTGTAAATTGGAAGTTCCAATACACTAACGGTGCATAGAATTCCCATGCTTCATTACACTTTCCTGAGAGTAAAGTAATTAGAATAAACCTTAGTCCTAGGAACAAAGTTAATTTTTTGCATTTTAAACTTTTGGGCTATTCCCTGACAATCTACATAATGTAAATTTGATTGCTAAACATTTGTCACTTGAACAAAAACACTATTTTAAACTATTGATTTTTGATTAAAAACCATAATAAACAGAGCTAAAAAAAATCACACTAACAAAATAAACTAAATATGAAAAGTTGCATTGAAAGGGCATGTTACATTATTCTTAATAGGACCGTGTAGAAACATTCCAATGGCAGTGTTGTCAAAGTAAAACAAATTACATTAAGAAGACCCCACAGCCTGGTCACAGTCAGGACCTTACCTGTAACTCTGGCTGGTTGGGGTTTTTACTCGTGTACTACATGGCTCACTTACATCAGACATCATATTTGTATACCCTGAGAAATCTGACACTGAAGTCCTTACTCTATGGTCCACTTCTCCATTAGAGTTAGTGATAAAAGTCATTGGCACCCTGCTGCCCGACTTAAACTGAGAACCAAACGCTTGTGCAAAGTTCTCGATCTGGTAGGTTGCTCTAGGCTCTATGTCCTTCTGAGGATCTATCTGGCTAGTTAACTCCTGAGATGGGATCTGAAAGCTCGTTGAGGATTCTAAGTTTTTCTGTTCCTTCTGGCCAGTCAGTTTCTGAGATGTTGACTGGTAGTTAGATGAAGTCTCTAAGTTTTTCTGTGGATCAATGAGATCATCCAGCTCTTGAGAAGGAGTCAACTGTTGATGCGAAGCCTCCAAAGCAGACAAATAAAAGCCTGGCTGAGATCCAAGCAACATCCCAAATGGAGGTTTTGGCAATGCAGTTGGCAATACTGAGGTAACGGATTGGCTGAAGCCACACTCAAGTGGAGATGTAGTGTAAATCTGTTTGTCAGGAAACAGAGTGTGGTTATGGAGAGTTGAAGACAAGCTAACAAACTGGAAACTGGGTCCAAAAGCAAAACCAGTGCTATTGGTTGTTCTTTCAAAGGCTTGCTGGAGGTATTTTGAGTATTCTTGCAACATGCTTGCCTTATCATTTGAAACTGTTTGAGAGTTAGGGCTCAGGTTTTCTTCCTGAACCATCTCTGAATGTTCTCCTGAGGTGTGCAAGTCCACACGCTGTTCAGTTATACTGAAAGGATCTTCTTTCTGGCCTTCTGATTTGTGAGAGTACTGGTCCAAAAGGCTCTGTAAGACTTCATCAGGAATACCAGACTTGTCATGGCAAGACTTTATTTCACTATTTAAAGATGCTGAATCAATAAGAGATAAAGGAGCTTCATTATCCATAACACTAACACCTGGAGATTGGATGACGGACTGCTGGGAAGTCATGTGTCCGACATTAAGTGAGAAGGCACTGTTACTGCTTGCAGTTTGTAAGTATCTCCTTTTCTTTGAAAACTGCATGGCATCATCGTAATTGCTACTTATTTGACCCGGTTTACCACCTGTACTTTGGAGAAGGCCAATGGTTTCTACACCGGTGTTGCCTACTAGGCCTAGAGAGCCACTCTGTTTCCCAGACAGTGGTTTTTGCCCCAAAATATCTGGCAGTGGTGATACAAAATTAAGGTAACTTTTGTCTGCCTGTTTTCTGCTTGCTTTCTTCAAGACCAATTTTGGCACCTTTTTCTGAAGTTCTTCTACGCCTGTGCCAACTAGACCACCACTGGAAGACACAATAGGAATATCAACTGCATAACTTGGCATGGCCACATTACTTGTAACTTGAGATTCAGCTATTTTGCTGCTACACTTGTTTCCTTTGTTTTCAGTGGATGTACTTTTTGTTTTACTTTTTCTCCTTGAGGAACTTGTATTTCCCTGAGACAACGCAGCCAAGCTACCCATGCTATTTGATGATCCAGGCTCCATTCCAGCCCCTGCTTTACCTATGGCTTCACCACATGTTCTTCTGTGCTTCAACAGTCTATCAGTCCTTGAAAAATACTGCTGACAAGTGTCACATTTGTATGGCTTTTCTCCACTATGTGTCCTCTTGTGTCTTTCCATGTGGTACTTCTGGATGAACTTCATACTACACTGGTCGCACCCAAAGGGCTTCTCTCTGCTGTGGATCTTCTCGTGTCTCTGCAGTAAGTACTTCTGGATGAAGCCCATGCTGCACTGGCTGCACTGGAAAGGCCTTTCCCCGGTGTGGATGAGCACGTGCCTGCGTAAGTGATAGGAGCTCCTGAAGGCAGCACTGCAGTGTTCGCAGACGTGAGGTTTCTGGTTGGGGGACGCGACGGCACCTTCCCCATCTCCCACCAGGGGGGGTTTGGATGAAGAGCTTGGCTTCCGCTTGGCTTTGATTCCCTGAGTTTCTGGCTTTGGCCTCTTTGCCTTCTTGACCTGGGCATCGTGCTTTGGCTCACCCGCGCTCCCTGGGGCGCCCTCGCCTCTGCCAGTCAGCAGCAGGTCTCGGTGGGGATGCTGGTGCAGGTGGTGAAGAAGGCTGAGGTCCTGGATCACGCTCTGGCCGACGCCTTCGCCGCTGCCCAGGCCGGGGGGTCTCTCCTCCGCCGCGCCCCCGAAGAGCCCCCCGTAGTGATGGTGATGGTGCTGCGGCTCCTCCTCCTCCTGCTCGCTGGGCTTCTCCTGCTTGATGCTCACCAGGGACTGCAGGAAGCCCCAGGGGCTCCTCTGCGAGGAGGGCGCGGAGGGGAAAGCCCCCGCCGGCTCCTTCTTGAAAGTCACGTCCTGCGGGGGCGGGGGCGGGGGCGCGGGGGGCTCTCCGGCTGCCGCGGAGCCGGCGGGGGCGGCGGGCGGTACCACGCACTGCGGGGGGTGCTGGGCGGGCGCGGGGGGCGCGGCCGCCCGGGCGAAGCTGGTCACCGGGGGCAGGCGGTGGTTGAACATCACCATGCCGGGGG
>JAWWEE010000004.1:21281665-21409529 GCA_035221455.1 Xenops minutus | reverse complement strand
CACACACACCATGGAGCATCCCCCCAAACACACCCACCAAGGAGCATCCCCCCAAGCACACACACCAAGGAGCATCCCCCAAACACACACACACCAAGGAGCATTCCCCCAAACACACACACCACGGAGCATCCCCCTGCACACGCGGCCCCCGCTCCAGCACCAGACCCCACGGACAGCATTCTTGGCCCACCCTCGCAGCAAAACCCACACTAATAATGCTCACTGGTTTGGTTACATGTACGGAAATAATTCAACCTTATAATGGAAACGCAATGAAATTGTTGTTATTTTGAAATAGCACCTTATTTTGGTTAATCGGGAGAACTGATTTTTATCATTAACATAATGGAGGCAATGCAACAAGATGGATAAATTCCTTATGATTTTTATGCCTTATCTGTCAAAAATACTTCCCCTTATGGCAGATGAACCTGTAAATAGCAAATACTTTCATAGCCCTAACTGGTACAAAGCCTTGGGTCCGATTTTAAAATCTTAAATGTATCTAATTGCTGTAAAAAATAGAATCTGATACAATTTCTGTACTTGACTTCAAAATTTTGTTGAGTAAGCAAAACTTATTCCTTTTATAATTTAAATACAGTTTCCTTAACATAGCACTTAAACTAACAGTTAATTTGGAAATGTACATTAGATTACAACAGTTTAGGACTGCAGGTTTAGCTAAGTGTTAAAAGACAGACTAGGAATTCAAAAAACTTAAAGCAGCAGTAAAATATTAGTCAATGCCTATGAGAAATGAGTCTGTCCCTTTATTCAGGGTGTCAGTGTTTAATGGTAAGCTGGGATGCATATAAGCTAGTCCAAGCATGAAGGGCAGTAGGACACTCGTATGGAAAGCCAACTTTGTCCCTCAGTTATCAAGATAAGAAACCTGTCATTTCTCTCATTCACTCTGTCAGCCTTGAGATACTCCAAGCAGACTTACCTCTGTGTTGTACACCCCATATATCAGGAAGATGAAGAGACCCTGTAAAATAAAATGGAGGGAAAAAGCTGTTAACTCTAATCATTTCAGCAGTAGAAATACCTGAAATAAACTTTCCTGGGGACAGACAAAAGAAGACACACTTCATCAAGGTCAATTTATTTTTCTATTTTTCAACATTATAAGCTGTACCTTGAACATTTATTTGATAACATGGGAGTGCATCAACTATATTGTGATATTCAACTGTTCAAAAATGAGAAACTTAGCACCAGAGGATCTACTACCTTAATTAGAAATTTTAATTTTATATTTCAGTGGTCTTTCAAAGAAAAGGTCAACAAAAATTTATTTTTAAAAGTGAAAACACAAAGATGATAAAGCAAACTGAGAAGGAGTGAACGTCTCTATTTCTGATTTGTTTTTTTTTCAAACTGCAACTAGGAAAACATATAGTACCAAATTCTACACTAAACTATATATTCCTGCATATGTATTGACAAATGTATACACCCCACTTAATTATTTTAAAATTTTAAACAAGAAAACAGTAAGAGATTTGTGAGGACAGAAGACAAAATAACGCAAGTAAGCAGATAATATACGTGAATCACCAAAGTTTTTCAACAGCTTGCTTTAAAATGACCTATTATTAGACAAAACAAGCTAAAACCAAACAAAACACTCCCTTCAATGTGTTTCTCTGAATGTCCTCACCTTAGTGAAGGCTGCGCTTCCAGGATCTGAGTTGAGTGCAGCTTGTTACTCATTCTTGCCATCTGTGAGGCAGAATCCTGAAAAACACGGTCAAATTACTAGGAAGAACAGAATAGCAAGGGGAAATAAAATGTAAAATATATGATTTCCTAAGGAAATGCTCCTATAACTCAGATTCACCTTGGGCTTACAGCGTATTTTTGAATTTATTTGTAAAATGACCCGATCTTGTAATATTAATATTTACACTGGCCACTTGAGTCCATCAAGAAAAAAACCCTTGACTTTCAGACAGAAAATATTTTCTGAGAGGATACTGCATTTGAATAGTAAGAAATTACAACTTTTAATCCAATATGCAAATTACCTCAAGACAGCTGGATTAATTCTCTATTTGCTCATCAGCAAAATCACTATCTTATTAGACAGGAAGTAATAAATGATACCATTCATATGTGATATTTTCATGGATTACTCAATGCCAGCATAAAATTCTTAAGAGAGAATATTTGACTGAATTACTTTTGTTTAGTTTTTCCTTTTTTTTTTTTTTTAAAAAAAAAAAAGAAAGAAAAATAAAGTTAAAATGCAACACTTCCTTTCAGTTACTTTCAGATTAAATCAATGAACTCCACAATAAGTAGGAACAGATTCGAAAAAATAGACAGCTCTGGTTTTGAGTGTGCCTTCACATGCAATATATGACAATTTTATCATGCTGCTTACTTGTAAAGAGAACAACCAGAATCTCAAAGCTTGGCAACTCAGATTGATTGCTCACATGCAAACTATTTGTAGAACAAAATGCCAGTTATGTGACTAAATATAGTTAGTGAACAATTCTGAGTGCTTTCACAGAATTATCTGCAATCTGCATTTAGGAAAAAGAAAACAACAGAAACTTTCTCAAAAGTTACACTGAAGTTAAATTAGTTATATCTGAGATAAAAGTAAATATTGATGTTATAGAAATTAAGATGAGCACATCATAATTGCATTAAACATTATCAACTGGCAGCTAATTAATCAGATTATTCAACATACAGCAACAGAAACAGCATCACAGGCATTTTGTAGCTGAATGTTCTGCAAAACAGTGCCAACAATTCAAATGTAAATAGTGTAAAACATAAATAATGTAAGCATTTTTATTTACAAATCTGATCATGATCTACTTTATACATGTATTAAAAAAGGAGGAGGTATAAAGTGTACACCTTTATTTCCTCCTATCTCCACTTCAAGTCCCAGGATTTTAGGGATTTCTGTCCCAGGCAAGAGGCTGCAATGGGTAGATACCGTAGTGAGAGGCAAGGAATAATCAGCTATTGTTAAGAACCAGGAAAAAAATTAAATTCCTTTCTCAGGCTGATCCCAGAAGGGAGAGTAAAATCAGGTGCTGCTTGCTATTCAGATACTTTCATGAGTTAAAATTCTTGTCAAAACTGTCAGTCCAAACAATATTGTTTGCTGTGATACTAAGACTAAAAACAATTTAAGAATATACATTTAAGCCTTCCAACACACTGGAACGTTCTTTTGAACTTAGATATGCAAATATAATGTTTTCAATTGCTTCTCAATCTCTTCTGAAATCTTTGAATCTCATATAATCTCAGGAAAACAAACTAGTTAGCTACTTAGGTTTGGATATTTGCTAAACTTACAGCATATTTGAAACAAATTATTAAAAATTCCAGATCTTAAACTGGCATGCAGAGTTCTTGGTTTTCTTGAGCTTGATAGCAGATCCTTTAAATACTTAACTTTTAGAGATGTGAAGTGCTGTGGACATTCTTATCTTAATTCTTGGAGACTTCTGGGAGCTTTTTGCCTTGCTTTATCTTTGGGGGCGGGGAGGCTATCCTTTAACATCAATAAATTATTCTTGTAGAATCAGCCCATCAAAGATTTTACTTTTTGCTTGCAATGAGTTACGAGATCTTGGCACCTGCAACTGAAATAAGGGGTCACTTGCCACACAACACTGTCATCAACAATTACCTGTACAGGACAGTTTGTGGTCCACTTGAGATCAAAATAAAGAGGTACAGTTCCTCAGGTGGTTTAAAATGTAACAATAATATGGTCTTACATAACTGATAATTCAGGGGGTTTAGCTCATTAATTGCAAAAAAACCAAGTTTTCTCAGTTTCTGCAGTAGGTCCTGGTGCTAGCTGCAGTGTGGTTCTGTGAGCAGCTGCCTCAGTTGCTCAGGCTGGTCAAATGGTCTTTGTCTTCTGGGAATTAAGCAGAGTTGAGATTGAACCAGAAATTTTATCCAGAACTGTTTATTATTTCTGTGGGAATTGAAAAAAAAAAAAAATCCTTCATTAAGAAGCATAGAAAGCATGTCTGTATTTTTTGTGTTCCAACAGCACATACGAACACCCAGAGGAATTGTAACCCCATTATGCTAAGTAGCATACACATCCAGAATAAAGCCATCTCTGCCTTGGAAAGGTAAAGGTTTCTAGACAGAACATCTGGCCACGTGCAGAGAAATGAGAACGCACAAGCACACCTGTCATTTTTCAAGTCTAATCCAAAAGTAGTGTGTGTTTTTTGTAGACATCAAGTTGAAGTTAAAAACCTTCAGCTGAGCTGGAATCCTGCCTTCTGCAGAGAGGAAAGCACTGCTGTGTGCTTAATTACAGTTCTATTTGTTACCGTGCAGGGCGGGAACGAATTGCTCAGCTTTTAAATTTGGCAGGTCTTAACAGAATTGTCCTTGCTATCTTGAATAAATCAGTCTATGGACAGTCCTAATCTCTAGCAAGTTTGTCAGGATCTGTTCCAATTCGGGTGGTACCACTGAAAGTTGACACTCTTATCAGAAGTTCGTTCTGCTTTAGGGCAACAGAAACCTGCATGGCAATTGTTTTAGCACAAGTTTCTTTCCCCTGATTTTAACATTTGTCTCTCACTCTGTTACTATTTGATATTTTCTAAAAGCTTCCTTTTTACAGACAGTATATTTCATTCAAGATTAAGCAATCAATTACAATCCTTTTTTTTGGTGTTGTGGAGACTGCTACATTGATACTTTCAATATTTTGAATTTCAGCATTTTTTTCCAATACATCCATTTTTGAGTATGTGGAATTACTTCATCCTTCTGCTGTTTATTTTTAAGCCTTTGAACTCTCACTTGTTTGGCATAATTAAAAAGGACTTTTAAGAATTCCCAGCTATGAAAACCCATACAGTAATACTTTAAAAAATCAGTTAAATAAAACCAGATTAGCAAAATATACATGAATGAAAATCCATGAAAGATATTCTAAATAAAAACAATTATAAAAATAATTCAATATTTTAAAATATTAAAAATTTCCAAGACTGTAAAAGCTTGTATTTTAAGAAATTTTGTGCTGTATGGAGAGAGAAAGATAGTAGGTCATATGCAGTTATACTAAACTAATTCTGATTTTTTTTTTCATAAATTAAAAAAATAAAGCTATTGCAGCAATGGAAACTGCAGACTCCAAATAGAATTTTTCTTACTCACACAAGCAGCCTTTCTGTAATCCTAACAGAAATAAAAATTGTCTTGGCAAGGATAGATTAGGTGTTTCCTGTTTGTTTTAAATCCAGACCAGTGCTAGAACCTCAAGTAAGCCTCAGGTAACTTCTGTCATACAACACCAGGTTTAATGCAAAGAATACCAAATTCAAAAATTATGGGATTTTTCTACCATAGCTGGATAAGTTTGAAATCTTTACTTCAACAGTATACAAGTTCAACATTTGAAACAGTATTGTTGTGAAATTTCAAAGTCACTGTCCCACAAGCAACTACTTCAGCTCTTTTAGTTATCAGTCAATTAGTACTTGCAGGCTTAGCAAACAGGAGTAAATAATGTGACTTTGAATCAGATTTGCTGCCTAAAGAACCTAAAAGTTAAAAGAAAAAAAAAATACAAAAACAAAATCAAAAAAAAACCCAAAACCACATAGCAGAAATTTTGTAATGCCAATTAACAGATCCTCAGAAATTTGGTAGTAATAAACTGTCACAGCAAAAGTCCTGGAGCAGAGCAGTGATTCACCCTGTAACAGGTTCTTTGGTATGGCCTTGGAGATGAATTTCTCTTTGCCTCAGCTGCATACAGAACCAGATGGTACTTCCTTAATTCTGAGCCATATTAGAAAGGTATTTCCATCAAAGTCAAGTGAGGGGGAGATGGATAGGTAGAGTATTACTCTGGATTCCACAGCAAGAATCTCTGCAAGGACTGAAATATACAAACAGTTTTTTGGGCTTTGTTCTGTACACATTCCCACAAAGGCAAATCTATCCCATAATGAAAATATCAACAAATAGCCTGAAAGAGAAAAATCGGTCTTGTATCCATAGAAATTTTTATGATTCAAAAAATTATGATGACTTTTGAAACACTGGTTCAACTGCTTTTAAGGAAAGGAAGAGCAATAGTCCAAAAATCTTATTTTAGCCACACAAATGTTCTATTATTATAATTCTTAGCACTTAATGACAAAAAAAACCCCACCCTATCTTAGTTCCCAGTGATGCTACATCTTTCCTTCTCAAAAATACATGCTGTTAAGGAGTCATAATAGATGAAATTATATATAATACATGCCAGTAGAATAACTGGGATCTAGGATATCAAAAGAGCAGCTCAGATTCTCCACAGCCTTAGCAAATTAGCATTCCATGTTGTCAAATGTAAGCCTACCCTAAAGTTTATTTTAGATAAAGTCAGCAATAACCCTTCTGCACAAAGGTATGTTTAGGATGAAAAGAATAAAGACAAAAAAAAAATCAACAAAGTTGGAAGGGAGTTATAGACATCATCTGTCCACTTCTCTGCATAAGCAGGGAGAGGATATTCAAGTGTCAGAATAAGCTTTCATATAGCAGATATAACAAATTTCAGCATAAGTATGTCATCTAACAGGTTTTTTTTATCTACCTTACAGAGATCCTATTGGAGCACCTAGACAAGCCTGTGTTGATCTACTTTTTGAGGTGACCAGGGCCCTTTTTTCCACTTGTCCTTTAAGAGGACAACTTGACCTTTGCACTAAGTCTATGAACATTACAGTCGGGTCTACAAGATTCATTTTTTTTAAATGGAAATTTATCATACTGTAAAAAGGTTTCCTGCTTCTGTTTTTTCTTTTCAGAGTTATACTTTACAAATCAAGATATTCTTTCAGAGCATGAAAGAGCCAAGACATGAAGCCAGTTGCATTTTTTTCTGATAAAATTAATTACCATGATCACACCATCACCATATACATCAAAAATCGAAATAGCACCCAGTCATAGGTTTTGTGCTTATTTGTATGTGGTACAAAAAATGTTGATTCACACCACATTGAGCTAAATTCTGTATTCCTCATGCCTAGCAGCACCTCACAAGGTGGTTAGTGAGTTTACTCTAGATCACTCACAGCCATTACAGTATTGTTAGATGTGCATAGAGGGGAGGAAAAAAAAAGTCTGCCTGTTCAGAAAGAAAACTTTTAGAATTACAGTTATGCAGATTATACCATAAGTATCACTGTAAAATCTCTATAAGAAAGCTAGTACACAGTCAAAGTTCAATACTAGCATTATTGTCATTTACAAGTTTGTATTTGCAAGTATTTCTCCACCCTATACACACAAATAGGTAGGTGTGTTGCAAAAGATCACAAGGCTGCTACACATACTGTGAATCACCCTCCCTTTTGCTTTACAGTAATTTCAAGTCTAAGGCTGCAGCTTTTCTGAATCTGTAGACATCCAAAAAAATTCAGTGGACTACACTGAATGCAATATTCACTTTTCTTGGGTTCCTTAGAAATAATAGGCAGAGCCCTGTAAACTTATAGGGAATAACTAAAAAAACCCCAGTGCTGCCCACTCAAATGAACAGAATCTTTCTCCCAGATTTGAAACATCTGGAACTGCTACTCAGACTCCATCCTAAGTATTCTTATTATACTGTAACAAAAACTGTATGATAATAATGACTCATGATTAATGATTGAATAAGCTGTAATTTTTTTAAGCTATAACTTCAGACAAAAACTGTAGAGCTTAAAATATTCCTTTAAGATGTCAAAATACACACATACATTCACACATCCTAGATGGAGTGTTATTCATCCCAGACTTCATTACTAGCCTAAAAAAAACCCTCATAAAAGCATTCTATCTAAATTCTCTTCAGTGAGATGAATCCATGATAGATACTATTTCCCATACAACTAATCTCCTTGTCATGTGACTGAACAGTTGTGCCACATCCTCTCCCACATTTTTCACATCCAATCAATTCTGTTTGGATTAGAGGTGGAGATAGACTGTAAAAGAAACACAGTATTTGAGGCTCCATTCCAAATAAATCTTTTCCTACTACTTTAGGTTCCTGATTCTGCCATCCTCTGTTAGCAGAAGTCGCTTTAGGCTTTCAAAAGGGAGTTGTGTCTGCATAGACTATGCAGAGTTGTGTCTGCATAGATAGAAGGCTCTTAGCACCCAACAGGCCAGTAATTGGTACACACTTGAATTATTAGAAAAAGGCATAAAGACAAGGCAGCCCTAACTGCTGTCTGTAATTCCTCCGGTGCGAGGTCAGTGAATCCTTCTCCTGAGCAATGCTCACCTTTCCACTGTAGAGGGAGATCACTGTATCTGTGGATTTTCATGTATTACTGTTGCCCTATTGTTGATGCAAGAATAACTGCATTAAAACACATTCATAAAAAATGCTGTCATCGGAAATGATCTGAATGCCACTTCGTAACAGATATCACACATTTCTATTCTGTCTGAATTTCTGGGAGAGATAATCATCCCTTTGGTTCAGATTTGCAAAGGATTTCCAATATCTGAGTTGTACTGATTTCAAAAGTAATTTCTCAATGAGTTAGACTCTAACTGCTGTTGCAGATCTGGGAAATCTCTGATGGGCCGATGATAATACAATGATATTTTCAAAACCATCTATTAAATTATTGATATTATGGTTGTGGATCTAATATACCTACCTGAATGAGCAACCACCCAGAAACAGGCTTATGAGTTTGGGTCTTTTTATCACTGCCTGTTTTTCTGCCTTCTAATCCTTTCTTGCAAGATGGGGTCTGTTTTTCATAATAATCTAAAGAAAGTTACAAATACTAGGTTTTTTTATTTTCAAAAGGGTGATAATACCAACAAAAAAAGGAAAAAAATCAGATGCTTCAAAACCAAAGATCCAGGTGTCAAATATACACTACATTGTTTTGAGAGAAAAAAAGTAGAAATTAAGTCAAAAAATGTTAATGTGAAAATAGTTTCCAAGGGTTATGCTTATGTTATCACTTCGTTCCATAGCAAAGATATTCAGTTTACAATTTGAGTTCTTTCATGAGCCAGCCGTGCTGCGTGACTGTGAAAGCCCCAATGGGTTGTGATTCCTTATGTATGATCAAGTTTATCTCAACTATTTAGATTTATATTATGTATTGGGTTCCAAACATGCCTTTGAAATTTGCTTTCAGTCATGCGTTATCGCAATAAAACCCACTGTGTTTATGTGCTTTGATGACAGTAGTTGACCTTTAGAAAAAAATTGAGAAACACTAACTATAAACCAGTACCTCAAGTATAATTAATAAAAAGGACTTGCAGTCCCTTACCTTACAAAAAAAAAAAAAAATTGCACTATAGGGCTGTATAAATAATTGATTTTTCAATCACTGTCTGAAAATAGGCACTGAAATTAATTGCTACGCCAGGATTGACCCAACATGCATATGTTCTCATGACAAAATAAATAAAAACATCTAATTTAAATTTCATTTGGCTTCATTTTGGAGTTTTTTAAGACCTCACAAAAGTATATTTTTAAATTGTTCATTTTAAAAAGATGAACATATTAAAGCAAATTATTTACAGCTAAAAACAACCTGCACTTTCAGGGTTCTTTCTGAGAAACAGTCAGAAAATTTGTTGCGAGTTCACACATTATTTCTGTTGAACCAAGTTTTCGTCCATAATTCATAATTCAGTTAATCAAATTGAAGATGGAAACAAAAAAAATAAGGTCTCTTTCCACATTAGCTTTCAAATGAGACAACCAATTGCTCTAACAACATATTTTGGGAAAAACAGTCATTTAAGTTTTACATTCCAAAGAATCACCTCACTTTCCTTTGCAGCACCTCTTTCAGTTCCTGTTGACCATCCATAACCATCATGGAATATTTTCATTCCAGATTTCCCACTCTTCACACAGTGTCATTCTCCTTAACACTGCACACATCGGTAACAAAAAAAGGAAAGCAGCCACTCCAGAGAAGATGCAAAGCAACATAGGGGCAAACATTACCAGCAGCTCTTACATTACCAGTGAGGAACGGTAAGGACAAAATGGTAAGAGTCAAAGAAGAAGAGGAGCAAAGTGTCAAGTAAGAGACTGCATCACACTGCTCGGGCAGGTGCAACAAAAATGGATTAGAACAGAAGGGCTAAATGCCAGAAACTTAGTCCCAAATGTAGCCAACAAAATAATTCTTAAAAAATAACTTCTGTGAAAAGAAACAATTATCCTACAGCTTTTAAGGATCAATACAGGCTATGAGTAGAATATTGACACAAAGGTATTAATTGAATGCATGTCATATTAAATCCTCCTTTCAAAAACAGAGGTGTCTGCAATTCAATCTACTGTCAATTTAACCAGAAAGTGTCCTTAAAAGTTTTGACAGATAGAAAAATCACAAAATGTCTAAAAATTAATTCATCTCTGTGCAGTGTGATTTAAATCAGATCTTTGCTGACCACTCAAGAAAGTGGTTTTACACAGAGAGTCATTCAAAAGCAAAAAGGAAGACAGAGGCAGAAATGAGTATGGTTTTTTACTAGTGTCTCCCATTTACAAAATGTTTTCATATCATCAATAATTCTATGTTTAAAGATTCAGTAGCCATTTTCATTTGGCTGTGCTTGGAACAACTGCCCATTTCCTTGAACTAACTACAAGGGCAGAACACAGAGATTCAGGTTCCTTTTGAAAATACCTTATATCAAAGGGTCAATAAACACAGAAACTCAAGAGTTTACTATGACCTAAAATATTTGTACAGTAATCTAAGAGAAAAAAGTGCTCACACAGTTCTCCTAATAGCAAAGTGGAGGGAACATTTTGGGGTTTTTTGTTTTTTGTTTTAATTTGTTGGGTTTTTTTAAAGTAACTTAAGAAAACTAAAATCAACAATATTCCATTTACATCAGATTTAAGACTTGGAAATGTCCAGTTGGTCTGGGGAATCTTCAGACATAAAGAACGCGATGCTGAACGAAAGAGGAGATTTGATATTCTAATTTATCTAATGGAAAAGCAAGGGGTTTTCCCATATGCTTCCTCCAAATATTTCACATTTTTCTTCTAGGAAGTATTTTTCACCATGATAGGGTAAATTGCATGAAATTTGAATTAAAGAGACATACTCTAATAGCAATAACCCCTGCCAGGGTATGCATTACGAGACTTATTGGCAAGCCTTTGAAGTGATTGAAGGCACTTGATCTTCAGGCTGTTTCTTTGCAGCTTACCCAGGACATGCACCAATAGCCTACATAAATTCATCTTTGTGGGGCTTATTACTACTACATATTAATCACCATGGCATTCTGATGTTGGTTACTAGTCATTCCCCCACAGCTGGAGAGGACTGAAAAAACAAAGATTTTGTTTGCAATTAAAAAACCACAGCATCTTCAGGGTCTTGAGAGAAGCACAATTTTTAGTCCAAAGAGGTGGTACTTTCAGAGTTCCAATCAGCATTTAATTTTACTAACACAAGCAACTTCAGATGCAATACTGTGATTCTGTATTAAAAGCTGATCACAAGCACAAAACCATGATAAATTGACCCTTACAGTGCATCTATAAAAGGACAATAAAGAAAAAAATCATTCTTATTGCAAAAAATATGTTGAGATTTCAGTGCTTCAAGAGCACTTGGTGGACTCTGCCACATTTCTAGCTACAGTTACTTTTTCAATTTGCAAATCAGAGCAAACAAAAAGGTGGCTGAAAGTGAGAGAGCGCAATTCTTAGTCTGTATAAACTCGCTCATCTGTATGTGCAAATTCCTGTACACAGTGTCTTTTACCCGAGTCTTTTTCATGTTTGTGAAGACATTGTCCTGTATTGCCTGGAAAGGGTTGGTGTGTTACCTCAACCACATCTGCACAATACGCAACACTAATTGCATTAATGGCTTAAAACATTTTCTTTGGCTGATGGACTGAAAACAAGAACCATGACTTATGTGATTATTCCATTAAAAAATAATTTGGTGTTTAGTTCATTATGGAGCACATGTAAGAACTAAAGTGCATCCATTCTGGAATTTCAGGGTTCCTACAGAATCCTGGGTGATTTGTTTATGATGTGGTCATGATTGACTGTCAGTTACTAATAAATGGTAAATAAAAAAGTAACCTGTGATATTAAAGTACTACATTAGCTACATTGTGATTAAATTACAGTAACACCACCAGCTATAAACCTTTATAGAATCTCCTCAGCCATGCAGTAATTCTCCTAACTATACTATTATGTAGAGCACAAATATTTCTTTGTAAGTCTGAAGCAATACATCAGGGAAGCATTTACTGCTAAAGCTAGATTGAGAGTAAATGCATCTTGGGTTGCTATGAATAAAGCTCTAGCTTCTCATTACTTTATGACAAGACACAGAAATTCACTTTACTTTTCATTTAAGCTTTTCTGCTCCAGTTTATAGATGTATGCCTTCACGCTTTTATTCCCTTCTCGCTTCAGCCGTACGTAATAAATGATTATAAATTTTCACATTTGACCACCTCTCTGCTAGCCTCATGCTTAATGCACAAAGTTAGGAAGCTGCAGGTAAAAATTTCACAAACACTTTTATTTATGATGTTGTCCTTGGTAACGGAAATTTCAATGTACTGAAATGAAAAGTATGATTAAAGGGATACGACGTCCTGACAAGGATAGTAGAGGGCAGCCTTCTATTTCCCACTGAAAATATATAATACTTTTTTGACATCAATTTCATAGAGAATAGACATGGGCTAGTCATGAAAAAAAAAGACACAAACATGTTTCTAACTTCAGTGTTGTTCTGCTGTCTTAAACAAAACTTATTCCAGAAATATTTTGTCCAAGTTACACGGCTTTCAAGTTAAAGTCAGACACATTATTTTGTATAAACAAGATACTGTGCAGTTAAAAAAAACCCCAACAAACAAAAACATCCCAGTCTTACTGGTAATTTTCTGCAAAGTTTAAAAATAAAACACACCTTCTGTTAAGAGAGATATATTCCTTTTTTGTTTTCTCTTGTCACTTTCTCCATGATTTTACCACTGCAATAGGATTTATTGCTTGTAGCTTTTGTCTGGTTTTGATTCTAAATTCATTTTAGCAAATGCATATTGTCCTGTGGAGCTAAAAGGTTGTGACAGGCTCAAAACACTTCAGAAGTTATACCCTAATAAGGAATGTCTTATTTTTAATGAAACCTATTTTGTCTTCTCTTTAAAAAAAAAAAAATCTAAATAAAACTTTATAAATTCCATATAACATTAAGATCATTGCTCCTATTTGCGGGTAAATGGAGGAAGTGAAATAACATTAAGGTTCTGTTACTAACACTTAAAGTTTTAGATTACATTAAAAATAAATTAATCTAAAATCTCAAAAGTGAAATCCACCTTCTTGAGCAATTTTTAAAGTAAATTACTTCAGTCCAGTATCTTTCTTATAAGTGATATATATAATTGGCAGATAATAATAATAATATCCTCACACCAAACACCTGCCAGAGTTTACTTTCCAGACCAATATTTTCTCCAATTTCCAATAGTATAGATACAAATATAAAACATTTTGAAAAATAACTGTTGAACTACCACATTCCAGAGAACCAAATTATGTTTAAATCTATTTTAAAAGTATTCAGTAAGATAAAGCTTCCACCTTTAGGCTTTTTAAGGCAAATAGATAAACAAAGCTGTGGAGAAGAGGGGGATAGTTCTGAAGTTCTGTACATCAAACATTGAACTTTTCATCCCCAAATGACTGTTTCAAATCCTGCTTGGATTGGTACAGAGTACAGATTAAAACTTGCATTTAAGCATTAGATTTTTAACAATATATACCCAATGCTCTGAGTTTCTATTCATTGTCAGCTGTGTCTGTGTACAATTCCTAGCGAATGGCTTCTTGTGATCAGCATTAACTAGCATAGTTAGGAGAGTAACAACCAAACTTTTTTTCTAATCCTGTTAATTGCATGCATAACTACCTTGGCAGAGCAACTCTAGCAAGTTCCACCCTTTCTTTAACAGTACCAATGACTTAAAGAAAAAAAAATTCTAGAAAATCATATTGCTATTAAGAATTTGTGCATATTAAACTCGAGACATTGTTTTCCAGAGAAGGATTGGGGATTTACTATTTACAAACACAGAAACAATTTGTTCTGTTGCCAGTACCCAGTCATTATAAAAACCCTCATGAACGAACAGTCAGAACATTTTACAGTTTGTGCTCATAACAGCATCATCCCTTTCTCAATAAAAGAAGCTACAAAGATTTTGTGACAGATTCTATTTGTTGCCTATCTATCATACAAACCCCTGAAAAACACATTATGTCTTATGTCAGTTATTAAAAAAAGCCACAAGTTATAATGAAAAAAAAAATTACTGACTATTATAATTTCCATGTCTATCTTAATCCATTTCAGATTTACTGTTACTCTGAGGTTTTACATCTTGATATTTTTTCTTCTCCCTTACCACACAATTACACACTACTGTAATTATTCCTTTTATAATCAGTGCCATTATAATACCAGCAATCTACATTGCTGAGCATTCTGCATAGTGTCCTTACTGAAGCACACTCTACTCTAAATGCATTTTAATATTTGCAGTTTGAAACCTGACAAAAACGTCCTTAAAGTAGACATGTGGGATCAATTATGCTAAATAAAGCATACAGGTTAGAGCCACCATACCACAGCAGAGCTCACACTTTCTTTTTAACTTGCTAATGTCTCTGACCCCTCTGTACAAAAGCACTTTAATCAACATTCATATATTAGATTTTTCTTAGCCTTACCATTTAACAAGCTGCAAAGAATGTTTAGCAATCAATTATATATATCAAGTTGATATGCTGCAGGACTGAGGGTCATTTAAGCTTAGAGCTACATGTGGGAAAGCCACATGGGGAGCAAACACACTTTTCCCTTTTAAACTTGCAAGCAAAGGACAGCTTAATTAACCCAATAGAGAGAGTCTCCTCAGCCTTTCCAAAGCTCATTGTAAAAGCACTGACAACTGTTCTTTTGGGCCTTAAGAGCATTTGCTTTATATCTTCACGTTTCAGCTGTGCACACATACAGCACCAATAAGAACTGTCACAATCAAGTGATCATATTAGCTAAATTTGATTCTGATCGCATGGCCTAATCCACTGCTGGAACAATAACCTAAATCTGGACCTGGCTACTGATGCCTGGTATGAGATATGGGTCAGTGAACATAAGTGCTCTATTTGTAATCATAAAAACAGAGATAATGCATAGGATGCTAAACTATTGCTTTGCCTCCCCTTCATCTTATGGGGATATTGATGGTCCATATTCTTCAGAAGGATAGGGAGAGGATGTGGCTGATTAGGAATCAAGGATTTGCTCTGACTGCATCTTTTAAAAAGATTTCCTTCCTCTCTTAGCACTGTTTTCAGAAGACTGTGAGCAATAAGAGTAGATTCCCCACTGTTCAACTAAGGCATTGGCTGTCAGGGGAGGGGAGTCTGCTTCATTACTTTATTAATCAAAAACACCACCCAACTCATTCTAAGTTCTTAGGCAGCTCAGCATGGTTTCTGAGACAACTCCACCTACTCTTCTCAGGGTTCATATACAGGCCAACTTCTTAGCTTTTGGAGAATCTCCAGGATGTCACATTCCTTTCAGAGTGTCTTAGCTAGTTGCCTGCTAAACTAATGCAAAGGACTGTAGCTTTCTCTGCCACTGTCTCTGACAGGCAGCAGGAGACTTCATTTTACAAGGGATTTACTTTTGGTAGTATTGATGCCATATCATCTAACCACGGCAGTCACACTCTGCTCAGGACAAATAAACAAACAAACAAACAAGGCCCTTTCATTGACATACTTACTGGAAAATAAGTGTTAACTCATAGGACAAGTCAACAGTTAAATGGGAAATACAGAGCCTTGACTTGTTTTTAATTTACTATAGTCTCAAAAGATAGGATAACCAGAATTCTTCCAGAGCCATGTATAAAATGAGGCATACAGGGCATAATACATACCTTAAGCACATCCCAAGTATTCCCAGTGCCTTGGCACAAGCACTACAGAGTTAGCAAACACCTCAGATTTTGTGGAAAGATCCAGGGAAATCTTGACAGATAGTAGCTCTGTCCAAAAATCTTAGTTACTAAGCATGGAAGTTTCATAATTGTACAAGTCAAATGCTAAAGTGGCTTTTAGTTTGGAAGTAAGATTTTAAGAATATTGTTTCTTGCCATGCTTTTTGGTGATTCTTAAACCTAAACTGGGTATTTGTCTGAATTAGATGCATTGATCTGACTTCAACTTTAAGTTACTGAGGTTTTATAAGACAGCAATAAAGCTTTCTTTGCATTAACCAGCCAAGCACATAAACATTTTAATGAACTGTTTTTACATGGTTCGTTGAGTAGCTCCTAGTCTCCTACAATACAAATCACTTCTCCGTCAACTTGCCCCTCTCACACAGGCTTTTCCTCTCAGCGTTCAAAATGGAAACGGAATAGCAGTTCTATGGATATTCAGCAAATATGATGTCCTAGTCAGTAAAAGTGTCTAAGCTATTGTGTCATATACAGAAGATCTCCAGCAGTAGCAAGCAGTGAAATAGAACACGCAGAGGAACAAGGTGCACTGTAATCACCAAGCAAACTGCTCGGGACCTCCATAAAATAAACCTCTTGGAGTCACCGCATTGCACTGCAAACATTTCAGACAATGCACTACAGGGTTGCTGTGGAGTACTGGACTAATTGTCATTAATCATAGAACAGTCCATCTCCCAAACAGGGATTTATTTTATACTGACCTAAAGGTTGAAATAAATTATTGAAATCAGCATCACTGTAGACCAAATCTCTTTGGAATAATTAAATTACATTAATGACAAGCATTTTGGCGTATTCTAGTCAACCTTTAAAAAGCAATGTGAAAAGCATAAAATATTTATTGTTATGTTTTCAAATAGACTTTATGAGACATTATGTGTTTTTGAGATTAAAGATTAGTTCTAACACATGATTTAATAATGAATGCAAATTATAAATGAATATTTAACAAACCATATCACGTTTTATGTCTTAACATATCCTTTGCCATTACTGTGACTGAATGAGAAATGGCTCTGTGATGTATTGTCCTGCTGCCTAGGGCCCTGGTGTTTTCACCTTGATATGGCCTTTAAAATAAATTAATTTGTTAACATTTAAGAACTCTGTGTAAGAGTTGACATAAAACATTTATAAGCCTGTTTATGATTGAACATGCCATGCACTAATCAGATAATATTTATTGTAAAAATAATTTATTTGGCCAATTGTTCCATGAAAAAAAAAAAAAAAAGAAGATCTGGAAATGTTTATTTCCAAACTGAGTTTAGGATTAAGTGGTACTAATGATACCATAAAGATGTTATATAGCGTTAATATAACCTGAGTATTAAAAACATAATGAATTTGCTATTTATGAACCCGTAAGTTTTACCTCAACCCTGGAATAAACTTCCGATCATTACAGGCCTATTAATAACTTTTCTGTGTTCTTTTCCTTCTCTTTATCCTTATTCCCATTTTTCTTTCCTCTTCATGGTCAGTCACATTTTTTGGTATTTGCAGAATGAATTAAATTATGCTTTAAAAAACAATATTTTATTTAATTCTGAACAATATTTTGTAGTGTTCTATGTGCTTAAGTGACAATACAGACTATCACCACAGAAAAATATTAATTTCGTTTAGTTTTCATTATTAGTTTTTAATGCTATATCTATCCCTATTAACTTTATTTTGATGTTAAATTTATTTTGATGTTGCAGATAAAAAAATGCAAAGAAATACAGGCTTCTCAGCTTCATAATTTTGTTCATTTTAAATGGCCTAATTCGGAGTTCCTGTTAAGCAAATATACTACACACAACTTAAACTAAAACACAGCCATTACATTGGATGGGAGTTTCACTAAATTCTCCAGCAAGTTTTAGTGATTGAAATAATAAATGGCCTGTCTGCCAGTGCTCAACTGAGCTGACCACATAGATCACTGTCCTAATTTAATCAGCTAGGAATGAGACTTACAGTAAGTTACAACAAGAGCTTGGCTCATAATGTTTTATATTTACATAGCACTCTCGATATTTAAAGATTAACTACAAAATAATTGAAAAAATTCTGATAAGAATTTTCTTCTACTAGCCCTTTCAAATCTATATTTCCACACCCAAATACAGTGTTTAAAGAAGAGAGCTTCAGCTATTTTGGGAAAAAGAGAGTGATAAATTAAGAATGGAAAGAGGAGGATGGGCTGGGAAGGGTGAGATTCAAAAGGACACTATGACTAAAGGACAACAAGAAATGAACTAAAAATTAAATTATTACCATTAGGTGAGAAAGAAATGAAAGAAAAGAATTAAAAATAAGAATGAATTTGTTAGCTGTCAAGAGAACCCTTACTATAGCAATCCCTACTCTCTTCTGGTGTATGCCCTATTTGTCTGGAGTGCACTGTCACACAGAAGTCTGGGTGCTCATTTGTTTTCTGACTGATTGTATATTTTCTCACATCTTCCAGACATTGCTGTCATCTTATTCCAGTCATCTCTCCATAGCAATTTTTGCCATTATTTTCTTCACATTTCATTCTGCAATGCTCTTCCTCACTGCTGTTCTCTTGTGTTCGCTGAAAACTATTTCTGACATGCAACCTCCTAAGACTTACCTCATGATCAATTTGGGGATCACTCCTATTTAAGCTGCATCTCAGTTCAGATTCTTTTACTCGTCCACTGCTTCCTATATCTTGGGAAAAGCTGCTGCCAACACCAATTTTCTTTCATTTCGGGGCCCTTAAAAGAGATCTAAGAGTTTGCAGTATTACCTCATCATAGACATCTCTTCACATGCAGACAAAAGCCTAAGCTGAACTGGATGACAGACTAGCTTCACTCAGTAAGACAACATTTCAATTCTCCACAGTATTGTTCATGACTCAGGAAGCCTTTGTTCCAGATCTAAATCCAGGAGATAACAATATTGTTTCTCTTTGTCACATTTTTTCCCCCTCCTAGTTTAAATTTTCCCTGAAACTCAAACTCCTGTCAAACATTCTACACAAGTGTCTTTGCCATTTATTGACTGAGCAGTTAATGCAGGTGACCTAAAGCATCATACCCAAGATGGAGAATTTAAAAGCCAACCAGCACATCAGGTTAGAATGTGAGAATTAAACAAACTTAAGTTTAACTGTCCATGTCCTCGAGGTGGTAGCACTTTCTATCAAGCCTGATGCACTTTTCAAATCTGATTGAAGTGTCTTTTTGTTTTCTTTTTTTCTTTTTTTTTTAAATCATCTTGGCTTTACTCTGAGGACAACAATATACTTAATTCCACATAAAGATTTCCAAGGAAGATATATGGATTTGCCTGCACTGCCACACTACCACTCTCTCTTCTCAAAATTCTCAAGAAGCAACAAAGCTGCACTGAATATTCTAATATTCATCTTGGGCCATAGTCAGTGCCCAGTAAAGCCAACTAAGACAGTTCCACAGACTGGCAATGTTTTACATAAGGCTCAGAGGCAGCCAATGGCCACAAATCAGATAAGCAGTTTTGCAGATTCTTCTCTCTCACTCAACTCTCTGAAGCTCTGTTAAAACACTCATGATTGGTACAGCCTAATGCGCTACATAAGACATGTTAAAATATTATGCAGCACCATACACTAATGCCAAAATCATAAAAATCACTTCACCTGTGATAATATAAAATTTGAGTCAAGGTTCACACAAACTACCATCACAATATTATGTTCATGTTTCTATTATGTTCATTCTGCCATACATGTCTAACTACAATTTCTGCTTTGAAAATTAGCAATTACATTTACCTCCACAGAAAAAGAAAGCAGCAAAATTTAGCTTTGTGAGAGAGCATTCCTAAAACTGGTAAGGGAGAAATAATGGACAGGAATCAAAGAGCTGCTTTCAGAATTACCACCTGAAAACTTAGGAATGGAGAAAACAAAAATAATTCCCAGCTGAAGAATAGACAAAGATGATAACCCTCCCATAGGAGCGCAGCATGATAAGTAGCCACAGGGAGAATCACTGTGATCAGTCAGAAAGGCAGGAGAGTTATTAGCTTAGCCCTGAACCTCCTACTTAATGTGGGGCCAGTGGTGATAGTTAACAGACCCTGGCTAAGGTGACAAGCTTTGGACCTGCTTGAGGAAATCCAATTGAGGAGCAGCCATGAGGAACAACAAGCTAGAAACAGATGTTTCAGCTACCAGAATGTGCACACATTTAACCTGAATATGTAGAAAAAATATTATTTTCTATAGATAGTGATTTCATCTCCTTCTGCAGCTCAGGTACTGTCAGATCTCATTATCCACAACTAAAGTACTTCCTTCACATTTTGGAATAGATCTTAAATTCAAGCAGAACTGTTTGAGTCATAGCTACCAAATGAAGAATTCAAGGCACTAGATTAATATTCTGAAGATAGTTTTAGTATTCAAGCAAAACAAGCCTGGAGTCATGGGAATATAAAAAGTTAAATTTCAACAGAGTTAAAATAATGACTAATACCCATTTAACCCAGCACACAGCATCGGGAAAGCTAGAGCTTTCTTTCAGCTGTCAATTCATATTTAGCAACCAAGGAGGATTACATGTTCATGTATCAATAAATATCTGGTCTGCTGCCAAAATGGGCCAGGACCAGGTTTGTCAGGAGGAGCTAATTATACTCAAAGGCAATTGTGCCAAATACAACAAACAAAATGTCAAAAACTTAAGCTGGTCTTCTGTGCATCTCTGGGTTCCATAGCACATGAAGGAGAATACAAAAGTCCTGGGGGATGTTAATACCATATATACAACTTATACTCATGTACATGGTGTACATTTTCCTTTGCAGTTCTATAAATCTCATTAACATTCATGAAAACTACATATGCACCTCAAGAGGAGAAAATGTCCTGATAGGCTGATTTTTACAAGAAATTTACTATTCTCAACACAACATATATCTGTTCCAGATTTCAAACACATCCCATTTTAGGGACATACAATATCCCTAAATAGTTTGTGCTAAATTTGTTTATGGTTCTACATTAAAAAGTAAAATAAATACAATATGTATGAGAGGAAACTAATACCACTGACTGTCTGAAAAAGCCTATCTCTAAGCATGCAAGGAACAGTGAAATATCCTTACAAACAACTTTTTTTTTCCTACGCCTTTGTTAACTTCTAACCTTATATAGTTTCAGATTATAAGAGTAAGGTAAACTCCTCTTTCAACTTCTAAATGTTATGTATTGTAAATAAGTTAAAGTGATATAAATTTTTGTTCTCTCATGCTGCCATTTCCCAAGTAAATAATCTCAGTGATTTCCAAGATAATAATAAAATAAGAAGTCCCTGGCAAAAGTTTTTTTCATAGAATCATAGAATCCTTTATTCTGGAAAAGACTTACAACTGAGTTTAGTCCTCACTTCTAATTAAGATAGAGTATGATAAATTACTCTGATATTTTACTGAAACAAAGTCAAAGGTGTTATCACTTGCCTTTTCTCCATTTAAATAATATCATGGGGCTGGAGGGAAAGGAAGGATTAGTACCTAAAATTAAAAGCTTCTTCAGAGCTCTAAATTCTCAACATTTGGATGTTAATGATAGCTATTCTTTCAAATTACAATCACTTAGGGCTGCTGTAAGGATACAAAAATTTTTGTTAAATATAGCCTCACAGTACATTGTTTCTTATGAACCCAAAGCAAAAGGTTTTTAAAAGATGCCTTCAGCTTCTTTTAAATAGCAATAATTTTAGGAACAACTGGAAAAAAGGTTTCTTCATAACATAGCTTCTACTTCAGAGAAAGTCAGTAGTCAGAAAGCAAGGAATCTACCTTTCTTTTCATATGTACTTATAATAATATTATTAGATTATATATAACTATATTGCATATATAATACATATATTACATATTATATATAATACTGTAACATGTATAATATTTTACTTCAGCCACTTCAAGAAGTTATTACCTCCTTTGAGCTGAACAATAGCACACTTTCCCTAAAATAAAACTCATTTTAAAATCATGTTAAAGACCGGACTGAATAAAATATCTGCTCCACTTGCATATAGCATGTAATTCATGTTTATTCTTTTCTCTTGTGTCTGCCATCATTCTCTTGAAAAGGTTATTTCTATGAGCAAAGATTTTGTTTAAACAATTGTCCATTTTATACATGCAAATAACTAGAAGGTCCCAAACTTCAAAAAA
This sequence comes from Xenops minutus, assembly GCA_035221455.1. Taxonomy (NCBI): domain Eukaryota; kingdom Metazoa; phylum Chordata; class Aves; order Passeriformes; family Furnariidae; genus Xenops; species Xenops minutus. The sequence goes on along the minus strand of JAWWEE010000004.1, from coordinate 21,387,233 downwards.
CAAAACATCATGTTGTAAAGCAGTGTAATTAATGTAAAAAAAGAAATAAACTGCCAAAATAAAATCAAATCTGTAAAAAAGTTTCTATCACTTTTTAAAGTTAAGTAGCATTTTCATTACTATTTCCAGTATTGGAAAGTATAGCATGCTAGAATGACTAAAATAAAGCTGGTATCTGACAGCAAAGATGCCAAATGCTGAGTTTCCTGGGAAGTTCAACCACTAAAATAACAATATGCTAAAGAATAGGTGTGCCTGCAGAAAATCTGGATAGATGTTGGGGTTTCACCACAGAAGCAGACTATGTCTGTGGTATACTATGAATTGCAGTGTTCAGTCCTATATTGCTTTATTGAATGCTAAACAGATGTTCTAAAATATTTAAAATAAAATATACATAAATCAACATAAAAGTAGATGTAACACAATCTTCTACAATGATATGCTCTGAGGAGCTCTAAGAGAAACAAAACCACTGATTAGGAAAAAGCACCAGAAATGAACACCTCCTAATTGAAATTTTCTTTTATCAGGATAATATATGAAAATGTAATAATAGATATTATTTATATGGTACTTCATGTACAATTCTCTACGCTGAAAATGGAAAGTTTTCATTATTCATATGTTGTACTTGAAAAAGCTGAAAGATAATGCATTCAGGCAAGAAATACCAAAATATCTACCCTGAATTTTTGTAGCCCATGGGATCAGGGCAGAGGTAAGTGAAATCAAGACATATGAGTTTCTGCAACCATCATCATACACGAGGGGTGATATGGCTAGTTAACACACCATCATTTTAAGATGCTTTTTCATCTCACATGTCTGTTTATAATTGGGTCTACTGAGGCAGTTTTGGCACACTCCATTTCAGCTTATACAGCAGTACAATTCATTATTTTTAATAAAATTAGATTAAATTTAAAATATACAAGGGAATCTTCTTCCCAGCACTTTTCTCCAGTAGAAGTTCAGTTACTTCCACAAAGGGCAGCTGGAAGGCTGCAAATATAATGGACAATTACACAAAGAATTCACCAAGGCTGCAAAGGTTTCCTCTGCCACCAGACTGGGATATGAATTTGTGTGAATTCTAACACTTCTAAACTGCTTTACAAGCGTAGTCATAAATGTATAATCCCCACCAACAGGTGGAGAAATTAAAGGCAAAGAAAAATCACCAAACATGCAAAATTATCTGGGGCAACTTACCAGTGCATAGACCTCGTCTTCATGCACGGACCAGTGACTGGTTTTACACAGTATCAGATAACTTGCAAATTAGTGCCACAAAGTTTCTTCTTTAACTGAAAATGCTGAGACTATAAAACATTTTATTTCAGTAGCTGTCAGACTGTACTGCTATGTTCCCTACATAATTTCCATAGTTTTTCTGGTTCTATAGATGGCACTAGACTCAGATTAAAACTAAAACTTTTTCTTCACAATTCAGTGAAAAGAACAGTTATTTCTCAGTTCTCCATTATTTATTCTTTGAGGGTAGCTCATCTGGCTTCTAATTTTCAAACACATTTTTTAAATTTGTATTTCAGTACTTCTAGCAGAAGACTCAGTAGAGATAAGATGATTAGAGTCTAAAAAATAATCAGCATCCCTATGAAATCCTACATGCCTCTGGCAGGATCTAAACAATATACTTTCATGAAAGATTCCAAAGGATAGTTATGGAATGCTTTTTTGTAAGTAGATACAAGTCATACAACACATACAGGATACCAAAATCATCTTTAATGCAGCAGGCAAAGATCTAAAAGAATGTGTTCTGGGGAAACTGAAAAATAAACGTGTGATTGGTTTCTCTCTAAAAACAAAAATAAAATCACAGAAGAAATGCTTTCACTGTAGAGGCTCAAACACCCTCAGAGACTGAGGCCCATTCCGCCTCACCATAGTAAGCAACATTTAGTGTTTTATATACAAGCTAATCTTATTTGACAGAAGAAATGTCAGAGCACGGGGTGAAAAAAACCCACAAAATTCCCGTACCTGGGTGCCATCATCCCTACAGTCTCTAACACAAATGACTGAAGTGGATATAGAAGGAATCAAGAGAAAATGAATGTCAACTCCAAATGTCCTTGCTTTTGCTGTGCTTCAGACAAACTTCTATTGTCATTTGGTGTGCAATCAGGCTAAGAAGCCTTTGTTTTCAACTCTACTCAAGATATAATTTCCTGATCTAATCCTGTTTATTACCATTACGAAATTTTTTACCCTAAAAGGTAACCTAGCAACATTAATGACCCAAACATTAATTCTTAAAAAGGCAATATGTCAGTTTACTGATGCAGATTCATTTCTGCCCCTAAATAATTACACTAAAAATCCTCCTAAGAGATAAATGAGGATCTCACCCACAGAACCTCCTTCCCTCAAATAATAAAGTCATAATCCAACATGAAGGCAGGATAATAACTTTGGAAATTTATAAAATTAAATCTAAATGTCTTTCTTGTACACCAGAAAAGGAGAATAAGTCTATTCTTACACTTCCTCTCCCCTCCCCACAAAAAAAAAAGTACCTAGATGACCCCCCCAGAGAAGCATTTCTTAACCTGATCTGTTGTTTTGACATCTTTGGTCATTATATGTTTCATGGAGTATTGTATTAAACAGAAACAACAGAAATAAATTTCAAACCCAAATATTTTAGATGTGTATCTGAAATGCAGATGCATGTGTCTCACAAATGACTGGTGTGTTTAAAGTACAAAGTTGATTGACACATGCTTTCACTTAATGATGGTAATTACGAAGAATAACAACTCCAAGCCACATCTGTTCAATGTAACAATCTTGTTGTGCTATGCAGATTACATTGAGAGCTGTCAGAAATGCCAATTTTACCACAAATCATGCATAAGCACATTTGTAAGACAAGAAACAGATTAATAAGCATCAACACTTTTTTGTAAACACTTGTTGAAGAGAATAAAAGCTGTTAGCACTGAAGGAAATGATACAACAGTGGATGCTTTCTCTATCAAGCTTGAAATAAGAAATCACAGGAAGGACAAAAGTGCAGGCTGAATCCCCAAAGAAAAGATCCCCCTGTAGCAAATCAAAATGTGGAAAACTCAACAATTGCACTACATATGAACAACATATAATCACATTTTTTCTTTCATTTTGATCAGTTCTCACTTAAAACCTTCATAATTGACAGCACTACATAATAGATAAACAGGGAATTTTTAAGTTGCATTGATTTAATATAGCAAATTTTTATTTAATTGCAGAACATGCAGATCTAAATTGAAGCTAAAAACAGTAAATGAAGAAAACCGAAATCACTAAGTCATAAACCTATGCACTTTTTTAATCATATCATAATTGTAGGTGCTTTATTCAAAAGCTGTTTAAGATTCAGGGTCATGTTTTTTCTATAGCAAAGGAGCATGGAATCATAGGCACGCAGTCTCAGACAAGTCATTAATGTAACAAGACCTTGTTTGCTTTTGTATGACAGAAGACATTACAAGATATAGCTGACATGCAATATAATTGTAAAATAAATAAATAACATGATTTGTAAAAGGTTGTTAGATATAGCCTTCTGTAAAATATAAGTAAAAGTTGAAATAAAAAAGATTTTTTTTAATGTCTTTGAGAAGCCATTTTCCACCAATGTGACTTATTTGACTCTAAATAATCAACACAGGAACTGTATGTGCACTTCTAATAAAAAAAAAAAAAGAAAAAAAAAAAAGATTATTTTTCAAAAGTTCCTAAGTATTTATTTTCCAAATTGTCTAAACTTATTCTTGTTCACAGACTGCCAGAGCAGATAAACTGTATGCTATTTTAGTGGATCAGTTAGACATCCTGCAGATTTAGCCAGAGACGAGACCTCCTATGTGAGTCATTTGCTTTAAAGTTTAGATTTAATTTGCCTGAGGATTTTGATCAAAATTATTTTTTAGTATTTATTGATAACACTGCCTCAAGCATTTAAAGCATACAGAGAAGGCAAAAGTTATTTACAAGACCCAAAGATTTCATAAAAAGACTATTTACTATTTAAGTATTATAATCTACAACATGTGTGGAAAGAAAAATACAATTATTTCCATGCTCTGGGCTTATTCACTCTGCAATAAAATGAACAAAATATTTTTGTAACTAATAGGAGAGATCTTGCAGAACACTTAAGTCTCATATCCTGCAAATCACTCAGTTTTGAGGCTATACACCTCAAATCCATGAAGTTACCTACATAGAAAATTTGGTTCATAGAATGCCAGATTGGAAAGTACCTCAGGGAACACCTGGTCCAACCTTTATTTTGTGTAAAATCTGCATACCTACAATTTTCTTTTAAAACTGCATGACTCATATCAAGCTGCCTACCTGCATGTGTGATCACACAGGAGATCACAGCTGCCAATAAGGAAACCAGGAAATATTTTCAAAACACATTCAGAACTTTTAAAACTTGCATTTAAAATTGTCTATAAAATATTCTGAACTTTACAATAAAAAATGGCAGCAAGCAGGATTTTAAATACATAATAGCATTACTTCTATCGAGCCATTAGCAAGAAAATTAACATTCAGGGCTTATTTATTGCAACTGTCAAGCAGCAGCAGTGATATCTCTTAGCCAGCAGGTTTGCAAACTGAGTCCCTGTTCCAGCCAGTGTTGAAAGTTCTTGACTAAGGAGCCCACCTGCCCATCAGAATCATCATTTAGCTCCCTCTTCAGGGTATGGCACAGCGTGCTTCCTACTGCAGTAGGAAAGGATTCTCTAACCTAATATTCTTCATCACAACAAAATATTTAAGCCTGAACAAATTTTCTCAGACACAGCTGCTTCTATGGTATCTTGGCATTTGAGTAGATGATTTGCAGAAATTCCACTGGGAAGGAGGTACTTTAAAGGCTGCCAGAGAGTGTGATAGGGCTAGAAGAAGAGTGAAGAGGCACAGCTGTGACAGCTGAAAGCAGGATAAGCTGCCACTGATCTGTTTCTATGCTTATCACAACACCCATTAATCAATTCCAATCACAGCAGGCCCACCAACTAAACTATGCTCCACCTCTCAAAAACTGACTAGTCAGCCTTGTAATCTTCCTGAAAAATTGTTCATCTGAAAAAGTGTCAGAGTGGCACTGTATTATTTACTTTATTAAAAAAAAAAAAAAACACCATTATATTTGCATTTTTTTTAAAAAATCAAGCCACAGCCAAAATATTCACAGGCTTTTCTTCTCAAAGCTGTTCAAAGTTTCACTTTCTTGATTTTTTTCATGTGTGCAATTTTAAATGAAAAGAAGGCATTTCCTTTCTGCTTTCTCTAAGTCATGCCATAGATGCTACTCTTAGTGAACTTGAGATAAACAGTAGACCTATAGGTTTATATCTTCAAGACAGCCTTGAATACAAAATAGTATTTACCCTACCATTTAGAAAGACCCTCTTTAAATATAGTTCTTTGAAAAAAAAATAGAAATACATTAAAATTTACAGACTACACCAATACATAGAATGCACCAAATTGCACTAACTAAAATACAAATTGATGTGTTCTGATCAATTGAAAATTTCCTATTATTTTTATAATTTGCTTTAATAAGTTTACTTCCCAATGACATTAATGCTACCATGAATTTGAGTTTTTTTGAAGCTAAGGGCTGATGGGGCCCCCCTGTTGGTATACATCACCAGCTCACCTGATCTGCAAATTCGACAGGTTTTGAAGCAGTCTAATCCATTCAGTATGTACGCTGCAGTAATTTGTTCACTAGAACAAGTGAGTAGGCAGTTCTGTAATTTAGTTACTGGTTCACTAATTTTCTAGTCATTACTGCATTTCACAGTTACTGCTTTCACTGGCTTCAAGTCTGTTAACACCAAAAAAAGTTGCAGTTTCAGAGAACATAACAGCAGTGAATTAAAAGCAGAATGAAGAATATTGCAAGTTCCCCAACATATTAAAAGATAACATCAGAACACCTTTCCACAGATTTTCAAAAGTGAGCCTGATGAGTGAGACCTCTTGGAACAAGGAGTGGCCGTACCTGGATGCCTGGCCCCCAGAGCACTCCGTTACATAGAACTCAGCCCAGTGTTGACAAGCCAGAAGCTTTAAGCTCGACTAGGCATCAAAGAAAACACTTAATCAGAAGCCTGGCTACTTAAAGCTACGAGTTGGAAGGATTAAGTGCACTTTGTATATCTCTTTGCAATGTCAGTTTAAAGCTTGGAGGTTTCCAGAATAACCAAATAGGTTTAGAAGCCAGAGTCCCCTTACCATCCAGTGCTATCTGTGCATCCAAAGAACATGGCAGGTTTTGGCAAATCTTCCAATGTGATCCACCACTTGAACAGCTTTCATATTTATGCTGCTGTCACATTGAGGAATTGTATTCAGCCTCTTTATAAAAGCTGTGTATTTTAATCGTGTATGGCTTCACAAGAACTAGGTGCCTGTTGTGGCATTTGTGGAATTTTACTAATTTCCAGAGAATGGCATTGTTATTTCTGAAGACCACATTACAAATGCATGCAACTTATATGGATCCAAAATGGGTATTTGAAGAGGGTTGCTATTGTTTATCAATAGTCTTCTAGTTGATTCACAAGCAAAAGAAAGATCCTGGCATAATTACTGCACAATAGCACAGAACATTAAACAGCAAAATTTATACTCATTTAAGGAAGCAGTAGTCCACAATTATCCCCGGAAAGCAATTTGCTTCATTTTTTAATTCTTCCTTTATTTAATAGAATGGCATCAACTATCTAAGTGTTGAGAGAGGTCTTTCGTGCTCATTTTAGATCTCTTTTACTACAAGGACAAAATTCTGAGAGATCTTATTGCTGTTCATGTAACATATATTATCATGTAATATCATATGAACTATTTTTATGCATATTATTTAAACTATTTTGGCAAATAGATGAATATGCTGTACGTATTGGCATTGCAGAATGACACAGTAAACATGATGGGGGAATTCTGAATTTAGAATCGAATCATGTAAGTTACATAGCACTTCTAACTGCTTTTCTAACCCTATAAAAATGTGGTAAGTACAACACAACTACTATTTATTTTAACATGCATCACCTTCCTACCTTTTGTCACCTTCATCATATTGAAGATTAAAGGATTTTTTTCTCCTCCCTTGATCTCCCTTCAAAACAGGTACAACTCTTTCTTCTAGATGGTATTTCTAGGAACAATAGCTTAGTGTAAAAATACTACCTGTACAATATAAAAGAATTTGGATTCTCAGGCCCTGCAACCATTTCCAAATTCTATCTCACTCCTCTCCCATGTTTTCAACTCTAAAGTCTTTGGGACACAAATTTCCTCTACAATTGGAAATGCCTATCTAAATAATCCTTACTTGGGCAAATTTCCTAATGCAGCCTCTGCAGTAGTGAACTAAAAAAGCTTCACCCTCTTCAAACTACTTTTACATTCTGATTTTACATTTACACTATAATAGAAAAGTTGATGTATTTCTCATGTTAAAATTAACAAGAAAAAATGAAGGGAAAAATTCTGCTTCCAGCAGGCAAAGCACAGGTTAAGAAATTACAGACAGCATCAACTTAGAGATATGCATTCCATGAAGATGGGGTATAATGGTGACCTGGATACAGTGACATTTAAGAGTACTGAAGTAATAGAAGACAAATCAGATGTGCAGATGCATGAGAATGTGATTACTCCATTTATAAAAACATACAGGCACAGAAATCCATTGCATACCAGGTTTAGAAGAATTTAACAGGAACCTAACAACCCTAACAACTTGTTTAGTAGTTCTAAACCACTACTCTACATATATATGATTTTTATTGTCCTCTTTTGGTCATAAAAACAGCACTGAAACTGTCAAAAGAAATGCACATGATTCCCACTTTATGCAGATACTCAAACGTTACAATCTGCAAAAGTGATGGCCAAAATAATCTTATTAAACACAAAAGCCAACTTTGTGCATTCAGAGTTATATTTTGAAATCTATAGTGATAAAAATACATTTTATTCTGACTATACAGCCCAAGCCGAAATGAAAAACTGAGCTGGTGCACAGCACTGTCTACTGAATTATTAATTTCCTATTGAAACTATCTGGCAGATGACTCCTTCCTTACCAAAGACATAGGAAATCAAGACATCTCATGAGAGGGGAATCTCTGCTAAGCAGTAAGCACACTAACACTGTAACTGTAAAAAGTATCAACAGTCTCCTAAATACATGGCTCCCCCATTCTAACAGCTAGACAAGACAGAGAAATATTTCAGTCACAAATACGCTCAAAGAAACTTCTCAGTTTAAGTCAACTTAAATGTACTAGCCACAAGAACCTATTTTTTAGGTTTAGCTGCTTGTATACAACGTTTCACATTTTCAAAATACTGTGATGAGTTTCAATACTGTTTACAAAACATTTCTTCAGATACTGTGAACAACAAATTCTTTCAAGGATTTCTTCTTTCATATTTAGAATTTTGTTTTCCTCTGAAAGCTCCAATTACCTAAGAATTCATGAGAAAAGCTAACTATTCTGTTTTGCACTTCTGTGCATTTGTGAAGAACAGGTCACTGTTGTCTTTACTTCTGTGAGCAAAGAATGCTGGTAAATGCCCTCCCAGGACAGCACAGAGCAGAGAATCATCTTTATTCCCTGGACAGCAGAGCCTAACAATACAGTGTTGCCAGTGCAATGTGTCAGAAATGTGTTTTATGTATTGTATATCTTAGTGAAGCCTCATCTTTCCTGGACCACAGCTGTAAACTAATAGCATCTAGTCTCAAGCACAGTGAAAAGGGGATATTAAACTGACAGATTAAAAAGGTTCCACATGGGTTCTAGGTACTGTAAGAGCAGTCACACATGTTCATCTAACATCAATATTAAAAAGCATGGGCACACAAAACTGCAGGGCTCACCTAGAGGCAGTGCTCCTGAGTTCAAATAACAAAGCCTACTTTTACTATTACTATATATCAGGACATTTGTCTACGCCCACATTGTGGTTAAATAAGTTCCTTTACAGTGCTATAAGTATCCATACCAAGTATGCACTACATTAATAGCCAAGTTCTTAAAACTACTTATACACAAACTATTCCCTAAAGATGAAAAAATTACCTCAGCTAAGCAGATCTTCCTGAAGTTAAGAATCTATTTCTTCAATAGGATCTGTTCTGAATGACATAAGTAGATCCCTGAGATGCTTTGTGACAGAGATAGCAACCATGTGATCTACTTGAATACTTTCTCCCCCATCTTATTGAAGGAAAAAGTGTTTCTCACCTTTGCAAAGCACTTTGAGATCTACTAGATGAGAAACATTGTAGATTTTCATGCAATTCTAGCCACAGCTGCAGAACAGGAGATAGGTTTTTGATGACTCAATAGCATCAGAAGTGGAGAAGTCAAGCCACAGCTACTATGCTCCAAGTACATTAATACTGTGCAAAGAAAAATCCTCTCTTTAAATCATATCAAGAAATGTATCTAACTTCTGAATTTCTTAAAACAAACCAAACAAACAAAAAAACCACCAAAACCAAACAAAAAAACCCCACACAACAACAAAAATCCCACTCTCAACTTTACTGCAAGACTTGATATACATATCAGAAGATACATTTAGTATTGATCTTACTGATCTGTATACAAAACACTCTATTTAATAACGCTCATTATTTGAAAAAAGTATTGGCACTTTTTTTCTCCCAAAGATGAGACTGCTTTACTACTGTTGCTGCCATTTCATAAGGTGTTTTTTCGTTTCTTTCTTTTTTTTTTTTTTTTTTTTTTTTTTTTTTTTTTTTTAAGTCTTTTATTCCATTGTAATGCCACTAACATGCACACAAAACAATTCTGGAAAAATCCCACGCTATCAAGGCACCACTAATAAAATAGTTTCTAAATGTGTGGTATGAGTTTTTGTAAGCACAATAATTGACAAGTTGAATTGCTTCATGCCCATTTTTATGCTTTTATTGAAGGGGTGAGATTATGAGTAAATGCAGACTGCTCATTGAGCAAGAATTCTCTATCTCAAAAAAAAAAAAATCCATCTCCCCATTTGATTTACAACCTCACTTTCACAAGAAGCATAGACAAGGCTGGAGAAAGACAAGTATAGTTTATCTCACATTTTCTTAGACCTTTGGATACAGCTTGAAATTATGGTGTGAGACTTGTTCATAAGTACCAGGGACTATTTTAAATGGGACAAAAAAGTTACTAATAATTCTTAAATATTGAGCTTCTCTGAAGACATGCAGAGGTTTTCCCAGTTATACTTCTCTCTTATTCAATGCAGACATAAACCTTAATAAACTGCAGTTTCACAATAAGAACACATTTACACCACTTCCATTTACAAAGTTCACCTGCTAAAAACCTTTCTTACCTATCAGTTGCAATAGGAAACATCAGAATTTCTAAGTTGCATTCTGAATTTCATTTTCAACCTACTATGCGACTTGTGAGAGAGACAGAGGAATAAAGAAATCACCCAAGTCCCTGTGCATTAAAACATTAGTTTATTTGTAGGCATTTTAGTAATTAGAAGTGTCTTAAGAATGAGGTTAAACAGTCATAAAATTCGCTTTACTGGGCCATGATCTTTCCTAACTGTACATTCTCCAGTACTAAATCTGAGCTATTATATTTCTTTTTCTGTGCTATTCACATGAACATGACAGGAAAAGTTATTTCTTGAGATTTTTAGTACAGTTAGGCCCATTATTTTAGAAATATGTTTGTGATATTGATGAAAAGGGTTATTGAACTATATTATGCACAAGTAAAACTACATGGTTTTTGTTTTGTTTTGTTTTTCGTTTGTTTAACAGCAACAGTAAAAAAAAATTAAATTGTAAACTAACAATGTGAAAAAGAAGTGGAGAGCAGATATTTTTGTATATAGTGACAGCTACCTTGATCATTACAGCTATGCTATAGCTGCCATATACTTATGGGAGTACAGGCTGGAAAAGTCGTTCCATAAACTCCAGAAAGCCCCCGAACAGACAGAAGTTCCTGCGAACCCCAGACAGGCGCGGGAACTCCGGCGGGCGCCGGGCGCGGCACGCCTTGGGCAGCGCTGCCATCCAGCGGCGGCCGCGGGAACTGCGCCCAGCCCGCAGCCCGACCTGCACCGGCTTTCCACCTCCCGACACCACGGCAAGGGGAAAAGAGCACCACAGCAAATATCCACTGCCTTGAAACTGCGCCTTTTAGGAATGACGGGGTAGCCAGCAGAGCTTTTCTGAGATAAGAGGGGAAACAATCCAAAACAATAGAAGTCTACACAGTTTTGTTTCCGTGTGTGTTTTTCTAAGAATGCTGTTCATGGACAGTGCTGGCAAGTGGCAGAATGAAAACTGTGAATAGAACCATAAAGTGTTAATAAGTGACAAACGGTTTTGGATGGAGAGTTACTGAATCAACCATAGCAGTGGGAGATTCTATTTAATTTTTCAGTAGAACTAAGCAGGGAAGTATCCCAGTTCTCTCTGGAAATAGCCATGGGATGTGGCAGCACACCAACAAAGAACACCAACGAGGGCTCTTGCTGCTGGACTATTTTGGGGGTCCATAATCTAAGAAAAGCTGTGTCTAGGGCACTCTATATGGATCCCCAGACCACATGAAGCTCAGGCTCAATCCTGTAGCATTAGCCACAGTTGTCTAAAGTGACTATTTTGAGACACATTTACAAAGGTTTTATGCAAACAGAAAATAAATTATCTGATACCCTCATTGCATTAGTCCATTGTTTATCACTCTTGTTACACAAAACAAACCTCATAGTGCTACCTAACAGCACTCAGTAAGCATTTTACATAGTAGGCTGGAGTCCCTCTCCTGATAACCAGCAAAATTAGAACAACTAACACACCATTGCACAGCAGGTTGCATACTTCCTTTTGGACTGTGTGTTACATGCTCAGCATGGGATAAGAGTAGTATAAAAAGTTTATATGTATTATACTAACACATCACCACTTGATTAATCTTCTTGGAGAGAGATTCAAGTGTAGGAGACAAACTCGCATATTACTGCTCATAACCAAACAACTCAGCTGGCCTTCAATTCATAACACTAACATATGCTTTTCTGATTTGATCTTCATTAATCAAATATTTAAACATATACTTTTAAGAAGGTTTGTTAATTTATGGGTAAGAAGCAGAACTGAAAGAAATTCCTTATAAAGGGAGAGGCAAAACAAGATCAATAAACCGGGACCTACTTACCAACTTTGCTATCTACTATTGAAGATGGCTCAGGAGCTCAAAAACAGAATCTGTTTTATTCCGTAGTTACTCATCTGACTTTGTCACATTCCTTGTGGACAAGTATCTGATATTAAATATAATTCAATTTACATGTTTTAACTTCACATTTTATCAATTCACCTTAGTTGTTTTGCCTTCTTGTATACATGACAATATACAGCCAGTAAAACTATGATACAAGCAATAGAGAATTTCATATTCAATTTGGTGCTTAAAAAGATGATTTACATTTTCTTTCCCTCTATCACATATGTATCATCTTCAATAGATGATGCTTCACAAAAACCATACTTGTCATTATGCATTTGGCTGTAAAGCAGGAAGATTTTCATGTTTCATTTACAGAAAACGAAAAACAAATGGAGGTGGGCTGCTCCTGTACTTTTAAGATTTTCTCCTTGAACAATGTTCAGCTACTCTGGACCCCTTTTTGCCCTTCAGGACTGCTTCCCAAGGCAATCTCTCAACTAGTTCTCCTAAACAGACCAAAGTCTGCCCTGCAGAAGTCCAAAGTGACAGTTCTGCTGGCACCGCTCCTTACTTCTCCCCATGAACTGTGACTTCTATCATTTTGTGATCACTGTGCCCGAGACAACCTCCAAGCCTCACATCTCCCACCAGTCCTTCTGTTCTCAAACAGCAGGTCCAGCAGGGCACCTTCCCTGAATAGCTCACTCACCAGCTATCAGGAAATTATCTTCCACACACTCCAGGAACCTGCCAGGCTGCTTCCTCTCTGATGTATTGAATTTCTGGCAAACATCTGGTAAGTTGAGTTCCCCCACAATAATAAGGGGCAGCAACTGTGAGACTTCTGCCAGTTACTTATAGAATACTTCATCTGCCTCTTCATCCTGGTTGGGCGGTCTAGAACAGCCTCCCCACCAGGATATCAGTGAGGTGCTCTATCTCAGATTGAAAGATATGTGAAGAAATATTTTTAAGTTGTTCTTGCTGTTGATGAAGCATTAGCTCAGAAGACCTCTTTCTCAGTTTTCTCCTGTTTTCACTGCAATAATCATATCATATGAATGTGGATTAGATTCTATAAACCACTCCTAGTCTAGAAACCAACACTATTCATGAATATAAACATACTGAAACAACAAGAACAAACAAACAAGAAAAAGTGTGTGGGGAAAAAAAAATTCAAGATTATCCAAATCTTTTTATATATACTGATTTCAAGTCCTAAAAATAGCATTAAAAAAGGCAACTTTTTTAAAATATAAAAATATAACAATATTAGGACTTCGATAATCAAACAAAAATAAAAAAAGCAAACCCAACAAAATCACTACAAAACCATAACAAACAGCCCTTCCTTGGGAAAATGCGTAAACCATCTCATATCCTACCAAAAGCTAAGTACTTCAAATGCTGTCCTAAACTAATAACATGAAAAACCCCAAAACTAAAGAAATTAAAACTCTCCCTTACCATGAAATCAGAAAAGCTGCAAAGCATATCATGCAACAAGACTCATCTAATCACAGTATTTTATTGTACATGAAGAATGAGGAGACATTTCCTGTCCAAAAATAATAGGTTGCATTTGCAGAGGTGAATCAGATGTAGTCTCCTCTTCTGCCTGCAGATGCCATTACGGGATCAAATTAAATCTGATCTGGAGTTTGCTGCATTCCTTCATCTAGAATTTTCAAGCAAGTACTACAGAAGTTTACTTATCCTTAATTTCTAAAACTGATACACATTCTTTAAGAAGCATAGCTAAGACTGCCTTTTTTTCTAAAAGTGCATTTACATACAACATGTCCCAATACAGATGGGCTAGCAGTGTTTGAAGGATTCCCATGTAATCAAATGTTCACAGTCTGAAGATATACTTCCTTCCAAGACTGTTATCCTTACTGAAGGGAACATGTTTCTTATTCCAAATTAGAGATAAAAATGAACAGTTTAGTACCTAATCACATTAGTTGGACTCCCATGATTTCAGCAATTTCCACAAAAAAAAAAATCAATTTGTTACATTCTTGTGCAATAGTTTAATGCTGCACTTATTAATGCTGAATGATGTTAAAATGTGTAATTTCAATTTTACTGTCCTACTATTAAACAAATAAAAATAGACTCCAAATTGTAAAAAGCAGCAGAGATGCAGATCAACAATCTCAGAACCATTATGTATTTTTATACATATAACACTATTTTAAAAATAAAGTATGGAATTGGAGAAATATCCATTTCTTATTAACTACTTAAAATGTCTTCTATTACAAAGAGAATTTATTCCATGGGTTGGATTTCTCTAAGTTTCACATTTTCAAATGAAACTAGGGTGCAGCAGTTTGAATTCCTCACCTCCCCATTTTACATTTAAATTAAAACACAGCCACCCTCCTTTTCCATCAGTCAATAAAACCCAGAGGTCAGGTACATGTAGTCCTAATTACTTAATTACTTTTTACCTGCAAGCTGACTGAGGAATATTTTCCTGAAGGAAGAGAAAAGATTAAAGGAAACAACCAACAAAACCAACTCCAACAACCCACTCCCCGCTGTGCACGTTCCTGACTGTTCACTCAAAGTTTCAGTGACATGGAGCTCAAGACTGTAGGTTTGAGAATGCCAAAACCTTTTGAGACCAAATTTAGTGCTCTTAGCAGAAGCATGACTTTAGCTGCTATAGTGACTAAGTTTCGGCCAACACCATCAAAGTCCTATCTACACAAGCGTATGTGAATGGGCTCTGCTGGTACCTGCGTCTGCAGATGAAGAAACAGTAACTAGAACACATTAGCTAACGAGAGGCAGCATACATGCTGAGCTGTACAGCACATCAAAGTCTCCCGGGTAAGCCAACTTGAGCCTCCACTTCATAGTCAGAAGCTCACAGTTGTTGGTCCAGCCTTGCAACCATAAGTTATTTTTATGTGTGGGTGCAAGTGAAGTATGAATTAATAAGTGAAGGTACTGTGTAAACAGTTACCTGCTGGAAGTGAACACCTTAATTCCACTAACAACAGTTAATTAATGAAAGGTGTTTTAAAAAGTATTGGTTTGATCCCGCACTCACCTACCTCCAACGCCATGGAAACCTGGTAAGATAACATACCATTCAAACCAATTCATCCCAAAATCTGCCTGCTATAATCCCAATTCCATGGCATTCATAGCTTACAGATATACTAGCCTATAGTCGTAAGTATACCTTGTTTTGTGGTATATTACACCAATAGATTACTGGAGTCTCAGCTAGGCTGGCTGATGTATTAATGCAGCACATTGGGAAAGCACTGGCTCACTCTGATGTTATATGGTCGCCCTATAGATCCTAAGAATGAAGCACTTCAATAGCAAATAACTATAACAAAGGCACAGAGCTGAAGAAAACTCTACCAGAAATAGGTTTTGTTAACATATTACTCTAAAATGTGAACATAGTATTAACAATGGGAATAAAAGAGGGATTAATTATGCTAACCAGCCTAACTAGTCTAATGATGGGTAGACCAGGGGAGAGGAAAAAACCAAACAAGTAAAAAAAACAAACCAAACAAACAAAAAACAAAACAAATCACAAAAAAAACGCCAAGCAAACAAAAAACACAAACAAAACAAAACACAAAACAAACCCCAACCAAGCAGAAGGAAGCTATTGGCAACATTTTCACTCATCCTGCAAAAGCTAAAGCTCATATGACTAAGATGGCTCTTCCAATACCTCAGTTAAAACTCCATCTGAAACCCACTTGTTTGCATAGTCACTTCTTCCTAGTTACAGAAAGGCTAAAACCTCAAAGTCAGTTTGAGGTCCAAGTTTGTGAAGAACTTGTTTTCAGTTATAGAAAGACAAAAAACTTTAAATTTCTCATAAGAATACACAGAGCTACAAAACCCATTATGTTTCTTAAGCAATGCTTCCATTAAATGCAAGGAAAAAAGTAAACAGGATTAATCATCTGCACAGGTGGAACATCACTAACACTTACATGTAATTTTGCAATAGAAACTTGATATAACACCACTATATTGACTTGCAGATACTGGAAGTATCTGGAGTATTCTGACATGAATAGATGCATGAGCACTCGGCCTCTAAATGTGTGCTGTTAAAAAAGGAAAGTTAATGTGTATTAGTAGAGGAAATAAATGTAGGTAAGGAAGTTTTCTGTTCTCTTTTGTTTCACTTGCGAGCTTTTGCTTTGTTTCACTTGAGAAAACACTTCTTACTAATATTTTATATTTATACGCTACAATACTTTGAACAAAAAAGCAATACTCTCAGCAACAAAAGATCTCAAAATCAACTGTATACAGAAGACAACATAGAATTTACTCTTGAAGCTGTAAAAAAACTTGGTGTTTGATTACATGATGCAATTTTACTCTTTACAATTCCCATGCTTAAACAATTCAGAAGAATCACATTTTTAAAACTTTGGCCAAATACAAAATAATACATTTATATAAGTACAAATACATCTCTTAATTTTTACAGCATAAAAATCTGAACAACTGAATATACTTTAACCCTGTATCAGACTTGCAAAAGCCTTTTACAGTAAGAAAACAATTAAGCAACACATCTCATGTAAGAAAATTATTAGCTGATAGAAAAATTGTTGGAATATTTGTGATGGCAGGACTGTGCTGCTAGACATTTTCTAAGTACTACAGTACTCTAGTCTTTAAGAAGTACATGTGGGTTACTGATCAGCATAATTATCTTCCTCATTTCCTCTATATAAGAAAAGACTGAAATTCTCAAGACACTGAACCTCTTCCCTCAGAAAGAAAGATTACAGCTATGAATATCTGATTTCAAAGCTGCACTAGTTTTTGCTGAGGTAATTGTCTTCACTGTAGCTAGAATAGGACTATGGTTTGGATTTGTGTTGAGCAGAGTCATCATAAACAAGAGATGTTTTGGTTGTTGCTGAGCAGAGCTTACACAGAGCCAAGGCCTTTTCTGCTCTTCATACTACTATGTTGGCAAGGGGGCTGGGCATGCTTGGGAAGGGGGGAGGAGGCACAGTCAGGCCAGGTGACCCAAACCGACCAAAAGGACATTCCATACCACATGACATCATACTCAGTTCATAAAGAGAGGGGAAGGGAGTGGGGACATTCAGAGGGATGACATTTGTGTTCCCAAAGGGGCATAATGGAGCTCTGCTTTCCTGGGGATGACTGAACACCTGCCTGCCCATGGAAGCAGTGCCTTGTTTTGCTTTGCTTCTGTGCACAGCTTTTGCTTTCCTTATTAAACTGTCTTCATCTGAATCCAGTTTTCTCACTTTTACCCTTTTGATTCTCTCCCTGAGCCCATTGGGCAGGAGTGAGTCGCTGTGTGGGGCTGAGTTGCCAGCTGGGGTTCAACCATTACAGCCCTTTTTTTTGGTGCCCAACAAGAGGCTCAGAAGATTTGAGATAACAAATTTGATTGGAATGTGTGAGATAGAATGTATAGCACTTACTACTGTTTGGGTGCTTTGGGCAGGCTCCCGTGTTTGCCATGGGCTCAGTTGCTTTACAGTGTATTAAGGGTCTAGAGCTCATGAGCGGCTGCCTTTTGCTGTTGCTGCTTGTTGTGCTGCTGATCACCTCACTCTGCTGTGCCTGCGAACATTCTGGTATCGACAATGGTGAGGCACAAGGACTGCCAGATGGCCAGGGCATCACTGATGTTTGTGCTGCTGTACTGGACATGCTGGAACTGCAGTGTGATCTCAAGTCAAGGAGACTGGGACCTGTGGATGAGTCCACAGGGAAGCAGATATCCACCTGCAGCCCCTGGAGGACCCATGCCAGAGCACCTGGATGCCCGAAGGAGGCTGCAACCCTGTGCAAAGCCCAGGCTGGAGCAGGCTCCTGGCAGGATCTGTGGAGCCATGGGAAGAGAAGCCCACACTGGAACAGTTTGCTGGCAGGATTTGTTACCCCATGCTGGAGCAGTGCACAAAGAACTGCAGTCTGTGGGAAGGACTCACAACCTCATGCTGGAGCAGGGGAGGAGGTGCTCCAGGAATTGCAGAAGAGACTCCCCTGCAGCCCTGGCAAAGACCATAGGAAGCAGAATTTCTTGGTTTGCTTTGCTTGTGCATGACGCTTTTGCTTTGTCTATTAAACTGTCTTTATCTCAACCCAGGAGTTTTCTTGCTTTTACCCCCACTGATGAGGGTATGAGGGAGCATAGTGCTTAGCTTCCAGCTGGACTTAAACCATGACAGAAGCTTTGATGTATAGAAAAAAACCTTTGGTTTTTAGCTTACAAACTTTGCAGCACTGTTGCCAGTAAAATGTGCTGGGTCCAGGCTCCCTAAAACCCAGTCTTAAAGAATAAAAATTCAAATTAATTTTCATCCTGCTTATTAACTTGCACTGGCTTCAGCCAGCAGACTAAAATTAAGGTGTTAAACAATTACTACAACAAAAAGCACAAGGAAGTTGTTGATTGGGAAAATTCTCTACAACCTCATGGGTTAACATATATTACTTAGTCAGAGACATGCTTCTATTCCACTATGAATAGTACTGAAAGTGATTTGAGCAAGCAAAAGATAATTCACTAGGAACAAACCCAACATGAACCTCAGATCATGTTGAAGAGCAGCATCGATACACTTTAAGACCAGATTTTTCAAAGAACTACAAAACCACTTAAAAAAGCATTCATCAAATAAGGTTGTAAAGTACTTTTACTATCACTCATAGTTTTTCGTCTACAGAAATAAAGGTTTTGCTCTGTTTAAAAAAAAAGGTGTAAAAAACACTTTAAAATTGCAGGAGCACTATTATATCATAATGCAGCACAAGAAAAGCAACAAATAAAAAGTAAAAAAATAGAAAATTGGTTCCCACATCATCTGCCTCCCAAGTGTCCATGTTACGAAGGCAGTCTGCTTAACCAACTGTATGTGACATAATGTATGTTATGAATACCCTTCAAAGGCACCTCCAACTGTTACCAACAGCCCTAAATGAAGGTTTAGGATAAAGAGATGTGAGTGTCCTACCAAGTGCTTACTGTGTTTCCTAGTTATTCCACAAGAGTTTTAGTCTACCTGTCCATATTATCTCCAATTCATTTTTTACTTACTGCATTAAATTATTTCTTATAAACTTAGGTATAATAAGACATTTATTAAAACAAAAGGAATTATATTTTCAAGTCTGACACCCTCCTAAGGAATTTTTTTGGTGAAATACAGGGTACTTATCCTCATACAAGCATGTCATTTACTTTCACACCACTCACTCATTAATATTAACAATAAATTTTGGCTTTTTGTGCTATATTGCTTTCCCTTCATGCAATAGGAAAGAGTTTCCTTTAATTTCTTGGTAATAACATTTTACACCCACTCTATCCTACCAGGTGAAAGCTCTAGAGTTTGTGTGTGTTCTGGAATCCCATTCCATTGAACAAATTCAACTTCACCTGTTTCAACATGTCCTCCTCGAGCCTCAGTAGTTTCACTACAAACAGTTTGAGATTGCAGGGATGGCTGTCCTTGTTCAAGTTCAAAATTCAAAATAAGGGAATCAATCAGAGAGTCCAGTACATCCAAGTCCATAAAAGGTTGGGGGATCTTCTGGATAGGGTTGTTTGCAGAAGACAAGGTGAATAAACTGAAATAGTTGTTAAAATATCCAGCTATGACAGAAATATTTTCTGCAAATCTCCTAAGGGGGCTTGTGTTTCTGTATAACCCTATGAAAAACAGAGACAAGAAGAATCAAATGCAGCATTTTGCAAAGGGAGACCTTACAGGTCTCCTGTAGCCCAGTTCACGATCAAGAGAGGTGATAACCCAGCTAAATACCTTGCAACATAGAAGAAACAATCTGACAGACTTCAGTTAGGCACTGCTCCAATTCCAAATATTTCGCAGCAATCTTAGTGCTTTTCTTTATTTCTCGATACAGAGATTCTTCTTCTGATAACTGAGATACTATTTCTTTCTGTATTATTAAAGAGCAATTTAAAGAAAACCAAGTACAGGACAGCATATTAACTATTAAACATGTCTATTATGGATTCAGTCACATACAACAGGCCAATGCTGAAACACAAAATCAAACAGATGCCAAGTCACACAAGTAAGATAACTCTGAAAAGAAGCACAAGTTATTGACAGGATTAAAAAATAAAAAAGAAAAAAGAAAAGAAAAAAAAGGCAAATGAAACTAAAATCCATTATGAGCTTGGCTCTTAGAAAATAGAATAAATAATCCATCCTGGCTTTTAAGTTGAAATACCTCTAACTATGGCCATAAACTATTGCAGTAGCTATAAGTTAGACTAGCATTACTGAACTTAAGGCTTTAAACTTAAATGAAACCACAATAGGTGGTTAGGTTCAAGATGAGCACAAAAGGAAAGAAGATAAGACACAAGTATCTCCAGAAGTACTTGAAGTAAAAATAAAATCAAAGAGCTGTGAGTGAAAATGCAGTATCTAGAAAAGCTAGTGTTCCAATCACTAGAATGCCACTGAGACAGGAAGTGTTATCATGCAAATGTAAATACATACAGAAGTTAGTTTCAATTCCTCTTCTTTGATAAATGAGTCCTTAAAATCTAAATGCCAGACTCAAAGAACAGACATTTTGCCAAACATTTCTCTTACCTTTCTGCAATAAGAGATGTTGTTTTCAAGGAATCTGGCTAATGCCACAACATTATCCTTTATTCGATTTTGAATCTACAAAGAAACTTTTAATTATATCATACACTTGAGTGAAATCAAAGTACATTAATATTTTAAAGGACAAGAATGAACACTTATAGCATACTATTGAGAAAAATACTCAAAAGCAGAAAAAACATTTCCTGCAACATAACATTCAATTTTTCAAATAAAATGCTAACTGGTAGAAAACATTAACTATATCTGCAAGATTTTAAACCCTTTAACATAGAAGGATTGAATGAACATAATTAAGTATTTGCTAAAGAAAGGCTGTCCTGTAATTATGTATCACTGCCATTCTAAGTGGCAGTGGTAATCTCTTAGCTGATGCTCTGGTGTTCTCTTTCCAACTTCACGTTGTTGCACCAACAACAATCATATACAGAAATCCTGCAGATCTTTAGGAATCTGCTGCAAGTGAACAGCATTAGCTGGAAATGGCTAAATGCTGTGGCTAAATTCCTTTTGCTGGAAACATGAAGCGTTTGGGAGTTAAGCATGTACATTGAAACAAAATATTTTGGATGGTTTCACTATTATGTGTAGGATTAAGAATGACAACAGTGAAAACCAGAGTAGGAAGAAATTTTTGCTTTCCTTGAGAAAATTTACCACTCTTCTCTGGCTGATTTGAACCTTTTATCCCCGGTCATGTGTTACAGACATTTGAGTAGTAAGAAATCCTTCAAAAACGAGTATTTTTATATATCCCAACTCATTAAGGAGATTTTTTTTTTTTAAATGGCCACAGTTCTGCAAATTTCTTAACTTAAAAAAAAAAAAACACGAGGCAGAAGACATTGCTCAGACATATGTAAACTGTCACTTCTGGCCTTGCGTGCTGTCTCTACAAAACATTTATTCAGAGGACATGTGGCAGAACAAGCCTATAGCTCCCAACATTAAAGGAAGCAGGCATCCTATACATACCTAGTACCTTGTTGAAGAACATGACAATCTTTCCCAATTGTTTTCTTGGAATTCAACCAGGCTTTCTGTCTAACAGGCTTGCACACTAAGTAGAGTTTATTTCCAAGGAGTACTCTTATTTGTCTACTAGAAGTCTCATGCAATCACAGAAATATTTTTGACTATGCTTCTTCTTCCCTATACTTTAACTCTCTACTATGCGTATCTAGTATCATCTTCATTATTTTACTACCTAAGCAAAATAAAAGCACAAAATAACACACTGTAGCTTAAAAAACCCTTTGTGATCAAGTGCCTCCAAAGTATAGTAGCAGTTTTTAATCTTACTGTCATCTCACCTCATTTTGTGGACATTGTTTCCCAAGTTTTTTCTGTACCATTCTTGCTTTCTCCAGTACAGTATCAATGACAAACTCCAGTCCTGAGCCCACTCCATCATAAATGGCAAGCATAAATTCCTTTTAAAACAAAGGTTCAAAATGCAATGATTATAGAACTGATTTGGTCTTGAAATAAGAGATTTTCTGTAGTGCGCTAGAAACGTAATTTTGTTGGGCACATTGTTTGGTGCAGGCCTATTCAGTCACATGTCATTCTTGGACCATTGGAGTTCCACACTAACCTCCTTTTCCTAACTTTGGTCAGATTTCTGAAAATTCAGTGTGGTACTTAAACAGAGATTACTGAAATAGAAGTACTGAATTTCAGTGAAACAGGTAGACTTTTGTAATCTTAGTGCAGATACAATCCTAAAAGTACAGTATTTCTTTCTCTTTATAGGTATAAGTTAAACGGATTTTAAAAGTGCAGTTTTTAAGAAAAAAAATGTCAAGGATATTAACACATCCCTTTTCACCATAAAAATGAATGTACTATATACTATACATACTTAATTCAGTTGATAAAGTTATTATATTTAACAATTTGCTTCTGAGCACAGTTACTAATAATAAGTGTGACATCAACATGAAAATTACTATTTCTAATAAACATTTTTTCACCTGTAGACTAGAAGAAGGAATATTTTTCTCTTCAGGAAATGAAATATCAGCTGTTGTGACTACTACCAAGTGTCCTATGTATTTCATTGCTTGTTTTACTGTTTGGTTTACTTTGCTCCATGCTTCTGTTACCATCGAGGATATATCTGAAGAACATCCCTGAGAAACAAAGGCAAATTGTTCACTGAAATTACAAAGCCCCTGTGGTCAAAGAGCACACGCTTTCTGTAACACAAGAGTTTGTAGCACACAATGGTTTGAGGCATTTTTAGCTTTATACCTTCCTACTTCCAACAGCTTATCTATCACAGCTAAAAAAGTATGCCTTGCAAACACAGAGAACAATGGTATCATTACACTACATAGTTAAAAAAATAAAAAAGCTTCACAAGGCTGTCGCATAAACAAGAGTAATACTCACTAGCCACTGGTTTGTAAGTTTATAAACAGCAGCACTGCACAGTCTAAACTACCATTTGCTCTTGTCACTGCGTATTTTACTTTACCCTTCCCTGAGTAAGAGAACCAATGCTCTTGTCAGTGCCTGGACACAGCAAGATCTGCATTACTCTCAACTAGCACATGGAAGTACCAGTTTAGCCAGAAAAATACACATCCCTGGCCATTAATCTTCCTTAGCGGTGTTCATTTGTCATCACATGCATTGGACATTTAAGTGTTTTTAGCAAATCTGTACTAAATACTGCATTAATGCATAGAAGTACCCTATACACAGATGAATTCTTTAATATACTTTACCTGCAACAATAACTGTAAATAACCTCCCAAGTTCTTTATTTCCCGTTTCATTTCTTCATCAACTTTTATAGATCCAGGACACTTTTGGATACTGTTAAGCCAGAGCTTGCTTAGAACCACAATCTGGTCAAAAGCAGAGATAATTCTGATGCTGTAGGACTGAGCAGCACGATCAAGATTGAAAACTACAAGAGAAAGAGATCTATGAGATCCACCTCTTTTGAAAATGAATATAGGAATGTTAATTCTTGTGACAGACAAACATATGAATCCTTGTACATCTGAAAGGCAAGTCATTAGTAATGTTTAAACTGTTATGAAAACAAGACTTACGGTTCTCTTGACATTCTTCATCTTGCTGCTCATAGGCTTTGGAAATGGCAGACGCTCCAGAAAAAATTATAAACAAATTAGTTAGGAGACTATCTGCTATGCTTTTTCCCCCTTCGTGATTCTGTTCCAGTAAAATTAAGGCTGAACTTAGAGATTCCTTGCAAATTCCAGGAAGAAACGATTCAGAAAAACTTGGGCATATGCTGGACTTGTTCTGTGAACCTGTACAATGTAAAAGCAAAACATACATTCAAGAAACTCTTCACAGGAATGAGCAGTCAGTGTGTCTAAATAGTAATGATTGTTTAGGTAAACCCTTGCAAAAAGCTTGGGGAAACCTCAGTAGTTGAATGAATAGCAACAACTCCAGCAAACAAAGTCTTCAAATTATTTTATCAGGATTCAACCTTTTCCTCCAGTTAACCCACATACTTACACAGAGTAATGTTTTAAGTACATTTCTTAAACAAGGTTCATAAAGCACTGGTCAGGAAGCACCCTAAGAAAGCATAATCAAAAATACAAAATCCCTACTGCTAACAGCTTGACATTACAAATTTGAAGACATCACAAACAGTACATTTTTAATATTGCATTCCAGCCCACATTGTATTTTTTTAAAAAAATATAAGTGCCTATGTTTTCTGCATATATTAGGTTCAGATTCTCGGTATGAAGTGGAAGGTATTCTGCCATATAGCAAGTACCTGACATACAGGAAGTCTGCATATTCTGGATGGGTTGCAGTTTTATCTCAGACAAACATCCAGAAATTCTCTTGTTCTTCATGAAACTTCGACTTCTAAGAAAGGGTGATAAAGTAAACACATGAGAAAACTTGAAAAGAATCTTTTTCTTTGTACCCACTGAAAGTTCCATGAATATTAACAGACATCAGACAACAAAATAATGGAAAATTAATGGAACTTTTGAACACAGTCAAAACCAGAGTGAAAACAAATCAATACAGCCCATAGAATGGATCCTAAATACTTTCTTCAGGCTCTTGCTACTATAAAGGGAACTTCAATCCCTATACCCATTTTTAATCTAATGCCTTATTCTTGGATTATTATAATCCAGAACTAATTGTCAATAGTCATACATCAAACCCACTGACCCTGATCAGACATACATTGCATATATGCTATGCCTGACTTCAAGAACATTACTGTTACAGCTACCAAACTGCTTCCTGGACGTGTAATTTTTATCAGCAAGATTTTGCACATTAACACACTTTTCATTGTGCTTTACTGGCTTCACTTATAAGGTAACATTTAGTTAAAACTTTCCCCTCCTCACAAAAACAAATTTATGGATATAACTTTGATGTCATAATAAAACAAAAGAATTAATAAATAAAAGACTGTGACACAAAGGCATGTTTAGATAATTAAACTATTTTTGCTATGTTTTAAGTGTAGAAGAGAAGTTACAAATTAGTATTACCTTCTTCTGGAAAGAGAGGAAACTGAGGTGTCTGAAAGGTCAGGTTCCCACTCATCATCAGGATCATAAAACACATCAGCAGCTTTATTTCTATCATTACTCTGGAAAAAAAATAAAGAAAATACAGGGAAGAAGGAGGGTTAAACAGAAGAAAAGTGATAAAGTATTCAATGTGTGGATGAAGACAACATGTTCTACTAACAGAGTATCTTTAACGGTTTTGCCTTTTTTTTTAATCTATATATGTATATATAAAAAATAGACGATAACTGACTGTCAGCCAACTTGAGAATAGACTTAGCCAAGATAAACATTCAGTGAAGACCCCAGACTACCCAACATCTGAGACACAGGAACAACAAGTACAAAACTTTTTCACAGCTCTCTCCACGTGTCAGATTTAAAACTCTGGGCATATAATTTACATTTTTTATTTCTTTTTATATCTGTATTTGTATAATAGTTTTAGCAATAGTTTTTTTTAGGAAACAGAATCCAGTCTCTGATATTGTTATGATACAGTTTTTTAGTCACTGGAAATACATAAAAATCATATCACAAAAGAACGTTTCCTCAATTTCTTTTCGGACTTTTCTTTGATGGCTTCTTTTCTTTTTCAACATAATCTTGACAAACATTTATTTCAGATATGTACTCATATACAAGAAGTGATTCTTTCAAATACAACTTAATTCTTTAATGAAATTATTTTCTAAGGTAAGAAGAAAGAAGCATTCCAAAGTGTAAAAAGGCTTCATATGTTACTCTACCAGCACCCTTCTGTGCTCCAAAGTTGAGATTCCTTCCTCTGCAAACTCCAAGTATGCTCTTCATGCCAAATGTAATTTGCAAATATCCAAATATATATTTATATATTACTTGAAGCAATGTCTACTAATATTTTAGTAACAATTCAAACTAACCATAACACAGATACTGGAATGGAAATAATTTATATAATCAGAAAAATCACCAATTCAAGCAAATGTAGACAAACTGTTCTGTTTATCTAAAACCTTGTCTTAAATACGTTTTCTTTTTGTGTATCAAAAAACCCTCCAAATTAGTATAAAATACAAGATCATTATGGTTCTACTGGATTCTTTTGGATCCTTCCTTCATGTTAACTGGTTTTATCTCCAAAAGCTTACCTTCTGTTATCCTTCACTATTTCCCCCCCAGTCTAAAACAAGTTTCCATTTATATGACAGAAACAAAAACCAAATAAGACACAACGATCAACCCTGGGGTTTATAAAAGTCCAGAATAGTCAATCACCACTAAAAAACCACGGAAAACATTTTTAAGGGCCACTTTCAGTCTTGTTTTGTTGTTTTTTGTTTGGTTGGTTTTTTCTCCCCCCTCAAGCAGTTCTTGAGTCTCTCAAGTCTTCAGCTAAACAAAGAAAAAATTCCCACAATGGAATGCAATGAAAATACAGTCTGTTCATATGGAGTCATTTCTCTCTTTAGGAGATAATCACGTGTGTTCAATAATTTGGAACTATTGTCTACCTTTATGTAATTACAAGGATTTTTATCTGATCATTATAGGGGGTTTTGTGGATGCAGATTCAAATATAAGGCACTGGTCCCACTTCTCCCTTTCTTTTAATTTACTTTCTTCTCTTCAATTGAAAAGACAGTATAATAGAGAACAAAGTACTGCACATTTAGAGAGATGCAGTACAAAAATACCTGGATTATCTGATTAAAAGCAATGGAATTAGAAAAGAAGAATCATGTACACCTTAACTGTCAATTCATTAAATGAAAAATTATGAAAAATGCATTTAAAAACTCCTACTGAAAAATCTAAAGCACAGACAAAAGTCACTACAAAATTAACTTACCAAAACCAAAGAAAAATAAATAGAACACAATAGCAAAAACTCAAGTGATATCTTTAGAAAGTAAAATTTTTTTATAACAGAAAAACAATTGAACAACCGAAAGAACCACAAAACAGTCCTTGTTTTACTGCTCCTTACTCTGTACACAAAATTACCTGAATGAAGTCCTTGATTTCCATCACCCTCTTTCTGAGGGATAGGTGCATGCACACGTGTTTAGTAAAAATAGTCATGGGGCTTGGTGTTTAAGATCAGATAAAACCCAAGAAAAAAACAAGTTTTTCCTTCTGCATGGGTTACCAAAATCTTGTCTTTGACCAAATATTACTGATTATTCGTAGCTATTCTTCAGCTGTTACTGACCTCATACAGTTCTTTCATTGCTGCTAGTTTGCATTCAAATTTCTCTAGGCTCCAAAAAGTTGCTATTCTCAGTTTGAGGTTACGGACCTGCACCTGAACAGAAGACACTGTTCCTGTTTTATCATCAATTTTGTCATGCCTAAAATTTGAAAGAGTTTAAAAAAAAAAAAGACAAATCAAGACAAAACACATTATTCATATTGGAAAAATAAACAAGGTACTTGTTTATTAAACAGGGAATAAAAACATGATATAAACACAAATTTCTTGAAACATCCTGTATCTCACAAAATCAACATTAGTTAAAATTACTTTTCTGTGTAAGAAAAAAAGGAATCCCTGCATTCAGAGGCAAAAGTAGGTACTAGCATACAAATTCCTGGCACTCAAGAAACTCAGAACTAAATATATGCCACAGAATTCTACTGGCAGAGTTCTTTCTGAAGGATGTGAAAATGCAATATCTGAAAAAAACAGTAAAACACAAACCAGAAAGTCCTTACCTGCATTTACTGTAGCAATTGTATTAAATGATACAAAGTGTCCTCTGCACTAATACACTTTTGCTCACACTATAAGCACCTGAACAATATACAGGCCCACTTATAGAACACTCTTCAGCTGCAACTAACAAGTAGCACAGCATAGCAAGAGATCTGTGGAGTGAAACAACTGGTCTCAAGGGCTCAATATCCACAGAGGTTTTCACTTTGAGCTATCCCTGTTCAGACCTGTGAACTGAGCACCTCCTGGTGGCTGGCACATAGGCCTCTGTTTAGTTTTGTCCTAAAGGAATACTGTGCTTTAGGACTGCTTCAACATGTGAACCAAAGCAGGATGGACATGGGCATCAGAAAATTCACCTCAAAGCACACTCAATCCAAAATTAATTGTCCATAGACATACTTCAAAAATTTGATCTAAAATTCCCATTTGTAATTCACATTTCAAACTCCTAAGGCTCAACTACACACTTAACTAAAGCTAGTTTGGAAAATTCATTTATCATATTCAATTTCATAAGATTTTTAAAAGAAAAACTAACAGCTCCCTGCACATCCAGAATCCCCCATCCAATTATAAATTAAATTATATATACAACCACTTATAATTAACTAACTCAGATACTCACCTGCAGAAAACAGTGTTTTTCCCTAATTCATTACTAATGGTGTTGGCCTCTTTGATCATCACAGACAGTTTCAGTGACTTCCAATTAAGTGGAACTAATAAAGAACATAGAACATAATGATTAAGTGGATCAAACAATGCTATGCAACCACTTTAGGGTTTAAAAAAAGGCAAAAAAGAAACCATAACCAAAAGCAACAATAGTTCCATATATAGTTCCCAATACATTGGGAAAAAATGACCTTTCCAGGCAAGATAACCCTTTTAAAAGGTCCAATAAAGGATATTTCAGAAACAAAGGCATAAGACCAGACATTATATATTGATCTGAGATAGAAAACTAAGCAAAATGAATTCTGTTACTCCAGTTTCCCCAATGAGTTAATGCCTGACCAGTTCAGACCGAAGAGGAAGGACTTTTAAGTTATTTGGATAAATACAGACTATGTGTATATCTACCTAACCACCCTGAGTGTGATTAAAGGAGCTTTTAACAGTCTGATATACACAGCTTATGAATAGAAAGGCTCAAAACAACTAGAAGGTTCTTCTTGTTTAGGGATGTGTTAGTAAAACAGAAAAAACTTCTGCATCTTCATCTATGGCCCAGGCCCACTGAGCAAAAGAGAAGTCAGTATTTGCTATATATATATATACATATGTATATATACTTGTTGTTGGTTTATTCCCACTTCCACGATTCTTCTGAAGGGTGTGTATTTCTTCAGCAATCTTCTGCTTTTCAGCTTCCAGAGCTTCCAGTATCTTTGCATGACGAATGGTATGATCTTCTAAAGCCTGGCAAAAAATGGACAGTGATTAGGAAAAAAAAAAAAGATAAAATTAGAACTCTTAATGCTGTTTATTGAAGCTAAATTTTTTGTTTCTGTCATTTTAAACTCTCAGAACAAAATCGCCATCTGGTATACTGACAGGAAATTCTTAATTTTCAAACTCTGACATTTTTCTGGGTTTGCTTAGACATTACAAAGCTTGAAGTACTGGACTGGAAAAAAAAAGAAACAGTTTTTTAAAAAATCAAGTCATGTTTGTTGCAGCAGTCAGATACATATGAACACCAGCCAAGAATACTCATTATTTACATAAATGCCTGGAGTAATAACTTTTGCCACAGGCAACAATCGCTGAAGTTTGGTAAAAGAACAAAACCATCCACGTTATATAAAAAATAAGGTCAGCATAGTTATTCCCCAAGGTTAATACAACATCATACTCAGAACGCAAACAAAGTATCAGTTGTTCTGCATAAAATCATGTAAAATAAAAATACTTCAAAGGAATTCCTTTACAGTAATTGATTTTCAAAAATCAAACAATGAAAAAAGCCACTCCAAACAAATCAGTTTAATGGCTAAAAAGCTTTTTTTCAAGTTACCTGCTTAGTAGCTAAGGTCTCCATTTCTAAACGCTTCTTATTGAATTGTAGTTCTAGCTCAAGGTTTTGCTTTGCCTTCTCCAGCTCCTGTATTTTACTTGCAGCTTTTTGGTTATTCAGTTCTTGGATTTGCTTCTTACGAGATTCTTCTCTCTAATACCAAAAACGAGAGATGAGAGGAGCAAAACTGCTTCTACAGCACTTCTGAACCATTCCTTACACAGATATTTTCACTTCCAACACATTTAAAACATGCGGCCCCTGTAGCCTACACAGCCCAACGTCAGCAATGAAAGGTTATATCCTACATCACAGGCATAATGTTGTCTTCGGTAGACTACTTAAGAAATAAGATACATCATCATCGTTATTTTACCATTATGTACATTCTATGCCAGGTTATGCATATTGCAAAAGTGTTGAAACAACTAACAACAAAGTAGCATGCAAACTTAAAAAGAAAAAAAGCCATATTAATATACTGCAGTAATTTAGACAACTCATGAAATAACTTAAATTCTGCAGGTATTTTTTTTTGCATACAAGTTATGATCACTGGAATAACTCTGAAGGGATACCTGATTTACAACTTGTGTTACTAAAACCTTTTTTAAGGAGAATGAGGCTTACCATTCTCTAAAAAACTTGAAATTTGCAAGACAGGAAAAAAAAAAGACAAAAAAACCCCACACCACAAACAAACCAACCCCAACCAAATAAATATGAATAAGAGAAACTGTAGTATGTGTATGTTTTATGTAATGATGCAATGGCAACTTACCACCTCTGCTTCCAGTGATTTTATTTTGCTTTCATAAGCTTCTTTTTGCGAGGTCAGTTCTTGTTGAACCATCTCTTTTGCAATTTGGACACTTTGCATCATTTCTTCCTTGGCTTTGAGCCGTGCCTCTTCAATTTCCGATTCAAGACTACAAGTATCATACATTTAGAATTTAATCTCTTATAGGCTGCATAGAGATCATCAACTTTCTTTTCCTATCATGAGGGTTTGGGTTTTTTTTAAAAAAAAACAACTTTCACACTTTACCTATTTTTAGATTTCATAGGGAAAATGTAAACACTGGTAAATATGAAAGACATTCCAGAATTTTTAAGTTCACTTGACTTCTGTTTTCAGTCTATTACATCGCTATACAAAACTAAGAACTGTAATGGTAACCCACTAAGTCACATTATGAAGCAACAAGTCCATAACTCTTGCACTTTAATAAATCCCAGCAATGAAACAGGTACAAATAACACTTCTCTGTCTCTCCAATCCTCCGTCATCACATAAGATTAAGGTTATAACTTTGCATTCTTCTGATTTTCCTAAGGCATTTACTTTTCAGGCTTTAAAACTCCCTAAAACATTAGAAGCAATTTTCAGACTAGTCATATGCTTGGAGAGAAACACTACTTTGAGTACTACTGGAGCTCAGTGTTTCTTTAATTGGTGTCTACATTCTTGATAACTGGACTAGCTTGTAGTGATTGACTCTTAGAGGTACCCTTGCACTTCAGCTAAGTATTTATAATGGAAATGCAAGTCCCAGAGAGTTCTATTTTCCAACTTGCCCTTATTGTGAAATAATTAATAACCTTCAGCTATTTATTAAACTAATTGCATGGTAGAATTAACAATTGAATTTGTCTTCAGAACAAGAAGAACCAATACTTACTGTGTTCTCTGTGCAATAAGCAGCTCATTCTTTGCAAATTCAAAATCTTTTGGACCATCATGCAAACACGTAGTCCCACAAGAAGGTGTTTTAAATTTCTGAACCTCTGCTGGATGATTAAACCTGAAATAATGGTCTCCCCCAAGGATCACTCGATCACCCTATTTGAAAAAAAAAATTCTTCTAAAACTTTAGATTTATAAGCAAATTTTCAGAGTTAGAAATCAAAGATCATGAGACACATATTTACAAGTTACAGAGACTTCTAGGAAAATCTGCAGTCTGAAGCTGAAATCTTAAAGCAAAGAAATCCACACATGCAGATATTACTATTAACAAATCAGTTACTTACATGATGCAGAACTGTTGGGTCTGAAATGCACTTCCCATTTACATAAGTCTTTGCTTCTCTCAGTGGAATAATACTTACTGTGCCAACAGCATTTTTTATAACACTAAAAGAAAGAAACATTTGCAGTATCAGTAGCTCATAATAACTGCAAGTAATATTTCTTAATAGACTAAAATACATGCTTTAGATTGTGTTCTGTTATTGCCTTTCCAGATGTGCATTGTCTTCATACTATTTAATTACAACACACAGGTAAGAAATGACAACCTATATTTTGGAAGGGAACCTATATTTAAATTAAGAATCCACTGCTAAAAAATTACTGTAATACCCTGTCATCTGGACATTCTTTTCTAATGCTTAATTTCCCAACATACCTGCATCTTTCAGGTTTTTAGTCACTGATTAGTTAAGTTTCTTAGAGCATTTTGTCTGGGATCAATTGCACTTTAAACAATATTCCTGCAGTATGGCGAAGTTGCTCTCTAATTTTATTAAAGTAAGTACAGTAAAGGCATTTCATTTTCCTACTGAACTTAATGTGACAGAATTATCTGTCACAAAGCATCATTTGGTCTGGTCTTATTCATGCATAAGTGCTGTAGAAGAAAATTTTGCTACATGAATGAAATAAAGAAATTAAATTACCCCAGTTAACAGCTTTTTAGTGGGAACAGAAGGAAGATGCCTTAATCATTGAGCAGTACAAAAAGTATCCCTAAATAGTATTTTCTTGGCTAGAAAACCATATCTTGTTACTGCCAGAAGTAAGAGTGACTCCAAAAGAAAGGGAAGGGTGGGAAGAAACTTCAGATATAAAAAGAACACTACATACCAATGGTCCTCAGCAATCAGCGCTCCAGAAAGCTGGATATCATGCTTTGAATTTGGTGTACACCTTCCAACCGTAGTTTCTCCTTCTTTGATCATATACAACAGCACCTCAGAAAGCTGAGGATCTTCATTGAGATTGACAAGGTTTGGCAAATGATTATCCATTTTGAAAGTAATGCCAGCTTTCTAGATAAAAGAGAGCTCTGTATAAAAAACCAATTTACTTTGCGCATTCAAATATCTATATTAAATTTTTTCTAAGAAGTCACAGCAGTCTTTTAAAAGAATAGTGTTAAGAAAATCAAATATCACAGTTACTCTCATTCAAGGTCTGCTATATTTTCTATACTGTCTCCTATAGAAAGAAAAATGTACCTGCAATTCCTCTATATCTTCCAGTTTCCTTTTTTCTGCTTGTTCAAATTTTTCTTTCCAGGCCCTTAATATATTGAGGAGAAAGTAATGCAACATATTAAGACAAAAATTACAGCATAAAAGTTCTACCGTTTCTATTTTAAATTAAGGCATTAATGACTGCCTGACCTTTGAATTTCTGCCATGTTCCTCTCCTGTTGGTGCAATTCTACCCTGAGAGATGTGATTTCCTGCAAATATCGCCTGTATTTTTCACGATCAGTGTTCAGAGCACTTTTCTGAGCTGCCTTCAGTCTTTCAATTTCAGTTTTCAATTCTATATTAGAACAGACACACAGCACACATAAAAAAATGAAGACAAAATAGAGTGTAGACACTTCAGTACAATACTAGAAAATCCACCCTGTTATTTAATTAAAAGAAAAAACAGAACATGTTTCCCTATTCCAGGTTCTTAAGCGTAGCCTTTCCACTTAAAACTTTGGAAAAAAAGTTCACAAAGAATAATAATATTAAAAGGAAGATACTCCCAGGTTGTATTAGCCTAGCTGACAAGTAGTCAGTCAACACAATAGATTATTAGTAGTAAGAACTCTTATGAAGCAGTAAGTTAAACATATGTGCAAGTGAAAAACTTTCAGACTGCAGATGTTAATCTCACCTCTGATTAGTTTGACATTTACATCTTCATTTACTTTAGCAATGTTGATAATTGAACAAGCCTGTTTTGCATAGCGAAGGGTGCTGAGCGTTTCCTCCGTGCTGCTGGCAGCTGGACTCACTGTGGCAATCATTGTGGTTTGGGAATTCCCACCAAGGCTTTCCTTTAGCAACCTTCATTTGACAGGAGAACACAAGTCAATCTCTGGCCCTCAGAGAGAAAAATTCAAAACTTCTCAATTGGAACAGATCAAATACAAAATACTGAGGGTCTTGGTACTTGAGAGGGACTGTTAGCTACTTAAAACACAAACCAAGGTCCTGTCTGTTCTTTATCTGATGCAACTGGCTAATTTCTTCCTTCCATAGGCCACTTAAGAAAATAATGCTTTATGAACATATGAGAAAACCACAATCTCAGAAATCCTCCACTTCTACATAAAAAATTTTCAAGGTACATACCAAGTAAGGACAGATTCCCGGTAAGGAATGAAAGTTTTCTTTCCATTTTGAAATTGTTTAGAAAGTGCAGAAATAACCCTTCCAAGGGTTAACAGTGATTTATTGATACTCACACCTTCCTACACAAAGCAAAAATAAAAGTATTTATAACACAGTTGCATTATTGACTGTACTGTTGATTAATTATGCTCATTCAATGTATGGTACAGCTGTACCACATTACATGTCACCACTTACTAAAAAAACAACGAGATGCAAAAGCATCTTTAAAGTAAGTAGAGTTAAGAACCATAAAATCTATGAAGGCAGCTTGTAATGCAGTATCTTATTAGAAACTCTATTTCATTAGATTCCTCAATAAATGGGAAAAACCCAACTCTGTGTAATATTTGATTCATGATTTGCAAGATCACGCAGTTTTCCCTTACTCTTCCTGCAGGATCACTAGACCTGCACAGCACCAGGACTGCTGTTCTATGCAAGATCTGCCATTTTGCACAGTCCAAACAGCTCCTTCAGGCCACCCACCCTCAGCCGCAAAATGTGATATAATACTTATAAGGGTTATATACATCCCTTATAGCTACAGTTTCTGCCCAAGAGTCCCATTAGGTGAGCATGTTTTGGAGTTTAAGGGTATTCTTAGCAGTCAATCCTCTTCCACAGATTACTAGTCTTGGTTTACCTTCAGCCTTTCTCCCGTGGTCTGAGCTTTTGCACAGCACTCACTGCCAGCTAGATCAATTAGATTTATGTGACTGGTAAGCCTACGATCACACTGTTCTTCATTCACAAATTCTACCTGGGAAAAAACGGAGATGTTGGCATTCAAACCACAATAAAAAGCCTGAGGGCAAGCAGAAATATGACAAGCTGTTCACAATAAATACACTAAAAATTGATGCTTCCATTTAATTTTTGACAGGATCCTCAAGTACGTCCCTTGAAGGAAGCTAAGTTTAGATTTTAACCACAAAGTCTGTTGGTTGTGGCTGAATAACTTCATAAGCATAAACTGCAAACACAACAAATTACCAAACTATGGGTCTGGGTCTGAAGTTTTACTATTGTAGTTACCCAAAAAACATGGAAATCAGTAAGCTGCTACTTAGATCAATCAAGATCAGTTAAGTAGACAATGGAAATGGCTCAAGACTAGTTATGATAGAGAAAATCAACAATCTATGGTAAGAATGGGAAGGGGGAAGGAGGAAAGAGTAGATCAGGAAAGTGGGATGAAAAATTAAACCAATCAAGAACAAAAAACCCACAAACCAGCAAGTTATTTATGCATAGAGAAAATTGACAGCCTGTAGACTCCTGAAGAGGTCTACACCTATTTCACTTCTGTCTTCAGACTCAACTCACTAAGTCAGGTTTTGTCTTTTAAGCATCTGTAAAAGGAAGAGTTGTAGTCTCTCTGTCCAGGAGACACAACGGGGGAGAGAGGCATTCTGAAGCAAGGAAACATTTGTTCAGAGAAGTGTGTTGAAACTGAGCAGAAACTCCATCTCCTACTGTTGTCCCAGTTCATCATTTATAGGAACTCAGCACAGCTATGCACCTCACACAGCTTAACTTTCTCAGAAGCTAAGATGTGTTGGCAGAAGCGTGAAATTTGGTCTGGCCTCAATAAGGATTCCTGTTACATCTCAAAATTCACACTGAGAGGCTTGGAACTATTCCTAGATCTGTCAGTCTAGACATATTTATATTGCTGCTATACATACACATAGCATAGGGACAACAGAATCTACTCAAAGTAGGTAAAATAAGTTTTTCTGTGTAGAAAGCCATGTTAAAATGCCCCATGCTTTACTCAAAGATCTTCAAGTATATTCTCACAACTTCCTATGCAGCCCACAAAAGAACTTTTTAGCACCCAATTTGAACAGATAAAAAAGCCCCAGCAATACCTTGGTTTGTGTCATGACAAGGGTGAAGACAGAATGAGATCTAGAGCTCTTATCATTCATTACTGTAGCAGCTGTTGCTCTCTGCTTATTTCCTAGTTCAAGCCAACTCTGTAAGAGACAAAAGATATGAAACCAAAACTTGCTTTGGAGACTTAACTGAAGATTTTTATGCTTGCTAATAAAGTTATTAACACAAATCATGACTATATGGGAGAAACTAAAACTTAAGCGTAAGAGATAACTATGTGAACAGTGACATCTGACTGTACGAATCTATTCAGCTCCATTATATAGGGCTAGTCTTTGTTATCCTTTTACAAAACCAGCTGAAATATCACAGACTACTGGATAGCCTGCATTTTCTTCCCATCAATGGAATTTCTTTTTCAGCAGTGAAGAAAGGAGCAAGTAGAAATATTTGTATTCTCTTTCAGTAATCAAATAATTCTTACCTGAATATCAGAGTAAGAACGAACAACATTCCTAAGATGGGGGAAAAAGAAAAGGTTGGCTTCAGACAGGTTTTTCTTGTATAGTTTTCCCTGCTGCCTGAGTTCTGAAACATTTCCCCAGTTACAAAAACAAAATACAAATACACAGTGAAATCTTCAGTGAGACTTCCACACACTTATTTCAATAGGGCAGTACAGCATGGCTATGCATTTTTCTAAAGCTACATGACACAGATTGTGCTTGGTTTACTGGTGAGTACACAAGCTTTCACGGAGCCTCAAGATCACAACTATTGCACTCTTTCAGGATTACACCATGCATCTTTTAAAATAAGAACAATTAAGACTTACACTGTCAGGCCTTCCACATATGGTCCTAACACTGGGTGTTCTCTTACACGAAGCTGGTGAGAGTAATTTCAAAATAAAAATTATTAGGAGTGCATTAGTTACATCTTGCACTCAGAATACCTTAAACAAAAAAAAAGAATCTGCAATATAAATCTATTATGTTTCCAAGTTAAGTAGCTTACCTCAAAATCACTGACAAAACTCAGGTGAAAGCACTCCTACTTTACACAAGACAGTATAGTCTTAACTTCTATATAACAAGTCCACCTAAGTCCCAAGTTTACGTTAAAGGACTTATTTAAATAGCAAGCTGAACATAGTATGTAATCTTTATCATAAACTAATATTTGGCTTACACACAAGTGTTCAACATCAAAGAACAGAAAATATTTTTTTTTTTGAAAATCAAATGTAATAAATTCATTCCCTATATACCCTACTTAAGACAAATTTCTTTAATTTATGGGTTTACTTATTCTAACATACAAACACTTTTTTTTTGCTTAGCATTTCTCAAGTGCCAAGCATTTTGCTTTAAGTCACACAGTGATATTTTTATTTGATTTTTACTTGAATCCCATTATTCACAACTAAGTTACTTAGATAACAAAAGAATGGTCACTTGTCATTTGTGCATTTTTGTTTACAGAATAGATGTTACTACTTGAAGGTTATGTATATACTTGTTTCGGTGAGCAACTTACTTGTTTTTTCTGTCCATTTTCAGCTTTAAAGACAAGCAAATCATGAATTTTCTCGTTGTATATTTCAAAGAAGCTCATTTCAAGATGATACAAAATCTAATCAAATCAATAATAAAAAAGTTATTAATATGGTACACAAAACATTTTGATGCATTACAGAGGAAAGAATCCTAGTGTAGTGATACATCAAATATCATGACCATATTTGTTTTCATATTACTGCCATTAAAGAAGTAGAACAATGTTGATTTTGACTATTTAGGGAACTGTGTTAATCAGAGCCACTAGCAGAAATAAGATTTGAATCAGCAAAAGGACACAAACATTAATAAATTGATCAGTTTCCTCATATTCTAACATAAGGTCAGTAGTATAAGCACATCACCTGTTCCTTGTCCATTTGAGCTATCTGATTGAAAAGATCTTCACAGAGTCGTGGAATTATTCCTCGGTCTTCATCAAATCCCATCATCCTGTGGTTACCAAAAAACCTATAGTTTAGTTTTGTAACTCTCTATAAGTAGTTTTAATGTTAGCTGTACAGCTCTAAAGTTGACATGCCATATGCTTCTATGTTGTAGAAGTAATAAGCAACAGAAATAAATAAATTTGATCTAAGTTGATGCTTATTTAAGCAGGGAGTTGGACAAGATGATATCCAGAAGGACTTTCTACTTAATCCATTGAGAAATGGGCTGAAAACCCAAGTAAAACAAAAACCCCACAGCAGTTGAAGAGTAAGTCATACAATAAACAGTAAGCCTAGAAATGTTTAGTATGCATTTTATACTCTCTGCACACTTCCAATGTAGTTACATAAGCCCTTTTCCACCTGGGCTGCAGTTTTTCCTGGTGAGCGGTTCCACTGCAGAACACCAGGACACCGGACTAACTCAGCCACAGTCCAGGGACACATACAGCTGCACAACAGAGACATCAGCACAGATCTGTTGTGCAAACTTGACCAGAGGACACACCTGTTACTGATATTAACTTCAGCCTTGCTTAAAATACAAAAGATTGAAGGTAAGTAATTGTTTAAGTGAGAGTGGAAGAAAAACCCCAAACAAAAACCCAACAAAACTACAAAGGGAACATTGCAATTCTGAGTGTATCTTTCTTTTAGGCCAAGGTAAAAAAATATTGTACATAAAAACTGAGTTGACACATAAAAAGGCAAACCCTACTTCTGTCCAAGTTCTGTACCTAGAATAAATTGAAAAGTAATATTTCTGGTCCTCAACCAGGTATATTAAAAGTCTATACTGCCTCATGGGAATTACAAAACTCAGAGAACCAATTTCAATAGATTCATGCTTGAAAACCAAACAGTTCACTAGGCAATCTATTCAAAAACAGAAATAAGTTATATACAATTGGCTATACACCCTCAAAACTTCACTTGTCCGGGATTTTGCGCAAAGATTAGATTTCAAATAAGGAGTGTCAAAACCAAACAAATTTGTTTATTTCAAGTTCTCAAGTAACAGGACCATAACTTGCGCAATCTCTTAAATGTCTTCTCCAAAAAACTATATTTTCTATGTCACTTCAATCACAAAATAACCAACACTGGTGAACAGCACTGGGACAGTCTGAGAAGCTCTCAGCATTAATAAAAGTTTTCCTTCACTAAAATCTCTGGAAAGAGTTTTTATTTTCTTCACTAGAAGTAGTAAGTCATCAGTATCTGATACATAAAAATATTCTAAGGCTAACTTTGGTTTAATTACTATAAATATTTGTTTCATTATTTTTGTTTTAAAATAAGCAAAGACATTTTGACAAAATGCTCTAACATTGGAATCTATTCCATACAATCTCTTTTCACAACTTCACATTGAATAACAATTGGCTTCTACGGAATTTTGACAACTATTATTGGGAACTCACGTGTATGATTTTCCAGAACCCGTCTGCCCATAAGCAAAAAGACAAGCATTGTATCCCTCAAAAGCTCTTTCAAGGAGTGGCACTGCCAAAGTCTGATAAATAACTGCTTGGCTTGCAAAATTAGGATGACACTTGTCAAAAGACCAGAAGGAAAAGTCATAACTGAAGTTGTAGACTTGGTTTGTGGATAGATTTCGTACAGCTGTCTCTGAACCGCTCATGGAGATTACAGGGAGTGGGTTTTCAGTTTTCTCTCTGAATGAAAAGGGAGGAAAATTAAAAAAAAATTAAAGGTATAAGCTAAATGCTTTACGTTATCAATTTCAATGAAAACAAAAATAAAATAAAAAGATCAGTGATCACTGTGAAAAATACCTTTTTGATGAACACACAAAGTATTAAAGATGAAAATAC
Source organism: Xenops minutus (assembly GCA_035221455.1). Lineage (NCBI taxonomy): Eukaryota > Metazoa > Chordata > Aves > Passeriformes > Furnariidae > Xenops > Xenops minutus. Next base: position 21,346,947 of record JAWWEE010000004.1, on the reverse strand, counting down.
TATTAATGAGTATGTAAAAAATAGACCCAAACACCTATAAAGTCAATCCAGTTTCTTAATAAAAACTTTATTGTGGTGTTACATGGAGCATCAGCTAATTTCAAAGTATATATTGTATCCTAATTGGGTCAATGATTAAACAATTCAAAAAATACAAAGCAGAAATCAACATACACTCTTAGCACCAGAAGTAAGTCCAGGATACAAACCTGTTACTGAAAGGCCGAACCCGCACTGCTACAACCACTTTGCTGTTTTTCACTTTGGAAACATCTTCCTCAGTTCTACTCTCAGCTAAAGCTTCCGTGTTCACTTCTGTTTCTGAACTTCTACTCCCAGGAAGAGAGCTGGAGACACTAAGGGCTTTTTTGGCTGAAATTTGAAGATGAGGTGTTTGTTCATTTGAAGCCAGTTGGAGAGATGGCTGATCTTGAGAAGTGATTTTCTTTGGGGTAAGCTTAAATCCTTCTGTTAAACCTTTAGCTAGTGTCCTTGGTCTTTCTAAACTGTTATGCTTTATCATTAAATGCTGTACCCTTTGCTTTGCAACTGGCTTATTTATACTGCCTTTGTCAATCAGTTGTTCTCCTGATAAACTATTAATATGTTTTGAGGTAACTAATTGTTCTGATTTTGGAACCTCACTTTGAAATTTTGTGTCAGCAGTTCTTGTCTTATCTTTTAAACATGTGTAGATACCATTATCACAGACACCATCAACAAAGCCAAAGGAATCCTTGCTGTTCAAGTTACACTGCAGCTTGGTACTGGACTGACCCTCAGCTAACTTCAAGTTTGGTGTAACATCATCAGTATCACTAATAGTCTGTGGAAGTGTAATCTTGTAACTTCTTTGTACATCAGAGTCATTTTCTTTTCTGAGCACAATATGCTGATTGATTTTACTCTTCCCGGTGGAACCAGCCCTCACACGCCTCTGCAGAGTAAGTCTTTTCTCTGTTTGTAGCTCTTCTGTACCCTGTGTTGTGTTTGAATGCAATTGGTCACTACTGGACACTAATTTTTTGCTTGCTCCAGTTCTCCTCTGAAGTGTTAACCTGCCTTCAGGTGTAAAGGTAGTTGATGCATCACTCACTTTTTCACAAGCTGAAATCACATAGGTCCTATTTACTTCCTCAGTCTTATTCTGAGAGCATGAAAGTAGACTATCCTTTTCTTCTCCCAACACCTGTGACTTCAGTTGCTGCCCAGAGGCTTTCCTGCTGGCAAAGGTGCTGTGTGAGGAAGCCTTCTGCAAAGTGGCAGCGGATCGTGTCCCAGCAGGGCTTCTGGCAGGAACTGTGTAAATAGGCATGTTATCTTCCAGCAAGTTAACACTTTTTGTTTAATAACCACAGCACCTTTCCCAAAGGATTATTTCTTGTTGCTGCTTCTTAAGGAACCTGGGGAAACAAAGCAAAAATTCTTTTATGATGGTCATGGCCAACGCGAGTTATGTTTTGGTGCATGGGGAGCTCTTTACAGATACTAAAGTAAATGTCCCCAAACACTAATAACAATTAGTATACTCTTTCATCTCCAATACTTGAAAAAAAAAGTCGTTATTTTATATTTGAATGATTGCTTCCAATAACAACAGGCTATTTGACTTAATGTATAGAGTTCCATGATTTGTTTCAGGAAGTAAACCAAATATCATGAAGAAGCACCAGCTGGTAAAAAAGAATATCTATTTAGCAACAAAGATCACCATGAGTATTTCTTTTAAATGACCTACCGTGACGCCCAAAGAAAGTAAATTCCAGATCATGCCTCCATTTGCTCACAACTATTTACACTCTTAAGTGTTTCACAGCTGACCCTAACAGAACAACAAAATTAACTTTAAATAGGAAGTCTGTGAACATGGGAAGCACATTTTTTTCAGGATTTTGATATGCAATATAAGACCCGGTATCAGAACAGGACAGTTCTGATAAGAGGACTATTAACTCTGATAAGAGGACTATTAACAGTATCTTTGAACATTATTTTAGTTTATGTTAGTACCTAGGGCATAGCAAAACAAAAGACACCTAGCCTAGGAGACAGAAGAAAACTGCAAAATATGTTTCACATCCTTTCTACATGTAAATATTTCAAAAAATCTATACATGCCATCTGTACAGGAAATATGTTTTCACTGTTGCATCTGCATCACAGTTACTGGGTTGCTACAGGTTTGGTACCACTACCCACTGTAGACTTGCCAGCTGCAATTAATTCGCTGTTACAAGTCAACAAGAAGTCAACTGAATTAGATCCTTAAAAACTACATATATCATTAACAACAGCTGTACACGGCTAGGGGCAAAAAAGGGAAGCAAGATGGGAGAAGTGATGTAGAAGAAACCATTTAACCACTGCTCCAATATAAGTTTCCTTTAACGCTACACTTTTAAGTTACAACTTTCAGAGTACTCTGACTTAATGCCATTACCTCTGCTTTCACCTGTCATGACTGCTTTTCATAGCTCACAAGTTGTGAGGAAAATACCAAAATTTCAAAGCAGAGCACATTTACTGCTCAGTCCAGTTTGAGACAGGAAACCAATTCGATTACACGAGTTGTAAATCATCAATGTTGAGGTTCCCTGTAGCAGTCGGAAGGCAGAAACAGCTGTAAGGCATTCATGGTGTCGGTGTTCTCTGAAAAGCCCACCTTCCCGTGCAGCTTTAACACAACTCCTGCAACAAAGCTCTCCCTTGCCATAACTGTGCCTTGTGAATACAAAGTTTTTGTGGAGAAAAGCGAACCCCCCGTGAAGAGCCCCTTCCTTCTCAGATAAGGAACGAGGGTCCGTTCGAGAGAACCAAACTCAGAAGGAGGGGCACGCTCATTCCTCGCTGTCAAAGGATTACGATGCCAAGCAGCGATGAAACCTACGGGCTCGCAGCGGGGCGAAGGCGCAGGAGGACGGGCCGCTCCCGCCGGGCCCCGCACACCCCTCACGGCCGGGGGGCCGCGGGACCCGAGCTGCCCGCAGCCCCGCAGGCAACACCGAGCACTCCAGCCCCTCACCGCCCGCAGCCCCCTCACCGCCCGCGGCTCTGACCCCTCCCCGCCCGCAGCCCCCTCACCGCCCACAGCTCTGACCCCTCCCCGCCCGCAGCTCTGACCCCTCCCCGCCCGCAGCCCCGCGGCTCTGACCCCTCCCCGCCCGCAGCCCCCTCACCGCCCGCAGCCCCCTCCGCTCTGACCCCTCACCGCCCGCAGCTCTGACCCCTCCCCGCCCGCAGCCCCCTCACCGCACGCGCCGCCGCCCCAACCACCGCCACCGCCATGTCCGCTCTGCTGTGCCGCGCGCCGCCCCCGCCCCGTTTGAACGCGCCGGGCGCGCCCCATTGGCTGCGCCAGGCCCCGCCCCCTCCGTCCCCGCGCCGCCAGGGGGCGCCGCCGCGCAGGAACCGGCGGGAACGGGCAGAGGGTCCGCGCTGCACTCCGCTGCTTGGGGCAGCCCAAACCCTGGAGCTCAGTTACACCTCACTGCCAGGTACGGCCAAGGGAGGAGTGGAAACGGGAGCAAACGGGTGGGAGAGGAATTAAAATAACTCACAACGGCCGTGGCACTTCTGCAATGTCGGCACTCCAAGCAACACCAAGGCAAGAAATAGAAACAGGGTGCCGGGCAAACAATGGATCTGCCCACAAAAGGGCCTCTGAAATTAAGACACATTATACTGAACTATCTAAACCCAGTAAAAATGACAAGTCTTACTGTAAGAAAACAGAACCAGGTTGCTGGTACAATTTCACCTTTACAGAGCCTGTAGTCACATCTTGTTCCTGGGGCAAACATGGTGTAGAACTATTGCTTGATCTCACAACTGTCAAATGCAAATCATGGAACTTGTGCAGGACAGGGTGGCCGTGGGTAGAGGTGTATGCACCTCTAAGCGTGCATATACCTGGTCTAAGTTTCTCTGCACTAGCACTACCCAAAAACATTCTGTAGGCAGGAGTCAGTTATTTCCAGTGAGAAAAAAAATCACCAAGCTCCATCTCTAAAAGAGACATTTTGGTACAATGCCAAATTGAAAGTAACACTAAAAGCATGACGACAGTTTTACACATTGTGGTGAATTTTGCTGAAGGGAAAAAATGTTCTAAACTATGTCAAAGGAATTCAACACTCAATATGTCTTTGGGCAGACCCCAACTCTCATTGATCTCTCTCCTCACATTTACAACATCATGCCACACACATCATCTGTCCTGCACCCTGTAAGCCCAATTGTTTTAATTTCTAGTTGGGGAAATAAAAATAAAAAAATAGCAAGCTACTAAGCTTTTTTGCCACTAAAGTCAGTGTATTACATTGCTGTCTTTGGCCAAAGAGCAGACATACAATGCAAAGGCCTAACATCTAACCTGCAACATCTCAGTCTGCTAAAAAGGGATGATGCATCACAGCAGAATGAGAGGTCTGATGAAACTGATTTCTCAAGCCTTACACTAAAAAGAAGTTTGGATTATGACCTATCTCAGACTTCAGATACAACACTGTTTTAATACAGTTTTGACCTCATCTCACAAAAAAATGAAAGAGCATCTGGTGTCAGAGCACAGCAAGCTCTGCTTAAATGACTATTTATTCATTAACTATGTTTCATTAAATAACACAAATTTCTTACTTATGTGGTTTATCTTGTACCTCTACAATGGAGCTACACTAATAACCAAGTACTCCTGCTACTGCAAAGTGCTCGAGTAGAACATCCCACTGGTCCACAGGCATGAGAGGAGAAACTAAACCACCAGTCTGTACAAACAAAACTTGCATATGTTCCTAAGAAATCCCCAGAGAGCATACTGAGGATTCAGAGAGATGTTCCCAGTGGAAGATTTTATGTAAGCTAATAGAAGAGATTTTCAGTCGTTTTCAGAGACTAATCTGTCACCAATTTTCCATGGTTTAAGGGGTGTCCTTTGCAAAGATCTTAAGAATTACCAGAAGAGTGTATCTCAAAAGAAGTCCAGAACTATTACACAGAAATATTAAAACAAAATAAAAGGTATCTTCTCAGTTCATGTTGCAAGCAAGGCCAAAAAAGGTTTTGAAACAGGGTTACAGAGTATTTTTACTAGGCACTACTGTAATTCAAACACACAATAGTCTGTATTTCAAAATAAAGATGAAATCAAAATAAGTCTCCTTAAAAAACTGATAAATTTCTTTAAAAAAGGCAATATACAAGGCATCATTTCATGTTTATTTTTAATCATACTTTCATTGAAATTACGTAACTATAAATATATCTTTATTACCTCTGAGAATTATTTTTGTTGTGTTTTCTTATAATGTCCATAATATTATCTCCTGTTACAAGGCTATTCTGTAATTGTTTAAGTCTCTGTTGTTCTCTTCTCTTTTGGTCATGCAGATAGGGGGAATTAAGCAGCTGTGGGGGAAGAATGGTGCCTGTGGGTTTTACCCTCTTCACAACATCCCAAAAGAGCTTCTTGCTGTTATTATTGATAAAAGTAATTGCAGTTCCACTGTGACCCAATCTTCCTGCTCTTCCAACCTGAAAAAGCATAAATTCATTTTAAGTTATCAATATTAAATGGAAGCCCTTCAAATAGCCCTAAAGGTTATTTTCTGTTATAAAACTGCAAGTAATGTGACAGGGTCAAACCTCTATCTCATCCTTTAAGCACAGTTACTTACACCAGACCTCCTGAATTCAGGATATGTAGACCTGAAGCTTTAGCTTAAACACATCTAACATTATGACTGGCTTATGTGACATACCGTAAGTCCAATACTGATACTGAGGCATGTGATATAGCCTTACAGGCAAAAGCTTACAGTAGATCTGATCCAAACAAAATATTTAAAAAAAATCTGTATTATAGAGATGATCTAGTAACTTAAAGTTATCTGCCAGTATTATCCAAAGTGCTTGAACAAATTAGAAAAGAATCTACAAAGACCCTCTATTTAGGAACAGCTCATATGTTAATAGTGGTATCATTTTGATGCTAGGAAAGACCATTTTTATTTATTTAATATGTGCTTGAAACTTCAGCAGAAAGATAATTCAAACAAGAGGGGAGTACTGCAGTTCATAAGACAGTATTTGAGGAGTTCATGACAGTGGATAACATTCAGTTACCTATTCAGAACAAAGTTAACTTCAAAGTTAGATCAGTTCCCTCAGGGCCTTGTTTCAAGTATCTCTAAGCACAAAGGTCCCATCACCTCTCTGTCCACATTGTTCTACCATCTGACTACCCTCACTGAAAATCATTTCTCCCTGAGGCCACAATTTCCCTTGCAGCAAGTCATGACTGTTGGCTCTTGTCCTTTCTCTCTCCATCTCCAAGGGTCTGGCTCTGTCTCCTACGTATCTACCCTTCACCAGATAGAAGACAGCAACTAAATCTCTAGTCTAGCCCAAACAAACTCCGTTCCCTCAGCCTGTCTTCACGTGTGCCAGGCCCTGACTTCACCTGGACTCTCTCTGGTTTGTTGGCTTTTCTTGTGGTTGGTGGTCTCAGAACTGGACACAGTGGGCAATGAGTCTCAGAACTGCACACAGGGTAATGAGTTATCGTGATCTGGCAGCTAAACTTGGGATGGTGGATGTGCACATATACATAAATGCACACACACATGCAAAACTCACACACCACCTTTTTAAAGCAGGAAATCCTCAGAAAAAATGTATCAGAGGAGACAATTGACTAGGAAGAGGGAATGAGATAAAAGTCATGACTGCTTTCCTGACTATTACACACATATCTCACACTGCAGAGGAGCTGCAGCAGAAAGAGGGATATTTGGCCTTTCTGCATATAGATAGTTTAAAAAAATGGTAAACTTTGCTTACTATAGACTCAAGATTATACAAGACAGTATGAAACAGGAAGACTGATACTGCAAAAATAATTGACATAAAAACAACTCTTCTAGGTTTTAGTAACTTATATAGGAGACAAGAGTGCAGTGTTCTAGATTTTAGTAATTTACATAAGAGAATTATAGAAGAGATATCCAACATCTTTCTTTCCTTTCCTATAAAATCAGTACTCTGAAGGGGAAAATTCTCTCTCTCTTAACACTCAAATTTAATTTTCCCCAAGTGGATGTCCCATTTTGATATACTTTTCAAATAAGGCTTTAGCTATTTATTTACCTGATGTACATATTCATCCATACTTGAGGGCATATCAAAATTCACAACCAGTTTGACATTGACAAGGTCAAGCCCTCGTCCAAGGACTCCAGTACTTACTATAACTTCATACTTCTCTTGAAGTAATCCCTGGCAAGGGAGAACAAACAAAAATTAGTTCTTTTTCTTCATTTGTATTTTGAGCCTCTCCAAGCATAGGCTAAGGGCTAGTTATTCAGTGCAAGAACACACCCAGGGGGATTATTCTATTGTAGAAGAGAAAATGGCTCCTCTGTATTTTTCATTTAAACAGGAATATAATTCGCAGACGTAACTACAGAGAGATCAAACCCAGAATTTTAATTCTAAAAAATCATCAGTTGAAGATAATGCATTTAAATTCCCATTTCAAAGCAAATAATCTAGGAAATAGTCTCCAGTATTCATCTACATTTAAAATGGCATTATTATCTATAGTTTTGCTTGGTCCCCTCTGTCTCCCATCTTCCCCAGCAATACCCCTGCAACTGACTGCAGAAAAGCAGTCAATTATGACTTGTCATTCAAATGGAGCCACCGTAAGAAAAAGGGCCACTTAGAATCTATCAAAACCCCTGTGTATATATATCACAAACCTGTAGTATGTCTGTTCTTTCCACCTGAGATTTTTCAGAATGCATAGCTGTGCACTGCAATCCTGTAATCTTATGAACAGCATCACTCAACAGATCTGCTCCTAATTTACAGTCAACAAACACCAACACTGGAGGCTTGAAGAGCTTCTCATCCTGTAAAATTAAACAGTTTATATAAAAAGGTATTACCATTGGCTGCTCATCATCAGCATGGAGTCATTTTCTTCTGCTCATTATCTCCAACATTAACAAGACTTTCTGATGAATGTTTCTAGACTTTATATAAGAACAAGATACCAGTCACAAAACTTTACAAAGCTGCACGGTATAAACATATGATGATTTGTAGACTCAGAACCCAATTTTGTATCAACACATGAATTTTTTACAAGCAGAAGTTTCCAAGTAATTTTGAACTTCTTTAAGTGAGGTTGTTAAAGATTCTTATTTACTTCTGGGATAACCTCAGTCAAGCCTCCAAAATCACCCCCAAAGTCCTCATAGAAGATATATAGGAGGTGTGAGTGATGGGGATGGAGTAATCCCTTAAACCACCATTAAAATTCTTACACTGGAGAACTACTGAACTAAGTGCTGTCAAATGCTTAACCTCACTCCACCTCTTCACTACATACAGATTAGAACTAAAGATGAGAACCTGACAGAGACACGTAAAACATGAATATTTTTATAAATTGTTCTTAGGAGAAAAATATTCAACTTACATTTAGTATTTCAAACAGCTTTTTCTTTTTAGATGGTTCTTCTACCCACAAGATAATTTGGCGAACATTGGAACACGGCAGATTCTTCTCTCCAACTGTTATTCTTACAAAATTGTGCAGAAGCTGATTTGCCAGGTGTTCAATGCCCACTGGAATCGTGGCTGACACAAGTATGGTTTGATGATCATGGGAGATGTCTTCCAAAATATCCAATACTTGCTGCTGGAAACCCATTTTTAACATTGTATCTACCTAAGTGAAAAATATTAGATTTGTACCAGATCTTTCCATTAAGAGTAGGATCCTGAACTTGAATTGACAGTACCATAATGTATATGATGCAGGAGTATTTATAGTCAGAAGAAAAGGTAAATGAGAAAATTAAAAACAAATGGTTCACAATGGTCTAACAGCATTACCCTGTCAGGTATGTAAGTCTTTTATAATCAATAGAACAGGTGTTGTTCAAACACATTTGAAACTGTGTTAAAAACCAAAATTTTCTCTTAAGAAGTTTACTGTAACTTTATAACAAACACCCTGTAAGTTTAATCAGTTAAACCAGCCACTCACAATGGCTTTTCAAGGACCACTTTATAGGTAATACAGCTCTGATAAATAAAAAACTTACTTCATCCACCACTACAATTTTTACGCCATGCAGTTGAACAGAACTTTGTTTTAAAATCTCAATAAGTCTTCCAGGCGTTGCTATTATAACCTAAAAAAAACCCAAACAAAAAAACAGATGACTTTCCTAGAAAAACTATCGAGTTACAGCATAGAGATAACAAGGGCAATAATTAGTGAAATTACTTGTGTTCAATTAAGTCATAAAACTTTTACAGATAACTTAATAAATGACAGTTCAAAAGGAAACGGACCTTTTAGAACTCTAATAGACATGTCAAAATTACAAGCAATATAATTTGCATGAAAAACAAACTATTTTTGCTATAAATTACAACTCCTTGTCTAATAAAATGTTATAGTCCAATCTTTGATAGCAGCAATATCATCCATGAAACTTTCTAAAAACAGAGAAAACTATTATATGTTTAGTCAGATGTCAAAATGTTTTTAAAAATTTGCATTACTGTAAAATTTTCAAGAGCTAACAAGTATTTCAGTAGTTTAGACTTAGGAAGAACACATCTTTGTGTGTTCATACATGTCGACAGTAACACTCTTCTGTGAACATCATGAAAACCTAACTCCCCACACTAAAATCCTTACCTTAACACTTTGTTTGAGCCGGTGAAGCTGTGGAGGCAGTGGCAAACCACCTACCAGGAGAACTGTTCTCATGTTTGGTAAACCAGCCATCAGCTCCTTAGCTTGTCTCTCTATCTGAATTGCCAACTCCCTTGTTGGTGCCAAAATAAGGGCAGATGGAGTTTCTGCCTAGAAAGAGGGGAAGAAATGCAATCAACGTGGAATTGCTCTATTATTTAGATAAAAGCTCTCAAAATTAAGTTTCCCCACATAATCTTTTACATTAAAAATGAAAATTAAACAACAAAACAAAATTACTTCCTGACATATACATTAACTTGTACAGTACTGTGAAGGTGAAGAATTGGGACAGATCATGTACCGAAGTTAAGTATTATTCATTGAGACTCCAGTTTTGTACACATTATTATAAATATATAACTGTCTTGCAGACTTCAATGATAATCAGACAGAGGCATTACAGGAGTGTAATATACCTGTTCTTACATCTCCCTACATAATGTTTTTATTCTTAAAACGAATGGTAGAGTACTTTAAAGATTAAGAGTTAATTAAATAATCTCTAAACTATTAACTTTTAAAAATTTATGCACTCAATTTGTGTGAATATGTACATATATCTGTAAATGTATGTAAACAGTGCAAAACATCAGATTCAGAATTTTCAAACATATTCTTATGCGTCTCTTCTTGAATAAAACCACCAAAGGAAAAAGCAATACTGAGCCCCACACAGGGTACTCAATACTACTTGCCATTACTTCTTATCATACATTCATGTCCCTATGAAGCAAAAACTTAATTGCTTTTTCCCACAGCATCAAAGGGGTGACTGTGCAACTAGAGGATTTCAAAAATTATCTTACCCCAAATCCTTTTCAGCCAGGACCAACTTCTTGCAGGGGGGTGGAATTACTTTCACTTTCTCTTTTAAGTCACTTAGGAAGTTTACCACAGAATTTAATTACCTTTCTTTACAAGAAGGAACTGTATAGTAACGGTTGCTTTATCTCCTGACCAAAGTGAAAAAACCTTTCAAAGGCATTAAAAATTATTAGTAATATCTCCCCCAAGAAATTATGTTCCATCATTTCATCAAAACTAAAATAAATCACTGAATGTTAATAAAAAATGCCAGTAATATTCTTTGGGAATCCAAAAGACAAAGTTGCAAACCACATTCTCTAAACATACAAAGGTCCATTACCTCATTCAAAACCTTCATAATAACAGGGAGCAGGAAGGCTGCTGTTTTTCCAGAGCCTGTGTCTGCACTAGCCACAATATCCCTCCCTATTAGTCCAACAGGGATCATTTGCATCTGGATAGGAGTTGGGACTTCATAGCCAGAATTTTTTAAATTACGGTTTAAAGTTTCAGGAAAACCACAGTGTTCAAACTCTATAATAGGTCTCGGAACTTGCTGGCCCTGAACAGCAATACCTAGCTGCAGCTTAAGGTTCTCGACCTGCTCATCTTGCAGACCTAAAATAAAGGAGTGATCTTTGTAGAAATAAGGTGTATTAGGCAGGTGACCTTCTGCTTGAGAGTTTGTGAGTTGATCAGATGTTAGCTGTTTTTCCTTTGCTTGGGTTTGAAGAAGGTGTTTGGCTTTGCATTCCAAACTACAAACATCTTCATCTGTTTTATCACAGATATACTCTCCATAGCGACCACACACAACACATACAGGTTCTCCAGGTTCTGCCCAACGCTGGGATTTGCTGAAGGATTTTATGGGTTCTTCCAAAGAGCTGTCTTCATCAGGATTTTGGCTGTCCTTTCTCGATGTTGTATTAGCAACACCAAGGTCTCCAGCTACAGGTTCTGTGTGTTCTTGTACAATTTCATTCAAATTGCATGTTGAAGCAGAAGATCCTGTTCTAACTGACTTACAGTCCTGGAACTCAGTGGTGTCCTCTAGCAAAGGTCCTCCAGAAGACAGTTTATTTTTCTTAGCTGGACAACTTTTGTCCTCATCAGCAGTCCTCTTGACTTTAACAGACCTTGGTAAAAACATGCTTCAGTACACTAGAAAGAAAATGGTTACAGGTGTTAGAAACTACTGCTATTGAGAAAGCTACATTTTACTGTTACCACAAAGAAAAGTCTAGCAAATATTTGCAAACTCAGAAACAAACTCTCAATCCCTGAAAAGGTCTAGAAATTGCCTCATTTAAAAATTATCTTGGTCTTAACAGTGTTTATGCAATGTCAAGAAGTATTTTAAAATAATAGTAGAAGCACGGAACAACACAGAGATCCATCTACAGTTAGTTTTCAGTATTAGACCTTCACAGTCAAGTACAAACTTTGGTTTTCAACTGCATGGAAATCTATCCATTTTGAGTCAGGCATATTTAAATCCTTGGAGAGTTTACTCGTTTCTAGGACAAAACCATGGAAGCAAGTATTCTTCTAAGCTATGAAGTAAAAAGACCAAAATAAAATAATCAATTTTAAAAAGGATGCCAAACTCAGTACAGGACCCACTGAAGACCACTCCTTTTCTTGTTCCAAGTCCACTTAAATTTAAAAGGACACAAACTTTTGAGATGTTTAGAGTCCAGTTCTGTTTGTTCGAGGTGTCCAAAAAAGAGCAAAGACCTACTTTGATTTGCAAAATCTCTATAATGAAGATAAATTAAGTGCCCATAAATAACCATCTTTTATATTCTGAAACGCTCAGTAGCTGAGTCTGAAAGCTTCAGACGCAAAATATCGCAGTTTTATTCTGAACGAATTGTACTGTGTATCCTAGTCTCTGAAAACTTCTGATGCCAGTCTAACACCCCCCAACGCAGACACCCGCGGGCCGCGCCACGCTGCCCCCTCGCTACCTCACCAGAAGCCAACCCTCTCCACTTAATCCTCCGAGCCTAGTGATAATTTCCCACCACAAACCTCTCCGCAAGCTCAGCGGCCTCCCAGGCGAGGGCAGCGCTCAGTGCCGGGCGGGCGGCTCGGGAGGAGCCCAGGCCTCAGGCCCAGGCCCAGCCCCGGCCGCGCCGCCTCACGCACAAAATGGCGGCGGCCGCACGGGGCCGCCCCGCTCCCCCGCCTCCCTGCTCGAATTAACCACCTAACCAGCCCGAGCAGGCTCAGCACAGTTGGTGAGTTGTCTTTGTCAGCTCCTTCCTTATCTTGGGAGTGCTGCCAAAAGGCCTCAGGCCGCATGAATTCTGCATTCTTTGTGCCCACTGTCAGGGGGCATCCTGCTTCCCACCTTGCCTTAAGTCTGTGATCACTGGAGTATGTCAAGCCCTGAACCTTAACAGGGCAATCCTACCAACAAGTAATTTGTTTTTCTCACACCTGGCATCACTTAGAGGTTGCTTGTTAGCTGCTGTCTCTTTGATGGACTAAAGCTCCCTTTGTTGATTAGCCTTGAAAGTATGCAAACGTCAAACAGCAAAGAACATCCTTTCTTATGAAAATTCTACATACTCCACATTTTGGAACACGGTGCTGCCCCTCTGGCTCTGCAGGCGGAGCACATCCAGCACTCCCACAGTTACAGCCAGTTACCAAATGCTACAGGCACACACATTGGCACAGGAGGAAAATGTTCCTGCTGCACACGACAGAGCCATAAGGGATGTGAGAGAAATGCCGAGTGCGTGCCCCAACCTGCTGGGAAGGGCAGAGGGAGGTAGTTGTTCACATACTGCAAGTTGAGTACGTTATTACTTTCAACAATAAGTAAGCATATTTACACTACTTCGTGAGGTATGAGAACACAACAGTTTATCACATTTCACTGCAGGGCAGAAAACACTTTCAGACTTACAGACAACCTGTCCTTTGCAAGACAGCCCAGGTGTGACCAATGCCCTAGGCAAACCCAAGTTCATGGAAGAGAATATGAAGGCTTGGATGTGTGTCCACTGAGAAAGGCCAATGGTTTTAGCTTTTCAAGAACTCATGTCACCAAAAGGAGGTCAGTCAGCCTGTTCCAGGTACTCCCTTCCAACACTGGGACCTGTCGTAGGTGATGTCACTGTGTCTGTACAGGCCCTGGTTTTGAGCACATGCAGGAAGACCAGAGTATTCCCAAAGGAAAAATATACCCTATAACCATAAATGATTTGGTGCATGGCAGAGATATCCTGCTGGGAGTTTTCTGGGTTGATGTACTCCCAGGCACTCTAGATACCCTAAAACCAATTTTACCTTACCTCCCTCCCTCTCCTCCAATATTGATCCATTAGCCTGAAAGCATCCACATTGATGCAGAGTTCCATTTCTGCCTCATTATTTTTGTTGGTGACTACCACCATCACCATTTCCTATTAAAGAGAAAATCCATAAATCCTAACAGCCCCTTTGGAAGCACAGTTTAATGGCAGTCCAGAACAGTTAGAGCAGCCAGCGGGGCGGGGGGGTTAAAACATAGACACAAAGCTGGGGACTTTCAAGCAGCTGTCTGCAGCATTCTATAACATTCAAATCCAGTCACACGTGAAACATGGTCTATTTTAAAGTATCCTGGAATTCTCTGTAGTAGAATGCTACCACAGTAGTAATGAAAATAGAGGGGTTGGTCTCTCTGGGACTATTAATTAGCTGGTAGAATTGTAGAGACTATTGAACTTTTGGAAAGATTAAGTGGATATTTCTAGACCAAAAAACTGTCAGGCACCTTTCACCCATACTCCATACATTCCTGAAAAAATTCCCCACCTTTCTCTGACTCAGCCTCTCTCATTCCCTTTTGTTTGGACTGACTTTCTTTTCTTCATTTTCCCTCCTAACGTAAGTGAATTTCCTTTTCTTACTTCCATTTTTACAAGGTCATTTCCTGGAATTCAAAACATCATTTGCTAAATAAAGACCAGTATTTCAACAATATTCAATATGATACAAGATGCTTCATACTAGAGTTCATACACCAAAATATCCTATATGTATCAGCTTTTTCTGTGTGTAACAGCAGTCAGAAAAAACAGTCACTTGGTAGGAAATACTGGGAAATGTATATAGACTATTACTGTAAAAACTGACAATCCACCTATATGGATGCTCTTTGTAATTGGAGTTTCCCCCTCACTCAGTCCCCATGTCTGAGAAAGATTACAGTGCTCTTAAAATTAAGTTTTAGCAAAAGTCTGTGGGTATTCAGAGGTGTGAAAGGGCTTCCATGCAAGAGACAACTATGTAAACTCAATAGTCTGAAAAAGAGATGACTGAGGAAGAGGTAACAGTAGATCTACTGTACCTTGAGTGGCTTCTAAAGGCTGGACAGCTATTGATAGTTCATTCTTCCAACAAAAATTGTAACATGCTTTATAATAAGTGCTCACAACTGTAAAGGAGTGCAAACTTCCACAGAATGTAGTAGGTTATTCTTTTTTTTTACAGGGAGAAGTTAATCAGTATAGATATAACAAAACCTCTTCTGGAACAGATACTGTACTTTCAGAGCTCACTAAATTATTTTTTTTTTCCTGGAATAAAGCATAAACCTTTTAGTTCAGTCACTTGCCTAAGTTTTGGGTTTTTTTCAGAACGATGAAATATATAAGGGTAAGAGATAGCCTTGGTGAATTTAATTCCCATCCTCTCAGCTCTTGATGCTGCTAATCAGATCTGAGGTGAATGACATTTTAATAAGATTTTTGAATTCCAATTTCTGTACTTTTAAAGTTTGAAAAATGTCCCAGAGAAGATGCTCTCAGATATGCTGCACGAGTTTTGTCTTGGTATTCTTCCTTTTAAAAACAATTTAGTTCAAGCATTAGCTGAATAAAGGTGGGTTTAAGTCCTCTTAGAAAACCACAAATAATTATGAACAGTAATTTTTGTACACTATGGACAATTTATCTGGGAATGTCATAATGGATAGCCTTCAGGTTTCCAGGGCAGCAAGGTAGCATTTGTATTTTGTATGATCACAATGTGATTTAATTTAGTTGGTAAAACACCAAGAATGTACAATATTCTTATCTTGCCTATGCTGCACATATTCTAGTACAAAAGCTGTCCAGGAAAGTATCACATACTGTTACTGAAACCCCTGCACAAATATGGTCCTTATAGAATTAATATGTCTCTTCAGAGTAAATTCTAAAGTAAATATTAGGAGCTACAGAAATGTAACAACAAACACAACCCCACATACAAAAGGACTAGTATATGGTGACACAGACTTACTACACAAATATATAGCCACAGATTATTTCAACTTTATGCTAATTTCTGTCAGAATAACAAAGATAGTAACTATAGGAACTATAAAGAAATAATGAAAACAATAACTCAAGCACAAATTATTACTAGTAAGTATCCCACTTTTTGGTCTATTTTAAATGATATCAAGGAGATTTTTCCATATTCATTCATGGTTTCTATATTAAATATACAGAAAGCAAACGTGGCCTCTTGGATTCCTGTCCTCACTTTAAAAACAGGCGCTTTGCCCTGTAGCATCTCACAGCCAGTCTTCAGCAACATGAACCAACCTTTCCCATCACTTGCAACTAATAAATAATTCAGTAAAACAAGATTGGATTAAAGCAGGAGACTGAAATCCCTCTACTCCCAGGCACACTAAATCCATAAGAAACAGTCTTTCTGCATATTAATTCCCAGATGGTGTTCCAAGCATTTCAAAGAGCTGCCTGACTGTACCACACACCTCAGCTCTCCACAGTGACACTGCCCAGAGTGACCCCATCAACTCAAACCTGTACCACAACACAACCTTCAGGCACCTCTTCACCGATTGGGCAGGCAAGGTCTTCTCAAGCTTCCCACAGGGATTTGATTGACAGTACATTCCAAAGGGTAACTGTCCAAAACATTTTAATACAGGGCATTTTAATTTTCCTTTGTAGCCAAAATATCCTCATGTAATGTCCAAATTTTCCACTTTGAGTGAGCTCCCAGTGTATGCAAAACTACTGAGAATGGACTGAAATTAGAGTCCAATGAGCACCTCGTGCATCACTCCCTCAAGTGTCAAGTGCCAGGACTGACAGATCTGACAATTAAAACATGTCTAAAATCATATGAAGAGGAATAGCTTTGGTTTTTCCTCATGCTATTAATATTTTAAATATCTCAATATGTATCCTATGTAACATTGTTCTAAACTAAGGAATTCCAGAACCTTAGTGTTTTATAATGATATAATGGATGAAGTGCATTAAGTTTATGAAGATGTCAATTAAAGAATAAAAAAATTGTCCTCTGGGTGGGTTCGGTTTTTTAAGTGTGCCACAATATATGCAATTGGAGTTAACAAAACATCCACTGCTTTGGTGAAAGCAGTGGGGAATTTCTTTCCATTTGGAAGGCGTGGAAGTCAAAGCATGTTTACTTGTGGATTGGTGCCTGTATCTGCTTCACCTGATGCTATGATAAATATTTTCCTGTTTCTTTAATGTCTGGGAATTTTGTAGCCACTCAGCAGATTTTTAGGGAGGTAGTCAACTGCAGCTCTAACCCAAAGCATATTTAATGAATAGTTCTTTGATTGAAGGAACAAGTGAGTCAATGACTCCTCTAGTTTCTGAATTAGAGCTTTAGAGGAACTACACAGGAAAAATCCAGATAATCTAAAAACAAATATTGGTGGCTAACCATTAACTAGTCAATTCTGCTAATATTCATACAAAATGTCCTGATTTAATACAGCTATTGCACACAGTATACTTATTCTGAGGCCTAGTTCTTTCAATTTCGCTTAATTTAAACAGGCAGCTCCTAAGGTTTTTGAAAGTAAATGATCATTAAAAGAAGACTTGGACTAATATTTTCAGGATTCCTAGCATTCTCTTGGTTTGAAGAGCCACATTCTAAGGAACCATTGGTTGATCCTAGTTTCTGCAGAAATCTATGGTAAAATTGGAATTTAAAAAAATAATCCAATTAAATCTGAATTTTTAAAGCGTATTACTGAGTTGGTTTAAAAAAAGAACTCAAAAAAAACAAAACCCCAAACAACAACAGTCCTGCCCTGAAGCTCCAGCACTAAATGCCACTAGTCCATAGGGAAATAACTGTATAGAGCAATTCATGAAAAAATTATGAACATAATTACTGTATGTGATTATATGTTCAAATACTGCATATAATATTTACTTTGAAAACTGATGGACTCCCTAATTCAGTATCACCATACCCTTGGCACAACTATAAAAACTACAGTGAATACAATTACTGGCTTTTTGTAAAAGATACATACTAGCTTTTTGCAGTTTAAATGAATGATTTTAGGGTGTGAGAACCATTTAAACCAACTTACATATCTCTGTCGCGTCTCCGAGACTTAGAGAACAAGGATTTGATCAAAAGATTGCAAAGACAGTTGACAAATCCCAGGGACTTCAGTAAACAGCAAACTTGTTAGAGAGTTCAGGTGGAAATTAACAGGTTTAAATAATCTTGACATATAACATATTTAGAATTAAGAACTAAAAATTCAAAATTCTCTCCTTTCATGTTAATCTCATTTTCTTTCAGAGACGATATAAAACATTGTATTTAAAAGTTGCTTACCAGTTTGCCATTTAGATTTGTGTTCCAGTTAATAAAGCTGTTTGCAGGCAAGACAGATTGGCATCTATTGTAAAAGTAAGATAACACACACACAACATGCACTTACTGAAATTAAACCCTTTCCCCCCCGCCTACTTTGGAGTCAGAGACAAAAGGATGGGTGAGGAAAAAAAGAAATTCCACTAGAAACAACAGAAATTACCAAGTTTCAGTTTGCCAGATGACCTGTGTTTGATGTGTGTTGCCATTTGCACATCAATAAACACTCTAATCACATAATTTTTTAAGAGATGAAGACTTTTCTAATCAGCAAGTATGATATAATAGGTACATTGCATTCATACATACATAGTATGACAGATTGAAGGAAAAATTTATATCATAAGCCTTTTGAGTAAATGGATAATAAATTTCCCTTTCCACCAGTAACCTCCTACCAGCATTGCTTGTTTTGACAGCAGAAGCCACTATAAGAAAGGCCTGGAAAATGTGCAAGAGAGCTGCTATAAACTAGACTTTTTATCACTTGTCTTGTTAAAATCTATGCCAATATTAAATATTGGTCTTAACCTTCATGCTTCCCAACATCACATTTGGTCCCCCTTCTGCCTGTGCATGAAATCTTAAATTGTCCTAGTTGAATCCCTCACACAAAATTTACTAAAGGAAGGGCATGGAAAGACTGTAACTACAGCCACAAAAGTCAACTCGCTGCTGCCAGAGTAGAAGTCAAGTTCAGGATGTGCCTGCTAGCTGTGCCTATTGCCTTTGGAAGGCACTGGCAGCTTTTACCAAGCAGAGGATGCCTCCAGCTCCTGTATTTTCTACCAGCGGTTGGCTTGGTGACTACAGAGCTCCAGGACTCCTTGACGCCAACCTTTACCACTGCTCTCAGTGACTGCTTCTGTGGGGCGCTAGCCTACAGATTTCTTAATTTCTCAAATGTTACTCTTTGAGTATTCAATGCAGTCTTAATAATGTAATTAAAAAATACACCTTGTGGATATTTTTTTCTACAGACCTGTACTGCAGGTCTCTGATACTAATTTTACAGAACTTGTGTCGTAGTTGGCACTAATTTCACTAGCACAGAACTTTGTCACATGCTAAAAAAGGCATTGTGCATGATTGCTATGCAAAATAGAGGATGCAAGAACGGCGACTTGGTTCCAAAAAAAAAGTTACACCTTCAACTAAAATTCTATCGAAAAGAATTGTAATGCAATCTAAATACATGGTCACCAAGTAGGCTGTTTATCCATTACTTTTTTTTTTTTTAACAGAAAAGTATACCAGATGGCTTTAATTTCCAAAGCCAAAACACTTTTTTAATTGCATACTTGAGGCTCACAGACTGCTAAAGTTAAACCAACAGATTTGTCCTTCTGAAATTTAGTTACTTTTTTAAACTTTGTTTGCTGTGAGAACATGCAGACAATGCATTAGCTCAGCTTGATAAAGCACAATAGCTATTAACAAACAAAGGCAAACCTCAAAAATGCAATATTTCTCTGACTACCACCCTTGAATGACTGACTGCTCCTTATGTTTTTGACTAGGAAGATTCAAAGATGCCAGTAACCTTACAGCTGGTGACTGTAATAACAGAGGGTAACAAGACAGAAATAATGAATGCCTCCTTGTTAAGCAGTGTTGTTTGTGCTGTTCCAAGAGATCTGCCAAGAACTTTCCATGCAAACCTTATTTCTCGGATCTGTAACTTGGCTGCAAAAAAAATCCAGCATAATACCCACTTCAAAAGATTTTAGATTACAAGTTCTAAAATATTTCAAGTTTTGAAATAAATTCAATTTACACTAAATAGGGTAAACAGGTTATCACTTCATGTATTTTTAGTTGTTTCATTGCAAAAAAACCTCCCGTTAGCAAGTTTGCACCCCAGATCATTATATGTTTTCTAACTCTTGGGTATTAAGTCTGAAGTATTGCAGTGTGAAAGGAGACTTTGTGCTATATGGTCAAGATTCTAGTGATGTGTATTTGCTTTTTAAGGAAGACTGTATAAAATCAAATGAAGCACTCATGGGATTCTATCTGTCAAACAATTCAGTGGAAATAAAGCTGTGCTAATTCTTAATACAACTCAGCTTATCTGAGCCTAAGACCAAGTTGTGAAAAAGACTAACTGTTTAACACACCATTCTCACAAAATACAAGCCCACAATTTCCATGTGAAACTGTCAGTTTGTTTTTGTTTTGTTTTGAAACAAATGATTCCAAACTTTGAACCATGCATAAATCCAATTTCAGTTTATCCGTTTCTTTTATGGCTCATGACCCATTAGGACAAGGTCACTTTGTATAGTTTCTGCCCAAAGAAATATCCTTTCAATTGGCAACTAGCAAGATATATAGAAGTTAGCTTTCGGGCACAAAACAGATTGCAGCCCAACTTGAGAAAGCTCTTGTCAGGTAACAGTCTGTTGTCATGAAGCAAGAAGGCTATGACAGTTGCCCAAGTGGGTAAAAAGTGATGGTTTAGGCTTACATCTATAAGGAATAAACCCCCTAGCAAAAAAACTAAAGGAGAGGTTGAAAACATACAGATATTATCAATAAATTATAAACTTTTCTGAATATATATGGTGAGGTCATTTCAAAGGAAACACTAGAAGGAACAGGCCAGAAAACAACATGAGACAGAACAGCTTAGAAAGGTTTCTGCTCATTTTCATGACTATCATGGGTTTTCCCTCCTAGAGCACCTCATCCCCCAGAATATCTCTACCTACTCCACTGTTCAAGACAAATTAAAACTAAGCAATTCTATGAAACCACAATTCCTCTGAGATTATTTGCAATTCAGCTAACATGCTGGGTATATAAGGGCATTACCATTCTTGACGAGTTTGTTTGAACTGGAGTATACCTGGATTCTCATTCTGCTCAGCTCCAGAGTAAACTGCAGCTGCAGGGGAACAGTTCCCCTTGACAATACCAAGGCGAATAGTTGAAAAACAGAGCACTACTGCACTATACAATTTGAAAAAAAAGCAAAAACATGAGTAGCTAGACAAGAGACAAGTAAGAACAAAGAGCTCCTACCAGATCAGTGGAACTCAGAGCAAAAAGGCAAGGTAGCCAAAAGGCTTCTGCATTACTGATGCTGTCTGCTCTGCAAGAAGCCACAAAGGGAGCCAGTGGTTACAAGAGGGTGGTGGCCCTGGGAATCCTGACATGTCTTCCTTTAATCATTAAAAGAGCCAGCAGAAGCACAGACACAGAGCATCTCCTTGCAGATGTCTCTGAGTCTTCTGTTGATACACAGAAAACCTGCTCTCTAGCAGCAGAAAGGATATTTCTGTGGCACTGTGCTCTTTTAAATAGTGAAATCAGAGCAATGTAATCCATCAATTTGGACATTTCTATTCTTTGTGCCAACAAGTGGAACCATGACTGCTCCCTGGCCAGGTGAGACAGCAGAGATAACACTCTATGCTTTAACAGAGACGTGTATATTGTAGAGCATGAATACCATATGAGGACAGAATAACCAGAAAGACATATAAACCTTTTGTAGTTAATTCCTCTTTTGAACCTTTCTAGAAGAAGGAACTCAACCAGATTTTTTCTTCAAATACAAATAAACTGCATGACATCTTTAACCCAGAAACCCAATTATAAATACACTTAAATTTAATCATGTCTGTAGCACCAGTAATTTCAAAAGGGAAAAACACATAGGATTAACCTAAACTTAAAAAAAGAAATCCTTCTTGCTGCCAACTTTTTATTGCTATATATATACAAACATTTAGTTTAAGGCATCTATTAAAATAATTGCTGCTCTTTCCATGTTTCTAATATATATTGAAATTGGGGAGTATTTAAATCAAATTGTTCTATACACGGCATAAACATCCCATACATTTTTCTATCTTGAATATAAACAAATTAAGTTATGACAAAGGAGAATTAAATGTAACAGAGTTTTATATGCTTAGGTTGTGATGACCTTACCATGCATGCATAATCAAAATCTCCAACACCCTCAAGGGTCACTATCTATAAATGGTTACAATAAAAATCTTTGATATACACTTTCCATAGCTAATTTTTAAACAGCTACCAAAGAAGACATATATAAAAAAGAAAAACCCACCTTCACTGGGTAGTCTCCTATGCTATTCCTTTGCCTACCCTTCCTCATTCATCCTCACTACTATCCCTTCCAAAAAAAAAAAAAGAATTTTGTTGCAAGGGAATTATACCAGAAATTTACTGTTCTAATACAGCATTCTCTGGTATTTACTGCTGATGTCATTCAGACACACATGAGCTTCAGTGAAAACTGGAAGCAGGGCCAAAACATGGAAAACTGAAGTCTATTCATATGCTCTGCTATAAATCATGTATATACTCAAAACAAATGAGCTTTTATGAATGTTCAGATCTTTCTTCACATGTAGAATCTGCATGAAAAAAGCCAGTCACAGCACAAAAAAGTGCACAATTTTGTATTCACTCATTCATTATTTAGTGAAAAAGTCCTACTAACTGATTTAAACTTCTTATATCTGAATGCACAATTTGAAAACTAGAGTCACGTCCATTTTCCTCTGAACTGGGGAGCAAATAAAGCATTATCTAACAACTACCATAATTGTGAAAATATGGCATTTTAGTTATGTACAAAGTATTTTTCTGAATGTAGATTTCCAACTATACATCTATTTTGCAGTGCAGCTATGCCAGCTGTATTATTTAAAGGTCATATTTATTAAAAATCATCCTTAGAATTTTCCTTAAAAAACACATCAGGCACTAGGTCATCATAAAAGACATAGTAGGCATATTTCACTTAATGAAAGAGAGTAGGATCTATTCCATATGTTTTAAAGTTTATAATAAAAAATATCAGTTATAGCAGGGTATTTGCTTTCCTCACAGACAACCTGGAAACAGTGGAATGTCAAGAAGGAGAAGGTCCTGGAATTAGTGAGCATTGCACAGCACACATGGGAAAAAAAGCTCATCTAAAACCCCTAGAACAAGAGCAATTTCAGGTTATGGGAAGAACACCAAAATAACCAATGTCAAAAACAGAATAAAAAATTTTAAAGTAAATTTAAACATCTCTGAAAAGAAGGCACCAAAGTAATCAGAGAAAAAGAGAAAACAAACCAAATAGTCCTGTGTGTTGAGGGGGATGAGAGGTTTTGCCTCTCACAGACCACAGATGTTGCCTGATTGGTCACCAGTGGAACTGGGGGAAAAGATGTAAATTTTTTTTTCCTCCTTTGCAGAGCTCCCTTATGTCAAAGCCAAGCTGAGGAAATGACACCAGCAGCATCCAAGTATCAAGAGAAGTGACAGTTAGGTACCACACTTGATTCTCATTGGGAAGCTTTTTGGTTGTGCCGATGTCAGTAGCAGTAAATGAGCTAAAGTAGCTATTGCTCCACCTTTTTTCTTTTTTAATTTTAATTTTTAATTAATCAAAACCCACCAACAATTCAAGCAAAATGTCACACAGACCTTTATTTTCCCTTTGACTCATGACTCTACTAGAATCTATAAAGCTGGTAAACTGTTCTCTTTTAAATACCTCAGCACTTTCTGGTTACAAATTAAGAGAAGAATTTGAAAGAGAGTAATTATGTAACTGTTCTTGTACTTTTGTATCATCCTAAAGCACTCCTTGCCAAAATCATGCTCTGAGAAAACTCCTAGCTTGCAGGAGCTACATACATGCATGTCAGTAATAATGCCAAAGAAGTTTAATAATTCAATCACTCTCTTCATTATCAAAGAAAGGCCTGGGTTGGATGGGACATTAAAGATCATCTAGTTCTAGGAAAAGTGCTTTTAAATAGCTGCCAGGTCTGGTCACCTCCTTTGTCCCTAAGGACAGTTTCCCAGAGGACCTTGTTCACCAACTCCTTAAACAACCAGAGTTTTGTTCTTCCAGACTTCAGGGTCTTGACCTAGCTCCTCACCAGCCCCACACACCTTGAGATGACAAACTCCACCAGGGACTGGTCACTACAACCCAGGCTGCCACCAGTCTTAACCTCTAATGAGCTCCTCTGCATTGGTGAGCACCAGGTCCAATAATCCTTCTCTTCTGGTTGGTTCACCTAATACCTGGACCAAGAAATTGTCCTCTACACCCTCCAGGAGTCTCCTGGATTGCTTATAGCCAGCTGGATTGCTATTTAAAAATATATTTTCTTAACTCTTGCAGTTTTACCATTGCTTATAAAGAAGTATATTTAATAAAAGGTCATAAGTTTAAGAGGCTGGAATATCTGTAATTCCATTTCACAAGTCATCTTTGGCCTGGAATAACCTCACAGAATGATCTATAGATTGCCTGTTCAACCTCATATATGCAATACAAAACCTGCTGAAGTCAACAAGCTTGTTCCTTAAGGATCACAATGAGACATGACTGGTTCTTGGTCTGTATGTTGACAGTCTCACAGCACCACATCAAGTTGTGCATGCTGCCTCTGTCAGGGTTACAGGCCACAGAATGCATCCCTCCCTTCAGCCAAAACCATTTCTATCATGACTGACATGTTAATTAGGCAAATTTGATAACAACAATTAAAGACAATATGCCCACAGTATTATTCCAAGTCTGTTTCCAATATCAAGACTGAAGTATTACCCAGCAGAATAGTCGCTGTGAGCTTCTGTGTTTGTGAATTTGCTCTCATAACACAAGCTAATTTGAAATGGGAATGTTCTTACTACCCTTCATAGGTAGCCTGATAAACTGGCTCTTCACTAGCACCAAGTCTGGCTACAGACGGTGCCACTGCAAAAATAGTAATGGTATTGCTAATTTAAAATATTGTACTTTACCTTTATCATCAAGTATTGTGAAGGAAGAAACTATGCATGAAATGTTATTCCAGTTTGAACACTCTATAATGTAGCACTAGCCTGAACTTAGTCTACGGGCTTCTACTCTACATGTAGCCTCTTCAGAAGCTAAATGAATCTCAAAACAGATGGAAAAAATTATCTCCCAAGGTTAGAACTATTAGCAACAACTGCCATCCACACCATATAAGAAACAAACTAATTGGTATCTGAAACACACTTCTTATTTTTCACAGCTCTAATGAGATTTAAGGCTTATGAATTTCAGGTATTTGCTGATAAATATGCAGGAAGAATTCATAAAGTTTTCTAGTGGAAGTCTAAAGATATAATTAAAATAATGTTTAATAATAAATAATAACTAAGTTTCTAATATAACTTATTTCCAAAGTATGTACAAAAAAATAATTCAGGAAGATGTGCAAATATAGGTCTTTCTTCAGTTATTGAAAGCTAAGCATAAAGTCTTTCTGAATAGAGAACATTTTCCCAAGTCGCATCTGTATGTTAATTTTGCATTATTATTACTATTTCTGCTTCAGAGGATCTGGGAATTTCAGTCATACACCTGCTAAAGCAAGGATTTCTCAACTTTTCTCCTCCCCTCCCTTCTGCTGAATACTTCCCACAGCAGTTCCTGCTTTTATAGCTAGCTTATAAGAGGTGTGCATGACATTTTGGGAATCCCATCCCAGAAAGAGCATATGGGGATACTCAGCAATAATTTCTTCAAATGTTGACCTCCACAACCCTTTCATTTACTCATTATGATAAATATAGATACATGTCTCCAAAACAGTATTCTTGCCTCATACTCCCGATGTTTGTCTCACTGTGCACATGAAGTTCTAGAACCACACATGGCCACATAGCAATGGAAAAATTTCTGTCCAGATCAATTCACAGTCCAATTCTAACAGGAAGAAATAGCAGTCTGGCCAGAATATTATTTGAAACCTTATGATGTCATGCTAAGTCTGTGTCTAAATATTCTTTTCCAGGCTCAGTGGAGCTAAAGAAACCCCCAAAACCAACCCACTTCAGGCTGCTGCCCTCCACTATGACAGCTTGGGGAAACCAAGCTAAATTACCATAACGGGAAGGGGGCAAGTTTAGCTAATAATTACTGTAAGTCGGGAGTGGTCCTATAGGGACCCAAGGAAGCTCAACCAGGAAAAAAAAAAAAAAAAAAAAAAGGAAAGGATTATGTCCTCTAAGAGGACATAAAATACTGCTTTGAAAAGTAAATTGTGTGCAAGTAGGTGTGTGTGTTGTAATTGGAAAAACTGCAATACATAAGAGATCTTTCAATCAACTGTGTTTACATTTTTATGAATTTCAGGAGTATACCCTTAAAAAGCATTAGTGTGTTAATTAAAAAGTGTTTCCCTTTGCTAGTGTAAAACTTAATTTTTACTACAGGTTTATAAAGTTCACTAATGTGAAACTCTGCAGTCAAACTAGACAAAATACAAACATGTAAATGAGTTTCCTCACAGTTCTGTTTCTGGGAGGCAGTCTCTCTTCTCTAGTTTGTAGGTGTTTCATGCCACTGCATTAAGGAGAAACGTTAAAGTGTATTAATGTAATTAATATTAATTAAGAATGACAATTTTATACAAGTTTTTGATAGCCGAGTAGTTTTCCTCGCTTGTAATTGCATTAGTGCCAAAGCAGTTTTTCTTTATGGGAACTTGCTTGTTAAAATAAAAACAAGTAAAAATAGTGTATATTATACTACAAATAAAAGTACTTCTGACATTCCTTCAAACATACCTATATGCTTGCAACTTGGTGATTATGTAGCTTGGATCATGACCAGGTTTCTAATGCATATGCTCATGAGTGAGCCTTCTCACAAATATTCCAGCTGAGTTCACGGGATTAGACCTGCAGTCATGTGAACAAATCCTGTCTCTGCTGATTAGTCTCTATAGGATGTATTTTTAGCAGTACTCAGTATTCAATACAGTGATTGCCTTGTAGAATCTAGAGCCTTTCTGAAACTTGGTTTGCTGATACTTTGCGGGCAGCTTGGATCTCCTTCTGCATGCTGGTTAGCTTGAATAGCTGACTGCTGATTTTACACACTTCGTTTTTCAGATAACTGAAAAACTTTCTCCAGAACTGCATCTTATCTCTGAACAAGAAATATTTGTGTCATGCATCGTGGGTCTTTTATATGCCAAAGGGAGGGGTCTGTGTGCTGCAGTAGCCCTGATACCCTTTCATAAGTTGTGATAATATTTTTATTTTTTAAAAGACACTCCATTGCCCTTAATCTTGGTAAGTTTGTTCTTGCCATCTCTTGACAAGCCTGGAAGCATGGTGGATCTCATTGCTTCTGTAGGACTTGTGACTAGAAGTGCTTGTTTCATTCCCTGTGTTCTGTTTTGGCTATGAATTCATGTACTGGCCATGTAGTAACAGGCTTTTTGTTACTACTTACAGAATTTGTATTTTGCCATTCCCTAACACTGGGTGCAAGTTTTAAAGATTGAAAGATTTTTTAAATTTTGGGCTCAAGGATTGTTTTTTTTTTTTAATTATTGCTGTTCTTGAGGGAATTATAGAGTACCACATTGGAAGTGGATCTCAAGAATGATTCAATCCAGCCTTTCCTGGAAAAAGCATGGATCAGACAAGATCAGCAGCACCTTTGTGTCCTGTTCCAGCAAAGGCCAGTCTTTGGAGAAACCCTTCTTTCTCTTTTTCCCTGAGAGGCCAGTTTGTGGTTTATCTGTTTGTATTAGGTTGTTATTGTTAAATAAATAGTTGAATATCCAGTGAACTAGCAGAAAAAAAAGGTAAAAAATCCTGGGAATATCAGCTTCTGTCTTGTTACTTGTATTCTGTATTTGCCTACTGACAAAGGGCAGTCAAATATGTCCATTTAGAGTGACTGTTCTGGAGAAAGGTGGAACAGACAAATGAAGGTGCATCAGAAAAATGTGCTGTAGCCTGCAAGCTGTATTATTTTTAACTCTGTTCCATAAAATGAAATCTCTGTATAGAATGATATTAGGGGAAAAGTGATAGGGTTTTTTTATCAGTTTGTTGCCATTGCTGTCAAACTGTCTCATCCCCTCCTCCAGCAGTGAATCAAGTCCCAATAAATTCTGTGTTTCCAAGTCTTTCTTGGTTCACTTTGATAGGAGGTATTACCAAATGCTTCTCAAAGAAGCATACTGGCACGCTGGCCCACACAAGGTGCTTAATGAAAGACAGTTTTGGCATGACAAGTCACCACTGAAAACAGTGTTTTTAGTTGCTGCCTTTTCAGCAAATCAAAACAATCACTTAACAGATGGAATAGGACAGGAGAGAGATTGCATTCTGAAGAAAAAAGTCAAAATAATTAGCAGCTAACTTTCTTTTTCCATTTAAAAAAAAATTGATTTAAGTTTTGCATTTAAATATCTGCCTACGTATTTACTGCTGTTGTGTTGAGTGAATCACTTGCAACACCGATAGAGAGTCTGGAAGAGTGGGCGTGAGCAATAAGATAAATACTGAGTCAAAGGACCAAGGCCTTTGCCAGCTGGGGTTAAACCACAGCAAAATTGCAGAGATTTCATTGCAGCTCTTGAATGATCTTCCATTTCCTTCCAATTCCTTGTGGAATTCAGAAGTTCAGTGGTCAGTGGGATTCACAGGTACTCTGGTTAGGAAAAGCAAGCAAGTTTTTTTCTGTTTCCTAAGGGAGATTTCTTAAGTTTATTTTAATTTTCAGTGAGCATTTGTATTTCATGTGAATTCTAAGAACACTTTAAGAAAAATACTAGTCTTAAAATAAGTTGGAAGGAATACTCTGAAAGCTAAAAAAAAATCTGGATCAGGTCCTGGCATGTTCCAGTTCCTCTTGCCAGATGTCTGCAGATCTCAACAAAGCAACATCTGTAGTAAAATGCAGAGCTTAATTTTTTTGCTTTCTGATACACAGGCTTAGAAGGGATTAAATCAGACTTCTTGGGTTCTGTGCAGACTATGTATTCCAGAAATGCTTTTCATCTAATTTGTTGAAATCAGGCTAAGGACAAGCTGAGTCTTAAAATTCTTCCTCATCCTGAAATCACAGCCATTGTGCAGGAATCAGATAATATAAAGCTTGAGTGGTATAGGAAGGGCAGTATGATGACTAATTTTATACGCACATCTGTCAGAGTTTTGTGTAAAACAGTGATAAACCAGTATCAAGCAAAGATATTGCCATTGCGTCTTGTATTATGGTTCTGTACATTGTGTGCAAAAAACAAAATACCCTTATGAGACATAAATGCAAATAAACTGAATATATATATATATATATAAATATGTTATGTCCCAACTGAGATGTAGGGGATACTTATGTAAAAAGATGTGGGTGAAGTATACTGGTGTTCTAAGGATGAGAACAAATGACCTTGCAAATCTTTCTGACCTGATCTAGCAGCCCCATACAAGATATGTGGGGTTTATGTGGCTTTAAATTATCTTACAGACACCAAAACCAAATCACGCTGACATGAGATTTGATTCTACCCAGCTCTGAGAAAATTTGGTGTGCAGCAAAACTTCTTAAAACTTCATTGTTTTTTCATTTCTTTTATTGGTGGAATTAATTTGTGTGTATATATATATAAAAACCTGAATTGTAAGTGTATGTGAAATTTAGTCAGCTTTTAGCACTGTTGAACAAGAGTGCACAGCACAGTTGTGTGTGTGTGTGATCTGGGCTTGTTCTCCCTGCTTAGTGCAATTTTGTACTGTCAAATGTGTGCAGTTCCCTGTGTGCAGTTGTCTGTCACATAGCAAGGTGTTGTTTCTTAACATGTATCCATTAGGATTTGAAATTAGATATGATAATTTTTTATGGTTTGTAATTTAAATGAATGTCTGTCTATCAACAGACTTGTTACAAAAATGTTTATTTTTGCAATAAGAAAATTATTACCGTTTTAAAGCTAGGAGTGTTTTCTTAAAGCAAACTTCCACTCTTTTTCAGTCTAATAGGTCTAAAATATTTAAAAGACAAAGTATATCTTTCATTTTAGCACTTGTTAAGGATCTCCTTTCGTAGCATGAAAGGTTTTCTCCAGTAGTAGCCTCTCTTTTGTGTTTAAAGGTTTGTGTTCATTTCATTCAAGGATAAGTTTGCTTTTAAAGTCTGTGCTGTGAATAATGCTTACAATAATGTACTGGCTTTAGTTAAGGTAATCTAACATTAAGGTAACTTGTAGTCTTTGAAATTACTGAACAGGCTCTGGGAGAGAGAAAATGTGTTTGACTTGTGGCTGTTGACAAAACTTCCAACTATTATTTTTTTTAAATGCCAGCCAAGATTTTCAGAATGAATAAAACCCAGTGTTACTGACAAGCAGGAATAACCAGTATGTCAGTGAGCTTTTAAAATTGCACATGCCATTGATCTCACAAGTACGTGATAACTAATTGTTTACATAATTTTATTGCTGTAAAAGTTTTGTTATGCTGTGGAAGAAAGTACTGCAGATTTTACATACTCTTTCTATGTCTCTCAGAGATATCTTTGACTAAACAATTAAAGGAACTAAAAATGTGAAGGAAAGATATTCTTCCTCATAAGTCAAACACTGCTGTTGCATGAGACAAAATAGGCAATGAAGTTACTGGAAGGTCTTGGATTTTAAAGTTTTTCTGCCCCTGCAGTTTGTGGAAAAAGAAGTTAAATATCATTTGAATCACTTGCATTTTGAAAACAAGAATTTCTATATAAATACAGTTTAAAACTTTTCTTTTTTAATTCCAGTATCCTGAAGGCATGAGTTGTCTTGCCTAACCTTGCATAGATCCAATTTCATATTCTTTTTCCCTACAAGTATCATATATTATGTTTTTGTCAGTAATACCGTTTATTTGGGGATTGAGCCTAAAATTCACACATTGTGGGAGAATCTTATTATTTTTCATATATCATCTTTCTAGTCCTACTGATATATAGCTGAACAGTATTTTTGAGGGAATTACACTTGATTCATTCTGCTCTGGAAATGAGTAAGTTTGAGAATCCCCCCCTTCATGTTCTGGGAACCAGGGTAAGACACATTTCTACAAGGAAATTTTATCAGGAGCTTGGGGGTTGAGGTTATAGAGAGCTGGGAACATGTCCAGAGTAGTTTAGATAGTAATGCTGATTATTTTTTTTCAAACAAATGCTTATTTCTCTTTTGGCTTGTTTTGGTTTATTGAGATAACAAACATAACACAACTAATTGTGGTTTTATGTTCTGGTGGTTATTTCAGCACTATTCAGACCCTCTCACTGCCCCACAGCAGATTGGGGAAAGACAGTCATAAGAAAATGAGAAAGCTCATGGGTTGAGATAAAGATAGTTTATTAGGAACACCAAAAGCTGCATGCACAAGCAAAGCAAAGTAAGGAACTCCTTACTCCTCATTTCCTCCTTCCCGTCGGCAGGTGCTCAGTCACCCGCAGGAAGCAGGGCTGCCTCACACCTAATGGTTTCTTGAGAAGACAAAGGCCATCACTCCAACGTCCCTCCAGTCCTCCCTTATGTGATATGGTCAGTCAGGGCCAGCTGTCCTGACTGTGTCCCCTCCCAGCCTCCTTGCTCATGGGCTGGCATGAGAAGCAGGGAATGCCTTGGCTCTGTGTGACTATTGCTGAGCAGTAGCTGAAACATCCATGTGTTTTCAACACTGTTTTGGTCGCAAATCCAAAGCATAGCTCCATATAAGCTGCTATGAAGAAAGGTAACTCTATGCAGCCAAAATCAGTACAAACCACCACACACGCGCCTCACCCGCAATTTCATACTCTTTATATCATTCTCAGATCCCTTGTAAACCAGTACATCCTTATTATCCACACCCCACAAACACATCGCTTCCTGTCTCTTGATGTACACACATATCCTTAATCTATAAACCACCCCTGTAAAATGCCCACAACTGTCCACTGATTTCTTTCAGTCCATGGCTTTGGGCTCCATCTGTTGTGGTGGTCATCCAGGGCAGGAGAAGGTGGTGTGTTGTGTGGAGTTCCTGGGCACCAAAGCCAGCTCAGGTCAGGTCACAGCTGCATTTGCACTGCCTCATGTGGGGCTCGTCCACCTCTGGTTCAGGTAGTTCTTGTGCTATAGCACTTCCTATAGCATACAACTCAAGCCTTGATTACAACAATTTCAGGGTGTTTCCATTAACAATCTCTACCCCTTGTCCCCTTGGACCAGCCCGTAGGGTTTAATATTGCAATGAGCTCCTCCTTTTACCCCGCTCCCATGTGGGGTCTCTGCTGTGGGATATAGTCCTTCAAGAACTGATATATTGTGAGTTCTTCTCCACAGGGTACGGTTCTTCTGAATGAGACTGTTCCAATGTGAGTCCCCTGCAGGGCCACAGGTCCTGTCTGAAAACCTGAGTTTTCACAACACCCCATGAGTGTTGTGAATGGGTGATTCAGATCACCTAATGAACCCCTGTCAAGGGTTTTGGCTAAAGTGGTATTAATAAGACATTGAAAAACTGTGACTTAACAGTTAGATGGCAAAGTTCACTCTATCATTGTATGGCACAATCATCAGAACAATGATTCAGAGCTACCAAGGCACAAATCAGAGCTATCATACTGCAAGGCTATATGCTTAACAAAGACCTCCCTTTGGTGGAAAGGTGTCTCTGCCTCAAGGATCAGCCTTGAGAGGTGGCCCAGCTCCAGTGGAGATCATCGCTGTGCAGCCAGGCTGCTCAGCAGGGAGAGATCAGGGGTGGCTCAATTAGGCTGTCATATTTATGGAATTAAGTGGTTTGCTCATAACCAAGTTGCATACAATGGGAAAAGTATACATGAGGCTCCTTGTGCCTGTAACTTTCTTTGTTCCTTTGACAGATGGGTCTTGGAAAAGCCACTTGCTATTTATGTGTTAATTGCATGATCAGTGTTCCAAGCTCATAAGCATGGATGCTCGCTGGGTCACTGTGCTCCTTTGTGGGTTTTCAGAGAACAGAAAAGCCAGAAGAGTTTTTGGCCCATTAGTGGCTCAGACCTTTATCTACTCTGTGACCTCTACCAAACAACTGGATGTTTGGCTAAGAGATTGAGTGCATCCATCGCAGTGGGTACCTCACCAGAGAGCACAGCTCTTGCCAGGAGCCTGCTCTGGTGTGGGGTCTCCACAGGCTGAAGCTTCCTTTAAAGCAGTCACCTGTTCTGGTGTGGAGTCTCTTCTACTCACTTTAGCCATGGGGTTGCATGTTTTGTGCAAAGTAACAAAGCATATTATATTCTCAGCATTTATTTCTTGCATTGGTCTTGGTTTCTGTTTTTCTTTCCTTTACTCTTCCTTTCCCAGTGGGCTTAGTTTTTCTTCCATTTTCTCCTGTGAACTGCATTTTCCCATGTATAATGGTGCCTTCTAGCAAAGAAACTTGGCCTTCTTCTTGATTATCCTTCTGTGTCCTAGTATATAGTATTACTGTACTCCATCTGTGTACAGAGACTTCATTGAAAACCTCAGTGCCAGTATAATCACAGGCAATTGTGTAGTACCTGCCTATTTACTTTTTGAAAATTCCACATAGCTTTAAGGCTTGTTCTGCTGAAATAGTTGTCTGTTTTATTGTGTCCATTTACCTTAGTATTAGCATTATTACATTTTGTGATATTGAAAATCTGTCTTCAGGGTGCTACATTTCTAGCATTTATTTTGATGTTGACAGAATTTTTTTGTTTTCATGGGTGGTAGTTTTGAAGGCAATGTATTTAACTAGAAAAAAGTTGGTCATAAAAAGGCCTGTAATGGTTGAGAATTAATTTATCTGCTTTTAATGTGGATCTTATGTTGTTCAATTGCTAATGAATACTAAATGGAATTAAATTCATTGACTTGCTTTTCGTCTTCCACTTTCGTTATGTTTTTCTTAATTAAGAGGTGATGTTATCTGAGCCATTTGGAACAAAGAAAGACTGTGACATTACTTTTGTAATGAGCTCCAACAAATTTCTGTGGAATTATTTTCATTAACTGAATTTGCTTGTGATTTTTATGAAGTTACCATGCTATAAATCTTAGTTTAACTATATCATTTAGGCTGGATGTGTGAGAAGATATTCCAGATTTTTACCTGGAATGGCTTTTAAGAGGCATAAAATTCAAGGGGAAAAGAAAAGTTCTTCATTTTTCTTACTTTTCTTTCTAACAGCCATACCTTTCATTTCGTAGTAAGATTTATTTGGGTGGGTTTTTACATGGTGTATGTGGGGAGGTTGCCTTGAATAGTAATTAGATTGCCAAGTCATTCCAGCATCTTATTGAGCAAATAGGAGCTATGGAAGTAATGATTGCAGTGTACTCGTAAGGATGCTGCACAGAACCAGCAAACACCATTTGCAGAACAACAGTCATAAAGGTGCATTACAAGTCATAAAGGTACAGCAAGGAGAGCTGGAGGATTTCTAACATTAGAAGTGTTTCCCATCCCTGTTACTGTCCTGACTCCCAGCTACACAGTGCTGTTTCTTTTTTTCCAGTGCTACTACCTTTGGGAACCACTCCAACTCAGTAATCTGATAAAAAAACAGGCTTGTTTCTGCAGTGGCCAGAGACAGGAAGAGAGGAGAGAAAGGAAAGTCCTATTTGATGACAGTGAGCAACCCACAGGACTCCACAACTGTACTCACAGGTGCTCTGAGCAGCAGCTGTGCTCCATCACCTGTTCTCTGTGCTCTCTGAGTTCAGCTGCTCCCCTAGTCACACTCAGATGGGTTTTGGTTAGAATGAACCAGTTTAAAATAGACTGACAGCCACATGTGGTGGGTTGACCTTGGCTAGACACCATGTCCACCAAGCCCCTTGATCAATCCCCTCCACCACGAAATGGGTGGGGGAAATAAGTTCTAAAAGTCATGGGTCAGGCTAAGGACAAGGTCATCTCTTGCCAGCTACTGTCATAAGACAAACAGATTAAATTTGAGGAAACTGATTTTTCTCAAGGATTTTTGAATGGTGTCAGGAATCTGGAGAGGTCCTCATCAATAAGAAACTGGCAAATGTCCCAATTTTCAAGTAGGACAAAAGGGATGATCCTCATAACTATAGTTCTGTCAGTCTCACCTCAGTGCCTGATGAAGTTATGGAGAAGAATTATTCTTGGAGTTACTGAAAAACACCTGAAGAGCAGTGCAGTAATTGGTCACAACCAGTGGGGCTTCACAAGGTGGAAGTCCTGCTGGACAAACTTGATTTTCTTTTACAACAAGGTAACTCTCCTAGTAAGTGAAGGGAAGCCAGCAAGCCACTGGTGTGACTGCTGGGGTCAGCTCTGGGCAGGTCCATCCTGGAGCTGGGTGGAAGTGGCTCTGTCACACAGGGGCAGCTTCCCGTGTCTTCTCAGAGCAGCCACCCCTGCAGCCCACCCTGCCCTGACTTGGTGTCCTCCTTAGTGAAGGAACATGGATTGAATTTAATCGATAGTTCATACGTAATGCATAATTGAACTTGAGTATTTAAAATGATCTCTCATCTGCTTTTTCCTTGGAGGCTAATCCTAACTCTATGAAAGATTCTTCCTTTAATGTTTTCTATTTTTGCATAACAAAGGGAAAACAAAGGTCACTTCAGTGAACTTCTATTCTTATTACTTTGTGCTACTGATAGTGATCTGGATATTAAATGGAAGCATAGGCTTCTTACATGTTTTCCCTTTTAAGTAAGTAATTAGTACCATCCAGCTTGTTCATTTTTTTCATTCTATGAAATTAGCAGTTTGCTAAGATGTTGTCTTTCTGTAAAAAGTGTTGAACTTCACTGGCAGATCTTCACTGGCAAGAAAATTTTGCCTGTTTCGATACCTGGTCAAAGCATAAGGTGATTTATTGTGAATAAAATACTTTTCAAATGCTATTAAAATGCAGAGTGCGAAAACTAACATATGCTGTCTTGTCTTCAGACTTCTGAAAAATGTGTGTGACTCCCAAAAGAAGAAGGGGAGGTTTTGCATTATACTGCTTTAATAGGGAGTGTTTCAAGCAGTTTCATGAGTTTGTTTCAGGTTGTAAAAGTGCATTTCTGCTTGAAGTCTCCTGATATTTTACTAATGCAAGCACATTTGTATTAATATGAACAGGAAAGGAATTTTTCGGTGGTTTTCTTATATGTTTCTGTTCAATAAAAAAGGTACGATTTCTCAGTCTTAAACAGGTTTATATCTAACAGTTTACAGTTCAGTGATGGAAAAAATGAGTAAAGATCTAGATTTGTATAAGCAAAGGATGCTGAGTAAGATCAATTGTATTGTGAAGTAGCAGTTAAATCTTTTTTGCATTTTTTTTCTTACACATTTTCTTCTGTTTCCACTGAGTTTTCACTCAGTGTTAGAAAATCAAGAATTCTGGAAGTTGATCTGACAAAATCAAGTCTGCTTAAACTTTTAAATTTGCCCCTTTCTCTCATCTTGGAGTTGCTGAGAGTGGCAATTGTGTGCAGAGCTTG
The DNA here is from genome assembly GCA_035221455.1 of Xenops minutus. Classification (NCBI taxonomy): domain Eukaryota; kingdom Metazoa; phylum Chordata; class Aves; order Passeriformes; family Furnariidae; genus Xenops; species Xenops minutus. The sequence goes on along the minus strand of JAWWEE010000004.1, from coordinate 21,310,404 downwards.
GAGCCTGGGGTGGCAGTGGCTGACACCTTGAGTCAGAGGGTTTTTTTGGCTTCCCTTGGTTCTTCTGTGTTTTTTCATGCTCACAATAAAAATCTGAGGTTGGTTTTAATTTATATATATTCTATAAATTAGGAGAGGACAATACACTCTTTATTTCCCAGTCCCCCTGGACGTAACGTCCCTGTTTTTTCTTTGCATAAACATATTTTAACCTGTTCTTTTTTTGTGATTTCCATGACTGCTATTGCTTTATGAGTTGTGTGCTAAATAAAATGGAATTTTCCTTTATTGTTTAATGAACCAGGTTTCCTTATGGCTTAGGGTGATAGGGGTTATGATTTCTCTTTATAGCAGTTAGGAACCTGCAAGTTGTGTTGTGTCCATGTTGATCTCTAAAAGGAAAAGGCTACATGTAAATGACAGTTCTTCATCCTCTGTCTTTTTGCTGTATAGAACGTCAGTTAATTAAAAAAAACAACAACAACAACAAACAAACAAACAAAAGAAAAACAAAACAAAACAAAAAACAACAAACCTGTTTAGGAGGTAAAACTCACCGTGCCTACCAAATTGACAGAGCATTTGAAGGATTTTGATTTATTGATTTTTCTTGGTACAGATAGTCTGTCTTAAGATGGTAAGTAGAGCTTTTTCTCCCAGTAGGAGACCCATAAAAAATTCTTAACAGGTCATCAGAATCTCTGTGAACAAGCTTAGATATTCAGAAATTCAGCTGTTTCCCATAGATTCTCTTGCCCTTATGAACTGTTCTTGTAAGCAGAGCTTAATATTAATTGTCATTTTATAGTTTTAGTTAAATAGGAAAAAAAAAAACCACATTGTCTAATGCTGGTAAGCATTCAAAGAGTAAATCCTGTTAGAAAGAATCCAGTTTCACTGCTATAATACTAGAAAATTCAAGTCACAGTTCTTTATTTAATGTATGAATACTGTGCTTCATCTGATGGAGTGGGCAAGAGGCTTCTTATCATGAAATATTTATTTTAAAAATATGATCAGGAGAACAAATTTTGGAGAGGGTTCATAAAAACATTAAGACCAATCATATTTCTCTTTTTCTTTTTTTTCTTCCTTTGGTATTTGTATCTGAAAAGTGTTTTGGTAGCAGAGAATAGGAATTTGCAAAATATAAATTAATTTATAAATTAAACCAAGAGGCAAACTATATTTGAAAACTTATCACTTCAATTGTCAAAATCTTTTAAAAATCTTTAGTATTGCACCAAATCTAGTGTGGATTGCTGCCAAAACAAGGGGATCCTTTACAGCCCCAGCTGTATGCTCACATCTTTTCTTGTGTGAGAGAAGGCCGGCTGTTGCCTGCTGGCACATTGACCAGTCGGTCTGGTGGAAAATTAAAACACTGCTGGAGGTGGGCAAGGGTGAGGGCATCGCCTGCCTGAACAAGTGGAGAGGGAAGTACAGGGGTGCCAACAGCTGCAGTGGGTAATTGGAGGTCCTTTTCTGGTGGGCACCTTTCCAGCCGCTCTGCCCCCAGCCTGGAGCACTGCCTGGGGTTGTTGTGCCCCAAGGGCAGGACCAGGCACTTGGCTTGTTGAACCTCATCCACTGAACCTCAGCCCATCCAGCCAGCCTGTCCAGACCCCTCTGCAGAGCCTTCCTGCCCTCCAGCAGATCAACACTCCCATCCAACCCCCAGTGTCATCTGCAAACTGACTGAGGGGCACTCCTTCCCCTCGTCCAAATCACTGATAAACATATTGAACAACTTTGCACCTGGCTTCATCCTCTTTGCACCCTCCCTTCAGGTATTTCTAAAGCTTGCTGGGATCCCCTGAGCTGCCTTTTCTGTGGGGTGAATAGTCTCAGCTCTCTCAGCCAGTCCCCACAGCAGAGATGCTGCTGTGTCTTCACCATCTTCATGGCACCTGCTTGGACTCTCTGCAGTATGTCCACGTCTCTTGTTTTGGGAAGCCCAGCACTGACCTCATCAGCACCGAGGAGAGGGGAAGGATCACCTCCACCACCCCGCTGGCAATATTTTGGTTGATGCAGTTGATGATGCCATTGGTCTTTCTAGCGTGTTGGCCTTGGCTGAACACCTGGCACCTACCCAAGCTGCTCTGTCACTCTCTTTCTGAGTTGGACAGGGAAGAGGAGGTATAATGAGAGGCTCATGGGTCAAGATAAGGACAGGGAGAGATGACTCAAGAATTACTGTCGCAAGCAAAACAGACTTAACTCGGGGAAATTAGTTCAGTTTATTACCCATGAAATCAGAGAAGGAAAATTATAAAAACAAATCTTAAAACCGCCTTCCCCGAACCCCTCCCTTCTTTCCAGGCATGAACTTTAGTCCTGAATTCTCTCTCTGCTCCCCCCAGCAGTGCAGGGGGACAGGAATGGAGACTGTGCTCTGTTCATCCCACATTGTCTCTGCCACTTCTTCTTCCACAGGGGAAGGACTCCCATGGGAGTCCTCCACAAACTTCTCCCGTGTGGATGCTTCCCATGGGCTGCAGTCTTGTGGAAACAGGCTGCTCCAGGGTGCGTGGGCTTCTCTCTCCGTGGGAACACAGGTTCTGCCAGGAGCTGCTCCAGCACAGGCTGCTCACAGGTCCACAGCCTCCTCCAGGCATCCCCTGCTCATCCGTGGGGTTCTCCATGGGCTGCAGGTGGATCCCTGCTCCACCCTGGACCTGGTGGGGTATCAGCCACTTGTCCTAGTCCAGTGTCACCTGCATTATATCTCTCTGTTCCTGACATTGCGCTCCCAGCCACTAGGTATCTCTTTCGTGAGGTGTTTTTTATTGATGTTGAGCATCAAGAGGTTGTTTAATTTGACAGCTTCTTGCCAAATCTGTTTTCTCTGTGCATCTTTGACTGAAGTGTTGCAAGTGGCTGCATTTAGTGCATTAATGAATCTATAAGCTGATCCCACAACATATTGATTATCCTGTGTTATTAGAAGCAAAGTGCTTCAACTTGGAGGCCTAGCTGCAGTTCATTTGTTGAAATGGATATTGTTTGTATATCCAGTTGTTGCCCAAGTTGTTTTTTTGTTAAATTTTTCCAAAAACAAAATGTGGACTCTGCTTTATCTGTAGAGAGCTCAAATAACCCTTGCTCATTTCTGTGATTTCAATGCATAAGAAACAAGAAAAGAGGTTCAACTACAAGAGATTACCATCTGTGATAGACTTGCATATTAATCTTCAGGAATTTCAATCATCTTCTAATTTCTCACTTCTGTGAAGGTAGTGATTAAAGGGTGGTTTCTGCTTCTGTTTTGTTCACTTGATAATGTACATAAAATGTTTTAGTGACTAAACTCAAAACGAAAAACTATTGTGCTTATGAACTTGTGGCTAATACAGAGCTTTCTTTTTCTGTAGTTGATTTTTGGAGTTTAATCATTAAATTTCTATTCTTTTAAAAGACATACTTTTAATTTATGGAACATTACATTGATATACTGATACTCTATTTTTCATTTTATTTTGAGTTTCAGCTTCTTGGCCACTCTTCTCTCTTCTCCTCCCCCCTCTCCCTTCAGTCTTTGTGGTAGTTGCTTTTGTTTTTCTTCACTCCCTTTTATGTAACTGGTTTTTGCTATGTCTGGGTGGGGCATGTGGGACAAAATACCATACTTATATTGCCCAATCTATTTTTCATTTCCCTTTCTCTCCTTTCACTTTAGTCTTTGTCATCAATTATGTCATTTTACTTCACTACTTCTGTTCCCTTGGGATCTCTTACCCAAATTGAAAGCATAACAGTGATATCTAGATGTCCACATAATGAACCTAAGTAACTGTGTAACCTTATTATTGAATCTCTCATCCTCACTTTTTTTCCTTGTTGTCTCATATCGTTCTGTATTGCATCATGCCTAAAGTTACATCGAAATCATTTCAGGATAGTGTTGCCTTTTTGTTTTTTTCTTTCTTCTTTTTTTTCGGTTTTTCTCTTGTTTTCTTCCAAATGTAAAATTTGGTTGTGCATGTGTCTAATCTGAAGTTTCAGGTGCATAAAACTTTCATCCATTTCATATTCACCCAGTTGATAAAAAGCATTTGGGGATGCAACTGGACCATTTTTAAGTAAAATGGAGAGGTGTTAGTCATATGTGTATTTATCTCAGTGCAGACTTAATTTCTTTCCTTTTTTTAGTTGATTTCAGATTATTGCTCTTCCCCCAACTCGTGAGGTCAGCATTCTGAAAGCCACAAATTGTCACATTTTCCTCTAACATTAAGATGTATTCTGGTGGTTTTCACTATTACCATGATTAACTCTGTAGTGAGAATTAAAGGCTCCTGTTAAGAAACCCTTGCTTTCAGATGAGGAGGGGACTATTAATATGGTTTCTCAGTTATTTTCCTTTATTTTCTTTCTAAAAATTTCCTTTAATAACTTGTGTACCAGCTAGATGTTTGTAGCAGACTTGATGTAACCAATCTCAGACTTACTGAAGCTGGCAAAAATTTAGCATTTCTTTTTAATTCTAATCACTAGAAAATATATATTCATATTTAAAAAAAAAAAATTAAATGTTGTAATTCTGTGTGTGTTAATTTTCATTTCTGTCTCTGTTCATCAGAGTTCTTGCTCATCAAGTGCATTTGCAGTAGGGTCTGGGAAAAAAAGACAGTTTGTTGAGTAATGCAAATAAGAAAAGGTAGTAGAACTTCTGGTCAGGTGGTTTACAAAGACACTGAACAGTGACCGTTGCATAGTTATACCTTAAACAGTGAAAGTAATGAAGCCTTCTGGTTTTATAGTTGTCTTAACTTTTATGAAGCATGTCAGCATATCACACTTGTCTGCTTTTGGTTTGTTTTTAAATGATTTTTGGTTTCCATCATAAGAAAGTCCTGTGCTGTGTCTTGCAGCTTTGCATAGTTCACTAGTGAAAATTATTTAGATCACTAAAGTGGAGACATGAAAGTTTACATTAAAAAAGGAATTAAGATTGTATTATTGCTTGCATGAATGGTTTTGGACAGCTCTGGCATATTTTTAGCAAGCTGAAAACTAATATGAAGTCTATTTTTAGTTGTTTGTGACTGAATCTTTTGTGCCATCATCCTTCAGTGAGTAAAATTTGCAAGTTTAATTATGATGGATGTAATCGGATTCCTAAATTTTGCAGTGCAGGTGTAGTGTAGCAGCTTAACAACCTGCAGTGGCTGTTTAGCCAGCATGGCTTCTCATTGTCTGCTTAAGCATTTTGGATTTATAAGAAGTCTTTTTGGTCCATGTGCTCTGAGATGGGAGTGATTTTTCATAAAATGCATGGATTTTAATTGGTTTCACATACAATCCTTCTTTTCTGTTTCATCCTTATAATAGTATTTTGACTATGTCCTCCAGGGACTGGGAGATACTTGGTCTTGGGTAGTTTTCTTTGTATTTGTATTTTCCTCAGAAGAATTACTACATAATACATGTTAAATATTTTTTATTATGACTTGACATTTTCCTTCTGCTAAAACTGGAATTTTCAAAAAGAAAAAGAATCCTACTGTATGTTTTCAGTACAACAGAGTGTGATTTTCTAGCATAATTACTCAAAAACTTTGAAAATTTTAAATTAAATATGCTGCTGACTAAAATAGGGAAGTAAGAACAGTTGAAGTTAAAGCAGAAAGAAAGTATGGTTTACACTGATGTGGCCTCAGTATGTGAATGAACAGAAAACTGCCTAACTAATGTAAAGTATCTGATCTCAGTAGTTTTTGTTACAGTATTTTCAAAAATTTTAGGTATCAGTTTTCCAAAATGGATGTAAAAAGTAACTGAAGTACATAAGAAACAGATATCATAATGACATAATGGTTTATTATATGTTGAATTAAAAGTATTCCCCAAGCCTGCAGTACGTGCAGAAACCTGTGATGATAGTTGATAAAATTTACGAAGCTTGATTTCTTCTATGTCAGTGTTTGGCTGGTTTTGCTGCTTGTAGAACAGACTAATGTTTTTCTGTGTGAAATACTCCATGCTTTGCCTTTTGCCTGTTGAGGAGGTTTTTATATTTCTTCCTATCGTGTAAAATATATTTGAGAGTACATTTTGTACATTCATATCAGTATGAAATGTATCTGTTCCTGACCCTGTATGGGGGGAAGGAGAGGGACAGGAGGAATCAACAGAATCAGTGCAGTCTTTACTTGGGTTAGGCTAAAGCTTATGAAAGAACTTGCTAATGTATTAAAATACCTCAATGGGGATTTGCTGAGAATTAACGCTGTAATGTGTTAGTCATCCTTTATCTGCTTCTATTTTTACAGGTTCTGAAGGATGACTGACGCTGGTTTCTGTGATGCCACTTGAAGTCTCTGGCGCTGTGGATTGATAAAGGAACATGCAGATTTAGCTGCACAAGCTGGGCAGAAAGCATCAGGAGTGACACTTCTTTGCAGCTCCTTATGTAGACAGAAATACAGTGTCATCTGCCTGCGAGGGAGATTCTTCAACAGCTTTTTACAGCTAATAATAGAGACAACATAGCATCATCCACCTTTCTGATTTACAGTGCATCGCCTTCCAAGACAGATGGTCTGTCAGAAGCTGGAGGATGCCCGCAGAGCACATAATAATGAAGTGGTGAAATGATACTGCTGCTGCTGCCGCCTAATTGTCAGGATCACAGCCGATAGAACCGTGCTGCCCTTTCCCTGCTCACTTAATCAGGCCAGAGACAGCAGGGTGGACATGGCTGGCCTCGTTAACAACCTGCTAATACTGCTCCTTCTGTTTCAAAACGTCTGCTTGGGTTTCAGAAGCCCGCTTTCGGTCTTCAAGAGGTGGGTTTTGCAGGAAAATATTGTGTGTTTGGATGCATGCAGTCACAATATTACAAAAGTATGAGAAGCATGTCCTAGATTAAAATATGTATGGTATTTGTTTGGTATTGCCCTGAATTTTCTTCCTGCAATTTTGGAATGGCAGTCTTGTCGCACTGAAGACAGAAACTCATGTTTTATCCATAGGTTGCTCATTAATGATGAGTTTACGATGATAAAACAACAAAGTAGAACTTTCTTTGATAACACTACAGCTGTATTTGAGCCTACACAGGGAGTAAATGTATTTCAGGTGCCCAAGTTAGCTTGCAGTATAAAGTGACGTTTTAAATAAGAAATCATCAACTAACATAAAACTGAGCAATCCTGGGAAATTTAGGGGTGGTTTGAATGCAAAACCACATAGGTAAACTTCAATGTACTGTGGACAAGCAAAGTAGCCTCTTAGCTCCTGAAAAAGGGTTTTGCTGTTAGTGAGGTATATTGGATACTGTATTTATCACGTCACTTCTATATTTATTTATACATCAATATACATATTCAAAACTTATGTCAATGTTACATCATGTTTCTGATGTCTTACCGTTAATTTCTTTCAATGATCCATATTTTTCATACAATTTGTTTCTGCATTACATTCAGTACAAAATTTGATATTCATGTGAAGTTGGAAACTTTGCTTTTTGAAGTTTACTTTGCTACTTGAAGTAGCATAGAAGTTGCTATAAATGTCATAGTGTTTGAATTAAAAGTTTTCCCTTTCCTTTTAATTTAATTTTAATCTGTACAGACTTATAAATCAGGCACAGTCTTAAAAAAAAAAAAAAAGCCCAAAACTGTTGGGAATTATTAATAGTACTTGACGTTTTATAGTGAGTTAATCCTGTGTCTGCACATCCGTGTACCTCAGACAATTTATTAGGATTATATGATAGTTTGTGTTTTCATCTAATGTTTTCCAAATCAGTTGGTCTGATTGCTCAAAGAACTCAGTAAGTGCTTGATAACTATGATGTTTTCCTCAGCTTATGGAGGAGTGAAATTTTGAGATCACTCCTGGAACTACTCAGCATTGTCATATTTCCTCTTCTAGTTCTTTCTCTTTTTAGAAAAACGTAACAAAAATCAGTATTTAAAAAGAAAATCTTTCTTCCTTCTTTTTAAGATATAAAGATTCTTCCAGATCTCTTTCCAGTGAATGCCTTGGAAGTGACCAGCCAGTGATTTCACTTGGTCTGTCAGATTTTGCATTGGACATTCGCATGCCTGGCGTGACACCTAAACAGGTGAGGTTATTGGAGTTTTTACCACTTACTCTTTTTTTGACAAACTAGGAAAACAATGCCTTCCCTACAATATCATTTGCATAAAATAAAAAAGTCAGGATAACTTACAGGTACACATCTATGTTCAGGGGAAAGTAGGCAGCAGAAAAGTAACTTCAAATGAGAGAAGAATCTTTTTATCTGATTCAGAATTGTTGAAGTTTGACAGAACAAGGACCATGAGTTTTATAAAATGAAATATTTCCAGTTGTGCTAGTAAGATGTGTTTATTTGGAATTGCTGTTTACACCACCAACTCTCTGAGATGCATTAGTGAATTTAGTTACATTAAATTGTACCTTACTGCAACTTTGTCAAGCTGATAGAAAACAAGCAGAAAGCATATTAAAAGGGATAATACTTTTGGCTTAATATTTTTAACCCTCAGTATACTCCATGAAAGCTGTAATGGTATACTCTTTCAGGTATGAAGTTGATTATGTTCTGCTGAACCAAGTGAGTACAAATGAAAAAAAAAAGATCTTTAAAATTAGCATTAACATTTTTAAGATTCACGTAAAAGTCTGAGATTTCACTGTCACTTTCACAAGCATTTCCACATGTAGTTTCATTAAGCAAGATAAACAGTGATTTTTTTTTTTCCAATGAGCCATTGCAGGGAATTACATATATCATTAAAAAAATCTACTCTTTTGGAGTGCTGCAGGTGCCTGAAAAGAGCAATAATGTTGTGCTGCAGTAGGTGATGACTCATTGTTGCAGATAGCACTGTCAAAAATATTGAAGGGAAAATGAAGTTTTCAAGTTATTGGGGAGCACCCCTCTGGAACATGTAATTTGGAGCAAGAGGTATTATTCCAGGGAAATATACTTCTGCAAAACAGAAGTTTAGTTTCTACTAGAGTGAAAAGTACTCTCAGTTCATCCAGGTGCACATTTGTAATTATGTTTTATTGATTTTACCTGCAGAGCCATTAGTTGTACAGCTAGGAAACACATAGGGAGAGGTCAGTCCATTCAGATTCCTATTTAAAAAGAAAATAAAGCCAAAACCCAACACCAACAACAGAAGACTGTAATAGATAGTAGAAAAGGACATAATACTTTTCACATTCATGTGTACACAGTAAACTGAAATGCAACAGTCTAGTGTTGGTTTGGAGGAAGTACAAGGGAAGATTGCAATAGAAAGGAACTTGCAATTTCTGAAAACAATTCTGAAGAAGTAAGTGAAAGGAGTCAATGACTAGCCTTATATACTTTCATGTTCTTCTCTCAGTCTCACAGACTCTCCTCATTTCCCTTCCTCCTTCCACAGTGTCCCACATTAACTGTGCAGGAAACTTTTTTCCCATTTAGAGAAGTACAGCACCAAGAAGCAGTGGCAGAAAAGCCAATCTTTGTTGCCTTGTGTTTCACAGCAGGAGATAACCAACAGCTTTCTAGTTTGAATGCTGTTGGGTCATTTTTGTGACAGAAAGAACACAGAACTGTAGTGACTTCCTTCTAGCTCACTGTCTTCGTGTACTTCTTGTTCCTAATTGTGGGCTCTTTATAAAGGACATTCTGGAGGTGTATCACTGTTTTGCTTGTGATTAATTGCACATCCTGGGTTCTCAAGTATCACAGTTTATGTGGGAAAGGCAGAAAAGTTAAGAAGAAAACAGAGGAGGAACAGAAATTACTAGAGAAGATGTGACTCAGTTAAATTCTTGAAAACAGAAGAATATTTTTAAAGCAAGATCAGTATGTCCTGTGATATCTCTTTTTTGCCATGCAACTTCTGTGAAAAGAAAATCTTTTTTCAACTGGATTGTAATGAAATCTGAATTCACTGTTTGGCTGTAGGTTAGTGCTTCCTGGGGGCTTCACAAACCAGATTGTTTTGACCTCTTTCTTTCTTTTTGTCATGCACACATGAGAGTCTCATTTCTTATCTAGAGTCACAGCTAGGTAACAGGTGTATGATGGAACTAATTGGTTCTTTGTTTGCAAGTTATGACCATACAATATAGATGTGCAATCAGAAGGTGCATGTAATGTCAGAACTGTTCTTGCAGGGTTGCAGTTATTGGTTGTTTCATCAAAAATACCTCCAAGCTGAAAAAGGAAAAGCAACTTCTGAAGTAGTACTACTGTTGAGTTGAGCTCTTCCACAGCTTCACTCTAGGCAATTGTATTTAATTTTATTTTCAAGACCCTTCATACTCCAGATACCCTGAGAAAGCTTGGTGAAAAAAAGATACTGAAAATTAATTCTTTTGGATTCTAAGAATCTTAACTTTCTGCATGTATTCCTTGGAATCAAGATGAATTTTTGGTACTACCAGTAAAGTTGTACCTAGATTATGAGCATTTACATTATTGTTTTGCAATGATTACTGTATGGATTACTGAAATCTCTTCATTTAGGGCCATACAGCTAACAGGCAACTTAAGCTCTGTAAAATATATGGCTGATTCATGGAAGAAATTTGTAGACATTTCCAAAGAGGAGGTGGAAGGAAAAGAAACCTCAAATGATTTTGTGTCATCTTCAGCTTATGACTGCCGTGGTGGTACATTTAGTGGAATGATTTGCAAATGACTGGAGCCAAGTTTGACATTTGTCCTTGTGTTGGTAGTTTAGTTGCATGAATTTAATTTGTGTATTTCATGATGTCAAAGCTGTGGGAAAGATTGCCAAAAACCCTGCACCTGCATTTTTTTTTCCGAGGAGCTACTGGACTTGTAGAGAGGTGGAGGGGCCAGGATATGGCTTCCATTTTGTAGCTGTGGTTGCTCCATGGATGCATCACTGGGAACCAAGCCCTTAATGATCTAGGAATGTGCTGCCCATGCAGATCTGCCCTGGGTTGGGCTTTCTTTTGACACGTCAACATTCGTGTGAAATGTTTATTTCTACTAAAATGTGAGGCACTGCTGCCATAGTCTCTCAAAGTTTGGGTATAAGGTTCTAAATTAGACCGTTCTTTTTTTTTTTTAAAATATTTCTCCACTCAAGTTATATAGAAAAAGTAGAATATTTCCTTTTCTGTTTCTAGAAGACTTTAGTATCTTCATTGTGTGAATGCATGTAACTAGAGTATACAAAGGCATTCACATCAGTTGTATCTCCTGACCTCTGTTCATCGTTCCCATCTTCTAACAAAAACACCAGATATGCTTTCTTATCCATGCACATCACTGCTCTTTGTAATCGCATATTGTTATCACCATTGCACCTGTCTTTCCTTCTCAGCTGCGTTTAATTGTTTACCTGTTGGCAGTGTCCTCTTTAAAGTTAGGTTTAAAGTTTCTCATAGCAGGAATTTTATCTTCATCCATTTAGATTTCCTTATGAAAGTGATAGTCCTGTCAGATTTTGAGTGCATGGTAGTGAAATTCCAGTAGGTGACATACTTCCTTTCCTAAAGAGACTTTAAAGTTGAAAAAGTTTAAAATAATTGTGTAGCTATCAACCTAATAACTACTTTGATGACATTATAGCCTAATCTCTGTACATCTAAGTAAATGATGGCAAATAATTTATTTTTATAGTAGTAATCCAGATAACATACATCATCTTTAGCCAAATATCTTAGTGATGTAGGTGATATTTTTTCTAGGTGGTCCTTTTGTGTATATTCATGTGTTCAGTATTCCCACATTCATCTTCAGAAAGCGTAGGAAATTTTTGATGCTTCGTTTCAACCCTTTTAATTCTAAACATTTCCAATTTAAAAGTAATTTCTTTCCTTTTGTCTTTTAATAGTCTGATACCTACCTCTGCATGTCAGTACGGCTGCCAGTGGATGATGAAGCCTATGTAGGTGAGTATTGGCTAACTGGAAGAACCTAAGCAAGCTGTTTTGAAGAACCTCAACATTTTTTCTTTTTTCTCTTTGACTCCCATTGAGGTAATCTTCAGCTGTCAGAGTTTCCAAGATGCATTCGTCATGGCTAATGCGTAAACAAACTAGAGAAAGCTACTTAGAGTCAGGATAACAAACTGTATCTGAAGGGATTCATGAGTAATTGTAGTTAAGGAGCTGCATGCAGATGCCTCTGGCGTGTCAGTGCCAAACAGTCCCATTTGTAAAGTATTGGCTTCCTGTCTCTGGCCGGATACTTAATTCTGCTCTGCTGAGCACACTGTTTACTTACCTGCTGGTACAGGCTGTAAATTCTTTGCACTTACAGTCAGTGTTGGCTACAGTAGGATTTTACTTATATGGGGGAAAAAACAGAACCAACCAAACCTTCTCACCTCCTTTTTTTTTCTAGTTTTTGTTTCTTTGTTTGGGGTTTTTTGGTTGATGTGGTTTGGGGGTTTTTTGGTTGTTTGTTTTGGGTTTGTTTTTGTTTTTGTTTTTGTTTTTTGGGGTTTGTTTTGTTGGTTGGTTGGTTTTTTTGTTGTTTTTTTTTCCTTTTTAATGTCATGACATGAATAAGGTGGCAGACATGTAGAGAGAAATACTGCAATAACTTACAAATGCTATGATCCTACAGAGCAGCAAAAATCAGTTCCAAAAGCTTTTGAGATACTTTTAGTTTTACTGTGCCTGTGCTTTTTCAGGTAGAGAGAAGGCTTGTTGGTTTGGCTGAAGACAGTTTCACTATCAGAACATTCTATAAACAGAATAAAAGAAAATAAGTTAAAAAGTCTATCTTTTTCTTTCTTTACACTTTTGTTGCATTTTAAGGTGTCTGCACTTAAAATAAATATGGTGGGAATCCCACATGGTTTTTGATGTAGTGTATTATGAGACTATTGTGGATTTTTTTTTGGAACTCCTCCAGAAATAGCTTAATGTGTTTTGATTTTCACGTGAGTTTTCTTCAGTTTTCTTTGTATATCTGTTTTGAGAAGAGGTGTGAATCTGACCTCCATTTTGGTTCTGAGTGTGACCCTAGAATGAAAAATGAGTATAAAAGGGAGCGAGTGTTCATTCTCTGGTAAACTATGCTTGCTGTGCTGTGTGTGCAATAGACTCTTCTGCTTTCACTGAGTCATAGAAAGGCAATATTACTAACTCCCTTCCTTAAGCATTTTTTATTTAATGTTTCACTGCGTTGAAAGTTTGCATAGCCTAATTTCTTATTAGTCTGGTGCACATCTAGATATGTCACTTGGTGTCTACATATGTTAAAGGAGCACAAATTTCTTTCCGTGGTGTATATGTTTAAAAGGACCTACTGAAAGAATTTGCTTAAAAGTGGTAGCAGTGCAAAGTAGAGATGTGAATCATGCAAAGCAACTTTATTTTTTTCTGAAGACTTAGAAACTTTCAGGTTTTAGATGTTTATATGTTCTTCACCTGATTTTTATAGGATTTGGCCCCCTATCCAGTGATCCCTTTGCTTGAGTACATGTCATTACAAAGCCAAATAATGTCTGGACAGAGAAACCATTCTGGCTGTCAGGTGGAGCTTTGAAGAGCAAGAGGAATTTGATGAGCAAATTTTAAAAAAAACCCTGCTTGCTCTGTGAATATAAAATGTCCCCACGTTAGGATTCCTTACAACCTCTTACACTTGAAGGCTTTAAAAATTAAACAAAACTACTTGGTTTTTTTTTCCTTTTTTTGTCACTTGCCCCAAAATGAATAGGCATATGGTCAATCTTAAGCATGTGATTAGTTCCATCTTGCTTCAGTAAAAGCACTGGAAAGCATTCTTCATGAAAAAGATTTCTCATATTGGACTCTTCATAATCAGCATAAGCTACTGAATCATTAGAAAGAGTAGACTCAATCATATCCAGCTGCAGAGAGAAGAAAGAAAACAGACTGAGCTTTATTGAGACCTCATAAAATACCTGTATAGAAAACTAAATCTTTTCGGAAAAGTGATTTTTACAGTACGGTATCATCATCTAGGAAATGAGATGCTTAGAAATTTTTCCTTAATTACTTCTGAATACTGTTAAGTGTTTTGAAGCTAACTATTAACTTGCATGCGTGTATTTTGTGTTGCTTAAATAGGCAGAGAAGATTGACACAAAGAAAATGAATGCTTCTTTTTAAAAGGGTAGATTTCTATATTTTTATGATTTAAGTAGAATCATTGCATTGCCAATAACTGGTGTTAAGTACCTTTCCCTAAAACATACTGTTTTCCTTTGTGATAAAAACATGTAAAAACAAACATACGAACTGTGACTCTGGGTTGCTGTTGCTGTTCAGTGATATATTGAGAAGACAGTGTGTGTTCTGAAGAGCTTTAATACCAGGATGTGTGAATGCAAATAATTGAAACAATAAACTGTGTTTCTGAGACAGTTTGATGGTAAAACTGAGGCAGAACCTCTATCTTCTGCCTTCAGTTCAATTAATTTGCACATAATGCTGCTAAGTAAATGCCTTCTGGTTTTGGTTTTTTTTTAACTTTTACACTTTAAAAGGGGACTTTTATGATGAAGTGTCCTTACAGTTTGACCTAGACTCACTAGTTTGTGCCATTTGTTTACTTGGTTTTCCTGGTTTTGCCCTCTCTTTTTACCTCCTCCAAGACGTTGTGGAAGAGGAGATTCTGTTATGGAACCTGCAGCAGGATATTTTTGTTGTATGTTGGTGAAATAAAAGGGCCTTGGAAGAGAGAGCTTCATTCTTTTAGTGTTACTTGCAGGCAGTACTACATTTGTTAGCAAGCAGAAATTCTTTTCTGCGACCTTTTTCCCATACTATTATTAAATTTGTATTTGGGGACTTTGAGTTCAGACTTCAACTTTGCTATTCCCCTAAAGATTTAAAACCAGCAGACATTCATGCTCACACAGGGACAGTGGGTATAACTTTGTAGTGCAAAACTGGAGGAATGTTGTACTAGAATTTACCACTTTGTTCAGAGTCAGTTCTCAGAAACTGTCAGAGGAAGGAACTGATCTAACTTACTTGTGAAGGACCAACTAGAAGGAGAAGGTGGAGAAAGTTTTGCCCTAGAGGACTTTCTGAGGCATCTGTCTGGGTATTTTTCCAGGTGCTGTTAATTTTCTATATTGTGTTCTTTAGTGGAGGGTCAGACTGTCAAAGCTGAGATTTCTGCGTTTCGGTCCCAAAGGGCTGTAAATGCTGACAAACTGGGGCAGGGGCCGTGTTTGTCTGTGAGGTGGGTTGGTGTCCATTTAGGTTAATGTCAGGAGCATACCTCTTACCCCTGTGGAATCAAATGGCTGTGAGATTAATATGTAAAGGATACCAGTGAGTGAGATTAATATGTAATTTGTCAAGAAAGTGTCATTCTTGTAATATTTTTAAAACATACTGCACTTTTCTTCTTCTGCATCATATTTGATTAATGTTTATAAATTTAAATAAGTAGCCAAACCAGAAACTCACTTGGGTCTTTAATGGTGCAGGCACTGATAAAAATTGCTTTTTCCACTACTAAAGCTTTAGAGATAACCAAAGGGCGCTCTACTGACACTCATAAAAATTGAGTCTGACAGTGCCACTCAGCAAAGAAACTTGACTGTCACCTTCACCTCCTTACATTCATTCTCGTGGGTGACCAGTAAATGTCCTTTTCTTCATGATTCATGATAAGTCCACGTTAAATTGTGCTGTAGAAATAAAGTGGAGCCTTCTACATTCAGATACATAAATTGAAATAATTAGATGGTTTTTACTTTTCATCCATGAACAACTCAGAGAAGCTGTGGGTTCATTACTCCAGTATGACATATATAAACTTTCCTATTGCCAAGCAATGATGTCTTTATTGTATTGGATGCCTCTAATACCTCCCTGATTTGCCAAACTCTGGACACTGAATTCTTGATAGTTTTCTTTAAAGTTAATTCTGTTATAGAGAAGACAGCAATATTAAAAAAAAAATAATTATAAAAGCTTTATATCACTGAATTGCTATTTATAAATTTGAACTTCTAAGAAAAGAGCTTTATAAATACAGTAGCTTAACTACACACTGTTAAGATTGAACTGATGTCATGTTCTGTTCATTCCTGTTTCTCCTGGAGTTTCTAAGTAGTACCTGGTCAAGAAATAATTCAGACTTTGATTTAGTATATATACCAAAACTGCTACTGTTATTTTAGTGATCATTTGTATCACTCCTCTGTGTATAAAAAATTATTTAACTATTGGGTAATCTTCTGTTCATTCCTGTAAAATGTGGAGGCTGTCAGCTAGGAGAATAAGGCTTTTGTCTGATATTTCTTAAGCCTTGGTAGTGATGGTCCCCAGCACAGAGGACATTGACCTGTTGGAGTGAGTCAAGAGGAGGACACAGCGTTGATCAGAGGGATGCAGCAGCTCTCCTGTGAGGAAAGGCTGAGGGAAATGGGTTTGTTCAGCCTGGAGAAGAGAGGACTTCGGGGTGACATAATTGTGGCCTTCCAGTACCTGAAGGGAGACCACAAGGAAGATGGAGAGAGACTATTTACAAAGCTAGGAGAACAAGGAGGGATGGCTTCAAACTGAAAGAGAATAGGTTTATATCAGGAAGAAATTCTTCACTATGAGGTTGATGCGACACTGGAACAGGTTACCTGGAGAAGCTGTGCCCCATCCCTGGAAGTTTTTAAGAACAGGTTGGGTTGGGCTCTGAGCAGCCTGGCATAGTGGAACATGCAGGGTGAAACTAGATGATCTTTAAGGTCCCATCCAACCCATGCCACTCTACCCTTCTATGACAGGTGCTGCTTGAATCTCATGTTAATTTGTGTGGCTTTTACAATTTAGGATTTTTTAAATGACCTTTTTTTTTTTTATGCTCTCTTTGGAAGGTTATAGGCCTGGGCATGCTGTTAAGAAAATAACTATATAGGAACTAGAGTCTAACCAACTGTGCAAAGCTTTCTTAAGCTCACATGCTCACTGGGAGGTTTTTCAATGCTTCTTTCAGAAGTAGTGATGAGGTGTATCAACTAAAATAGCATAAGCAAGTGTCTCACACAGAAAACTGATTTTGCTATGTTAACTCCACTGCATTATTTATTTGTTAGTAAGAGTAGCATTTATTAAGCTATTTGTAATAAGTTTTATAATAGCTCTTAAAGGTACTGTTCGTGCACTAAAATGTCACTCTAAGAGGCCCTTTGTGGAGAGAATAAAATGCTTCCTGATACACTCATTAGGTAAATACTCGGAATGGGAGAGTGGCAGAGAAGTAGAAAGAAATAGTGAGATAGTATAAACCAGCAGGATGGGTGGTGGCTTTAGCAGGTAAGAGGCCTGCTAAAGTAACCTTCTTTTACATTTATTGAAGGCTGTCCTTATGGGTGTTACTTACACTACATTTTGTACAAGTATTGATTTTGACCGTGAAGTCAATGAAGTTTCATGTATGTGAACTGCTTATAAACTGCTTCAGAAATTTAATGTCTCACTTAAATTGATAAAGGCAGTTTAACACACCTGAAACAGCTGAAAACTAAGGTAGGAAGTCTGCATAAAATGGCAAGTTGCCTCTCCCATGCAAGAGTAAACAATCATTTCTCTACTAATTGTTGCTGATAAAAACATCAAACAAAAGGCCTTTCTGTAATGCAGATTAGGGGGTTAGCTATGAAATTAGTAGAATTTGCTTGTAGGAAAATGAAGACATTAGGTGGTCTCTAGGCTTTAATCTTGCTGGCAAATTTTGCACTTCTGAATTCATATGTAGTACTCAGAGTACCTTCCCAAGGCACGTGGGTGCATCTCTCACATCCCAAACCAAGCCCTCAGCTGTGGCATGCTCATTTCCTTACAGTCTGACAACATGCCTTGTGTCTCCAAGCTACAATTTGACTTGCATGCCTTAACTTTTGGCTGGTTTCTTCCACATTCCTCACAACAGATCCCCACTCAAAAAATTGAGTTAGAAGCTATTTGATTTTTTTTTTTCCCCCTCATGAAACTGGGGACAGTGATCCACATAATTTTTCACTTCGGGAACACTTCCTCAGCTCTGTGTTAAAATACTGAATTAAGAGTGCAGATAAATCCACAGCATTCAGGAGCAGAATAGTGCTTCAGGGGTTTGCAGCTTTGCCATCTCTCCACGTTAAGAGCTAAAAGACACTTACTTAAAGGCTCCTCAGTATCTGTGTACGTGTAACAAGAGGACTAACTTGACTTTGGAACTTCTGCTGTAGTATAAAGTTAAAAACCCTCCAATATCCCTCTCTGTGAAGAACAGAGAAGAAAAATTCAACTTCCTTCCCTGCATCTGACATATATTTTCAGTAGTAATAAAGGAATGTAGCTTGCTTTATTTTTAGAAATGCCATCACTGTCCATTCATGGTGGATATTACTACAGTGTGGTGTTGGTAAACTTTTTACTATGCTAAAGAGGATTACAAACACTTAAGGCACCAAACCAGTTTTTTATCTGTGGTGTAGAATAAAGAACAGACAATTTAGAGGTTAACATTCACATCTAGGTTTCTAATAATGATAAATATTTGGGCAATGAGATCATGTTGACTTTGAACAAATCTTGTTTTCCATTCCAGAGGTTTTGACGTATTAGTGAGAATCAATCATAATCCCTTCTTGGAACTGTTGTCCCAAGAAAGATGCGGGAAAAATGTAAACCAGAATACTGGTAGAAGATATCACTAATGCCCAATATTTTAGTTGCTCTTAACTGTTTTCTTGTATTTTTTGTAAAGAAGTACAAACACAATAGAAGAGCATTATTAAATCACACAAGTGTGAATTTCAAAGGTAGATTGCCCTTAAACTGGTAGTAAAATGTTGTGGTTTGGGATACACTGGTATGTTAACTAAGCATCATAATGAACTTTTGGGGAAAATACAGTGGTTTTGATTGGGAAATTAGAATTACTATTTCTTACTGACTGAGTAAAATACAGTGGTTTAGCTTGAGGTAGCCTGTTGAATGGAAATTAAAGAAAGCTTTTAAGGGGAATATATGAGTGGGGACATACATACCTTGCTTCTAGTATTGCAGAGAAAGAATTTCTCAAAGTGCTCTTGCTTATGTAACTTACAGAGTATAGGTACCTTACTCCTTTTTGCAATTTTGTTTTTCAGTTGACTTTAAGCCTCATGCCAGCATGGAAACAGTCCACCACATGTTACTCTTTGGATGTAATGAACCCTCTTCTAATGAAAATTACTGGTAAGACCTGCAACTTACTTTTGTTACTACTCAGCTTTTTTTATTTTTGGTGTGACTTGGGTCCACATATCCCTTTTTCAGTGTCACAATGTCTTGGAAAAGTCAAAAATTTTGGAATGAAGAAATAGATGACAATTTAGTCTTTGCACACTTAAAATGTTTGTTTGTTTGTTTGTTTGTTTGTTTGTTTGTTTTTAACTAACTCGTCTGTAAGGTGGAGAAGAATGTCTGGTTTATGATTCTTCATGACTAATTGACTGTCTCCAAGGAGGAGGCAGGAGCTATCGTGAGCAGACTGTCACTGAATGCCAAGCAATCTAAGCATCATCTAGAGTTGTCTACTTTTCTGTGTGTGAAATACTGTATTCAGAATGAAACTGATTGAAGGATAAGCTGAAGAAGATTCTGTTTATCCAGTGGTTTGGTAGTTGACTTGCCCTTTGAAATCCCTAAGCAGTGAGAGCAGTGCCACTAAAATAGGTGTGGGGAGCCGAAGGGAAGAGAATGTGCATGTGGGTGGAAATTAATGGTCTGTCCAGTTATTTTGCAAATTTTCTCCAGGTTTTCAGCAGAGAGCAGACAGGATATTTTTGCTGATGCTACTAAAGTTTTATATATGAATTATTCTGAACTGTGGAACAATTTTAATGTAGGCTTTCTGATAAAGCTGTGTAATCACAATTTATCTTTTAAGTATTTACCAAAAAAGTAACTAGAGCTGGAATTTAGAACTAAGAGTATTGTATAAAATATTTTCAACCAAAAAAATTCAGCATTTTGAATAATCCATGCATGTTTTGTGGAGATGATTAGATTAATATTTTAAACATGCAACAAACTTTCATCAAAAGTTTTATCTCCTTTTTACCTATCAGTCAACAGTTCTAATATTGAAAAATGTTGTAATCTTATCTTGCAAGAAAAGCAAATGCTTAAAAAGTTTAGACCAAGATAAAACTGAAAGCACAGAATTTCTATTATTTTCTTTTCCTATTAGACTGCTTTTCTGTGTTCTTTTTATTGTATCTTAAAAATAGAATTCTTTCAAACTTTAATGTGAAAAATACACCAACACAAGACTGTTTCCATTGTGGCCTTTTAAAAACAGTTTATGTCCTGAGTATCCTGTTTAAAACTGAGTAGATTGTGCTTGTAGTTTGTTTTGTTTTCATATATCTGGAACTAGTTTTGTTAAAGCCTTGAAATACTTTTACATGATGGAATTGTATTGTTAAGGATTAGTCAGGAACATGAAGTTGATATGAAGTCATGAGATGATGCCTAAGTCACATATAGCTGATATTCTGAAGATGTTAGGAAGAGGTGGATCAAAAGCCAAAA
Organism: Xenops minutus; assembly: GCA_035221455.1. NCBI lineage: Eukaryota > Metazoa > Chordata > Aves > Passeriformes > Furnariidae > Xenops > Xenops minutus. The sequence continues at coordinate 21,289,908 of JAWWEE010000004.1, read as the reverse complement.
ATATAAGTTCTTCAAGAATCAGACTTAAATCCCCATTTTGAGACAAAGGTTCAGGTAGTTTGAACTCTCTCTCTGTGTCTTCACTCTCCCTGGCGAAGAAAGATTGCCCAGCAGAAAACCCACCAGTGACAGTCTCTACAGTGCGGCAGCCCATGCTGCTTTTGTTTTTGATTGCTGTACTTGCCAGCTACCTATCAAAGGATGAAATATCTAGTTCTGGCAGATTGAGCTTGGCTGGGAGACAGGTTCCCACTAGCCTGGTCTATCCTTCCCCTCCTTGGCAGGATGGGGAGGAGAGAGAATATAAGAGGGAAAAAAATTCTTGAGTCAACATAAATGCAGTTTAATATAGCAGAAGCAAAGTCTGTGTGCAAAAGCAGAGGAGAACAAAATAGTTTGCTCTCTACTTCCCATCACCAGGCAGTACCCAGCCACTTCCCAGGAAGCAGGGCTGGAGCACAGTGGTTGTTCTGGGAGATAAATGTCATAAATAGCAAACACCTCCACCTGTTTCTCTTGGCCTTTACTATTGAGCAGACATCATACAGTGTGGGATATCCCTTTGTTCAGTTTGGGTCAGCTATCCTGGCCATGGCCCCTCCCAAAGTACTGCCCTCCCACAGCCCTCTGGTGAAGGAAAACACTGGAGGGACAGCCCTGATGCTGTGCCAGCACTGCTCAGCAGTAGCCAAAACACTGCAGTGTTACCAATACCCTTCTAGCCACCCACACACAGCACAGCACTCTGGGGGCTGCTGTGGGGAAAATTAACTCCATCTCAGCCAGACCCAGTGCACAGGTGTCATCTTTAAATCTGGTATTTCTGGTTTTTCATATGCAGGGTTTGACTAAATCTTGCTAATTTTTTGGTGTGTAGTTTCTGAGGTGTCTTGTTTGCTTTGTGTTCTCAAAATGAAAAGCTCTTCATTCACTGTCTCATCTTTACCCCTCCCTGTTTTGACACCAGTTTGCAACTTTCATCTTGCTGTGCTTTATCTGGAAGGCTAGAGAGATGGTCATGTATGTTTTCTGCGTAAGAAAGACTTCAGAGGTCTACATTTATGCCTTTGACACACTTGCATATCTGTGCATAATTAATGTAGCATTTTGTATATGGCAAACGTGTGCATACATATACATACATATTTCTGTAAGTGTCTGGGTTGTAAATATGTTTGTTTAAACATTCGTATGTGCAGACATTGTTTTTCATTTTTTTAAGTCATTGCAGAGAGTATATATAATTTACAAGAAAGTATTTTCCTATTAGTTCAAATTTGCTAGAGACTTCTAACCTAATTCGGTTAAAGTAGTTCTGATGACTGTGTATTATTTGTCTTTGATAGTTTTATTTTGTTTGGTTATTTTTTATTCCTTTCATTACCTGCAGTCTGGCAAGGGATGACATTACTTACTTTTCCCTCTACCAGGGGAAATAACAGTTGTTTGAGCACACCACCATCAAACTTGTTCAGCAAGGATTCTTCTCTTACTTTTTATGTGGTCAACATTTTTGCAGAGGCTGGTTTTATTGAATTAAGGGCATGCCACAGAGGTCTTTATTGTAGTTTCTTCATTGAAGTTCTGGGCAACATCAGTTATATGGTTTGCAATCAGTTGTAAGAACATTAGTACTTGTCAATTCAAGAGCCACTTCTCATACCTTCATGATGTGGGCTAGTTGCATTACAGAAAAACAGGCCTTTAAGAGCATTCAGAAATGCAAAATTAATTTCCTTGCAGTTTGAAGTTTCATTCAGGCCAGTTTTGAGTGGGGAGCAATAGGAGGGAGGAGGATACAGCATCCAGATAACTCTGTTAGGATTAGCTGCCCTCTGGCCATAGCCGGGCTGAGCCAAAATCTGTGATGCCCTTCTGGCCTGCTGCCTTTTGTGGTGATTTGTCACTATTCATACAAATGCCCCTGGCTTTCTGAAAGGCTCTTAAGTGGTGTGGGACCTGCGCTGGCTCTGATGTTCACTGCAACATGATAGAATCTCTATCTGAACAAACACTAAAGGTGTGCACAGGTGTTTCTTCCTTCCTGAAATACCCTGGCCTTTCCACAGGAAAAAAAGCAGTCTCCCAGGGCTCATTGTCTCAGGTGTTGCTTGGTGCACCAAATAAATGGTGTAGCTGCTTCTGTTTCTTGATCATAATTGACCTTAAAAGCAGCCCAGGTGCTCTGACAAGAAGTTTTGTTTTGAGCTGACAAACTGTGCTGAAATTGAAGTAACAGGCCTGAACTGATTGATCAAAAGTTTAGATTGTCCATGGATAATCAAGAATACACTTGAATGATTTAAAAGAAAGTGTTGAATTATTCAGAACTTGGAGTCTGCTAGCAAGACAGGTCTTGTGCTTTGTCAAACCTAATACTGAAATGAACTCCTGTGGATGAGGTGATTCATATGTATAGACTTTATTTTGAGATCAGGCGGGGCAGCCTTAAATAGTTGTCTAATCTAAACAAATGAATATGTACAGGTCATAAATCACCACCCAGTAATTCCTCTGTCAGACTAGTTGTTTCTGTTGTCAGAAGATGATGATTTTGGAAGCCTTTGACATCAATAGTTCAGTAGTAGGTGCAAAAGATGTCAAGGCTGATTCAGTGAAATACTTGTATTATATTGAATTATATGTATATGATATGAATTATGCATTGAATTATATTCCTGAGTGCCTCAGAATGTTCTGCAACATTCAGCTCAAGAGCTAAAAATTACAATTTTTCTCAATCACTTCAATTACCTTGTTTCACAAGTCTTGGTTAGAGTCAAGGAGTAGAGTATAATGGAGAAAGAAATAAAAAAAAAGTCCTTTGTTATCCTAATCAATGCAAATATTCTGAAATGATAGCTAAATACTTGTCTTGCTGACATAGTAAAATATTTTACATTCAGTCTGATTATCAGTCAAAATCACAGTGCCATTAAAAAAACCAGCCCTTGAGCTTACCCAAGGTTGGGGAGAATGCCATTGGGAAGTCCAGGAGAGTTTGCAAAAAACTCAAAGATGCAAGCTCTATTTTCATGTTTCCCCTCACTGCCCCCACCCCTCGCCTTACTCCCCTCAATCCCAAATTTTGACCACATTCAAAATTGGTCATTAGTACAATATTGGAAGTTGTACTCTGTGCTATTCGTTTTGTTCAAAGTCTAATTTTTTGCATGGAAAGAAGCTATGAATTTCAGTGATGTGTTAAATGCTTTATTTGTTTAATTTATACTCTTTACTAGCCCCGTGCTTTTAAAATCTGCTCATCAGTTGTATTACCTCTTCTTTGCAATCTCCCCTAGGATTTTTTTTTCTGAAAACTTGATGTTTCACGATCAGCATTGGTGACTAAATGAGAGGGCTGACCATTTTTTAAGCAAAATGAAAGACCAGTGTCTGTATTTCATCTTTCTCCCCTGCAGTCCTGCTCCTCCTCCATTGCCTAACATCTCAGGAAGAAAGATTGAAACAGCCTGTGCAGGTTTTTTACCTAACTAATATGTTCTTAAAAATACTGTGGTACAAATGAAGGCAGTCTGGCCCAGAGTGTGGTGGCGAAGCTGTGACTGTGCTTGCAGTCTCTGCTGGCATTCCTCCTAAACCATCTCTTCAACACATTTCCAAACTGTGCAGCTCAATACGTGATTAGATCCCTGAAGTCTCGTGGGGTTTTTATGTTGTAGCAGTGTGAAGCTGTGTAGTTTTCAGCTGCAGCTGTGCCAATCAAAACGTTTCATTTACCCTGAAATAAGTTTTGGTTGTCCATTGGGGCATGTTTGAAGGGGAAGATACCCAACTGTTAGTTGTGAAGGTCTAGAAATACATGTTGTGAGCATGATTATCAAAAAGAAGGAAGTGGCTTGTTCTCTTTTCTCTTAATACTCTGATTATGGCAGTGCTTTCTGTCAGAAATAAATACAGCAGCTTGGTTGCAATAAGGCTTGCTGGGATCACAGAAAGGCATAACGTCCTGCTGAGCTGGTTTGACATACATGCCAGAAATGCTGGTTATCCCTGGGAGATGCCTGGAAGGCATTGTTGTCATTTGCACATGTGGTCCAGTCATCCTCCTCAAAAACGTTATTGAACCCACTGGACATGCTGGTCATTTATGCTTTTAAACTCTTCCTCGCACTGTGTGGCACTCTGTTTTCCCCTGAATTTTGGGTGACTGAAACCATGCCTTATGTGTACAGACATTTTTCCAGGTCTCATTTTACAAGGAAGTAATAAACAGAACGGGTTTTACCATTTTGCCTTGGAACGAAACCTTGGCACGGATAGAAACCTTTATCTCCTCTAGCTTGGATCAGCTGGTGTTGTCTGAATAGTTTCAGGGTGAGGCTTTCTTGAAGTCATACCTGTGTGTGATGCACATGTGGAATGACCTCTACACTTGGTGCTGTGATGCTTTGCCACTGAACGAGGTACAAAAGCACCCCTGTAAGTAAACCTTTCCCCTAACAGAGGATTGAGAGGGAGAAGCATCTTGTAGGTGGGTTTTTGGAAGAGCTCCTTAGGGTACCTTGTTAGATTATCCATGTGTGTCATCATGTGGTTGCAGATTCAAGGTATCTAGAATTTATCAGTGTTTGGGACTCTTTCATTTCCCCCCCTCAGTGTCATCTGCAAGGTTAGTTGCAGAGGCTAGGCACAACTTAAGCTCTCAGTTATCATAAGTATTTGTAACATGTTTGTAGCTTGGCAAACTCTTCTTTTTCATTTTTGTTTTCCCTTGACTTTGTTTTGTATTTTTTTTGGTGTTTTTTTTTGTGGTTTGGTTTGTGGGTTTTTTGTGTTTAGGTTTCTTTTTCTTTTTTTCTTTTTTTCTGGGGTGGGAGGTGTTTATGTGTGTGTGTGATCTCTTTTTTGAGAAAAACAAGAAATTGTTGAAGTGGAATGAAAATTAACTTAAAGCAGTGAGCTTGCATGAAGTACAGGAAAGAGCATGAGTGCCTCCTATCTGTGGGTTCATATTCCTGTCACTTTTTCTGACAAAAATTTTAAACTTAATTTTAAGTAATCAATTTTAAGTTAAGGCTTTGATGTCTTATGTTTGGGGGTTTTTATGATTTGTGCATGAGTTCTGTCCCTCTGTGTCAATGTGGCAGCCACTCTCATTTTGTGTCACTTGAGCTAATAGTGCTAGAAATTGTCCTGTGGTTCCCTCTCACTAAAGGTTCCTTAATTTTCTTCATCCCTGGCTACTGGGCTGACAAGGTCTATCAGCACTGTCTGTGTTTTTGATCCTGTCTATCTGACACTGTCTTAAGGCAGAGGGAAGGAAATAAAAGAACTTGGAACATCTGCTGAATCCGTGAAAGCAATCTACATTAAAATAACTGTTTGGTCAGCTTACATCCAGAAACATCTTCACAGGTCTTAAAATTAGTGGTTTTGCGTGTAATTCACCTGCTGTTTTCTGATATAAAAATTTAAAAAATAATATTCTCCTTTCTTCATATTTTTAGGGACTGTGATGAAGGAACATGCAGAGATAAATCTAACATTTTGTATGCTTGGGCAAGAAATGCTCCACCCACCAGGCTACCCAAAGGTATTGTCGCTTTCATGTGGAGGTTTTGTGTACAGGGGCAAGAAAAAAGAGAGGATGTGGAAGTAAGCACCTGGCATATCTGGGAGCCTCCTATAATATTTTTATTATGTCTAGTTGATGGAAACTATATAAACATGAGGCTCATAAACTATGATATTTTTTATACTGTAATGTATAATGTAGTTGGTGGTTTTTGTCATTCTGTTTTCTATAATGTTATGGGTTTCTGTATGGGCAGAAAAGGCTCAGGGAGGGATAACTATCATGACATAATGTTTATTTTTATATAGTATTAATCTTGTATTTCTTACTATATGTTACTGGAAGGTTAGTATTTATGTATCTTTCAGGAGCACACAAACTACATTAAAGTATTTTTGTGTGTTTGGGAAAGTACAAGCACATTCAATCTAAATAGTGAATTTTTTTCTGTGTCTTAAGTATACTCTGCAGTTTAATGTGATTCTCATTTCTTAATGCTTGGATGCAGTTGAGCAACATGCTTATATACCCATTTTCTTGTATGATAGACAACTCTGCTGAATTAAGTCAAAACTTTTAAAGCTTCCTGGAGTGGTATGTCTAGAAAACAGGGAGAAGTGGTTCTTTCTGATAACCACTGAGGGCCCTCATATATATTGTATATATCTACCATCTCTATACCCTCAGAGTGAAAATACCTTGAATTCAAAAAATTTTTCTTTAGTCTTTTACTGCCAGTTTTCATAACCAGAAGCAGTGCACAGTAAAATAAAAATGTTTGTTTCAATAATCCATTTCCACACATCAACATGAATGTTATGTGATATGTTACCAGAATGTCAATTTAAAAAATTGTTACTTGGAGGATTATAAGGAAGTCTGGTTCTTGGAGGATTCTGTGGAAGCTTTGCTGCTAAAAGCAGCAAGTAATACTTTTCTGATTTCTAAACTGTCCAAAAATGCAAGATTTGTGGGGAGTATTCATAAAGAGGTCTCATTTGTGCAGAGAGGCTGCAGTCCTATTTATAAGTAGGCTTGGCCTGTTGCTGGGGGATTGTCTGACCAAATACAACGAAATTACTTTCTCTGCTTCTTCTGAAGACTCTTCATTGTAGAGTTGGTTTAAAGAAGTCCCTTCTTGTGATGGTGTTATTTTGCAATTTCATTTTTTCAAGTAATTTCAATGTTCTCTATTGTCTTCTGTGCCTGTGCTTGCTTCTGTCAGCAAGTAACATAGCTGTATTACTTCCTTGAGATATTTTTTTGCATACAATATTAATTTACATTTGAAAATGTACTACTGCAGAGCTTCTGACCATTCTCAGTGTCTTCTTAATAAGTTAGTGTTAATCAGTTTCTATCATGTACAGGTTGTATAAAAAATGGAAGGTTCTACCAAGTCCTAAATGGATGACAATCTTCATTTTTATTTTGATTTTTTTTGTATAATTTTATCTCTTTATATATATATATTTATATTATCAGTATAAAAATCCTTTGATTGGAAGTATTCTCTGCATAAAGTAGGCATCTATTCATTAATAACTAGTTATGGTCCTAGCTTCTTAGTCTGTTTGAGCACATATGTTGTGCTGGTGGTTTTCCTGGGTTTCAGGACAAAGTTTTCTTCATTGGTGTCTCAGAGAAATTTTCTACCCCTGCACTCATAGCCATTACAGTGATTTGTACTTTTTTATATGGTTGGTGATGGTGAACCATCTTATATGTTATTGTTTCTGAAAACAAAGCACTTTTCTTCTCTTAGGTGTTGGATTCAGAGTTGGAGGAGAAACGGGTGGCAGATACTTTGTGCTCCAGGTACACTATGGAGATATTAGTGCATTTAGAGGTATGTATTTTGGAAATTTGTTCAGTAAGTTGTATCAGCTGCAGCATCAAAAATATTTACATTACCTGTTGAAAATAATTTTTCTATTAGTACCATTCACAAGGGTAAAGATGAGTGGGCATATCTGTAATACAGTTTGTATATTAACTTGACTTTATAAACGATTTATCTCTATAAATGTTGAAAAGTGAACACTTTCTTAAAAAACGTAAAGCAAATTACTTGTGATGAAGAAGCATGTTAATAATTCTAAGTACGGGGAGAAATTTGGGTTTTCCATATATGATTCAGTCTTTTCTTTGATAAAGTTGAAACAAACAGCTGTGAACATCCTTAACCTATCACCTTACTTGGATAGGTAGTGAAAAGATGATAAACACTGGCCCACCTGTCACAGTACCTGTATTTGGAAGAAATGTAACTCCTGGAGACAGTGGGGCTTTTTGGTTTTGTGGGTTTTTTAAGGTGAAATACTTCATTTCAAGCATGGCAATATGCTTACTGTTGTCACTGAGTGTTTCACAGAATCCAAGAAAGGCTGAGGTAGGTCGTCTGGTCCATCCCCACCCTGCTCAAGCAGTGCCACCCACTGCCTGCTGCCCAGGGCCATGTCCAGGTATCTTCAAGGGTAGAGATACCACAGCCTCTCAGGGCAACCATTGTGCCAGCATTCACCTGCACAGTGAAAAAGTGTTTCCTGGTGTTCAAAGGGAACACCCTGTGTGTTTCAGTGTGTGCCCATTACCTCCAGTCCTTTCACTGGGCAGTTCTGAGAAGAACTGGCTCCTTCTTCTTTGCACCCTCCCTTCAGATCCTTCTTTTCCCAGGCTGAACAGTCCTGGCTCTCTCAATCTT
>JAWWEE010000004.1:21194002-21281565 GCA_035221455.1 Xenops minutus | reverse complement strand
GGGCCCGGCGTTTTGACATCCCGGCGCCGCTCAGGGCCGCGTCCCGGCCTGCGGGGGCCCTGCCCGCGGCTCCCGGGCCGCCCGGCGCTCGCAGCCCTGGCCGCGGGGTGTGCCCGGGGAACGCGGGGCCGGGGCCGCCGGGGGCATTCTCCCGCAGGCGGGGGGACGGCGGCGGGGCTGGACTGAGACAAAGAGCGAGGAGGAGGAGGAGGAGGAAGAGCACACTCGGGCTCGGCTACATTCCTGTGCGGAGAAAGGCGGGAGGCGGCGTTAGCCCTTTACGGACAGCTGGGTCCGGCGCTGCCCTCGGCTCAGCTCAGCTGCTGTCGGCGTATTCGCAGCCCGCTCTCCCGGCCGCGGGAGGAGCAGGAGGAACAACCATGTAAGTTCCGAATTGCCGGGGGTCCTGTGAGAAGATGGGGGATGCCGCAGACGCCAAGGAGATGAGGAAGACTTTCATTGTTCCTGCCATCAAACCCTTTGACCATTATGATTTCTCTCGAGCGAAAATCGCCTGTAATCTGGCCTGGCTGGTGGCCAAAGCCTTTGGGACAGGTAGGTGGCGTCTCCTTCTTCCCTTTCTTTGATGCCGGTTCTTGTTTGGTTGCTTCGCTACTGAGGACGTGCGAGCCCTTCCCTGAGGAGCTGGGAAGGGGAGTAGGAGATGTGTGAGAATTGGTTTCGGTCTGTTCCCATATCTTTAAGATCCCTTACGCCTTGTCGCGGTTTTTTTTGTTTTGTTTTGTTTTGTTTTCTTTAATTATTGCCCTTAGTCTTTTTGGAGTAGTCCCACTATTTCCATTAGCGAGTAATTGTGTGTATTGGCCCTAATACAATTTTATTTCAGGAATCGAACTCTGTAAGATGATATTTTATTTATTACCTGAGTCACTCGTCTAGAATGTGAAAAACCACCAGCAATCCACGTTTGTCTGTCGTCTTGAATTTTTTCCTAGTGTTATTTAGGTGCTGAATTGGGGGCTAGCAATGGAAATGGATGCGTGCTCTTAGCTGTGACATGTGTGACAGTAGCCTGGAGCCACTGGAGTGGTTAAGCAAAAAGAACGGTTTCGGGAAAAAGAGCATTTAATACCAGATTTTGGCCTTCACAATATAGAAGGCTCTCCTTGTCTGTAAGTGTAAATGGAATTGATTGTAATGCCTCCAAAAGGCATCAGTGCTCTGTCTTTGAAAACGTGGGCCTTGAGGAATACCAGACCTATTATTCTGTGCCTGAAATACTGTTGGGCCCTGAGGAATACCAGACTTGCCTAGGTCTTCTGAGGGAAGCATTTTGAAAATTTACCAAGCTGCTTTTATTTATATTTTTTATAGCTGTAGTATATTAAGCACTTAATTTTCTGTGGATTAAAAATAATGGGCTGTTTTGAAAGGTGAGTTAGATATTAACAGTCCATGTTTTTACCCCTCTTTTTTGTAGAATAACAGGAAAACGTTTCTCCTTCTGGATTTTTGCACCTTTTGCATTTAGGGCCAGGGCTTTGTTATGTATTTGGACAGGGTTAAAGGCATACCTTTATGGTGCTTCTGGGAACTGATGATATTTGATGTACTGCTTCCAAAAAGGCACTTTTAAAGTACTTGAATCTAGTGAAATTTCACTAAGTGCAGTAGCCACTGAAATAAAGTGCATATTCATCCCTTTAGAAAGAAAAAAAGATCAAAATACTGTTTGCATATGAAGTTTTGTCAATAAACTCTGCTTACTTTTCTTTGAGAAATCTGGGCAAGTATGCAATACTTTATATGGCTTTATTAGCTATGCAGACATGAGAGGTAAAATAGTAGTGGAATTTCTTGGAAGTACTTAATTCAGCATTTTCAGAGATCTTATATTTTCAGGTAGCTTGGTTCTATAGGCTTTACTCCTGGGATTCTGAGTGTACAATGCTTGTGCTATTATGCAGCATTCTAATCTGAAAAGCTTTTTGTATTGGAGTTTGACAGATCCTCAACCTATGGTTGAAATGTCTTCATTGATACTGCTAGAATTTCTATTGGATGTGTAAAGCTGTTTGCAGGGTCCTTTTCTGCCACTTTCTGTAAAAAGTGTGATCCAAAACAAATTCCTTTACTCTTTCTCTTTGTTACTGGGATTGTTCTGAGGTGCACAAATGAAACCTGTTTAGAGGAGATAATTGTTCCATCTGCTTTCTAAATACTGCAGCAATGTAATAGTAAGAAGAGTGGTAAACATACACAATTGTAGTGTTTCTGCTCTCAGATCTCTCACTAGGTTAATATAACTAGCAACCTCAAAGAAGAGTCTGTGGCTGAGGTAGGGAAAAACAGTATACAGGATTTGCATGTCTGCAGTACAAACGTTTCCTTTGTACTTGGAGTGAAAAAGAGAACTGACCTTCACCTTTTCCAAGAAGGAAGGAAGTTTGGGTTTGTTAAATTATTTTAGTTCTTGGAGTAGATCACAACCTCAGTCTTCTACCTATTGCTATATACATTTGGAAAAAGAAAATACAACGGATGATTAGTGTGTTTATGGAGTCCCCATTTTATTTCTTTTTTTATCCTTGAAATGTTGCAGTTCCTAAATTGGACAGGGGAAGGGGTTTTTCCGTACCCTCTCTGAAACAAAGTAATGCTGCTCCTTTTGATAAATAAAAAGCATATGTTGTTACAATCATGTATCCATTGAAGAAATCTAAATCTTTATGTATCAAATGGACATGTCGTTCCGTGCAGGTCTTTCACATGCATATTTTAAAAGCCTATTTTAATACAATCAAAATTGTGGCTACAGTTTGGCTACATGTTGTGAAGAGAATTCACTCTTAAAAAGAACTTTGAAATAGGTACTGTTTAATTAGTAGTGACTTTTGGTGTTTGATACTTAGGAACAAAAACTGAGAAACAAATTGTGTATTGCTATTGTCCTTGATGAAACCACAAGTATAGAGTTTGGCCCACAACACAAGCAGGTCAAAATAAGTTGTCTTATTAGTGAGGTGTATTAGGAGAGTAAGTATGATAACAGTCATGTTGAAGGCATCTTGTATGAAGAATTTTTTAAGAAATACCATCTGAAGACAATTCATATTTAAGTGTTGAGGCAATGTAAGATTTTGTGCCTTGAAGTTTTGCTGGAAGGACAATATGTCAATGTTAGGACATTTCAGATTAAATGTTTTGTAATAACCAAGTTGTTTAAGTGACATGAGTTGCAGTAACTGAAAGGGAGGGAAATTCACAAAAAGTGTGAAGTATGAAAGGGGGAATGTTTGACCTTGGAAATTAAATCTGCAAAGACTTAATTTTAGCCTTAACTCCCAATGCTGGCAGTGAACCATTTCAGTATAGAAAAACTGCTGTCCAAAGAACTGTTTGAACTGTACACACACACTATCCTTCAACTTAAAAGAATAACAGGACCTATTTCATAGGAGAAAGTTGAAAAATATCTGGATGTTGTGATACTCTGCCGTTTTCATTTCTAAAACAACAGAAGCGGATTTAATTATTTTGAAATGTGAAGTTTTTGCCTTCTCGCTCTACTATACTCATAGAAAATATGCCTGGAAAATTTGTTGTCCATCCACCATCCTAAAGACAAGCTGAGCTAAATATATATCACTCCTGACAGATGTTTGTTTAGGCTGTTTTTTGAAAATCTCTAATTATAGAGATTCCACAGTATGTCTGCTAGTCAATTCGAACCTTACTTATCTCTAAATGTTTGAACTGAATCTTGATGTCTTTTAGTACACTGTTAACCCATTAACCTCTTCCTAGTGTGTGTGGAAATGGGGGGCACCTCACCGTTTTGTAACACCTTCCACATAATAAAAGCAGTGTCTCCTTTCTGTTCTGCTGCTTAGACAAAACAGACTTTTTCATTTTTTGTAAGTCAAACTTTTTTGCTCTCTGTGTTTTGGTGTTTATTTTGGGGGGGTTTGGAGTTTTTTTGTTTTTTGGGGTTTTTTTTCATGTATTTTTTCTGTGGTTGGTTTGCATGAGTTCTCTACTTAAATCTAGATCTAATGGTCCAGCTAAACCATGGCTAGTACAAGGTAAATTTGAAAAACTACTTCACCTTTCCAACCTATAATACTCTCATTTATTCACTAAAATATGATGTTTGTCATTTTTGCATCAGCCTAGAGTTGTTGACTCATCCAGTCTGTGATTCACTGTAGCTCTGTATCTTTCTCTGCAGAACTGCTGCCTACTCAGTTGTTCCCATCTTGTAATTGTGCTGTTGTAGGTTCCTGCTTTGCAGCTATACTTACATAACTACACCCTATTTTCAAACCACTTCTTCCACTTATCAAAATTATCTTGAATTATAATTTTGTCCTCCAAAGTGCCTTCAATCCTTTTGTAGCTTGCAATCGCTTCTCTAGAACCTTGTCTAGCATGAAAAAAAGATGTGAATTCTTGAACGTGGTCTTCCCATTTGGTAGGAAACTTCTGAGAACTCTTGGAAAATAGTTTTTCAGACTGATTTTCATCCAATTTTTAGTTACTAAGTTAAGAATATCTCTGTGTATGATTCTCAGAAAATTATGGGAACAGTTTTAAAGTCAAACGAAATCTGTTGCTGTTCTAGCCATACAATGTATTGTCCTGCTACAATAATAAATTTTGCTGGTTACTATGAGTTTTGATTTATTTTTTTTTTACCAGAATAAACTAAAAACTAAATAAAAGCTGCATAAGTCTGAGTGCTTGTCCTAAGTGTTTTCTGCAGTCAAACTAGAATAGTCCATCTACCTTTTAAAATTAAATTTTTCCTTTCTAGGTGTTTAAAGCAATAGATTTCAAATTGCATCATCTGCAACTAAATGTTACCCAAGAAACTTAAAAGTAGCTCTCTCTATGGTTAATAATTTCAGAATTCATACGCATCTGCTTACTGCTGTTTGCACATGTTGCCAGTAGAACCATGAAGGGAGGAAGGGAGGAAATGAATGCTGTGTATCTGTCAGAAACAAGTTGTAGCTAAATACTATCATATGTTATGTTGGGTGTTTCAGGCCAGATCATATTTTAATCTCTTTCTAGCAAAACTAATTTCTTTACTTTTACTCATTGTGGCAGCAGCAAAACCTTGTAGAAGAGTTTGGAGTACAAAAGAAAATGTTTGAGATTCTTGTGAGAAATTTTTTTATTATGCTCCATCATCTCTAAAGTAGTTGCTGGCAAATTGATACTTCAATAAGTCCTACTAAAATCAGTTGATTAGACTAATAATTTACTGGGATTTTCTACTTAGAAGGTGATTGTATCACTCCTTTCTGTAGAACACACTGAAACATAGTTTCAAGACTGCAGATCACTTTTTTTTTTAAAAGTAAATACCTAAAATTGTGTGAGCCTCTGGATTTGTTAGATTTAGCAGTCATCTGAATTTGTAGACTGTGCATGTACAAACGTGCAGAAGGTGATTAGTAAGTTAACAGTTGCAGGATTCTTAGTACACAATGTACCTCCATTGGGGTAGATAGTTTAGAATCTGTTCGTTTAATGACTTCATGCCATTGACTTTATTTTTAGCCTATTTGACTTTACAACTGTAAGTGCTAGTCTGCAGAATGTGATAGATCTGACCAAGAGACTGTAGCCAAATGCTCACCAATGTCAAGTGATGAGATTAAATACATTTCTTCTACTTGTACCTGGTTTGTCTTTATATTTCTTTGCCATCATTGCAGTTACTACTGCAGACATATTTTAACTTCCTCCCTTTTTCCCCATGACTTAGTGTAATGCGTTGGGTTACTTTAGTGATTCTGTCTGTAAAGGTGGCTCTCATTCACACTCAAAGAGTATTTATCTGCTATTGATCAGGAATGTATCACTTTTCCAATATGACATGTTATGTAATTTCTGTACTACAACTAGCTGGAGGGTTTTAATGAGCACCTCTGGATACAATTCCACCCCTGAAACGAGTAACTCTTAACTACTAGCTCTGCTAAACCCAGGGCTCAGAATGAGTGTTTTTGCTGGTCATTCTGCAAAATGGTGGGGGTGAAAAGCACTCAAGCCTTTTTTTTTTTTTTTGGTCCCTTTGAACAATACATTATTACTGGATCAGGTGGCAGTAATAAACCTTTCTGGTACAGAGTTGAAATGTAGTGTTTGAAATCTATTTGCCAAATATGAGTTGTATAGTTCTAGCTGTTTTCTACTTGTTTTATTCAATTTGAAGCAGTCTTTGTACTTAGAGAACCTGTAAACAAGACACCAAAGCAGATCTGTCCATTCAAGTCCATCTAGTTATGGCTGGCAAAAAGTTTGCTTTGGCTTAATAAAGTCTAGTAATAGTTCAAGAAGGAAACGTTTATCTTCAGATTTCTGAAGCAGTCTTTTGCCATATTCCATAGGCTATTTAAATCATAACTTGTCTATAATAGTCATCAGGGTGCTAGCTGGGTGAGATAGGATTATAGTTAAACTATTATCTTTACATTTCTTGTAACTCGCCTCTCCTAAAAATAAGTTCTGAAGGCATTTATGTTAATAAGGATTGATCCCATTATTACCAGGGCTAATTCTAAGTCATTCTTTTGTTTATGAGAACCTGAATCAATACACAGGTTTTAATAAAATAGATGCTACTCTTCCCATTTCAATAAGAAATGCCAGTACCAGACACATTCCGTAGGTTTTGTGAGGAGTGCTTCCTATTGTGCTACTGAAGACAGAACGTTGGATGGGATAGACAATTAGTGTGACCCAGTAGAGCATTTCTTACATGATTCTCAGCGTTCAATAAACTGAAGTCTGATTAGGCTATGAGGGTAGAGCCTGTGCATATTTATTCCTTAAATGTTTTGAGTCTTTGATTTGTTGTTGTTGCTGTTTTATTTGGCTTTTTTTCTTTGGGGTGGGGGGGAGTTGTTTTTGCTTTTAATAAGGAATCCCTTTTAAGTGCAGAACAGCTATTGAAGCAGTGGATAGTTGTCTATTTTTGTATCATCTAGACACAAGAGGCTAGAGTCTGTTTATTCGTAGTATTTCTGTGATGGTAAGTCCAAGAATCTCTCAGGTTCAGCTTAGCAAGGTGGACAAAGTTAAGAATGGTTATACTGAAATTGAGTCTGCTGTAAATTTTAGAGGTTGACCTTCCAGATACTTGCTGCTAGTCAGGAGTACACCTCCTGCCTGCTAGCCAAGAACTAAGTAAGTAGCAGACTGTTCAACAAACAAAGAAGTAAAGTCTTCCAAGGAGTAATTCACACTTATCTGAGCAGAGTTTTGTTTATAAAACAGCTGTTAAAGGTAAATTCAGGAGTGGTATTTGTGAATTATTTTTAGATTATTCTTTCGCTTTAAAATGGTCTGTTTAAATGGAAAATTAAATTACATTTCTATTTCATAGCGGGAGATGTTTTCATTTTGTCTGGAATAGAGTTAATTTTTTTCCTGGTAGCTGGTACAGTTCTGTGTTTTGGGTTCAGTATGAGAATACTGTTGATAACACACCAATGTTTTAGCTATGACTCAGTAGTGCTTACTCTCAGTCAAGGACTTCTCAGTGTCTCTCTCTGCCAGTGAGAAGGTGCACAAGAAGCTGGGAGGGAGCGTGGCTAGGACAGCTGCCCTGAACTGGCCACAGGGATGTTCCAAACCACAGACCATCATGCCCAGTATGGGGGAGTTGGCTGGCTTGGGGGTAGGCAGCAGCCTATATTTTTTTCCTCTTATTATTAGTATTACTGTTGTAATATTTTACTTTATTTCAATTATTGCATTGTTCTTAGCTCACAGCAAGTAGCTGGGCCTCTCAGTTGCCACTGGGGTTAAATCACAACAAGGAGCAATAATAATCCCTTGTTTGCTTTAAAGCTTGGAATAAGCCCCTTAACTTTTTTTTTTAATTTTTTTTTATTCTCTAAAGAGAACATCTGCATGACTTATGATTCCATTATAATTTATGAAAAATTACCTGAAGATGTGTTGAATGCTTTTTTGAAGTTAGCCTGATTGTTAAGTTCATGCTACTTTTTTGGGCTAATGCGGTATTTATTTCCTTTTTGTTATTTTCCCTGTGTGTTGAACTTGTCCATTAGCTTCAATTATTCTCTTCACAGTTCAGTATTTACAAAACTAAAAATAATAACATTATATCCAAAATTGCAATCTCTGGTCCTGTTCTACAGTTCTAGGGGGAAAAAAAATAGAGTGATCATCTAGTTTAGTCTCCTTGTCCAAGAAAAGCCAGCCTCAGAGTTAGAAGAAGTTTCTCAGGTCCTTGTTCAGAGTTTTGAAAGTCCCTGTGGATGGTAGTTTCCCAGCTGGGTCCCTGGACAACTTGTGCCTGTGCTCTGGTGGTCTCTTTGAAGAATTTTTTCCTCTGGTCGGCTCATGACCACTGCTTTTTTAGCACTTCACTGCAAAGTCCAAGCCTGCCTATGGCTTCAAAACCTGCCTGTTGGGTGCTGGAAGAGTGCAGGTAGATCCTTCACTGCCTCTCCCACAATACATCCAGTTCCCCATGTCTCATCTCTGTTTCATGTACTTCCTGAACTCGGTGTCTCTGATATACCCCTGTAATATAAATTACCATAAATTTCAAAGTCAGGTGGTACTTTATGGCAGTATGTGCAACAAGGTATTTATTTTAAAACTGGCTATTTACCTCAGAGTTTAATCTTGAAAGTCTCCTCTTGTCAGCTGGGCAAAGGAAAGGGAATGGTAAAATGCACATATTGGGGATTAGTGTTGAGGTTCTTTTCTCTCTAACAGAGCCGGTTTAAGCAATCTCCAGTCCTGCCAGAATTGTTAATAAAGGCTTTTGGCCCTGCTGATTGTTCTGGTAATCTGCTGAGAACTGGATGTAACCTTGAAATTCCCTTCCATGGGACTTCAGAGGCAGCCCATGCCAATTCTGGAAGGATTTTTACTTTGTGATGGAAGAGTTTTCTCTGTCTGTTACCTATCTGATGTGTTTTTTTTTTCTTTTTTCCCAAAAATCTCTAGTGTGAGGACACAGTTTGACTCTACTATCAAAAGCTATTCTGATATCCAACAGTTTCATACAGGTTATGGAGTGGGGCACAGTGCCTGTGTTTCTGTCTGTGTGGAGAGAACTCTGACAGGAATTTTTGTAAAGACTTCTGATGTTGTTGCAGCAGAGATTCCTTGTTTGTGCACTTTCACATTTCTATACATTCAGAATATGTCTGTAGCCACAGTTTCTCTTCCTAGCCTCTGTTTTTCTGATAGATTTCTTTTCCGGTTTTATTTTTATGAACACCAGTAAGTTTGTCCTCCAGATTTATTTTTGTAAATACCAATGAAGTAAAAGAAATGGCATACATCTCATTTTGTCTTTTTCTGTATTTTTCAGAGGCAGAAGTATCTTTTGTAAATATTTCTATTTGCCTTTGCTAGTGCCAGTGTTGATTTATTTTTTTTTTTAAGAGTATTGAGTCTTTAATTAGTAAATCCCAGTAGTGGATATCTTGCATATATAGTTGTTGCATCTTAATCTTGTCCCGTTAAGCTCTGTTTTGGTGATACAGAGGATGAGAATTAGAGGTGATGTGTTTGTTATTTCCTGCCTTGAAATTTCTCTTTTGGCTCAGATTTTCAGACTTGAAATCTGTCATTGTCTTCAGTGAATCTGAACTCCACAGTATGTGACTTCTGTTTGTGTGTAGCTAACTACTCCTGCCTCTAGAAGTATTTTTTTCATATGGGAATGAGGCTTTTTTAGGTCTTCTAAGAAATTACAAATGGCTTTCTCTGTTCCTCCTTGTTTTCCCCTGCCCCTATTTAACTTCTCATCTGCATCAAAAAGGAAATGTGTGGGTTTTGGTTTGGGTGTTTGTTTGTTTGTGTTGGGTTTTTTTGTTGTGTTTCTTTTTTTTTCCAGAAACAGAACCTGCTGCCTGTGCATTGTGAGATATTTTTAAAAATGTTTCTAATACTCTCTAGCTTGAGGAAATAGCATAAAGATGCTTTAGAATTTGGCATTTGGAATTGTAGAGGATAAAGTCTTGATAATCAGGACTTCACTTCTGATACTCAGATGGAGCATGAGGGACTTCCGAAAAAAATAAACTTAATATTTAAATAGACAACATGTGGACAAGCAGGGAAAAGAAAGAAGGTCAGGTAGAACTGAGATAGATGAAAACAATACCTGGGGAAGCCGGTGCCTAGCAGCTCAGATCCCCAAGTAGAAGTGCTTTTTGTAGGACTGGATGACTCCTAAGTCCCATAGAAGCAGTAGGTGAGGTTGGGAAGGGGAAGAGAAGTTTGCAATATCATCTCCTGATGGTGGTACATATTTTTCTTAGCAGTTTTATTATTATCTTGTAAAAAAGTAATGTTGTTAGATTTGTGTTTTAAAGGGCAGAGTAGTTGTGCTGACAGTATATTTTGATCCGGATTCTAAAGCAGAGCTGTCAGTTTTCTTGCCAAATTTAGTCTCGTGGTTTAAACAAATTATAAACTATACCTCTCTCTTGCTTGATACTCTGAATTGGCAAAAGAAGCAGCAATAGCCTACCCTTTTCGCACCATCCTTATGACATTTAAAGTGTGTGTTAACAATTCTTTCACTTTTTGCACTTTATAATGTGTATCTTCTTTCACAACTAGAAGGCAGCTGGCACTTTCCAAACCCTATAATGGGAGCCCATGAACTGCAGTAGAATATGTATGAGGAAGATGATAATCTGTCATTATCTTGTGATGGCATGTTCTGTTTTTTCTCTTGTGCTGCACCCTTACTCGGTTGTTTACTCCAGCCTCTGCTTCAAACCTTGTCTATTTAGCCATTTATCCAGTTGAAGGCAAAGGGGATGGGAACTTAGAGTTGCATCACTGCTTTCCTGCACAATTATTCTTTCTTCTACCAATTAAATAGGCTTTTTCCATTTGGACTCAGGGAAAGAATCGCATGCCCTTTATCCCATAAGTGTTGTTGGCTTAACTAATTTCACACAGAGAGTGAAATTCTTACAGGAGGAAAATGGAGCATCTTGCAGTGTGTATGCCTAAAAATGTGAAAGTTATTTGCCCTTGACTTGTGATTTAATTTAATTTGATCTAGTACCATATTCAATTAATTTATAATTATTACTTATGTGGTAGACAGTTATAAATTTTGTCTGCCTGTATTGTTATGTACAGTATTTGAAAAAACTGTTAGATTGTCTTGGAATGCTAATTTTTGGGTTAAAATCTCAGCATAAACTTGACAGAATCTTGCGTATCTTTCTGTGGGTGGTAAGCCAGCTCATTGAAGAAGGAGGAAAGCCACAATTTTAAGAGAAGTCAGTAACACAACTAGACAAATAAGAATTCAGTACTTTGTCAGAAGAAAATTGATAATATTTTTCCTCTCTTTCCATTATTTTAATTTCAGTAAAACATACATGTATTTATGCTTAACTGATAGATTGTCGTAATTCTGTAATGCATGGCCTTTGAAATAAATAGTATAGTAATCAATTTCACTTGCATATATACAGCTTAGAAGGCTGATTTTTCTCCTGAATTATTCTGTTCTGAAATACAGTGTTTGAGTTCCATTTTGTTATTGTAAGAGAGACCAGGGTTTGTGTTTAAATGGGTGTTGTTCTGCCTTTATATGTCTGACCTATATAATGTTTTGTCAAAGGAAATGAGAATGTTTGGCATGTATTTGGAGAAGCCAAGAAATTTTAAAGTAATGATGCTATAAACCACAGGTTGGCCTTCTGTTGCGTCCTTTGCAGTGTGATGGTCCTTGAATTTTTCTTAAGTTGCTATTTATAGTTCAAATGTTACTTTTGTATAGAATTTTTCCTACTATTTTATACTACAAGGGCTGGTAAAACTCTGGCCTTTCCTTGACTATGCTTTCTTTACCATAATTTGGAGTTGATACATATTTTTTTTTTTAAAAATCTAATACTGTATCTCTTTTGACTAGTGGGTTTTTTTTCTTTGTAGAAAATGTTCCAGAAGAACTACGAGAACCATTTTACACAGACCAGTATGACCAGGAGCACATTAAACCACCTGTTGTTAACTTGCTGCTGTCTGCTGAGCTCTACTGTCGTGCTGGGAGCCTTATTCTCAAGAGTGATGCTGCAAAACCTCTTCTAGGTCATGATGCTGTTATACAAGCCCTGGCACAAAAAGGCCTTTATGTCACTGACCAAGAAAAGTTGGTGACTGAACGAGATCTTCACAAAAAACCAATTCAGATGGTGAGTATTCAGAGCTTGTGTGTTACATTTCTTCTCATCTGTGAACTCCCAGTACTACATACCTGTCTTTTAATATGCATCATTATGTTGAAGTATTTTTCTGAAGAGTTAAATGTGATTCATTGCTGGGAAGTTTGTTTTGGTTTAGGTTTTCATCTCCTCAGCTGTCAGTGGGGGTGCATTTCTTTTGTATTAATGCTGGAATACACCTATCATTCTACTTAGTTCAAGCGTTACACTTTTAAATATAGCAGTTGCAATGTGATCACTTTAAGTCAATGTAAAACACACAATGGTGTTTTTTCATGGAGACTTTTAATAATATGTCTTTGCTTTATACAACTGCTAATTTAAACATTAGTTTAACTGACAAATGATCCCATTACTAAGCTCCTAAGCTATTCCTTTCTTGTTTGGAGCTGAATTATAACAAATTATCTGTAAAAAGAATGGCTACATATATTTGTTTAGGAAATAACAGCAGAATAGAATAAGATAGAATAAGATGCTAGCTACTATATTTAAAATAAAATATTTTAAATTTTCACCTTTTTATTTTTAGTATTTAATATAGTAAATAAATTATGTAATTATAAAGTATTTACGGTCAGTGACCTGTAGCTGCTGCTACAAGGAAGGTGAAAATTAACATAGCTATGGTTTTATCATCAGCCTATTTGTAACTTGTGTTTACTAACATGTAAGACGACAAACAAGTATTTGGTAGAATGTAACTAGAGTCTCTTGTTTGATCAGTTGGTATCAAGTGATAAGCTGCAGAGGCTTTAGAGGTGTGATATGAAAGCTATTAATTAGTAACTAATGATTTATTCCATACCGTATTGCCAAGAAGTATGAGGCCTCTTAGTCTGCACAAATGTTTTTTAAGAAGAGGAGGTAGTTACTGTGATGTAAAGACTAAATTCTTTACATCCACTTTATTTTATTTTTTATTTTTAATATGAAAATTCTTTTAGCTCATAGAATGCTTAAAGTCTGAAGATACAAATATTTCAACAATAAGACTATTCAAAACACTTTTCCCATATGATTCAACTGTGATCAGTGAATGCAGATAATTTGAAATTTTGCCAGTCTCTTTTTTTGATCTTAATATCCCTTTTTAAAAGGTAAGCTTAGAAAAGAACAAAAAGCATTTTCTTAAAAGGAGCTGTGGATTGCAAATAAGCCATACTGAAATATGGACTTAACAGTTGGATTTGCTGATCTTAGAGGTCTTTTCCAATCTAAACAATTCTAAGTGATTCTAATGTTCACAGAAGTTAAAGTGTTTAAAAAACAAACTCCCTGGCTGTTTGTTTTACAGAACTTAATTCTGCTCTTCTCTGAAGGAAGATAAGGTTACTGACTTGCATTTATGGTTTTCCCATTTAATTATTTTCATTTGATCCCTGTCTAGAGTAGTTTTAAGAGGCATCTCTTCCAAGAGTTGTCAGTTGAAAAAAAGTGTCAGTATTATCTAGTTTGGTTTGCTGATCTTTGATGTAGTAATGTTGTTTAAAATGCATTTCAATAGCCATTTTTTATTTCCTCTCTGCCTGAGTGGCTGTTTGTGCCTCTTTCCTGTGTTGTTTAGGTATAGTCCAATAAGTAGTTACTCAAACATCATCATACCAGTTGATGTCCCGGGATTCCTGCTCTGCCCAGGGCACTGGTCCCCACTCCAGTGTGCTGTTGCTGTTGAGTTAGTCCACAGGCAGCTGTGCTGTGGCAATGAGAGGGAACACAACTGCCTTGGGCGGAAGTTCAGCCATGTCCAAAACAACTGCTACCAAAGAAATGGCTGTGAAATTTTAGTCTCAATACTAATATTCTGAGCCCAAGAGTTTTACTTTGTCAAACCATGGTCATATTATTATGCATATTCCTAGCAGCGACACTGTATTTTAATTGAAAAGCCTCAACCTTTTTCCTTACTACACAATTAGTAAAGTTGGCAGAAAACTTCAAATCTGGCAGTTGCATATTGACAGTCTTTTCCCTTGATGCTTTCCAGTACCTTTTCCTAGTGTTCCATATGTCACAGTTTCTTACAAGTCTTACAAAGTTAAATGTATGTCCTGTTTTAGAGCATGGAATAATTTTTCTTTTTCAATTATATTGAACAGAAAGTTTTCATATATAATTAACTTGTATGTTCCTCTAGTAGACCAGATTGTGTTAAATCCATGTGCTATATAATTTTGAGACATTTAAAGAAAATAGTACAGTCTTGCTCTTTACTAGCCTGTCTTTGCAATGAATAGGGGAAAGATATTGGTGTTTGTTAGGGGATATTTCTGGTTTTCTGCTGAGATGTATTACATTTCTCTAGCTGAAAAGGAATGAGTTATAAATGGAACTATGGAAAAGAGATTTGAGTATGGAATATTTTAATTTTACATGTGTATTATAATTTATGTAGTTGTAGTCAACAGACTTGGAATTCCTTGTACTGGCTGTTTTTACAGGAATGTCCGTGGGTATTAATTGTTGATTTAGTACACATATTACATATTTACTAAAGCAGGCATATCAAGTTTTGGTCTTCTCTCTGTCTTGGATTGAACTTTTTTCTCAGAAACCCCTTACATATTAAAGTCTTCCTTGGAAAAGTCTAGGAAATGGATGTGTTTCTGTGCACTGGGGGCAGGACAGATGGCAATTTCCTTGTTACTCATGACTGACTTGGCTGCATTAGTATCTAATTTGAGAGCCTGCAAATTGTTGTGTTTGTGTGTGTTTCTGTATGTGTATACGTGCATAGGTGTATATATATTTAAAAATCCATTTCCTGTGGTGGAATGTGGTTAGGAAAGAAGCACTTACATGGTGATACATAGTGACAGAAGCAAAGGCTTCTGTTAAAGCCTCCCCTGTGCAAGGGTAGGGCAGTCCCTCTGGAGTCTGATTTGTTTAGTCTTTCTCTACCTTTGGTTTGTTCACATCTCCTATTTGCTTTCTGGTAAAACCCAAAGATAGGTTATTCAGTGATACCTTTATTTCTGTTCTCCGTGTATTGCAAGGAATTACAACTTAATTCTATGTTAGTTTTTGTGAACTCTTTGCGTTTGAAAGGATCATCCTATTGTCTTTTGGTTTTGGTAGGGGAGCAAAAGAACGAAATACTATGTTGTTACTCTTGTGGTTGAAATTTATATGGTCTTGGCTCTGCTATGCTAGGCTTCAAACAGTGCAGAAAGCCTAGAGCTTGGAATTGAAGGTGTTTAACCAAGAACCAGAGTATTTTTCTCCTGGAAATTTTACGTCAGTACAAAAGGAACTATCTGATGTTTAAAAAGTTTATGGAAGCGACGTTGCAAAAATATTTGCAAAGATTCTTATTTCTGTTGGCAAGTTCCAATTCATTAAAAAAAAAAAAATCTGTCTTAAGCAGGCACTCCCATATGGAAATGTGAGATTTTGACAAGCCATACAAATCAGAAATAGTTTAAAAATTCAGCGTTGTTCTGATAATGATGCAATCATTTTGTTTTGATGCTTCCATCTATAAGATGCATAGATCACTGTTCAAGTTAATCAACATGGAAAAACAAAAGATAAGATTATCTTTTTTAAATTTCATATTTATTTCCTAATCCAAACTGAATTAAACCTTCAAATGTGCGGTAAAGGAAGGCAATTTGGATTTTTTTTCATATTTTTTCTCATATAAGTACTGTATCTATTTGTTTTAAAAACATAAATCAGTTCTTACAGAATGAGTCAGAGGAGACTTAGACAAGTTTCTGCATTATGACAAGAATTTTATATCAACTGAATAATGCATTTTCCAAGCCAAATCATTTTACAAGTACTCTGATATTTAATCAGGCTGGTCATTTCGTATTCATATGGTCTCTTTCAATTTGCCTCAAGTGGAGGGAAGAACAAACAGATTCAGAGAGGAATTAAGAAATTCTTTCCTTCCCTCAAGTCCCTGCAATGCACTTCTGCCATGTGGGAAAAGGAATAAAGAATCAGCATTTTAGTTCTCTCCTGCCTCATACTCTGCAGGGAAACTGAAGTTGTATAATTACTCCAGCAATGGACTTCAGTTCTGCCCTGTCTCTGTCCCTAATGTGGTAGGGCCAAAACTAGCTGAATTTCTAGCTTGAGGAGTAATAATGTGAAATCTTGAATACCTACTCAAAACCAGTGTTGTGTTAGGGGCTGTGCAGATACAGTAATGTTACAGAGTTTTGCCAATTTTGCGCCAGAAAAATATATTTTCCCATGCTTATTGTTGTGTATTGATAGAATATTTTCAGCTGACTACAAAAACAGTTAATAACTTGCAAAGCATTTTAAGGTATTCCATACTTAAATAAAATTTAGTGACTATAAGAAGGTTAATGGATACCTGTGTATAAATACGATATCCAGGAAACTATGCCATACAAATATTTTTTTGTATTATATTTTCTGCATGTGAAAGTATAAAAACCATGCTAAGTGTAATGTAGTAAAAAAGCATAACTTTTGTTTAAAATTGAACTCTCAATTTGGAAAAATACTGTTGCAGAAAAGAAGTCAACCAACTGAGCAGCTACTTTAAACTTACATCCATGTGTAATTATTTTTGTGAACTACTGTCATTAATCAAGTAACACTTAAATCCTCCACACAATTCTACAATTTTCAGCCAAGATGGGAAGGGAATGAGAGGCTCCTGCAAAACCCCAGCAATAAGTCCATAATAGCTGGTAGGATTAAAAATTGCTACCTTCCTAATTCTGAGACATATTTGTGTATATGGGGTTTTAATATAAAAAGTAGTATGCTGTCATCCAAATTGTTTATCCATTTAGCTGCAAATTACCTTCTCCCTTGAAGATGTCTGCTGTGAGGAAGTCTGGCAATAATTTCGCAGTACAGTTCATGAATCTGGGCTACAACTGAGGTGTAATTAGGTGTGCCTGTGTTAGCTCTTCAGTAGTGATCAGGAGCACATATTTGAGGCAAATCCCTGTATTTCTCCCAGTTGCTGTACTTGGGGTTTGCAATGTGGAGGCATTGCAGGGAATGCAAACAGTTTCTTTCAGCAGATACACTGGAGGATTTGTTCTAGGATCACCACTACAGTAGCCCACTTGCCAAGGAATACTCATTTCACAGGACTAAAGTAGAGCTGACTGAAGTGACTCCCCTGAGAAGAGAGCAGAGGTGAGTTCGGGGACCTTTGCACCAGTTTTGCTCTTCTGTTGTGCAGTACTAATTGCTGGGTTCATCACAGCCAGCGAAACTCCTGTGGAAGGCAGGGGCATTGATAGTGCTAGTTGTGTACGTACCCATAGCCAGGATCTGGTTCTCTTTCTGGCTGAGATAACACACAGTAAGTGGTTAACTCATCCTACAATCCAGACTTTTGGTCTCCCTGGCAGACGGCGTTCATTGGAAATGACAGTGCCTTTCATCAGCGGTGTGTTTCTCCTTGCAGAGGGACTGCAGCAGCTCACCTGGTTTCTTGCAGCTACATGCTGCAGCCTCTGCTCTTTCATGCTGTAGGATTCCTTTAACCCTGAGAAGCAACACAACATGTACTAAATGCTTTATAGAACAAAGAAGTAAGATGTGGCTTCTGCCCTGAAGAATTTTTTTTTCTGGTTTTAGGCATGATGCAACAAGTTTCCATTCCACACTATTGTAAATTACGTGTTAGATGAGGGCACATAAAAAGAATTTGCAGTTACTTGAGCCCATAGATACCATAATTTGTTAGTTAAAACACCAGATTCTAATAGTAACTGCCTTGTGATATTTGAGCAACTTTGATAGTAGTGTGTTTCACAGAAGATTAAAATAATAAGCAAATATAGTGGTGAAACAGAACCTGAGTTTAGTCTACAAAGTCTGATGTGCTGTGTTGAACCAGTCTGCTGTGGTTTGGGGATGAGATAATGTAACCTTTAGTTGTTCCTTATTTTTTGCTCAATTTCTAGTCTCATCTCTTCACATGCATTCCCTGTGAACTTCTCATTTGCTTGAAAATCATGATCCAGTATTTCTGCTGGTCTTACTGTGTCAAATATACCATCACAACTTAGTCAGGATGGCACAGACATCTGTTGGACATAGTCATGTGGATACCAGGCTCCCTCAAGCACAAGGTGCCAGTTCGTGTTTGGGTCACAGTAACTGCTGTAACTCTCCATAAAGTTCGTTCTGCTCTTACCATTTTAACTTATAACTTAGTGCCCTATTGCATTTTTTCATGCAGCTTATGTTGACTTATAGCCTGGAGATTATGTTTTGCTTGCTGCTTGTTTTTAATTATGTTTGTCTTGTATGTGGAAATTGCTTTTTTTTCTGTGTCGTATAAATAGAAGCAGTGACTTGGGAGGTGTCCTACAGTATATTTGTCTAGAATTTAGTGTGTGCAAATCATACAGGTTATGAGTGTCAGTTGTAGGAAGATTTGTTTTACTTCCGTATATCTGTATCAGAAATTTGTAGAAGACATACATAACAGCGAAGTCCTCTGGAACATCCTTTGAATTTTCATGGAATGCTGTCTTCTCAACTTGTGCACCAAGTGTGGCAACTAATGTAGAAGGTAGTAGAGCTACTGACACCAGAGTTGTGTCTATAAAGAACACAGAGAAGGGATGCTTTGCTGGTCCTTTCCAGCAATGCCAGAAAAATGAGTCTTCTATGATTCCTTTATTTTTTTTAGGGTTTTGGTTGTTTGGAATGGGGAGGAGGGTGTGTTGGTTTTGGGGGGTTTTTTGTTTTTTTAAATCCTGTATCCTTAATTTCAGTACAAAAATCTATGCAGGGTTTTGGTCTTACTCAGGGTTCCAGCATGGTAGTTGCTATTTCACTAATTCTTGCATAAAAAATAACTAAATCTGACTGTTCTTTTTAACAGCTCTTGTAGGATTAATTTCAGTTGTATAGAGCTATTGAATAAACTGTGCTGCTTGTACTGTGTTCAAAGTCTTCTCAGAATCACAGTAGAATACAAAACTGGCTTTACATTTGCCTTTGCCAGTTGAATGTAGTAAGAAATGTTCAGAAACAGCAGCACATTTTCTCATGTTTCTTCTGATATAAAACTCTGGCAACTACATTTAATCTTTCACTAAAATGAGGAGAGAATATTACAATACATCTTCCAGTCGAGATACATGAACTGCTTAATAGAACTGCTGCTTTTGGAATGATGACAGGAAATTAAGTAAACCTCAAGAAAAGGTAGTACCTCCCAAAGATAGGTCTGATACCTTCCTTGAGAAAATAAAGCAATACATTATTATTGACTATTGTCTCTTCTGTTTGTCTCCTTGCTAATTAGGAAACGCCAAGTGTTGTCAGGACTGAATAAAATAGTTGGTATTCTGCCTTGAACAAACTAAAGTTTTGAACCAAAGACCTTCTGATTGTATTTTTAGTTAGTGTTTCTTCTTTTGCTGCTGTTAACATGAGACGAGGAGGGAGGTAAAGAAAAAGGGAGTAATCGTGGTGATTTAATGAAAAAACCCAAAACAACCACCTGAAAACCAGACTAAAAAAACCCACTCCTGAAGCACAAAATGAAAACCAGTTAAAGGAGGAATAAACCATGAGAGAAAGATGTCATGAATTAATGTCCATAAAGAATACCAGATACCGTGTAGAAAATGCTTTCTAAACAGGTCAGGAAGTATTTTCATTAACCTTGAAAGAAGGAGTATTTTGTTAAACACAGTTTAAGAACATGTTTTTCCTATTTCTTCAGCACTGCTAAGTAGAGTGGTTCAGCTTTTGGCTGTTGGTTTGATGCTGTGAACTTTCATTGTATCTCTTTAAATATGTGAAAAGGTTATTTAAGTAAATGTTTAGAAATGGTCTTACTTCTGCTGGGTTAAGTATATTTTGGAGCATAGAAACTGAGCTATTAGAAAAACGTATATCTATGAATTGTTTTACAGACTACCTAGAAGGTATTTCTTCATCAGTTTGTTTGAATTATGCTGAGGAAGAGAAATCTTTCTTAATACCCTTATGCTGGATAGTGAAAAGCTAAAAATCTTACATGGTCGTAGCAGGCAGTTACTTGAAGAGCACTGCTTTCTTCCTATTATGGAAAATAGTGAGCAGCTTTTAGCAGGAGGTGTGGGTCTGTCATGTAAACATAAGGAGAGCTTCACTACCAGCTCTGTGTAGTACATGCACACAGCAACAAGGGGACAAAACCATGCTGACTGTTGAAGGAATACAGTTTGTACTCCCCAAAATGCAGCAGCTGCTCCAGTATAGGAAAAAAAAGAACACTGAGAATCTGCATTTGTTAATCTGCATACATAAGCCTGGCAATCTGCCCGCCTTTATCAGCAGAGAACACACTCTCTCCACAGTAGATGTATCATAAAATCTTTGTTCTTACAAACTCTCTGGAATTTGAACAACAATGAGATTTTTATTTTATTTTTTTCCCTGAAGTTCAATTAACAAAATATTGTAAGGTCTCCATAGTATATATAGTCTTTTTGATATCTTTTGATATCTTTTTGATATTTAAGGAAATGCACTAAATAACAGTGTACTTCCATCATTTATAGGAACTGGTAGGTTTTCTCTGAACTACTATGTTCATATGAACTGGTAAGGAATTTTTTTACCTTGCAGAAATGTATCTCCAGATTACCCAAAGCAAAATCCAATAGAATTTGTCCTATGTAAAGAAAACAATACTTGTATTAAAACATTATCTGGTAACTTATTAAATAGTTTAAGTTACAAATTTACTATAATAGTCTTCTTTATCAGATTGATTGTCTACTATAAATGTCAGAGATTTCCAGTTTTCCCCCATCTATCAGAAAGTCAGTCATTAGGAAGGATATCTCCCAGTACATTTCTTTGCCTTCCCAAAACACAAATCTAAGACCAGTGGAAAAATTAGTAAAAGGTATGTCAGAAAGAGGTCCTACAGCTTAATTATTTTTAGAATAATGGGAAAAGCTATCTTTAGCACAATTTATGTAATCTTTTAGCAATAGCCAGGGATTCAAATAAGTCAGTTGTCAAGACTGATGACATCGCTCAGAAGCTGAAATGGCAAGAGCTTTTATAAGCCTCAAGTTGGATGTTTTGAATACAATTTAGAAGACCTAGCAGTCAGTCTTTATGAACTAATATACATTTCACATTGGATATACTTGAAATTCTTTTAATTTTTTGGTTTGATAAAGAAGTGGCATTTTTAAAATACTATGGCCTTTAAAAGAAGAAAAGTTGCAAGAAAAGCAGAGAGAATATGTAGATATTGGGTAAGCATATAATGGTGGGTCAGATTAATTTTACAGGATAAAATGATTAAATGTAAATAGTATGTAATATGAAATCTCATATAGCGATAGGTTTCTTAATATGAAACTGATGTATCTCTTACATTATTAAAGGATACTAATCTATTGAAGTAAATAGCACAATGGTATTTTGGCAACAAACCACTGCAGTAGGTGCCAATTAAATGCTGTTTAAAGACAGGTGACATTTTCTAGCTGTTTGTCAATAGCATTTGTTCAGAGGTTCAGTACAGAAGTTATATCACCTTACTCTCTTTTTACTGATGCTGACCTGAAATTTATAAATTCTTTTCTGAGATTTTGTGGTAATGGGGGCTTTATTTTGCCATATCAGCCATCAGAAGAACCCTACCCTCAAAAGCCTCCTTTTTCTTAAATTTCTTTCTAGAATGTAGTCTGCAGTATCAGCTCCTTACTTTCTATTGTGTCTACTGTGAACACAGAACAGTTTATTCCCTTCCTTTTTGTAGCAGCTCTTTTATGTGTGGGAAGGTAATGTCTGTCAGGCACTTTGTTTGCCAAACCTTAGCTTCATTCCAAATGTCCTCCATTTAGTTGCTGTCTTTCTTGACAGGTTGTGCTGAGAACTGGGCCCAGGATTGCAGCTGACCTTGGCAAGGCTTGTAGGGCACAGGGGTGCTGGTGTGTTGTTTGCGAACTGGAGGCTGCAGGTGACACACACCTGCGTGTCAGGCCCCTCTTTTGTGGCAGTGCAGGTTCATGCTCAGGTGCTGGGACTCTCTAACCTCAGTGATTTACTTGAATCTTCTCTGCTCTGATGCAAAAGGTTAATACAGACTTTTTAATGATTCTTTTCTCCATCACAAAGATTATTTTGAAACTGATTATATCATATATTGCTGCAACATACTTCTGTGGAAAATAATCTGTGCTTGATTTCCCTTCTTATGGGCATTCTGTGAGGGAATAAACATTTGTAAAAGCTTCCTGCTCTATTACACAGAAAGAATTGTGTAAATCCCACTGGTGTTGTTTTGTGAAGGCTGCCAGGTTTTTATGGAGCTCAATGCGCTATGAAGCGTGGACTCAAGAAAGGGTTAGAGTGAAATGCAGGACTATGCCAGGTTATGTCCTAATGCGTGAAAAGGGAAACAATGGAATGAACAGAATGTTGATGGAAGGAAAATTTGGTTCATAATTATGAACAGGTTTTACTATTTATTTTTTTTTTTAATTTTCCTCACGCCTTTTCTTAACTTGCCCACTCCCAAAAGCAAAACCAGACCTGTCTAATGATATTTAAAAGTTCACTGTAAAGACATGTTTCTGTACGTGAGGTTAAAAAAAAAAAAGTTGTGACACAGAAAGACTATAAATTAATGTAGTTCAATATATCATTTTGTCAGGGAAGTCTCACAGCTTCTATATTGCTAAATTCATTATGGTAAGATGTATCTAATAGGTAGGTACCTGTAAAGGATGAAATTATTCCAACTCTTACTTTTAGCTTTCCTTCAGCAACAGGAAGAAATATAGAGAAAACTCAATATATGTGGCTGGGAAGTAAAATAGCATGGTAATAATGGAGTTAGTGAAGAAATATG
The DNA here is from genome assembly GCA_035221455.1 of Xenops minutus. NCBI lineage: Eukaryota > Metazoa > Chordata > Aves > Passeriformes > Furnariidae > Xenops > Xenops minutus. The sequence continues at coordinate 21,258,516 of JAWWEE010000004.1, read as the reverse complement.
TGTACATGCTAGCAAAGAACTGCTAGAGAGAGGCCAATCCTGATGCTAAAAGTCCCTTTCAATTAATTTGCTTACTAAACTTGCTCTCAGTTTCAGTACAGTATTTAGACAACAATGCCATTGGTCAAATTACTCCAGTCTTATAAGGGGTCTCTAGATGTTCTCCACTTTTTCACTCTTTACTGTTAGAGAAAAACAGTTCATAATTCTAACTCAGCACATGCATATGTATGAAAATTCTTATTTTTTCCAGGTCAAAGCTTTGGCAAAAAAAACCCCATTCTTCCCAAAGTAATATGTCCTTTCAACAACAGCAAAAACACTCTTATGCCTCTGAGCATTAAGGGATAATTTATCTGGTTTTCCCAGAACATAGGGAAACTGTGAACTTACATAACAGGCTACACGTACCTTGGTGTTACTGGCTTGTACTGCTTATGGGGGAGGGAGAAGGATAATACAGCCTTGCTTGTTCTAACAAGATTTAATGTCTTAATGACTTAAAACAATTAGGCTCTTATCATACGTATGGCTGTAGTCTCAATCATTTTAGATTCCTTTTCTTAAACAACTTTAAACCTTTCCTTTATTAGAGAAGGTAGTACCTTTCTGATTACTGTAGCTTGCTTTTATTTTTTTTCCTTCCATTTCCATGTAGCTTATTTGATTCTCACCCTCCCAAAGTTAGAGGGAGCACTGACTACTCCTCTGGTTCATCTTCTTCCTTAGCTACATTTCCCACAAGTATTGCATTCTCTTTAAAGTAGATCAGTGATGAGTTTTCCTTCCAGGCCATTGCTAAAAATTCTAAGAGATGGTGAGCTGATAATTCATCTGTCTGGTGTTTCTTGAATTCATTGCTGATTCTCTGCTCAGAGTTACATTTTCAGCTTAGTTGACTGGACTATAAATCAGTTTACTATATCCAGCATTAAAAAATCTCTTTAATCAGAGTGCATTAGTATCAAGCTGTATGCCTTGCACTCATAATGAGACTTGCACTTTTCAGTTATATTTATTAATTATTTTAAAAAGCAACTCATGTTCTGTAAGTTCATGTTTTAGCTGGCATGTTTTAATTTTTTAATATACAAATCAAGCTGCCTTGTTGACTCTGAAATTATTTTACATGAGATCAGAAGGAGGATATGGGGCATTAAAATTATTTGTATTGTCTGTTGACTCAAAAAAAAAGAATCCATTGTTTCATTTCTTCTAATCTTTTGGAATGTCCTCAGAATTCTTATAGTTACAGAAAGAATAGCTCAATGTGTACAGATTGTTCCTCTTTAAATCTTCCTGTAGTTTTAAGAATATAGTATTTTTTTCTTTCCATATTTGCTCTAGACCGAGATGAAGATGTAGGTTAAGCATGAAATTGGCAGACTTGTAGATAATACAAAGGCTATCAAAAATTAATATATTTTCTAGAAGATGGAATTAGAACTCTCTTTTAAAAAAATTAAAGATATTACTAGTATCAGCTTGCAGGTCATTATATTTGCTCATAATAGAATTGAGATGTTTCGTATCCTTGAACACAATGACTGTTCTCAGACATGGAAAAAATGAGCTACAAGTCAGCTTTTTAAGGCTGAAACCTTGGACAGCAGCACAAAAGACTGACAGCACTTAGTGTTGTTTAAAAAAGTACTGTGTTCACTAGAGTGATAATGGCATGTCTCTCCTGCTCCTTACAGCATTTTTTCCCTGTATGAAGCTCTTGGTTCATATTTACTTTAAGATAATATTCATCTTAGCTACCATCTTGATAACTAAATTAAAGATAAAATCATGCTAGACTGCTTTCATATTATTTTAAAATGTTATATTTTGACTGTATTGTCCCTTCTTGTTGTCTTATCCAAATTATAATCTTCTAGATGTTTGATTGTGACTTTTTTTCCTGGTAGTTATTTTATCTGGAAAAGTGCCATTTTTCCAATATAACCACTGACTAAATTTGCCTTGAAGTTTTTCTGAAGATTGCTTGATTTTTTTGTTCTTGCATTGTTTCTGTACCTTTCCCAAATCTTCTTGGAAAAGAATTTAAAATATGATCTGAATTTCCAAGTTTAATCATAGCCAAACATTGTTTTGTTTTTGTCTTTTGTTCCACTTAGGGATGGCCTATCTTCTGGTTATTTATTTTACGAATTCTTTCTTGTACAAGTTTGTGCAAGCATATTGGAGATAGCTGCTTGTCTAGAGAAGAGTGAGCCAAGTTCAGTCCTTTGCCAAAAGAAAGGCTGAAGTGCAGACCAAATAGCTGTGGACTCCAATGAGCTTCCTTCCTGAGCCAGCACATACTGAGAATAGTTGAAGGCAGCCTTCAGAATGTAGGTCCGAGGAAGAATGTGAGAGATTAGAGAGTTTAGGATGGGACTTAGTGATGTCTTAGTGGGAGAAGAAGTAAAGTTACTCCAGAGATGGAAGCTTACAGTTGATCTATCCACAAAGCTTCATTGACATAGAGTGACTTAAATTCTTTGTCCTTTTTACCAATAACCAGAGCCAAGTGCTTGGAGGTGCCTCCTGAAAGTGCTCCACCTATACTGTTGAAAGGGCACCATCAGTCTGTGCCAACCCCAATAAAGCAGACCTCCAGATCCATGTGTAGGCACGATGTGATAAAAGCCTATTGCCAGGAATATCTGTTTCCAGAATGGTGATAATTTTTTTTCTCCCACAGCTTAACTCCCACCTCTCCTCCTCTGCTTCATGCAAAGATATCATTGTACATGGTGCTTTACAGATTAAAATAATACATTGCTAATCTGTTGGCAACAAGACATGCCATTATCTCTTACCTTATTGTCAGAATTTCTGAGGGCAAAATAATGGATTGTAATTAAAACAGAAAATACTACAGTAAAGAAAATTATGGATTATAGTAACTGAACTTTTAAAATACTATTACTTTTGTACTCGGTGCTGTGAAAAAGTATGTCACACTAGACATAGTTACAGAAACTGTTTTTGCAGTCTTTTACGTATTTCAAATGCCTTTTTAGAGGATGCAATTAGTTGCATTTGCATAAGCAGTTTGAACCTGATTATATATTGAAAGCTTAATGAAGTTCTGAGGTGCAATTTGAAAGCTTAGTAGGTCACTTCTTTTTCTCTGGATTAGATTGTCATAAACATCAGTGTGCAGTAGATAGGTCTTAAGGTCGAGTTGCTTACTATTTCATTGAAATGTTTATTACATTAATTCAATGCAGAATAAAATCTGATGGCTGAGTGAGAAGACCAAAAAATCAGGCCTTTGTAAGTATCTATTAACTACTTATGTGAAAGAATTGTTTGTCTTCACCAAGCAGCACGTTTATCATAACTATATAGCAGTATATTTGCAAATACAAGTACATTCACTACTACACAGTACAATCATTATCAGTAATTAGGAGAGAGTTTAAATTGTTTCATCCAGTGTCTTGTTGAAATACCAGGGTGTAATAGCAAGTTTTCAACTAACAGAAGAATGAAAAGGTCCTAAGTTTATAAACAGCTGAATAAAACTTGTTAGGCGAATGTCTGGTGTTTGTAATGGCTGAATGTTCTATAAAAATAATATGTTTAAAAAAACCCAATTTCTTAGTACAGACACCAATATCTGTAGAAACTGAATTGGAGGTATTATTTATATATTTTACTGTTAAGAAAAAAAAAGTTTTAAAAATTAGAGGCAATGCCAAATATGGAAAGCCAGGAAACACTCAAGTGACATTTTCATTTGCAGTCTTGGAACTCTGGCAAAAGCATGACATTAGTCTCTAAATGTGAAAACCTGTCTTGTTCACATCTCAAAGGGATAATGCTGTTTGAATGACCAATTCATTCTCATTATTTAAGAATAATTATTTGCCACATTATTTGCTATATGCATTTAAAGCTACTCTGACATCTTATTCCTATAGATATATTTCTGTGTGTCTGTGTTAATGTGTATATATAAACAAACATGAAAGAGTTGTTGAGCCAAATCTACAAGTAGGGAAATAAGACATTAAGAATGTAAAGGGTTAAGATGAAGACAGTCTTCAAAATAACTTTGTAGTCTATTATTGATATACCTAGAAGTGCCAAAAGAATTTGTATTTTGTGTAAAGAGAAGTCTAGTATGTTCAGTTAGGGATTAATTCAGAAGTCATTGTAAAGGTTATGTTAATGAATGATTGAAGTGTTTTAAATAGTGTCTGAGTCAAACCTGAGGAATCACTGTTACCATACCTTTTCTTTATTTTGAACCATTTTATGGTTGTAGCTGAAGCTTTCTGGTAGACCAGTCTGGTCCAGTTGGCTGCCAGCCAGCCTGCAGCTTTTCTGCAGTGGATATGGGAAACAGGTACTGAGCAGCCAACTTGGTTGCAAGAGCTTCCTGCCGCGGCTGGGATGTGCTGGCACACAGCCCGCTTTGCTGCTCTCAGGCCTGGTGAAGGATGGAGCTGGAAGCACATTTCCTGTCATGACTGCACATCCTGGGATGGTACAAGGAAGTTGCAGGCTATAATGCACAGAGAAAGGAGTGAGAAATGTTAACGTTAATGCTGAAAACTAAAATACCGGAGTCCTCTGTTCAGGGAGAAACCATGTGTACATTCTCTTCTAGGTTCGGCATTTGTTTGGCCTGTGTTTGTTCTTGGGCCTCTATAGTTCCTCTTGCCTTGCTTGGTATGTATTCAACATGAAACTTGAAAAAGACTTAGAGTTCTTACGTAATACATCTCAAAATAGCAACTGCTCTATGTGTGAGGATGAATAACATTACTAAGCAAACGCTAAATTGTCTAAACTATGTTTTAAAGTAAAATTGAAAATACTGACAAGTTTTCCTTTTTAATGTAGATTAAATTCTGCCAGTCTCTTGTATCGATAATGTGTACTGTAAGACTTTTCTTTGGCAAAATTGCTTACTGATCTGGATTTATCATATGTTTGGATGATCAGGCAGACACTGAAATGTATACTGCCTGTTACTTGTGACCAATAAATGTGCCATGGTATATCTTGTTCAGTGAAAACTGTAGACCAGCGTTTCTAATAGTGTCCATGCCACCTGGTACTATTACAGTATTGATTTTTTCATTTTCTAATACTACAGATTGACTTGCCTATGCAGTCAGCCAGCTTTTTAGGTTTGATAAAACTTTCCTTTGGGTATTTTAGGTAATGCAAGTTACAGATACTGTCTTCAACTCCACTATAATGCACTTGAAGACAGTGATTTTAAATTGATTGCTAAAATGCCCAGTTAATGCATTTCACAAGTAGTTCAGCCAAATTTCTCAATAATCATCCTTTCCATTTACAGATTATGGGATTTCAGAGTTTGGATGCTTGAAAAGAAAGAACAGATGTCAGTTAATTTCTAATTTTAATGAGAAGGAGGCTTGGAAAAAAACGCAAACAAACCACAGACATAAAACACAGAGCAAAATAAGGCTTTTCCTTAATCCAGAAATTAAGAAAAAAAGGGAAGCAACAATTTCTACTTTACTTTGCTTTACTTAGTCCAATCAGAGAAACCATCTATTAAGTTCTTGCAGCAGTGCCCCTCCAGGGATTTTGGCCTGCTGGTGATGTCACTCCTCTGCAGTCCTTAATGCTTACACCACCTACTTTTCCAACTCTTCCAAAGAAAACTGTTTTCAGTTCCTCCAAATGTTCAACAGCTGAACTGCCCAGCACGGATTTTTGTTCTGTGGGTTTAGGCTTTTGCCTGACAAAACAGTGTTGCCAGTTAATGAACCTGCCTGACTCTTGCACAGGGCCTGCACTGATCCTTCCATGGCACTGCCCAGGGCACTGCTGATGGGACTTAGTGCTTACAGCTGGTGCTCTCTGAATCTGTCATTAAAGGATAGCTATAAAATACTTCCCTGTTCCTTCCCTCCCTTCATCTCCCTTCGTCTTCCCAATCAACAAGGTGATTTAATATTTAAGGTTCATATATGGGGGCTTGTCACTGGTTTTGCCAAAGGAAAGATTTTTATCGTGTGAAGGGCTTGTGTGGTTTCTGGACAGCATGCACTGACATACTTTGTGCTTGTAGCAGAGGTTTCAAATAATACTATTGGTATTAACTGCTGTTCTTGGAAGTACAGAAAATACTTACAATATAGTAATTGTCATCTGAAGTAATTATTTTGAAATGAAAGGAGTTACCAGTTTTCCTGTTTCTCTATAGTGATTTTCTGTTCAACTGTTTTCTCTGTTTTGTTTCATTTATCACCGTGCCCTCTTACTCAGCTTGCCTTAGTTACAGAGAAAAGGAGTAATATTTTGCCAAAGAAAATAGTTGTTTACTGCAATGTGAATAGGTTACTGCTGCAGCTGACTTTACTGTTTCGAGAGCTACTAATTATGCAACACCTCCCAAAATAATAACATTATAAACCAAAAATTCATGAGGAATGAGGACATGATCACATGTTTTATTGTTTTAATCTTTAAACAGACTTACAAACTGGCTGTTATTTCATTACCAAAGGGAGGTGGAGGAATAAGACTTTCAAATTCATTTTCATGCCCTGAAAAGTATGAGTTTACAAACAGATCCTTGTAAAAGATGAGAATGGCCATTGTTTAACCTTGGCTGCCTAGAGACTAGTAGTTCATGGTGGTCTCCTGTTCTATCTAAGTTCTTTGAATAAAACATTCTAGTCTTTTCTGTGAATAGGCCACAAGTTAATGAACGATTTCATTTTTCAAAAGAAAGTTTTCTTGAAGGAAATATACTTCCTGAAGATGGTATTGTATTGATCATGCCTTTACCAGAGTAACTTCTAAGAAAAACCTATATGCTATTTCATTGACCTTCCCATTTTTGTGATAAGCTAATAGAAAGACAATCCATTGCCTTACTAGTATGCTGCTTGAATTCCAGATTATTTTTTGAGTGGAGTAACTGTTGACAACAACAGTCCATATTGTAGGTATCTCATCCTCAGTACAACCCTTTTCTGTCTAGCAATCTGCTCCTGTCGGTCTGCAGCATTTCCTGACGCAGACAGAGCCTGTGTGTGACCCTGTGCTTAGCAGAAGCTTATGGTGATGGAGACTACTGCCAGATGTCCTGCAAAAATCTACAGCAGTAGATGAAGTGGACATCCTCTGGTGCAAGTAATCTATTAAAAAGGATTATTGGTAAAGCAGGATCTCTGTGAAGGCACGCAGATTGCTGTTCTTTAAGTTTAAAGTATATACCTGAGTACTGAGTTGATCTGGAAGATGGAAAAATAGATCATAAAGTTTATAGTAAAGTAATTTACGCCTGCCTATGTAAGAGTCTTTCTTTGAAGAACCCGCAGTTTACTTCAGAGCTTCAAGATTTATCTTAAAGCTTCGTGTTTAGTCCAGATTAACAAGCAAGAGGAAAGGCTTTTGAATGTGTTTATTCCCTTTCCCACTTCTGCTGTAACATCACTGTTACATTACTGACCATACCCTTGTTCAGCAGCCTCCCTTGTGGTTGGCCTGTCGTAATCCTTTAATAAGTAGATGAAAAAATGTTGGTCATCTGTCTGATTTAGTAATGCTATTAGTCAGCAGCTTGTCACTTGCAAGGTTTTACTACATTAACAGCTGTAGAGAAACAGATTTCTTGTGACCAGTATAATTTTCTGTGTCTGTTTTAATTATTTAACACTGCTGATAGAGTTCAGTTAAGTAGGAGACTGGGAAATTTCTTTTGACCTTGGCTGTTATTTTAGAAGAAAATATTTGACAAGGTCAGTTTCCTTCCCATATCTTACTGTGCAGTGTTATGGTCTATAAATGTGATATTCCTATAAACTTTTGAGGAAAAGGTAAAATCGCTCTTATTCTTAATGTAATTGCCAGTACAGTAATGAGTGTGATGACCTTATTTCTCTGCCCTTCTATGGTTAATAGAGAAACAGCGAGGAAATTATCAGTAGTCTGTTCATATGCAAAAGCAGGAAGATTTCCTATTATGTTTTCATGTACGAATTGAAACTAGTTTTCCTCTTTTTGAAGATAGTAGGTTGAAATGACCAAACATGTTTTGATTTCTTAAGCCAGCATTTTGCTAGAACAACACAGAAAGTTAAGCCTAAACAAAAGTTTCTCATGTTTCTTTCCTAAAAATAGATTTTTATGTATCAGCTGTTTAACAAAAAACACAGAAAATTTTCATAGGTTCTTGAGTAGCAGCTTATTAAAATTATTGTGATATTTGACATGTGATGGAATAAGGTTGTCCCTAGGTCTTAGATGCTTGCATATCAGAGGCATTAACTTCAACGCTAAATTTTTTTGTTTTATCTAAGATGCTGAATGATACACATTTCCTCCACATATGGTAAAAATACAAATTTGGACAAAGAAGGGTGGTCACTCTCAAAAACAAAGACGAGTTTTGCAGCAAAACACTTCAAATCTCTTGTTTATAGTTAAAAGTTGTCCTTAAAATGTCTTCCCTGAGAATTTAAGTCTGTATTTCCAGTTTGGTATTTTGGCAAATGTCTCATATGAGTTCCAGCTGGGAGGCACATTTCCTGAGGAAACTGAGTAGAATTGTAGGCGTTAAAAACATAGCCTGAAAGGCCAGTCCCAGAACTATGTGGAATATACTTGGAGGTTTCCATTGATAATTTTGCCCTACTTTGATCCTTTTTTGGTTTGAAAAATGAGGGAAAGAACCACAGCTAACTTTGTCTCTCCTCTTGTTGGAAAGCAATGTTCTGTTTGCCTTTTTTTAAAAAAAAAAAAAAAAAAAATCTTGATACAAACATAGTGATATTAAGGGCTCAGGTTTTGAAGCAATTACAGAGCTTTTCTCTACATTTGAGTTTAGCCAAGCATTTCCCATGAGGCTGGGATTGTGCACTGAAGAAGTATACCAGCTAACATGATGGAAGACGTAAGGTGGTTGCCTAGAGCCGCTGTAGAGTCTCTATCATTGCTGATATTGGAAATTTGTCTGGAGAAGTCCTTGAGAAACCTGAGCTAGTTGGACCTGCTTTGGGAAGAGGGTTGATCAAAGTTTTTCTACTTTTCTAAGTTTGCTTTTTCAAATATTATCTATCTCAAACTGAGACTGATTTTAAATTGCAATGATTTAGTCAACCTTCCAGTTTCTTTTGTGTGAAAGAGTAATTGAACAAGCCAGTATGTTGTACTATTCACCACTGCAACTAAACTCTAGCTCTCCTTAGTACTATGTGCAAAAGAGCCACGGAGCAGTAGAAGATGTGTTGAGAATTAGGTAAAATATTATCCTCTGTATTATTTTAGGCAAAATATTAATGAATAATTGTTGTAATTTCAAGTTGGTCATGCCTTATATCAGATGGGTCTTTTACATTCATTCAAGTCTTTAAACCTTATAAGAATTGTGAGCTAAAGGATGAGGAACTAACTAGTTTGATAACAAGAAAAAGGAAAAAAACAAAATGCAGATTAGTCAGAAAGCATATTATATCAGTTACCTGAGCTCCAAAAGCTGCCATTCAAAAATGCTTATCAATATTTAACTGTCACAGGGGTTAACTAGAAGGCTCTTGTAAAGTTTCAAAACTGGTCTGCTCTGATCACATACGCGCAGTGACTCTGGGATACTTTGTCAGTGGGACTTGTAGCATGGTGAGGCACAGTGCCAGGCTGTCAGGCACTGGAGAAGACATGCCTCTGTTTCCTTCTCCATTGTCATCTCTGAGAATTAGTATCCCACCTCTACATAAATATTTTATTTTGGGGCCTCTGCCTCTCTTTCTCTTTGCCTTTCTAACTTTCTAACTCTCTCACATACTTTAGCACATACCTAAACTTGAACTCTTCACCTGGAATTCTGTAGAAATCTGGCTTGGCTTGTCACTACTTCTGCTTCTTCATGAGGAAGTGGTAGTTCTTCAGGGCTCCTGTGTTCCTTCAGCAGATGTTCTGAGATGAACATGCTTTGATATTTCTGGTGATAACTGCCCCTGCAGGTGTTTCAGCTAAGCTGCCAGAGAAGTTAAACCAGTGCTTTTAATGTCATTATTATGCAGGTATGAGTGAGTCAGGAAGAAGGAACTACTTTTTATTTATGTATGGATAAGACAAAGACTTGTTTTTCTTTTTCCCTCTCCTCTGTTCTTCAAAGAGTGGTGAAATTTGTTGTGACAGAAGAAATTCAGGTTATATTTTATATAATTACTGCTTGTTCTTGGTTTAAATATCCAGCATGTAAGAGCAAGGAGGCAGTGCACAGAAATAATTTTTGTAAGAGATTTTTGGTTTTTGTTTATCTGGATGGGATTTGACGGTATGATCTAACAAAATACTGAATTATTTGCAAAAACTAAATCCTCTGGAAAATCTGAGGTTTGTGCTACTTACTTGTCTAAAGACATGTAACTGTCTGGTTATCAGTTATCATCCAATCATTTCTTGGTTTAGTTTAAGATATCCAAGTGTTTTATCTTTTGAAACATGGAGTACCTAGAAGAAAGACACTGAAGTGCCTTTACACACTTGATTCTTCTAGTAAATGAGATATGGGTAGCTTGTTGTTGTTATGTATATTAAAAAACAAGATCAAAGGAGGTTGTGTGAAACTATAAAATATGATAAAATTAAAATAATGTGATGAACATAAGTTGCTGGTTCTTGATTCCAGTGTGTGTTGCACACATATTTTGTTTCACTGTGACTTGTAGTAGATCAAGGTATCACTTGGTTATGTGATCCAGAAAGAATCTGGGAATTTTTGAGAGGTATTTAGGATATTAACTCAATTTAGGATTAAGTTAATAGATCAAATTACTAATTTCCCTAACAAGACTGATGAGGAAACCTTAGGTAGAACTTAAAAGTGCTATCAAAATACTTAACTCAGCAAGTATCTGTGCTTAACAAATGCTTTTTAAAAAAGTGAATTACATTTTCCGTGTCAGATGTGTATAGTCAATCAAATAATGAATTTTTAATATATATATTTTCATATAAGAGATTGTTAGATTTAAAAAGTTACCCAAATACAGAAAGTTATACTGAAAGTAAAAACCATTCCCTCTACCTTGCAGAACCTGCCTCGATGTGCTTAGCATGACTCAGTAATGCCCGCTTTTGCTGAATAAGCATCTTATCAGAGTCAAGCGCTTGTTCTTCATGACAATGCAGCAAGGAGGTAATTCCACATGATCATTCACTTGCAGGACAAGACTAACTAGACAACTGGGGTTATTTTAGGATTGTGCTTAGGCATAAGTACTGTGTGAGACTAGAGAAGAATTGCATCCAAAAACATCAGACAGAGTAGAACTGACTACTTCAGAATGCTCTGTTTTGTTGATTGAAATACTTCAGAACTTGTTTCCTTTGTAGTGTCAGAACTGGCTTCAATTTGCTGTATAAATGGTGGTGAAATGAAGCAATAGCTTTGAGATTTGTAATAGACTTATCAGTTATTGGCACTGCTCACAAATTCCTTCCTCACCTCCTGCAGTAACAAGCCTTGGCTTCTGCTTTCCCTGAGCTGGAATTCTGCAATTTTCCACTCTTAGTTGGGACATGAAATTGAGATGATATCTCATTATGCTAGCAGATTCACTTGAGACTTGGATTATCTGGGTAAAGGTCTCTGGGAAAGGGAATCTGAGGGTTAAAGCTACCCAGCCTTTTCAAACTGTGCTGTGCACAGAACCTACAAGGAAGCCGGATTCAGAGATGTGGGTTAGAGTGGTATGGAAGGGGATCCTAACAGTGCTCTTGGCACACCTTTCATGTGTGTTTAATCCCTTACCTGCCTGCCGTTGCTGTGTGTCTTTTACTCTAGATATCAGCAATTCTGGTTTTATCTGTCTTTTCTCCTTAATATGTGTCCTATACTGGTTATTCCATATATATTCTTGATAATGAGAGTACGTTTCATCAAGCCCGTGCAGTTACTGTTTTTTAATGTAGCATGAGAAGGATCTGAACCTGAACCTCTGTTTTCAGAAGATACAAACAGTTGGTTACATGCATAACTACTGTTGCAATGGTGGTATAAAAAGTCTCCCATGTAAATATAAAGAGCTGGTCTCATCTGTTATTTGCTCAAGTGCCTGATCTAGTCTAGGCAAAATCTTTAGGGAACTAAGCTAGATATACATGTATTTGTTGTGCAAGTGAGAACTACAGTGTAAAGCTGCTTTTTTTTTTTTTTTTTTTTTTTTTTTAAATGGCTAAATTCCTTCACAAAATTCTTGCAAAAAATTCTTGAAGCATAACCAACTTGAGTAAGAACAGAAGTACATATTTTTGTTTGCAAAAGCCGTATTCTGTTAAGGATCAAATCTCTTCTCCAAAGCATAGTGAAATTAGGGGACTTTGACTGAAAAGAAAAAGACTCCAGGAAAGCATGATTTATTTATTTATTTATTTATTTATTTAAAGCATGAGGATAACAATTATATTGTCTTTTTCTTTCTGCCTCTTTCTTCAAGCACTGTAGTGGAAAATGGGTTTGTCTACATTTTTCTTAAAGAAACAAGTCATAAGAGAACTCCTGACCTGACTGTCATTTAATGGGATATGAGAAATATCCTTAATAGTAGGTAACCATATAGGAGCTGTCTGTAATTTGTGATATTTATCCATAAGTACCTCTGTGTATAGTATCATATGCACCTTTTGCTTAGTGCACTTTCTAATGAAGTTCTTTTCAGTTCTTCAAGGGATGTTAAGCAAGCTCTGTAATCAAACATCAGGCAGACAGGGAAAGCATTTGCAGTTATGCTCAGAATAATTTTTCTTCTACAGTTCAGTAAGTAATGCTTCTTATTGAAGTATTCAGCAGTAAAAAGAAAGGCTGTGGAACCTACATTACAGGGCAGAAACTAACTAGTAATTACATGAGATTGTTAAGATTAGTAAGTTAAAACTCTTGTGTTCTGTGCAGGCTGTAGCTGGGAAAGACAAAACCACATTTGTGTCTTAGGAAATAAAATACCTCTAAGAATTCAGCTTTTTGTATTTTTTTTTAATATATTTCCATGTTCTACTTAAGACTTTAGTGTGTTTCACCATTGTAGTGAAATGACCAAAGAATGAAAAGATTTTTTTGAATTGGCTTAAACCAAATCTCTGCATAACACTTCTGTGAGAAGTGTATTACTTCCTGTGTTGTTCCCTGCTGCTGTTGTTGGGGTTTTCTTTTAATGACATTTCTCTAATGTTCTTTTGTTCTATTCTGTAATTTAATATGTTGCTGATTTTTAAAAATTGTTTCTTTATTTTTTTTTTTTAATTGTGCATTGTGTGAAATTTTGGTCATTCAATACAAGAAAAATATTACACCATTAGAGAGTGTCCAAAGGAGCAGCTGAGGGCACTTGGTCTGTTCAGCCTGGAGGAGGGGAGACTGAGGGGAGATCTCACTGCACCTTCCTCATGAGGGGAAGAGGAGGGGCAGGCACTGACCTCTTCTCTGTGGGGACCAGTGACAGGACCTGAGGGAATGGCCTGAAGTTGTGTCAGGGGATATTTTGGTTGCATATTATAAAAAAATTCTTCACAGAGGGTGGTTGAGTGCTGGAACAGGCTCCCCAAGGAAGTGGTCACAGCACCAAGGCTGACAGAATTCAAGAAGCATTTGGATGATACACTCAGGCTCTTGGTGTGACTCTCAGAGATGGTCCTGTGCAGGACCAGGAGTTTGACTCAGTGATCCTTGTGGATCCCTTCCAACTCAGCATGTTCCATGATTCTGTGATCTTGATTCATGTATGCCTTGCTGCAGTTCTGGATGTGGGAGGTATGTGACAGCATGAAATCCTGCCTGGGTTATTTACGCTGTGTATCAAAATGCTGCCATCTCAGTGGAAATATCAATATTTAACGTACTGTCTTGTTACCAGCCATCAGCAGCTCCTGGGCACTTCCTTCAGGCATTGTATTACAGGCTTGTCTGGAGAAAGAGGACATTGCTGAGTAGTGATCCCAGTTTCTGCCCACCTCAGAGTGGTTTCTGTTTCTCCCTCAGATATGAAAAGTTGCTTCCTTGTGTAATTCACTCATAATTACAGATCTGACTAGTAAAAGTGAACTCTCCCTCTTGATTTTTTTTTTTTAGCTGTACCTAAAGTAAGCTGTTAAGTGAGAAAGGCAAACCAACAGAATTTGTTAAGAATTGGTCTTTTTAGAGAACTTTAGCAGTTATGCTGACACAGCCTGTATTTGAAACAGTATGACACTATTTTTGTAGTGCAGTTTTTAATTTGCTCTTTCTCATTGAACGTAGTGGATCAGGAGATGTAAAAGAATGCAGCTTGTCTGACTGTTTACAGAATAAGTAGAAGAATACCAGTAGAGCTGTATGTGGAATTAAATAGTTTTTTCATTCTTTCTGTACCTCCTTTAAAAAAAAAAATCAACAAACAAACCAAAATAAGCAAGCAACTATTTTAGGTACAAGTTATCCTATGTGTTTATTTGGTTGCTTGCAGTTTTCTGGGGGGATAAACCCATCTATGTTACTAGTTTTAAACATTTTTATTAGTAAAGAAACTTCTTAGGAAAACGGAAGTTTTATTTTTGCTAACTGAAAAAAATTGCAATTTCCCTTTTTGTTTCTCAGGATAATACTCATTCTTCTTTTTATTAGTTACTTTTTTCTAAAAATCTTCTGAGTGTTTTGCCTGGATTCTAAAGAAAATAACTTGGAGTCACTTTTGAGACTGAGGATGCTTGTATTTAATTGTCTATATAAAGTTTGTGGCATTGATCTAGTCAGTGTGGGTAAAAGTTTATTACACTTGGTTTCGATAGTACAAAGTATTATCTAAGGTCATTCCCTTCATTGTTCCCTCTGTTTGCTTAAGTAGTTTGCAGTTCATTAATGATTTGCTAGAAACATTGAAAATGTGACTCAGCTAACTAAATGTAAATAATCTAATATTCCTAATGTATTTATAATGTATTGAGCACATTGGCACTTCTAGCAACACTTTGGTAGCTTTCTCTCTCCACTGGCAGTCCACTTTATAGGTGTGATCAAGTTTTCCAGAGAAGCTGATGATCTAGCTTGGGAGCTGCAGGCCACTGAATTCCCTCTGGGAGAGTTTCCAGTGGTTGCTTTTCTTGCAGGCTTGTCTCAGAGCACAGACACAGTACCCAGTGAACTAGCCATGGATCAATACTTGGGGAAGATGCTGCTTCCACAGCATCTTGCAGGAGCTTCCTTGGTTGCCAGACCTCACGTGGAATGCAGTGTCCTCTCTGCAGGGGAGGATGAAAACAATCCACTATGTCTTCCTAAAAGGCAAATCCAACATTTTCTAACTGTTTTAGTGTCTCCCTTTCATTTTCGGGGGTGGTTCTGAAAACAACACAAGGTTTTAACCCAGAAGCCATTCAGACTAGGTAAGAAAAACGTAGCAAGGAAAGATTATTAGATCAATGACCCCTGGATGTCAGAGATGATCCAAGTCTTCCTTTCTTTGCTGTATGTTTCATATGCTAACCTACCATTCTGCACTCTGAGCTGGAAACTCCTGCCAGAATTGCATGGATTTGTATGGCTGACCCAGGCTCTGCAATCCCTCACATTTTGGGGGACTGTACTTGTAGTTACTGTGGTATACCAGATTTGCACTTTTTTCTGTGTTGCTGGGCTGACAAAGGAGTGGGTCATGCATCCCTGGGTATCACTGCTGCATTGCCCACTGGAGTGCAGGCTCCTCAGGAGCTTGGATATGGGCAATACTCTTTTCCTTCTTAAGTACTTTGAGTGGCAAGAATTCAGCTCCCCAGCACTTTCCTTCCTTCACCTAAGAGTTGGTATCAATATTTGTTCGTAAAGGTCTAAATAAATTCATAAGGCACAATAATGCTGGTAAAAGGAGTTGATTGAGAGAGTCAATCAGTGGTGGCAGGCATGAGGAGTTGCTGTTTCCCAGCCTGGCTGCTCTGCTGCTGGGAGTGTGGATGGAGTCTGGGACAGACAGGGCTTCAGGCCACATCCAAGGTCCAAGGAGAATAAGCTCATCCCAGGAAGGTTGGCTGTTGGAAACAGCTTTGTGAATGTCTTTGGTAGATAAAGTGTAGTTTGCCTTTTTTGTCAAACAAAGCAACTGCATTAAAAAAATGGGTATCTGCTGTTGTCTGCTACTGAGGTCAGCATCATCACTTTCACTGATGATACAAACACTAAGGGCAGCACTAAGTCTGGATCTGTTCATCTTTTTCCTGGTGGAAATTCTGGAATAAATGATGTGCATGAACTACCTTACCTGTGATGATTAGATAGCATATTGCTGTGTGTCTCATGTTGTTCATTGCTGTTACCACAACCTTGTGAGATGTTTATATGAATATTTTTTATAGTATTGAAGTGAGGGTGTTAACAAGTGTTTGGGATCTTTGTTTGCATTGTGAGCTGTGTTTAAAGTCAATGTTTTAAAAAATGCTATCTTTGGAAATTGTTTTCATCCATGGGAAATCTTGCTTAATACTTAGAAAGCTGTTTCTGTTTTTCTTATCATGAAGCAGAAGGAAATCTGTGTAGCTGTAGGCACTGCCTCTACACACTGCAATCATTTTGTTATTCATTCAGAAGAATCAATATAAATCTTGATTGTCATCCTCTTTTTTATGTTATT
The DNA here is from genome assembly GCA_035221455.1 of Xenops minutus. Taxonomy (NCBI): domain Eukaryota; kingdom Metazoa; phylum Chordata; class Aves; order Passeriformes; family Furnariidae; genus Xenops; species Xenops minutus. The sequence continues at coordinate 21,241,927 of JAWWEE010000004.1, read as the reverse complement.
GCTGTATTTGGCATTTTTTTTGAGGGGGAGTTGTTTGTTTATTTTTTAGTATTACAAACTGAAATAGCCATTGTCTTTCAATACATAACACCAGGAGAAATGCACCTTATCTTTTAACCGAAGCTACATTTTATTTATCATTACATACTTATTTTAAACCTTGTTGAGCACACATAGCTGCATCTGCAGAACATAGAAAAAAATATTTTTTTCTCATGTTCGTTTTTTTGCTAAAGATTAGTATAATCATGTCTTCTTCCTGGATTACGACGTTAAATATAGATAAACGTTCACATATTAGTGCAACATTTTCATGATGATGAAGGTTGTTTAGCAGGCAGTCTCGGCTTTAACTTCCAGTACAAATAACATTGAACAGACAGGGGGTTTTGTTCTTGCTATGGTGACAAATTTAAAAGATCTCTTTATTTCTCTTAAAGGTGATGTGATGTTTGAATTATTAATTTGCTTCTTCTTTTCACTTTCAGTTCTTCGATTTTTTTTTTGTTAATTTTTTACAGAAGTTATTTTAACTGTGTTAAACAATTTAGCAATTTAACCTGTGTTCTCAAAATGTTGTGTGTTTTTTCATTTGCCAGAAGCTGACAACCGGACAGGAAACATGTAGCAATGATGGTTTTGGTCTTTTCATGTATGTGGCTATGTTCACAAGCACTACATAAGTAAGTGATCTTCTGATTTGCAAACTAATTAGGTATTGCTGCTTCTTATTGCAGAGTGCTCACTTGGCCATGATCGATACGCTTATGATGGCATACACTGTAGAAATGGTCAGTGTTGAGAAAGTGATTGCCTGCACTCAGCAGTATTCAGCCTTCCTCCAAGCTACAGATGTACCTTATGACATTGAGGATGCTGTCATGTTCTGGATAAACAAGGTATGAGTGCTGTGAAAGCAAGCTGACTTTCCTTGTAGTCTGTGTGATTCGATTAGAAATGGGAGGGTAGGATATGTGTGTGTGTAGGTATGTCAGGACTGTGTCTGATACAGACTGTTCTTTCATCTGCTGTTTATGGATAATAAAAAGCAAAGTTTGTAGAAATAAGCTAAACATCTTGTGTGAACCAAATAAATGGGAAGTCTAAATAAATACTGTAATACACATTACCTAGGACAACTTAGCAGTCACCTTCATGTTGAGATGCCATGATGGCTTCTCCAGGGGCAATTTCTGACTCTTTAAAGGTTGTTATCTCGCTGTGTAATTTCTCATGATCTAAACCCAAAGGTATTCTGTTTGTATTTGAACACATCTTGCTTGAAGTGATCTACCTTCACTGCATAATAAAATCAAGCAACAAGGATACACCGTTAATCAAATGTGATCGAGCATAATAAGTGGCAGGTTCATTTATACAATGTAAAGCTAACAAGTAGTGACCCTAGACTGCATCTGAGACTGACATTGCCTGATTTGGCTTCAGGGCTATAGACTGAAATAGTTGTTTTATCTTTTTAGTTAACTCAGGGGTTGTGATTTATAGACCTTTTGAAAACATGTCATTTCTGTTACTTGTTTCTTAGACAACTGAATGAACTGTTTTGTCTCTAGGTAAATGAACATTTGAAAGACATCATGGAACAGGAACAAAAACTAAAAGAGCATCACAGTGCAGAATCTGCAGGAGGTCAAAAGGTAGGTGTAGGAGTTTAAATATTTTAAACTAGAAAAAGCACTTATCTGTAAACAGAAACTATTTGCATATAGTATGTGAATATACATTTGAAAACATTGAACTTTTAATTACTTCTTTAAAAAAAAGCTTGTATTCATTTTGCTATTAGTTTTATCATTTCCATGAAAATACCCTTTTAAAAGTAAAACTAATAGAATTGTACTTTTTATTCCCTTTGTGACAAATAAATCTTTGATAGCAGGGAAACATCTATTATGTTAGTGATAAGGAATTTGTTAAGGTTAATAGAATACTTTTGAATGAATTAAAACTGCAGTCATATCTGATATGAAAAAACCAGCACATTTTATTTGTGGTTTTTAATGGGTTTTTTTCATTGTGTATTGCCTGAATCTCAAATGAGAGCTCTGTCTGTGACATCATGGGAAGCATTGCTCTGGCTATGATCCAAAATACTGGTTGATGACAGGTTTTATTATATATACAATAAAAATAGATTATGTTTGATTCACTTTCCTAACAGGATTTTTTTTTCTTTTGTTTGCAAAGCTCAGTTAATTAAATAGCATTATATACCCACCCAAATAGAGATAGCACACAGATCCAGAGTATGTAAAATTGCTTGCTTCAGAACAAGATAATTTACTGAGATATAATTATTATTGGGGAATTGGTAATCAGTTTGAACACTCTGGTATTATCCCTGCACCTGAATGCAGAACAGATTTCTGAGCTACTGCAAGACTGTAACCCTTGCTCCCATCCTGGTCTGTTTTCCTGTAAGCTGCTGTCTCCTCTTCAATGCTGCTCTGAGGGGGTTGTGGGTTACCAGGCTAGATTAGATGTTCAGCTTCAAAAAACATGAATGTAGTGAATATCCTTGCGTTTGGGGAGTGTTATTAAATGTAAGGAGTGACAATGAAAGCCAATTAGGATGTGACTCAGCAAAAGAAAATGGTGGGGTTTACAATAGTAATGTGATTGATGCATATACCCTGATAGAGAAAATTTAAGCTGTGTTCAATAGTGATAGTAGCATAGAAATCTGAAGAATAAGATGTCCTTGACAAGTTCATTTCTCAAATTTAAATAAAACAAAGTAAACAGAGGGCAGGGGAGATAACCTGTGTAGCTCTGTCCTCTAGTGGTTTTTATTTTCAGAGCAATGCCATAAAATTATCTATATGTGTTAGAATTCTGTAATATTTCTTTTCATGTATAGGTTGCATTTTATATTAGGAGTAAAAGGATAAAATTTTTAGTTTATCTTCAACGTCAGCATTCTTGAATCAGTTGTTGAAAGACTTGTGTAGTCTGTAACTCTGATCCTGTAAATGGATTCAGTGGAATAACACATTTAGATAAAAATGGCATATGCTTTTGTGGTGTTTCTGTATGAATTATGAAGCTGTAACACAGTAAGAGCCCAGTTCTGTTGGCCCAGGGTACAAATGCATTTGCATAAAAAGGAGAATCATGGAACAGTTGCCCTGTCACGGAAAAAATGTGTATTTAAGGCCTTCTGCTGAATTTTTATCCTATTAACCCAGGTACATGTTATGTTCTTAGCCTCACTGGGGGATTTAGCTGCATAAATTGCTTTGTCAAGTAACATATTCCATGCTAGGGAGTTGTATTAGCATTTGGATTATTTAACTCCAGGTTTTCTTTGGGAAACACTGGTTTGTTCAACTGATGCCTAATTTCCTATGAAATCTCAGCTATTCTTTTTGTCATGCTGTCTTTACAAGGAAAACTAATGCAGATGCATTGGATGTGTCAATTGCATCAAGCCAAGTTGGTCAGAGTTTCTCATGGGAGTTCTTTTTAAACTATCATGTGGTTCCTGTGGCATTGACCTTGCAATCTGTAGTCAGTAAAGCTGTGAAGTAACTGTAGCTAAATTCCTGTACCAGGTTTGGGTATTGCTGAAATATGTATATAATTTTTCATTTCATGCTGTTCCTGGGTTTAGCTATTAGTATCAGTAGATGTTCTTAGATAAAAAAAAAGGGGGGGAATTAAAATCTGCATTTGTTTTAACTAAAGCAATACATGCTTTTTCATTTTTATGGGAAAATTAAATTATACTTCTATATATTTATTTAACATTTTTTTACTCATATTACAGTTGTAGCTAAATGCTTAGTATCTGAATTCAATTGTTTTATTTTCTTCCTTTGATGTTTTTAAACTCCTAATTGCTGCTTCAATTTGTATTTCAAATCTTAGCATGAAAGGGAACTGGAATGTTCCATGGTGCAGCTTTTCTGTCTTCCACCATCCTTTTCATGTTGGAGCTTTGTAATTTAGGTTCTCGTTACCAACACAGTTAGCAGTTCAAAAGGTGATGATTCTAGTCTAAAATACAAGACACTTTGTAATCTCCCTTCTGATCTAGACAAACACCTTTGGATATTTGAGTGTTTCCGAGATATGGTCAGGTTTTGAACCTGAACTAAATTTAAATTATGACTGCCCTTTTTCTGATAATAGAGATGGCCAAACAAACATGAGAAGAACAGATCATTCTAGTCATTAAGGAAAGCTTTGCTTTAGTTGTAATTTCTGGCCCAGAAGCTGTAAAATCAGGTACCTAAAACGTTAAACAAAGCCAACAAATAGACTTTTTAATAATGTCATTATTTCCTACTGCGATAAATTCATAATCTGTTGTGAAAAATAATTTCAGCATAACCCTCAAGCCTGACAAATTAATGCCTTACTGTCTTGTTACAAATCTGTAGTGAACCTTTTTGCAATAAATAAACTGTACATTTCTAAAAGTTTTAAGCATCATATAAACAGATTAGTAGATAATACAACTGATGAGATACATCTATTTTCTATTTCTGGATAGATAAAAACAGTGCTAACAGATTATGAGGTTGCTTTTGTTTTCTTTCACTTACTTCTGCTGTGCCTGTCTGTAGAAGATGAGAGGAAGGAGTGTGTGTATGATTTTAAGTTCCAGGTAGTCCTCTGGACCTTGATCAGCTGGTGATTTGTGGTAACCCGGCCTGTTTCTGGTAGAGTCTCTGCATCTCTTTTCACAATTAGGATTTCAAGTTTTGTAGTAAATAGCTTTGGCTTTCAGGCTTCCGTTGAATAATATGTAGTGACTGTATAGTTGCACTGGTTAAACTACTGGTTTTCAATGTAGTTGGAGCTTTCTCAAAAACCTGTTATTTTTCCGTCTGCTTCTGTGATTTAGATGGAATCAGTCTTGACAGATTTAAGACAAGTAAATGCAAATCCTATGAGAGAAACAAATGGAAAAGTATTCATCAAGTACCTGTATTCTTCAAAAGTTTTTTTTTGTTTAAACAGTGCAACTTTTTGCGTGAAAGTAAAACACTAACACCGTAGTTCCACTTTCAATTTAATGTTTCATAAATCCACACTGATAGCAAAAGCTAATCTGTCAAGAAGAAAAATTTGCAGCACAATCAGCTTCTTCATTAATGCACAGCTGCATGAACACAAATGATGATGCAAGGAAGACAGCAGAAACAAGTATTTAATGAAAGGCATGACTGCCATGCTTTAGCACCATAGGATGAACTAAATTTATCACAGTCGTGTTTAAAACTTTGTTAGGGGGGATAAAAAAGTCTTGTAAAAAAGTGAGCCCTCAACCTGAGGGACTGTTTTGTCCTTTCAGTTTTTGTTTTGGTTTTGTTGTTTTAAACACTGGGAGAAGTCAGCCAGGATTCTCTGCTTAGTTTGTTCTATAGTGACTGATTTTTATGAAGTTCCAGGGGAAAACAAAGTTTACTCTTGCTGATCTGAAGTGACAGTTCAACAGCCATTGAATTCCCATTATGTTGTCCAAGACAATTCAGTTTATCTCTTTTTCTTTAAGTGGCTTTATAAAGTGTGCATTTATAAATCTTATGTTTGAATTAAAACTTGATTTTCTTAAGTCTTTCACCCCTTTGAATCATAGTCATCTCAATGTCATAGTTTCAATGAAGTGGATAAATAAAAGTATATATTGATTACTACTTTTGAGTTCAGTTATAGTTACAGAGGGTTAGTATTTGGAATTGACACAAATTTGTGCTTTTTTCCACAGAGTAGTTCTTCAGCCTATCATTAAATAGACATTGTTGAACTTTTTGAGTCCAAATCTGAAATACTTCACCTTGGTAAATCCAAGAAGAATGTTCCTATCAGTGTTAAGCAGAGTAATAGGCAGCCTAAGTCTGTTCTCAGTCAATTTATCTAATACCTTGTTTCATGATATGGTTTAGAATTCCTGATTGCTGTTGAAAATTAAGATAATTCGTTTTAAAATTCACATATTTTTCCATACTTTGTATGTATTTCAGTGATATGAAGAGAAACTGAACCCTATGGAAAGTGCTTTAGTTGGGTGTGACAGAAATATCTAGAGCCACACATGAACATGCATCTCATAGTTAATTTCTTTCTAAGTGCCTTTGGGATTCTCCACCGCAACATTCCAGTTAAATGGAGAAGAATGTTGGGAATAGCCCTGTTACTAATGGACACCCTTTAGTGCACAACAGCTTTTTTGCATAAAAGCTTTGTATCATTACTGCAGTTGTTTTAAATGTTTAACAACTACATAAAATAATAAGCACCCATAGCAGTTTTTTCCATATCCATAGAGTGATGAAGTTTTCTCTGTGTGTTTGTAGCCTGGTACACAGTATTTTTATTCTTAATAGTAGAGTTATTGTGCCAGATTAACATATAGAGTTACAGAAAAAAAAAATAAATTACTTCAGCGTGCTTCAGATTAGTATTTTTTTGATCACATATGAGTTTAGAGTTGTATTTATCAGTTCTGATCATTTCTCTGCCAGTAGTCAAAACTCCATCTACATTTCAGGTCATTACACATCATGCAGCTGATGCTAATGTGATTTGTCATTGCAAAAATATAACTGCCTGTACCTCTTGTTCTGAAAACTGTCATATGATTGTTGAAAAATGTTGTTGAATGTTATTGTTTGGCTTGAAGTAACTAACCCAAGCTTCACTGCAGTTGGTTGTACTGTACTACAGTGTGTTTATCCCTTTTTCATTGCTTTAGCTTCCCTGCTTCTCCATGTGTGCTGCTGGAGTTCATTTTGATACTTGTGATATCATGACTTCAAGTCTCAAATGAATTCCTCAGTCGGATTGCATATATAGAGTACAATTAGATGTGTGAAAGCATTTCATAAGACTGCATTGATCTGACAATCTTATCTGTTCATGGGGGAAAATTATAACGTTGATTTACAAAGGCTGCAGACATTTATCCAGTGTTATTGCTGCTAATTAGCTCCATACACAGAGGTTACAGTGCACTAATACTTACCATTAAATTACAATTCACTTTTATAAAAAAATACAAACCTGAGAATGTTAAGGAAAATTGCTTTGTAAAAGTAATTTATGAAATCTGATAAAATGTTCCTTTTTTTTCCTTTGCTTTTTGCTTTTATTCTTTTTTCCTACTGCTTCCTCTGAAGTCTCCTACCAAATGGTTTTGGAAACTGGTTCCTGTAAGTTTGCCCAACTGCTTCACTTTGATCAAATTGCTTATTTTGGGAATGGCTTTGTCCATGTCATGCTGGTCTAATCATTCATTTCATTTATCTGTATGAGATAGTTTTACAAGAGATTGCCCTGCAAAGGTGTTCATACTGCAGAATCCTATATTGCAAGGTAATCTGTGCAAAAAAAATGAGATATGATGCTGAATAAAGAATTACTTTTCAAGCAATCATTGGGTTTGTACAAGGCAGTGCTACTGATTGTTAGCTCATGTCAAATGATCAGGGTATTTGCCAACTACTTTTTCACAACCTTTCAGTAAACACATGCTATTTGAGATCAATTCTCTTTTTAAAAAGAGACTTGCAGAAATAGCTTCTGATTGTTGATGCTACATGGAATCTGAAATCTTCTTATTTATTTTAAGAATATGCAATCATTACACCATTTGTCTAGAATTCCCTATTTTTTCAGCTGATTTTAAGACTGCTGTTTAATCTTTCCCCACACAAAGTAACCCAAAGCAGTCTACTTTTAGTGAGACTATCACTTCACTAAAAGCAATAAAAAAATAACTGTTCATGTCTGCAATAATAATGTTTGTTTTCTCTGTGCTGTGTCACCTTGCTGTTATCATTACTTTCCTCTATCATATAGTAATTCACCCCTGAAGTGCATTGAGATTATTTATTCTGTAACACATTTTGCCAGGAACAAAACAGTCAGCTTTTTAGGTATAGGCAGGATTGCTTAGGTACACACAGAATTGTATACTTCTGGTCTGAATTCCAAAGAACTTATTCTGATCTCTTTGCTCTAAGGATTACCAAATAACTGATCTACCAGTCCCTCAGGTACTTCTTGTCATAAAGACTGTTCTTACATTGCAAAAAGAATTGAAAATAACAATGTAGACAAGATCAGAAATTACTTGGTGTCTAGAAAACAAGTTTAAAAGTACTGTATTCAGCAGACTAACGAGTATTCAAACTCCTAATAGTCTCTGCGGGCAATTTCTCTACAATGCTATCTGTTACAGTTGTGACACACACAGATACACTGCTCTTCACACTATAGTCCTTGAATTTTTATTGTTTAATTAAGATAGTGTAACTAAATGGAGGGAATAAGTAAAAAAAAGCAATAAAACAAACCCAAACACAAGACTGACCGTTATATCAGAAATTTAAGCAGCTTATTTTTGTCTCATTTTCACAAAAAAAGGTGGCTAGTTCAAAGCACTTTCAGAATATGTTTGTGTTCTATTTCTGTTGAGGGTGTTAGTTTACTAATGAGTCTCTTCTTTTGCATAAAAATTATATTAAAATATAAAACATTCAGTCTGTTGAAATACTAATGCCAGTTTGCCAGCCCATTGTCCACAGACAACTTGAACTAGTGGTGTTTATATTACTTTGAGTTGCCAGTTCAGTAGAGGTACAGTTGGAACCCTGGTGCTCCTGATAATACAGTAGGAAAGCCATGGCTCAGGCTGCTCTAACGGTTCTGCAAGTCTCCTGCCTCTTCCCTTTACAGAGAGCAAATGTTTCATAGTGAGAGAGAGATTCCTGAGCATACAGGCACCTAAAAGCTTACTCTGATAAGTAAATTATAACATGTTATCTACTGTATGGTAAATGTGTAAGAGCATTCATTATTAATGATTAACCCTGAATACACACAAGCACTTATGGCAGAATAAATGCTCTGCTGTTGGCTCATCTTTAGCTGACCTTGTTTGTAGGCAAGTGTCTGACTATTTTTTTAAATGGAATAAGCTCAGAGATGCTAGGATCTCAGAAACAAGATGCCTGTATTAGCATTTATGTTTTAATTAGCACTGGAGCTTTATCATAAATGTAGAGGTTCATGTTTTGCATTATTGCATTCATTTTTAATAGCAAAACATTGCAACTGATGAGAAGAATTTCTTCATGTGAAAGTTTATAAAAAATGCAGTGCAATGACCAGTGTCTTTCTTTTTTTTTTCCAGTATAATTTCTTCAGTCTTTTCAACCAAATTGAAACATGATGCCAGCTATACCCTACTGAACCTAGCAGATCAGATTATGTTTACTTTTCCTGAAGTAAAGTGCTTGGCATACTCTATAGTGAATTAAGTCCTCTTTCTAGGTCCCCTTTAAAGATATGACACAGGGTTTTAGCATCTGTGGGCATGGTTCATAAGGACCAGTAAGACACCATTAAAAGGCAATATACTTTTTCACGGGATTTACAGTGCAAGGCCACTGTATTAGCAATTTCAAGTATTTTTGAGTAGTCCATTAAAATATGCTATTCAAAAGAATATATAAATTACACAGTTTGTCAGACCATGATGTTGAGTCCACCTGTATCCTGCATCTGCTATCATTATTCGTGTATAATCATAGTTAAATTGTAGTATTTCACAGATTTAGTTACAGTCATTTTGAGGAGGACATATATGGACATAATCGTGTGGTATTTGAAATTTACAGGATTTTCATCATAGTGGGGCAGCGGATTGCCACAGTGAAAATGAACAATCTTTCACTGCAAGCATAATTGGCCTATTTCATTAGAAATACTAGGGAGTATTAAGAACATGGAGAAAAGAATATCAATAATGCATAACAGTAACATGATTTTGTTTGGTGTTAGTGAATATTTCCTATAGCATGCAGAAATGGGATTTTCATTTTTATACAGGTTATTTGACACTCAAATCGCCACTACACTAAAAGTATGAAATAAAGAATAACTCTCGGAGTTTTTTAAAAAATATTCATTAGTTAAAGTATAAGTTCTGTGGGTCAGGTACAAGCCCTTTATTTTTCTAGAACTGATGTGGCTGCTGTTGCCAGATTAGGCTTTTACTTCCTAGGCCAGTTAGGGGACAGTGACATTCACTAAAATAAGCCCATGTGATCCTTGACATCAATCCAGTGACATTAAGTATAGCCCTCAGGCTTAGTCTGTGGTTCCACAGACTTTTTTGTGTGCAAAGCCCACTTAAACAATTCCTACTCCACCCATAAAACCTCCATCCCTGCTCACTCGTTCACTGTAGAAACAAAGGAGAGTTGTTGCAGCTGGACTAATGGTTTTGCTGTGCAGTCTCATCAGCAACTGCTCCAGCACAGCCAGAAAATGGAGAGTAGGAGATAGGAACTGTCAGCTTTAGACTTGCTGGGAAGAGTAACTTACACAAAGACTTACCTGAATCCCTACAGGGAGACTTGCAGTTTAGTGTGTCTAGATGGATTTAAATAGCATAAAATTAACTCAGAAACACTCTTGGCATCATAAATATTTTGTGGTGGGAATGGGAAAGTAATCCTTCACTACTATTTTTAAAATGTCATAGTAAATAATATTAAATAATTAAAATCTATGCCACTTTCTTACACCTCCATTTGTTTCCCTAGGAAGTTGTGGAAAAAACCTAAGAATGATAAGTCCATGTTTTAAGTAAGCTCCCCTCTCCTGTCACCAAAAAAAAAAAAAAAAAAATTAAAAATATATTCACTGCAGATAAATGGCATCTCTGTATTCTGAACTAATGATCTCATTGTATGCCAGCTTGTTTTTCAAAATTTTTTCTTTTATAACTGGGCCACTGCATGGTCATAACACTTGACCATTAATATTTCTCTATGACTGCTTATAGTGACACATGCTAGTAATAATAATGGAGTTCATCAAATGCAGATTTCATCGTTTCTGAATTAGTCATTATATCAGTGTTACATGAATGAGATTTTTGGGCAAGATACTTAGGTGTGTTGACTTCAGAGTCATTTCAGAGTCATGACTAGCCAGTAAACTCAAGTTGCACTAGCTAAGGGTTTATCTCACTGTCTTTGCACAGATCATTTTTGATTGTATAGTAATGAGTGTTAACTTTTAATTGAGGTGTATAATGTTATTTAGTTTAGTGTGCTATACAGAGATCATCAAAACTTGGTAATTTTGAAGGAAAGGCTCCTCTTAAGTATTATTTATGCTATTCAAAATGTGACATAACTTGAACACTTTTGAGAAATTTGATACTGAGAATATTCAGCTATTTCTTGAATACTGCCTTTTTACTAACAGGGTGTAAAACCTACAGTATGAATATGTTTCTTCATATGTTTCAGAGCTTTTGTTTCTCTAAATGTCTTCATTCCATATTGTAGGCTCGTTACAGGAAGGAGCAAACATTGCTTAAACAGCTGCCCTGCATTCCACTGGTAGAGAATCTGCTGAAAGATGGTACAGATGGTTGTGCTCTTGCAGCCCTGATCCACTTCTACTGTCCAGATATCATTAAACTAGAGGGTATGTCTAACGTGTTTCTTGGCTTGTAAACATGTCCATAAGAGTTTAAATGTTTCTCTTTGATAACTATGTGAAGGAAGGTGCTTAAATACAATATACAAAAGGCATAATTTGAGTGTGGTGGGTTTAATATTAAACTTTGTACCTCTTTATTTTTACATTTAAATAAAAGGAGGCAAGATGTCCTTCCCTGTTGTACTTGTTTTTATGTTGTCACACTAATATACTAAGATGTATTATTACAGATCTGACTGTGGCAACAAAAATGCTGCACTTTGTGCTATGAAACTTGAAACCACCTGCAAAACTTGTTCTTGAAGTTGCATATGTGCTTTTTGTGAATCTGAGTAGTTATAGATCTAAAACACATTGGAGTTAGACTCTGCATAGCTGCACTGCCTGCTAGTTGCTCTGTATTCTGGGCTTTTAGTTCACCTGAGAGCTACCTGTATCATTTATAACCAAAAATATATAGTCTAGAGGGCATTGGTGTCATGCTGTTCTATAATAGCAATTGTCTGTGATGATGAGCAGCTTCATCTTGTTCTTTTGCTCAGTAGCCTTCCTCTTGGCATCTAAGAACCTCACATAGCTGAAAAATGTCTTGGCAGCTAACACACATAATTTTCTACCTGTATTCTGCCCATTATACCTTTGATGTCATGGGAGCACTTATACAGAAACATCCTGAGAAATCTAGGAATATGAGCAAGGTTTTAAAGCTAGCTAAGGACTAAAATCTGGAATTCATATACACAAGCATTTTATAGGGAGCTTCCAGCACAGTAGGCATTGAAAATGAAAGACACTAAGATGTGTTCATTCACCATTCTTCTTACGCCTGTGAATTTTGAAAAATAGATCTTTTATTTTACATAAATACTGCAGCCAAATACATACTGTTGTATGTGATTAGGGAAGAGTTAAAACTTGAGTAGTGTTGAATGGGGTAACACCTGGTTCCTTCTTACTGTTCTAGCATGGCTGAAAGCACAGGCTGAAGGACATTGTGAAACCACAAGTATACTTGCCAGCATATTCCTCCAGCATCTGACTTTAAACAGGATAATGCGCATGTTGTCTTTAGAACTTTAGTTTTAATATTCTTGTTAGGTGTCCTGATATCATCTTCCCTAAAGATATATAAATGTCATTGTCTCAGAAGTAAATTCAAAGGTATTCCAAAGCAACTAGAAATACTTTAGTAAGATTTTGCTCATCTTCCCTGTATTTAGATTATAAAATTTCAGTGCATGTTGAATTTTACTGAGATTTGGTTCTGTATTGGAACTGAAGAAGGCAGGTAACAAAAATGGATATGCAAAAATGCTAGAAAATGCATTGACAAAAAAAAAATTATTCTAGAGTTCCCTGTAGTCTAAAATAGATCACTTCTCATTAAGACTTCATTTAACTTTCAAATCTAGGTTTCCTTGAAGGAATATAGAACCAGAAAGGACTCCCTATGTCAGTGAGTCAAGAAATTGGCCATTGTACAAAATTATATAATCCTTTCCATGAATTTTTCTTGTTCTATCTTAAAACTGCCGAGCTCTTGAAAATCTATACTGTTCTCACCCATTGTTGTAGAGTTGTATTTCTTTAAAACAGTTTTAAATCTCATTCTTGCTTTTTATCTAAGTGTGCCTGTAGCCTGTCTTACATGCCTTTGTGGTTCCAGCAGTGCCCTTTGGCTTCAACAGTATATTTGTATACCTTTTGTGTATATTTTCTTTCTCTTATTTTATCCCAGGCTACTGAACCAGCCTTTTCAGTCTCTCTTGCTGAAGTGGATTTCCATGCATATTACTATCCTCGATAGTCTTCCTCTGCAGTCAGTGCAGAAGTTTATGTTTTTTAAATATGGATGGTCATCATTGTACCCAGAAATCCAGACTGACATCATGTTACCTATGTGTAGTGCTTCTTTGTCACTGCTGAAAATAAATTTTCTGATACATTTGAGCATCATGTTTGCTCTTTCCATACCTGCATGATGACGAAGGCACATAAATAGGTTTACAATGGCTAATACATGACAACTTCCTGCTCTGTATCACTTTCAGCCAGTGAATCATATTAGAATTTTATTAGATCCAAATGCATCATTTCACATTTTGCATTACTCAATTTAATCTCCTTTCAGTCAGTTTAGTCAAATTTTTTTTTCTATTGATCAACATCAGTGAGGTTGAATTGATGGACTATCTGATTTCCTCAGTATGGAAATCCATACCCTGCTAGCATGAAAGTAGATTCTGTGTCTAAAGAAACCTTTTATCCTAAACAATTCAAAAGTTATATGGAGCTCTGTCATACACTGTTGCTTTAGGAATAAAATCTGATGCATGCTCTGGAAGTATATTTTTTTTCTTCAGTACTTCTTTTTAAAAGTACTGCCTTCCCCCCCCTCCCTGTCCCCTCCCTCTCCCTGAACTTATTGCTACTGAATTTTCCAAGAAGCTGTCATAAAAAGAGAACATGAGGTTACCTGGGCATAAATAGTATTGAGACAATACTGTATAACTGCATGAACAGACTTATTTGTCTTTAAATAGCACTTTCAAACAGAGAGTGATAATAACAAGCTTCAGCTCTGTGTAAAATCTCATCTCAGGCATCTCAGTCCACAAACACAAATACATAAGACCAATCTAATGCTTGTTTTTTGTGAAGATTCAGGTTAATGGCATTAAAATGTGCTTTTGGGTCCCTGTGCCAAGAAATAGAACTAGTATGTACTGAGAAACATACGTGAAAATGTGTGCATTTCCTATTGTCATTGCTCTGTAGAAAATCTAATTGGAAAAAAATTATATTGGTGATCATGGTTTTTCATTACATGGAATTATTAGGGGTGAGAGCATAACTTCCATCTTCAGAAGGCAAAACAGAAACAAACTTGTCAATGGTGAAATACAAGATTATTTATTACAAAAATGTCTAAATATGTAAAATGCAAGGATAAAATGTAGATTAATAATTTCTTTTTTTTCTGAAATAGAAAAATAAAAATCTTCAGGGGAGGGGGCAGAAATCAAGCCTGAATCCAGAAAATGCTCCAGAATCCAGCAAAGCCAAAAGAGAACTTTTTTGCAAATCTGTAACTATGTCTAATCTTTACTTCTTTTCTTTCTTTTTAGATATTTGTTTGAAAGAGACAATGTCTTTGGCTGACAACCTGTATAATCTACAATTGATTCAAGAGTTTTGCCAGGAATACCTCAACCAGTGTTGCCATTTCAGTCTCGAGGATATGCTCTATGCAGCTTCTTCCATAAAGGTAAAACAATAATAATGAAATAACAATGTGATTAATGTCCACAGGACTGTTTTGTTAATGATATGTTTAGTGGGTTTTTTGGTCTGCTGTTGTATGGTATCGTGGTGGAGCATGCTCAGCAGCATGTAAAATCACCTTTTGGCCATTGTTTTTCTAGTAATTTCAAAGTATTTTTAAAAAAGCATTTTTGAAAGGGTTTATAAAAACTTTAATTTTGTGGAAAATTATTTCACACTTTATCTTCTTCCTTGTTAATTACTTGTTATTTTAAAGCATGCAATCTGCCATATTAAACTGTAATAGTGGTATGCATTTGGTTAAGTGTATTAAGACTTTAACAAAAGCAGGAAATACCAAAGAGTTCTTTATGGAATTATTGCTCACTGTTCTTACTCATTTCTGTGTACACAATTATTTCATGGGTTTTAACCTTAAAGTTTTTTCACTTCTATAAAAGTGTAAACTTCTGAGTTAATTTCATTGGAAAATCCAATGGTTTGATGCCCAAAACACAAGCAGGAACATAATTTCAGCAACTACATTTGTTTGAATAAGCAAATAAATGTTTACAATCATTCTAAGATTTTACCCTTTTAGAAAGAGAGGAAAAAAGGGGGCATTTATTCTGTAATTTTTTTAAGCCTATGTGGAAAGACAAGGAGCAACTAAATGATTTCTTGCCTAATTGTAACTTAAATTTTTCATCATTATGTTTCACCAAGACTCTCTTCTACATAAAACACTCTTCATTTGCTTAAGATTCTTGCTGGCTTGCCTATAGGGAATGAAATATTATTTTTCTGAAGTCAGCATATCCATTGCAGATGGGATGTAATTGGTTTCTAAATATCTGGGTCATTTCACTGCTTTTATGATCTTTATAGCAATCTTGCAAGCAGAGTCACAGAGGCCAGAGCTCAAATACAGCTTTGTTGTCTCCTGTAGGGTAGAACCCAATCCTTTTCAAATGAGTAATGAACTGCCAGGGTGAGTAAGGGCAGTACAACTTAAATGTAGACTACTTAGCTGTTGCTGGTTTATTTTGTGTATGCAAAGTAACATAGCAACTGCTTTCAGTCAGCTTTTGGTGTTCTTAAAGTTAGATGCAGTAATGTACACCCTTGTGAAGTCTGCTGCATTGCAGTCTGTTCTGTCTGTAGTTCATAGTCCTACAACCCCATTCATGGGTCTCGAGTAGGACTCCTCCACTGCATTTTGATTGTTTCTCTCTGCCTACACATGCATGGAATGAATGGAATTAATTATTCTTGTTCTGATTCATGACAATCACTAATACCATTTTTTATAATAATGGCTTGAATTATTTCTCAAGCCAGTGCACACTATGAAGCTTCAATTTTAACAAAGTATAGTAAATATATTGTCAATATCCCAATGCATCAGACTTTACACTTTTAAAGTGCTATGGACTCAGTGATTTTGGTGTTTCTGAACACTATTTTTAAATGGGATTCAGAGTTCTTTGAAAGATTTAGAGTATTTCTAGAACTGATAAAGCCCTTTTGTGATCATGTTTTTACAAGTTGCTTTGGTGTGGATGCTTATTTAGATGTAAATGCTACAAAGCAAGGCTGCCAAGTTTTTCTTCTAAAACTTGGCAGGGAAACTTTGCTAGTTCTGCAAACTCTGTTTTTTCCAGGGTTAAGAATTAATTTTCTTTAAAAATAAATTCATAGTTAAAGGAGCTCTTTATTTTCTAGTGCATCTGATTAGAGTAAGTTTTAATAAATGTATATATTCTCCCAAGAATTTTATTGTCACTTTGAAAGAAACTTGTATTGTAAATGGATATTTTAAATATTGCACATTGAATTACACTGGTTTGTAGAAGTCACTTTTATCTCGGCTTACAAAATTTACGTAATATGAAGTTTTAGGATTTATAGAACTGTGTCTTTGTTAATCAGCCAAAATTTCTGTCTGGTTTCAGGATGGCTCATACTGCACAGTAGGTGCCACTGTGCTTTTGCTAAAAGTCTCTTACTTTCATACTGGTGATAGAAATAGTAAAAAGTATCAACTGCTGATATGTTACTGGAAAAAGCCTCAAGAAAAAAATCACAGCAGTTTTTGGAATTACAGTGCTGTGCCTTGTGTGGTCCTAGAAATTGTGCTAGGCATTCTGACTTCATGCTAGTTCTTGAGAAGGAAGGGAGCAGAGCCTCTTCCAAAGTGATCAGGCACAGAGTATGTACCTTACATTCTTCACAGGGCATGCTGCACTGTCCTGTTACATTAAATCAAGGTAGGTTAGAGACAGTACTTGATGCAGAAATTTAGTGCCAGACTTGACCAAGCTTACTGTGCCTGCTTTTGACTTTCTCATCAAAATGCACAGAAACACAGTCAAATTAATTTAAAGCTTCATTTAGCAAGCATCCAAAGTCTTTGATATAGGCTCTCAGATTTTGCAGCAGATGAAACTATTGGCTTAGTTCTGTTTTAGCACTTAGGAGAAATACACGTTGTCTGGATTTCTAGACAGCTTTAATTTGTCATAATCAAAGAAAACAGAAAGTTTTGTTGCTCCTCACTTTTCTATTTCACCTCCCCTAGGAAAAATACATTTGTGACGTTCTTCAAAAGATGTTTACTAAGGCAGGGCTACTGATATTAAAGAAAAAAATATTTGAATACATTCCATGGATGCTTGAGGCACCAACAAGGGACCATACTAGTTCCTAATTGTTTTCCCTTGAGACAGACAAATGCAAGTACATAGAGATTACATAAAAATAATCACAATGTTTTCTGAGTCCTCCCTGCATATTTAACAAGAAGAAATAATAGAAAATCTTGGATCTTTCTTTAGTTGTGCAGACTGCCTTTTTGCCATTCTCCTGCAAGCAGTTTTGTCCTCAGATAGGATTTATTTTTTAAATATCTTGCTCTTCACCTGTATCTGGGAAAGTACATAGAACTGAAAGCACTGTTGCATTGTGTCTTGACACACACTTATTCTGCCTTTTCAAAGAACAAGTCTGTAGAAATAGAAAACCTTTCATGAAGTGCCATCACATGAAGTGCCTTTACCCTGCAGGACTGTAAAGACTTCTTTATTGCTTTGTCCCAACAGTTGATTAGCACTGTGATGTAATAGGAGGTATGTAGTATTTGCGGTTTCATTGTCTTAGAGAATGTATAATTCCTAAAAGGATGTTGTAAGGACATGTATGGTCCCTGAACAGAAAGAATTTTAAAAAAAGCATCTCACATGTTTCATTTGTCACATGAGATACATGTTGAAAGTATTTCTAAAAGAGGACAAAGCATGTCTTTTGTTGTAATTGATTATATTCTTGATATTTCTAGATCATTCTCTGCCAATCTATTGTAGTAGGACCATAGGCTTCAAATCTAGGAACCACTCATGTATGAGATTAACTGTCAAAGAGAGTACTGACAGACAACTTGAATCATTTGATGTTTACCGTGATTTGAGAGCTTACATGGGAACTTGGCATTGCATCAATTGACATGCAGTTAATTACTGTCTTTTGTAAGTGTTCCTTTACCTGAGCCTTCAAAAATGTGTGGGTTTGTGTTTTCGTCTTTTAAATCATGATCCTAAACTTGTGCTACTCATTTGAGTTACACATGTTTTACATTCCCTTTTCATTCATAGAGGACTGAGGGTGAGACACAGATCACAATCAATATTAGAACAACTTTTATCAGTTCAACTGCTATGATTAATAGAATGAATTAATTATTAATAAGAGATAACTATTCACACAATACATTCATTTGTTCACAGAGTTCATAGACACACACACACACAGAGTCATTTTTATTGGGTTGGAGGCCAACCCAGTGTTCTCCTAGAAGCTGGGGGTCATACTGGCCCATCAGTAGCTTTTGGGAATATGTCCAGAAAGTTTCTCAAGGAGTTTATTTGTCTCTTGGGGTGTGTATATACATAAAATCTTTATCTGCATATAATAACTACAGCCCTTCTGGGCACAGTTGGAGTTGTACAACCTGTTGTTGACACTGGCATGTGCTGATGGTCCTGTACAGATCTGGCTGAGTCCTGCTGTTCTGAGCGTGTGAGTTCCTGGGTGTTCAACAGGGCGAGGAATCTCTGCAGCCTCTCGATTTTTGGGGGTGTTTATTATGTGCTGCCCCTCAGTACAGACGCTTCTCTTTGGCTGCTGTAGAGTCTGTTCACCCAAGCTCATGCAGAAGGCGTATTTCTTTCAGAATGAAAGCTTTCAAAATGTGAAATGAAGCAAATATGAGAGATGGTTGCTGTCTCTTGTCTGCAAAGGGTGTTCCTCTGACCTAAATGTGGGCCACTCTAAACTGTGCAGAATCACAACTAAGCACATGGAATAGGTACCTTATATTTGGTTACTAACCAAAGAGGCAGAAAAACATTTGAACTGTCAAATCTTTTTTGATTCAAGTTCCTTCAGAACTTCTTTTTTTTTCATTTTTCTTTTCATTGCTGACTTAATCACCAGTGTATGATATTGGAAGTGTTGATTTATACTAAAAAATATCTATTGCACTTGAGCAGTTTTAAATACTTGCACTGTCATATGTAACATGGATGGTGACTTTGTAAACAACATAAGCAGGAGCTATAGTCAGCACCAGAGATGTGAAAAATAGCGTTCAAATACGTTGCATGGATAAATCCAAGAAATTCAGGGCTGCACGATATCCACGCGTGTCATACAGCCTTCCCTCCAATCTCAGTGGAAAACCCACTGCCACTAAGGCTGCCAGCCTAAGCCTGAACTGGCAATTGAAGCCCATCTAAGTGTGAATGTGGATTCCGTAAGGACCTGGGAGAGCAGCTGGCTGTGCTTGGTGAGGCATTGGGAACGTATGGTGGGAGTCATCCAGGGATTTGATTCCCATCTGGCTGTGTTAAAAGGATTTGGAATCAGGAATGAAAAGTAAGATTCAACCAGGGAACAGTTTTTTAAGAGACTATTTCTCCCCTGAGAGGGACCAAACATTTCTGACTCGTTATTTAAGGAGAAGCAGTGTGATTTGCTTTCATTGATCTTAATTGGCCAGTTTTCCCTCTTGTTCTGGTCTGAAATAAGACACACTGGAGTTTTAAAATTGAGTTGTGACATTTCTTAGACTGTGGCAGGAGATAGGACAAATGGGTAGTGCATGGATCATACACAGAACTGCAGTTTGGCCTTCTCTAGACAGTTTGTAACACTCCAGTTCTCTGCAGTCTTGATGTGTTTGTGTTAGCACTTCTATAATGTAAAAACTGTGTATTTGCACTGGAGATGATGTCTCCTGGCCTAGTGAACAGAGATTTTAATGTGCATCATGATATAAATTTTACTGTGTATTTTTATGTTTATTTTGAAAAAATTTCCAAAAGCCTCCAAAAGGCTGCTTTCACATTCAATTTCAGTGGATTGAAGCATGGTGACCAAATTGTTTTTATCATTTGTGTACATGATCTTGTCGTTATTATCCTTTAAATATGCACATCTAAAACCTATAAGTATTAAGAAGGTATAATTTATTTTAAGTGACAAGATTGGGCATACTGTTCCCATTAGCTAATTTGATTTAAATAGTGATTTTAAAACTGTGGAGGGGAAATAGAGATATTAAAGAAAATAATTCATCTGGTTTTGTATAAAATTTTAAATAACAAGCTAGTTTATACCTCCTGTTGATACAGAAGCAAGTAATGACTTTAGATCTTATACTAGAGAATATGGGAATTTTTTTCCCCCCAAATGATAGCATTCCAAAATCTGTTAAGCAGAGGGGTTTTATGGTATAGCACCAGAAGATGCTGTACCAGTAGTACAGCTGACTACATACAACTGAGGAACAGTCCACAAATATCAAATTAAAAAAATTAAATTAGAATGTTTAGCAAATAAAAGGATCTCTGAAGCTGCAAGTCTGCCATCTGCTGTTTAGGGGGCTTGAGCCAGTCTGTACTGCTCAGAGCTTCGTTAGTTTTTATTGCTATTAAAATACTGTTACGCTTCTGAACATTGTTTTGTGTAAGTGCATGTGATAATCATGTGCCAAGCTGTTAGAACTCTTGTCACCATAATCAAGGCAAAACCTGTGGTAATAATATCTACTTTCTAGTCTGGATAGCAGCATTGCTATAGACCCACTGCTAGTTTTTTAAAAAAATTGTTACTGATCATCAGTCTTTCCCTTTGATAATTCTTAATGTCCCTTTCTGACTGAAAATAACTTGTGAGAAAACGTGATTTCCATCATAATGGTTCATCATCAGACATCTAAAGTAACCTCTGTTCTCAGTGGGCTGTGCAGCCAGCACTTTCATTTTTACTTCAGTAAACTGCTTTGGTGACTTTGGAAAAACAAAGATATTCTCAGAAGCAATATCTGAGTCCTTCATAAAATAGTCACCCTATTGTGTGTCTGTATTTCACTGAAATGCAGCATTTCAACATAAACGTAAGAAATTGGAGTATTTAAATGTAATGTTATTTCAGATGGGAATAAAGCTATGATTAGAACATTTAATAATATAGGGTTTTTAACTAAAAAATCAAGTTGAAAATATACAAGTTTAAGGAGAGGTAAGGGGAGGGGGGAATATTAAGAGAGAAATCATAATATTTAGAAACTGTAGTATTAAAAATCATATTTTGTCTGAGAAGTGCATCTGATTTTTTCATTGCTTCCTAATGAAATCAGGGTGTGATAACAAAATGCTATGCTTAACATTTTCTATGAATGGAAAAAATTTTGCTATGCACTTTTCGTCATTCAGTTCTGTTGAGCTGAATAAGCAGCGATGGGGTTTTTCCTAATCTATTTATAGCTGGTATGTAATAACTATGGCAACATCTGGCTGATCTCTTCATCGTATAGTGAACTGTGTGAGCAGCTTTTGATCTAAGAGCATCCCTTTGCTGGAGTAAATGTTGATCTATGTTAGAAATATTCAGGAAGAAGAAATCTGAAGCAAAAGGGTCAAATAGATATTCAGAATTCTATTTTCAATTTTTTCTGATGCAAAGTTGAAGTTATGTCATTTATTAGCAAACTTTTTTAATACATTTTTGTTTATTTTAAAATTATATTCTTACACTTAAATCCTGTTGTTTTTGAAATAAAATGGCATTTTGCTTAGAATTTTTCAAACAAGTTGTTTAAAAAACTTGTTTAATTATGGTTTCCCACTTTAATACATAAGTAGAGGTTTGTGCTGTTTACATTTCCAGACTCTGTAGGACTGGTGACACAGGTCTGGGCACCTGCTGGAGCCAGCTCAGACCTGGATACTTGCTAATCTCCTTCAGCTGATAGTTCTAGAAATGGACCAGCACTGAAGCATATGGATGTAGAAACTTTGGCCTCTGAACTCTCCAGCCTTCACAGTCAACAAACCTTCTGGTCTTTTTGCTCTCCTTATGTGCTCCTGCAGCAGAACTACTGCTGCTGCCTCTGCCTGCTTTTCCTCCCTGCTGATTTTTGTTGTTGCTGATGCAGTTTGTCACCAGTTGTTTCTTCCTTTTCACCTGATTTTCCCCTTGTGTTAAATCTGGTGGCTCCCACACCATGTCTTTCATAGCTGTGTCATGGGAACGTACAGTAGGGAGAGACATAAACAGTGTATTAAGTGTGCATAAATCTTTGGAACTAAAACCTTGTTCTAACCTACAGTGAAGAAACTGCTGCTGGTTTTTGTTTTGCTTTAAAGACTTGTACATTTGTGTAGATCTCCACAAATGTGACCCAAAGCATATACTAAAGATGAAAGTCTAAATCAGATTCAAACTTCCTACACTAAAACTAAGGGCTACCATACCTTTTCATGTTAAAAATCTCTGAAAAAAACACTGCCTAGCCTTTAAAAATAATGGGCTTTTCACTGCTCTTTTTTATTGAAATAGCTGACCTGTTTGGTCGGCATCTTTTCGCACTCATCCTGCACCTCTCTGCCCTCCCTGCAAGGACATCAGGCTTGAGCATATGCTCATTATGAAACATTTCAACCCAATTGGTTGCAATCTGGTCAAGTAATGTGCATTAGATAGTTGGTGCTGCAGATCAGTTGCACTGGTCTCATATTCTAAGAAATCAGTAGAGATTGTAAACTGAGTGAAATGCAGAGACATTACCCAAATGCTGCTCGAATCTGTTTATTTGCAGGCTTATGTTTTAACATAAATTTCTCCACATCTTTTTTTTTTTTTCTTGTAGAGCAATTACATGGTGTTCATGGCAGAATTGTTCTGGTGGTTTGAAGTGGTGAAGCCATCATTTGTACAGCCTCGTGTTGTTGTGCACCCCCAAGGTAGTTATGTTATGGATTGGCCTTAATATGCATCTTTTGATATGTATGTGTGCAGATTGCCATTGTGTTCACAGATGCAGTGAATATTTTAGTTAACAGGATTTGGCAGTGTACAACCCCCTTAAAGAAGGAGAAGAGGACTCTTTCTTCATTATTAATCTTCATCTCATCTCATAAATCATAATTAAATTTTGTTGTCTGTTACCAAAAACTCATTTAAATTGTTGTGGTATAATCACATGTAAAATTTCTTGACCTAAACAAGCCTAGAATCCATTTACGCCCATGCAAGGATTACAAACATAATAAGGAACCAAGAACAGAATTTAGCCTGAAGAACTTGTATTGCTGAGAAGACACCAAGAGAAAGGATCATAAGTCTGTGGAAAGTGAACAGATCGTTAACTGTAAAACTGCAAAGGCACAGTCTTTCATCAGCAAATTCTTAAATTTAAAAATCCCTATCTTGGGTGGCTCTTGAGATCTGTTAACGAATATAAAGTCCTGGTAACTGAATTGTTCATACAACAGTGATTGTATGATTGGCTCTCCCAGCACTAGGAAGAGATTTTCACTGAGTGGCTTTTATATCATTTTTCCATTTATATTCTCTATAGAACATACAAATCTGAATTAAATCTTTAAATGTTGCTAACTAATTTAGAATGTGAGAAAAATCAGTCTAAGGGTTTGGGGAGAAAAATTTTCGTCAAAATTTCTTCTAGAAGAACAATTTTTGCTGAAACTGTTTGCCTGCTTTTAATTTTGTAGTTCTTTTTTAGGTTTTTTTTCTTTATTTTCCTTGCCTTTTCCAGTTTATTTTGTCTTTTTTCCATTCCCCTAATTAATGCCAATATGGGAGCTTTGGAGGAGATAAAAATGGAAGAAAGTGACTGAGTTTTAATATAAATAATGAAATCAATGAAAATTCTTTAAGTATTTGAAAATTAATATTTCAGTTTATTTTGGGCAGTTTTTCTACTCTGTATTTGAACCAAATACTAAACTGTAATAACTTGAGCTTTGTTTTTCCTGGCAGCTGAACCTGCAAAAGATGCAGCTTCTGCTCACAGCTTGAACGCTAACAGAAGAAATTATGTGGATGGTCCATCTGGTTCTGACTTCGTAGCCAGGTAATGTCAGAGAACCACTAGTACTGTTTCACAGTCTCCTCCTTTCTATTCAAAATCAAACACAGTTTTTTGTTTAGTTTTGTTGCCTTTTTGCAATGCTCAGAGATCAAGTTACCAAACACAGTCTGTGGAATTTTGTGGGAGATCCCATAGTTCAGCTCTCACTACCTCAGTGCATGGCAGGGTGCTTGTTCATGTCTGTACAGAGCACTTGGACAGCATGCTGCTGCCTTACCAGTTTCTGAGACAACCCTTACCATTCAGCAGAGAAGTGGCACATGGCCTTGTCCTCTGCAATTTCAAGTAGGGCTACTGACCAAGTCTGCTTTATTAAGAGCTTTTTTTCTGGAATTCACAGCAAATTATAAAGAAAGCAGACTAAGAAAATAGCAAGAAAAGCCCTGAGTGATGTTTTTAGTTTGGTCTGATTATTTTACTAAAGTACTGTGAAGGTCAAATAGGTAAAAGTGAATACTTAGCTATAATGAACTTCTGCCTCGTGGTGGGGAGAATTGGAAAGAAAATGTAAATCTGATGAGATAAAATATGAGGATGATGATGATAATGATGTTAATAATTGTAATGAAAATAAGAAAGAGGGAGGGAATAAAACCCAGGAGAACAAGTGATGCATGGAACAGCTGCTCCCCCCTCTACTGACCGATACCCAGCCTGTCTCCCAGCAGCAATTGGTCCCTCCTTGCCAACTCCCCCAGTTTATACTGGGCATGATGGTCTGTGGTTTGGAACATCCCTGTGGCCAGTTCAGGGCAGCTGTCCTAGCCACGCTCCCTCCCAGCTTCTTGTGCACCTTCTCACTGGGAGAGAGAGACACTGAGAAGTCCTTGACTGAGAGTAAGCACTACTGAGTCATAGCTAAAACATTGGTATGTTATCAACAGTATTCTCATACTGAACCCAAAACACAGCACTGTACCAGCTACCAGGAAGAAAATTAACTATCCCAGCTGAAACCAGGACAATGGGAAACATTAGTTTTAGTACTACTGTTACAGATTTGGAAGCAATATAAGAATATCTTATTTCCCTTGTGTTCTCTAGCTGCTCATATATTTGATGAATTTCTCAGGGGAGCCCTAATCACTCTCTACAACTACCTGAAAGGAGGGTGTAGACAGGAAGGGATCAGTCTCTTCTCCCAAGTAACAAGCGACAGGATGAGGGGAAATGGCCTCCATTTGTGCTAGGGGAGGTTTAGATTGGATACTAGGAAAAAATTCTTCACCAAAAGAGTTGTCAGGTATTGGAACAGGCTGCCCGGGGAAGCAGTGGAGTCACCGTCTCTGGAGGTATTTAACAGACGTGTGTGTAGATGTGGCACTTGGGGACGTGGTTTAGTGGTGGCCTTGGCAGTGCTGGGTTAACAGCTGGACTTTATGATCTTAAAGGTCTTTTCCAGCCTAAAAAATTCTATGGTAAGGGGCAGGAAATGCACGAGGCCTTCTTTTTAATCTTTTTTTTTTGTCAAGGTAAAGATAGTCTTCCAGTGATCTAACCTGGACATAGTAAATAAGGGGTAGCATTACAATATATTTATAATTTTGGGGCAAAGGCTTATTAACTGTGTCTGGACTGGCACAGAGAAGGACAGTATTAGCATTTTGATTGAATATTCAGCAAATTCTCAATTGCCAACCCAGTAATCCTGTTTAGCCTTTTCTCTTGTTTTTGGAGGAAGTGGGAGGTGTTTGGTTCAGTTTGAGGTTTGTGGAGGTTCGTTTGATGTTTAAGATTTTGAAGTATGTTTTTAGTCTTTAGAAATCTACTCCAGCTTTAATAAGGGAGTAGTATTTCTTACTACCATTAGATGCTGTGCTTCCAAATATTTTTTCTATATTTGAAGTGTTTTCTTTGTAGACAATGAATTTATTTTTGCCTAAACTGAGCATATAAGCCAGGAGAACAAGAAACAGTAGTTTTGAACATAACTTTTGGAGCAGGGGTTCCCAAGGCGATTTCCTGTATACCTCATAAACCAGAGTTCTTCATCCAGCTTGATGATACCTCACTGGATTGTAGGACAAAGGAGCGGCCCAAGAAGTAATTTCAGATGGTGGGAATCAAACGCACAAGTTTGCAGGTTCCCTCAGAGAACAGGCCTGACTGTAGGATGTTCTGGTCCTCATCTTCCTAGGTGTCCCAGCTGTGTGTTCCTGCCCCCTTGAGTATTTGAATTGCCATTTCAGTGCACAAAGACAGAAAAAACTAACCCAGTCGGAAAAAATGAATGTTCCTCTGTCGCCTTAGCTTGTTGAAATGACTCAGAGCACGGGATGGAGAGCCAAATCCAGCACAGAGGAGTGAGTGGGACTGTGGCAGTGAGCAATTATGATGTCTAAGGTTGCCATGAAACCACAGTCTCTGTGCCAGAATCAGTTTTTTCTTGAGGGAAAATTAAGTTGCATAGGTTTTCATTGTGGTAGCAAATTTTCACAGGCTGCTGGATGAAATTTGGAAAGCATTTCTTTCAAGATAACTTATAGATTTTAAAATTTTCACTGAAATCTCAAATACTATTTAAAACAGTTACATCGTGTAGCTAGTGTGCAGTGTTGTTGACACAAAAAATCAGGAATTTGTGAGAACCTGTTTTGAATAATATATAGTTAAGAAAGATGCTTTTACAGATTGTAAAACAACATTATTTTCCTTAAATTGATGTGAACAACCTTCTTGCAAATATTATTTAGAGACATTTCTACAGCATATATAATATAATAACACTGAAATATTCTGAAAATTACTGATTGAAAAATGTGAAATTGGGAGTGTGCACTTCAACTCAGTGAACAAAATTCAAAACATGAAAGGATTTAATCCAGCATGGTTTTGAAGTCTGGCTCCTTTAGAAGTGTTTTACATACAAATCCAGGTGTCTTTGTTCTGATCCTGAAGAAGCACTTTGATCAACACTGACTTCTGTTAATCCGATTCTGGATTAACACAGCTTCTCAATTACAGACCTTCTCTATGAACCAAAATGAAGCATCTGTGTAAGCAGAAACAGAGGAAATCTCTATAATTACTCTTTTAGTAGTGAATCTATTTTGTGTATTTATGAAGCCATGTCTATCACAAAATCTACTTTATCCACTTCTAATGCATATTGCAATCCAGACACAAAGCAGAAGTTTCAAGCCAAGGAACTGAAAATAGAAACGCATGAAAAGTATGTGATGTTGGCTGCAATCGCTCAGTTTTGAGGCCAGTAGGAGCTGCCTCATTTTGCTCATATTTGTTCGGGCTTTTTACTAAAATCAGACCTAAAAAATGTGAACCTTCTAAAAATGACATTTGCATGAAATAAACCAGGAGACAAGTATGTTAATGGAACTAATGCAACTCTGTAGTTGTCTGTGTATGAGAAATACCTTTTTGACTTTTTGGTCTCACTTGCATTAGTTCCAGTTAAAGGTTGTTATGCTGTTCTCTTTTTAGTTAATAAATTAGTATTTCAAGAAGGGAATTACACCTCATTTTCTTCCCTTTCCCAAAAACTCTGGTTTTGTTTGGGCCCAGAACATGAAGTCTGGTTGCCCTTTCCTAGTGTGGCTTTTGATGTATTTCTTCTAAGTTCATGTCTCTTGCTTTATAGGTTGGAAAGTCCAGCTTACACACCATCTCACCAACTGCATACACCCCAGCAGCCTTATTCATCTGTTCCAGGTAACAGTTCACAAATGGGTGGAAGAGGCAATGAGACAAGGTGTTTAGTCCTCAGACTAAATTGTTGTCTTGCTTATATTCATTCAAACGTTATTTATGCAAAAATTACTGGGAGACCTTTACACAAAAGACTAATGAATGAGTTCTATAATTTATATAATGTACAAATGGAAAGTTTGTGTTTGTATCTTGTATATTGTGTGTATTTTTTTTAATTGGATTTTTGTTTTTGTTATGTGGAAAATGGCTTACAACAACTATCTGTAGTATATTTTAGTAGTATTTGTAGAATATTTTAATCCGAAGTAAATTCTTTGAGGGATGAGGGGTATAATTTATATTCAGGATGAAATTGGCTCAGTTGCTCTACTTGTATTTTCAATATATAAACACTTTTTTTTTTTGCCATTGTAGTGTTCTGAGTAATGAAGCTAACTAATTTGTTAAAGCAACAGAAAGTGATGTTAAATAATTTTTCACAGCAGTTACATTGGGTCCTATTTTCATTTCACTTAGGAGTCATCAGAAGGTCCACATCAATGTCTTATGTAGATGGGTATGTCGGGACGTGGCCCAAAGAAAAAAGGTAAGTAGTCTTTCTGTATGAGTTGGTTAGAAATTTATTAATTTTTTTGGTCAAATGCAGTAGTAAATGCTCTATTGTAGTTGGGATTTTCAGAATCCTGTAATAAGAATTCTTGTAAGCTACTTTCAAAAGTAGGAAAAAGGGAAAACTATCACAGATTAAGAACTGGATAGCAGGAAACAATCTTCAGAAAAAAATTATTTTTTACATTGAAAGAGGTATTTTTCAGATATTTGAATTGTTGGCATTAAATGTGTACCCATTTACTCACCACAGTGAACTGAAAGGGGTAAGGGTAACATGGCTAATGAGCTCAGTAGCTTGTATTATTTTGTGGATGCTAAGAACAGTCAGGTTGAATGTTTTGTTTTTCAGTTACACTGATCATAAACTCTTAATCTCTGGGGTATAAACTAAAGTTAAAACAGTAAGAGTTGCAGTGATGTGTAAATTGTCTCTTTTCACAACTTCCTTCTAATCTATGATGGCAGTGCCTCTATTCTTTAAATGCCCAGAATTTATTCTAAAGTAATAAAATGCATTGGCTGACTCGGAAGAAAATGTTATGTTCTATTGTGCTTTTAAAAAATCACTATATCTATTTATTAAATATCTAAAAATATATGTAAATTCATTATACTTGAAGCTAGGCAAAATACCGTGCTTCTAACAGTGCCTTTAATATTACCAGCTTAAAATAATTTTAAACCCAAATAGGAATATTTCACTGTTACTATTATTAATAACCATGAATTGCTCAGTTGCTTTCTTCGTTCTGATCTCTGTTAGGTCATCATTACATGGAGTTTCATTTGACATTCCTTTTGACAAAGAAAAAAGCATTCCAGTATCCACTCCAAGCAGAGGAATTCCTAGATCTGTGAGTAATGAGGGCCTTGCAGGAAACATCAACCGTATGCCGAAACATTCTAGAAAAAATCTGTCCTTCAAACCAGTAAATGGAGAAGAGGAAAATCAAGATATTGAAGAGGAAAAGGACACAATAGCTCTTAAAGACACAAAGGCCAATCAGTCTCTTAATGCAAATCAAAAAAATGCCAATGAGAGCAGACATTACAGGTTTCCAAATGGAGCTCTGCAAAACAGGGCAGTTCTGGATGATTTTGGCAATCAAATTGAGACACCAAGCATTGAAGAGGCTTTGCAGATAATTCACGACACTGAAAAATCTCCCAGACTTCTCCAAACAGACCAAATTACAAATGGGTTCTTTCTACACAATCGGGAAATGAGCATCTTGAATTCAAACATTAAACCAAATCAGTCTACCCCAGATATAATCACAGACACTAAAGGTGCTCTGAGTCCTGTGACTGACACTACAGAAGTAGATACTGGAATACATGTCCCTTCAGAAGATATTCCAGAGACAATGGATGAGGATTCTTCTTTGAGAGATTATACTGTAAGCATGGACTCTGACATGGAAGAGCCATCTAAATTTCTCCAGGATTATGACATGCGAGCTGGCAATCACAGAGACCAGTTAAGCCCCTGTCCCAGCTCAGTAAGTACCAAATCACAGGCAGGCAGCAGTGCCTCTTCGAGCTCGGGGGTTAAAATGACCAGCTTTGCAGAACAGAAATTCAGGAAGTTGAATCACACAGATAGTAAAAGCAGTGGAAGCAGTTCTCAGAAAACCACACCAGAAGGTTCTGAGCTGAACATCCCTCATGTGGTTGCTTGGACTCATATTCCTGAGGAGGCATCTGTTCCTCAAGGAAGAGACACTACACAGTTACTGGCTTCTGAAATGGTACAGCTTAGGATGAAGCTAGAGGAAAAGAGGCGAGCCATTGAAGCACAGAAGAAGAAAGTTGAAGCTGCATTCACAAAACAGCGGCAGAAAATGGGAAGAACAGCATTTCTTAATGTCGTGAAAAAGAAAGGGGATGGAGTATCACCTCTCAGAGAAGAAGCAGCAGGAGCTGAAGATGAGAAGGTGTTCACTGACAGTAATCGGTTGAAAGAAAAAGAAACTCAAAAATCAGATGACCAAACTAGTAAGACTTCAGAATTACTAAAAGAAACCCCTGAAAATTCTCATAGCAAATGGTTAAAATCTCCTGCTACTTCTGTGGATGCTGAAAAGCAATGGAATTTAGCAAGCCCTTCAGAAGAAAATTTGAATGAAGGAGATCTCTTAGAATATACAAAATCTATTGAAAAACTAAACTCTTCCCTACACTTTCTACAACAAGAAATGCAACGTCTGTCCCTTCAACAGGAGATGTTGATGCAGATGAGAGAGCAACAGGCTTGGGTTATTTCTCCTCCTCAGCCATCTCCTCAGAAACAGATTCGGGACTTTAAGTCTTCATCAAGGCAAGTGGGAACTCCACCTGCTGTTGCACCTTTCTCACAGGAATCTCCTCGCTCTACACATCAATCTCCACAGTCTTCCAACAGGAAGAATGCCTCTTTTCACGTTAAAATGCAAAGGACTCCTAGGCCAAACGAACTGAAAATCACACCTCTAAATCGTACCTTGACTGCCCCTCGGTCTGTGGACAGTCTTCCCCGTCTGAGGAGATTCTCTCCAAGTCAGGTTCCCATTCAGACTAGATCATTTGTTTGCTTTGGAGATGATGGTGAACGTGTAAGCGAACCTCAGTTAAAAGGAAATCTTTTGAAGGAAGCCAAGTCTACAGAAGGGGAAGCAAAAGAAGAAGGACCAAAACTGCCAAAACCATGTGAACAGAAGTTGGAGGAAAAGGAGATTAAGCCTATTGAATCTAATGTTTCTGAAGTATTATCTCAGCCTATCACAGAAACCGTCTGCCTCACTCCAAACGAAGATCAGCTAAACCAACCAATTTTACCACCTCCAGCTCCCAAAACAGCTAACCTAATTGAAGTTTCCTTATCAGATTTGAAGCCACCAGAAAAAAGTGAAGTATCTGTTGAGAAATACGAAGGTGAGAGTGATAGAGAACAGTTTGAAGATGACCAGAAAGTGTGTTGTGGATTCTTTTTTAAGGTAAGAGAACTAGTGGATGTGTATGTTGGCTATTAAGCTTCACTTGAAACGGAGCTTCTTAACTGAGATGTGGATGTCAGTGATGATTGAAGTCAAAACAGATGGTTCTGCAACTCTAAATGTACACGCTTATCTTTTGCACTTGATTAATTTGGCATCATAAGAGTGGTAATCTACAACATTGCAGTTCTGAGCATGCCAGAACTTTCCATTCATAGTTGTGGAAGAGTGCTTGGAGTTTTTGATGAGGAGGATGCATGCTGAATGTAGATTTATTTTTAAAATAAGCTTTGGTGACCTTAATTAAACATGCTCACATCTCACCCTCGCTTCCCCATCCCACCCCACATTTTTCTAAAAGTTTTTGAACTACATAAGAGCCTGCATTTTTAAAAATTATTATTGTTTCTGAATTGCACTTCAGAAAGCCTTTTTCCTTCTCTTGGCTGGCTAATGAATGAGACTCCCTTTTGAAGTTGCTCTTTGGGAACACTCAGTGACTTTTTATTAAAGAGCCATGTTCAGACAGGCTTTTAACTACAATGCACGTTGTAAGAGAGTGGTCTGGACACTGAGAACCATCAAGATTTTGAATTTCCATTTTGGAATACCCCAGAAACTGGTCTCATGTATCTGAGATACTTCTTGCTTGTCTGAAAGTGTTCCTCAGTTCTAACAAAACACTTGCCTTGATCAGAAGTTACTTCTATACTCTGCATAGTTATTAGGGATTGTGATAAGCTGCCTTCATACACATAGAATCTTTCAAAGTTGAATGCAGAGGTTTATGCCGTATGGGATCTGACTCTAAAATACCTCACTTGTCAAGTTTTCTCAGTGTTGAATTTTGCTTAATTTAGGAAGGAGAAATTCTGTTATGAAAAGTTTGTAGCAGTCTCAGGAAAAATAATTCAAAATAATTTATTCCAAATACTGTAAGGGTATGTGGGGATATTGCAAACCACTGTACAGAATTAAGTGTCTAATGATTTGAAATGTCTAATGTTTTTGGGTCCTTTTCCTTCAAATACTGTTGCTAGGATGATCAAAAGGCAGAAAATGATATGGCAATGAAACGAGCAGCATTGTTGGAGAAGCGTTTGAGGAGGGAAAGAGAGACCTTGCTTCGAAAGCAGCAGCTGGAAGCAGAACTAGAACATAAGAAGGAAGAGACAAGGTAAAACTACATGTCCTGATCCCAGTGATCAGTAATGGTGAATGTAAAAATGTCTGGTTTAGTTAAAAGTGTAACTTGCATGTCATTGGATCTTAATACCCAAGAGATTTACTACTAGAGCCAGATGTGCTGAGGAGCCCAGCTGGCCCTGCAAGTCAGCAGGTGGCATCAGTCTGTAGCTCAGGCTCAATATGTGAGCTGTGCTGGCTTGAGTGCAGCTCTTCAGAGGAGGCCCTGCCCTGCTTGGCATTCTGAGGGGAGAGTGAATCCCTCAGGGCTTATTTCTATACAAATGCACAATGCTCACCCAGTCACAGCAGCAAAAATGAGAAATGTGCATTTCAATTTGTTAGTAGCAGTATCCCAAAAAATTTAAGCTGTCTGAAAATTGGGGGGAAAAAAAAAAAGGCAATTGTCTCTTACTGGTGTTTGAGAACTCTAAAGTTCCAACAATCTGATGCCTGTATTTTCTTCACTGTGCTAGCTGAAATGCTTTATTTGGAAAGTTTCTATGGGTGAATTTACATCATAATTTTTTTTTAGACGCAAAACAGAAGAAGAACGTCAGAAGAAGGAGGATGAACGAGCACGGCGAGAATTTATTAAGCAGGAGTATATGAGAAGGAAACAACTAAAGCTTATGGAAGACATGGATACTGTCATAAAGCCACGTTCCCTCTCACTCAAACAAAAAAAGCCACGTCCAAAATCTATTCATAGAGATCATATTGAATCACCTAAGACACCAATCAAAGGTCCACCAGGTAACAAATGCTTATGTGGAAAAAGAGTCTGTTCATGCTAAAACACCAGCTTGGTTTTTGGTACTAACAAGCACGTGCACTCTTGAGTGTCTTGTGCTAAACTGAAGCTGCACATGACCAAACTCGAAAGGTGGAAATTTGCCAATAGAAATGGAAAGATGAGTGTCACTTACCTGCTATGCATGCATGCATATATCAACAAACAGAAAGGGTAGCTCTGTGAGAACCCAGTGGAGGCACCCATGTGTGTTGCAATTTTCACACACACCCATGTTTTCTTCACTTCTCTATTCTTGCACCTGTAGAGCTAAAAATGAATAAAAGTTGGGAGATAAGAGCTAATAAATAAAGTGGTGATTATAAGGTAAGAGTACTTAAACTCCCACTTAATAAAGACAAAATGAAAATAAAAAAGTTACTTCTATATTTTAGCGGGTTTTTTTCTATTTTGCTCACTTACCTACTGCATGTGTAGTTATGAACATAGCAATACTAATCCTTGGAACAATTTAATTCTTTTAGATATCAAAGAACTGCAGTAACAATTGGAAGAAGTATTGCTAATTTGCAATTAGAAAAAAAGTAACCAGGTTGCTCAGTGATTCTTTTTGTTACAGCCTCCTGTAGCCTTGTTATTCTACTGCCTTTTCTCTGGCTGCTTCCCTCCATCTTTCAGGGTAATTTAAAGTATTTTCTTAACACCTTCCAAGAATTCATCACAGGCTTTAAATTAAGTCTCTTAAGCTCTCTTTCATGAGGACTTATTTACTTTGATTGCATTTCTTGATTTGCATAGTGCCAATATTCCCACTAGTACTTAGTCTGAGACCATCCCTGGTGGCTGCCAAAGGCAGGGTGTCAGCAAGTGTTTACATGAAGTGCACGACATATGCATGCAGGTATAACATGTATGGGTGTTAGTTTCAGGTGTAAAAGCTCTTACTGACTTTCAGATGCTGGTGTTGGATCTAATGAACAGACTCTACTACTTGCATAGGTTTATAAGCTTTAACTTTGTTTTTATCCAGGTTCACAGCTTTATCGTGTTTTTTCAGTATCTAGTCTTTCATTGGCATCGCTGAATACAGGGGACAATGAGAGTGTGCAGTCAGGCAAGAGAACACCAAGGTAAAGCTAAAACAACCATTTCATTTAATAAAATTTTATAATTAGCTATGTAAAACTAGCATGAATTTTAAAGAGGTCGTATACATACTGTGTACTCCAAGAACAGGTATGTTTTCCTCATTTGAGAGGTGGAGAGTTTCCACTGTTAGGCATTAGGAAACTGAGCCATGATAATTTGTTTTGCAAATTTTACCAAGTAAACCAGTTGGGCAGGTATAAATGAGGTCAAAACAAAATGCTGTTCACACAGCCTCTTTAATTCACCTGCTTCTATATAAGTCTCAACTTGTGGATATTTCATTAAACCTGTATGCTACGTGCAGCTACATAGTTCTTTTTTTAACATTGGAGCTTCTTTTCTGGCTTTTTTTCCTTTAGCATTTGTACAGGAAGTTATTGAATGCTCACTAGGACATCATCCT
Organism: Xenops minutus; assembly: GCA_035221455.1. Classification (NCBI taxonomy): domain Eukaryota; kingdom Metazoa; phylum Chordata; class Aves; order Passeriformes; family Furnariidae; genus Xenops; species Xenops minutus. Next base: position 21,206,969 of record JAWWEE010000004.1, on the reverse strand, counting down.
TTTTCAAATGCCAGAATTTATTTTGCATTACAAATCACCTGAAAACAACAGAAAAATTCTAATTTTATATACAAAACCTGTATTACCATTCAGAGGAAAATTATTATTTCTATGTAACTACCTAAGTATATTCAGACAAATACTAATTTTTTGTATAGAAAAGAAATAGGGAGGAAAGGGAAACTAGAAAAAAGGGGTTGATGAGGAGTAGTACATATTACGATGCCGCATGTCATGGTTCCATGGCCACTCTGCTTTACTCAGCAGCTCTGACAGGCCTGCAGCTGCTTTCAGTTGACTTTTCAATTCATTACCTTGATGTCTTGAGAACTGACTTCCCAATTATTACATAAGAAACTTTAATAAGATGATCCAAGTGGCCTAACATCTCTTGTCATCTCTTAAAAATGATCAGTTTTAATTGAGATGGGGATTTCTTCCAGCTATATTGGCTATTAGAAAAGGCTTGATGTAGCTCATCTACGCAGACTTTCAGGAGACAACCCCTGTCTGTGGAGTTGTAGTTGTGCAGTGCTGTACTATGCTTGTAATGAGCAGTACATCTTCCTCTGGATTTGGATTTGGTTTAGGGGATTGAGACTTTTAAAATTCAGTACAAATTGCTAAAAATAACAGAGTTGAAAGAATTTTTAGTATCTTTCTGGACCCATACTGTCACCTTGTCCTTGCATCAGCATTGTATTTTGATGATCCCACTGACAGAATTTCAGTGATACCTTTGAGATTTTCTTCATGCAAGTGCTAATCACAAAAGGTGTAGGCTATCTTATAAATTGAACTTTCATCTATTGCTTATTTTACTGAAAATGAGCATGCACATAAATGCTGGTATAATACCATTTTTTTTCCTTATTCTGTGTCTTTCTTCTCACTTGGAAGAGCTTTCATTATTAGCTAAAAATTTGACTGGCTTTTGCAGTAGCCACAATAAAAAAAAAATTTGAAGTATCTTATAATAATTTAGGAAAACTTGAGAATCTTTCTTGAAATGCAAAACTGTTCATATTCCAGCTCAGCCTGAAAAATTACAGTGCCAGAAGTTACTGCTTGTGAAAACAAAAATTAGAAGAGAAATTTTTTGCTGTCTTAAATACAGGAGTTCCCACTGTGAGTTGTTGCAGTGATAAATATAAATGAACTAAATGTTTATTTCATATTCATCATTCTGTCAAGAAATGGTTTGTTTGATACATGAGATAACATTGCTTTTCCAGTGCTCATGTTAAAAGTAACCCACATTTCCACAACCAAGAATATCTGTTAGGTTTCTGCCCTCAGACGGAGCCCAAAAATTGACTAATGTGTAAGTCATCTAAATACTAACTTCTTGCATCATTCAAGACACTTTATACAGTACATGAACTCATTTTTCCCATAATTTCTTCAATAAATATTTTGCATTTAGGTTTATAGTCTACAGCTCAAATCACTGTGTTTTACCTTAATGCAGTTTGCCTTCCTTTGATATTAGAAGGCTTCTCAGCTGAACAATGTTAATTTTTTTAATAGACTTTAAAATTAATGTTTAGGTCTGAATCTGTGGAAGGATTTTTATCTCCAAGTCGCTGTGGTAGTCGTAATGGAGAAAAAGATTGGGAAAATGCATCTACAACTTCTTCAGTCGCCTCTGCTACAGAGTACACAGGTCAGTGACAACAATATTCAGAGAAATACCTGCCAATTAGCAGTTCTATGCCTGAAAAGTTTTCATTTATCTTGAGTTCCTAAAACTTGATTGAGGACACTGATAGAAATGTTACTTTCACTTCTTTTAAAGTAGATAATACAAGGCAATAATACAAGGTTAAAATTTTAGATCCAAAATAAAAGTATGGACTCTGTAGCATTTGTGATAACCAGAATAAACTGCAGGTAGGCTCAGAACAGTAAATGGGCTCACATATCACTGTGCACTTCATCACTGTCTCTAGCAAGGCAAGAAGAGTTGAAATTTCAGCTCAATTTAGAATAGAGTTACGAAAATCAAAAACCAAATTGCAACAGGAAAAAATCCGCTTAGCAATGTGAATAGAAATATTCTGCCCTCTTTGTTTTCTAACAGATCCTTTGTTGTTTATTAAGAACTTTAAAATCTGACTACTAATTCTTTATTATATTATGAATCAAATAATAATGGTATTTTCATCACTTTTTTTTTAAACTATACAGCATGTGATATTGCCAAGACCTTGCACCATCAGGATTATAAAAGCTCCATTTTTGTCCACCTAATATCACTTTCTTTCTGAAAATGATAGCACAATACTAGGTACTTTCTAGGCGTTTTTCCCCAAAGCATAGACAAACTGAGATTTAATCTTAATTAGTAATTGCTTGTATACCATTTTCCTTTCTAAGTCTTTGTAATAATATGTTGGGTTTTTCAAATGGTCTTAATACAAGTATGCATATATTTCAAAAATTAAAACAGATTTCTCCTTCAACCAGATGAATCAAGTCTTTTTACAGTCAGAATAACCTGACAAGTCTCAGGCCAGAGCTTTTATCCCTGGTTTTGGGTGAAACATTCCTGGAATTCCAAAGTGGACAAGCAACTCTTACTCTAAGCATTACATCTGCTTCATTGTTATACCTTTCACCCTTGAAATCATAGGTGTAGACAATGGAAAAGAAAGACTTTGTTCTCTCCTGAACAATAGAAATTTGAGTTAGAAAAAGCAAAATGTTTTATTGTTCATAAAAAACGGTCCTCTGGAAGAAAACATATTTACCAAGGCTGCCAATAATAACGATTTAATAATGAAAGACACATTTGGAAGTAAATTCAGTGACAGCTGAAAGAATGGCATTTTACTTGTTTGTGAAATTTGTGGTCTCTAGCCTAATTCTGTATTATTCATGGATTTGTGGTTTTATGCATGCAGAAAGTCCATGCCAAAAGTGCTTCACAGCATATAAAGTAACTCTTTGTTGGCTTATTGATTAACTTAGCTGATTTTTCATTCCTTTTTCATAGGACCAAAGCTCTTCAAAGAACCCAGTGCTAAATCCAATAAGTACATAATTCAGAACGCGCTGGCACATTGCTGCCTGGCTGGAAAAGTAAATGAAGGTCAAAAGAAAAAGATACTGGAGGTAAGGGAATTTTTCCCCTAAAAGTGTAAACACCTAAGTCAAGCCACAATCAGGCATTATGGCGATGCTAAAATGAAAGTGCAAATATTGAAAGGAGCCTTTTGAGGTTATGGCAGCTCTTAGTGAAGGGATTCAGTAACTTCTGTATCTTTTGCTTCCTATGTAGGCAGAAATGTTCTCCAGGGCCTTAGAAATAACAGCTGTCGTGTTGTACATGCAGCACAGGAAGCTGAATTAATTCACAGGTTAATTAATAGTTACTGCTTGGTTTATGTGGGAACTTCAATATGTAGACTTTCATAATTTGCTTACAAAATTGTTTTCCCTTATACATACAGATCCTCAGATTGGGAACTCTAGAACTAAAGCACAGTAGCCTCATGAGCAGAAAAAAACTGAAATACGTTGCTTCTAGGCTCTTCTGCAGTTTCCAAGCAGTAGGGCAAATTCAGAACATCCTATTATAGGAAGGTGCCTTCCAGTCTTTTCTCTTAGGCTGGAATCAATCTTTATGAAGATATACAAATATTATAAGGGTGAGAACTCATAGACCAGTGTGTTTCCATACAAAAGGAATAACACGGAGTCTGAACCTTGAGAGTAATGGGACTGTTCCTTTTACCAGCTGTGACAAATACAACAGATTAAATAGAACAAACAGTACAGATACTGATAATCCAGATTTAATTTCTTTTCCAAAATAAATTTCATTGCAGTATTTATTGCCCTTTCTTCTCTTTGTAATCCATCTGCATTCGTATCTAGATGCTGCTTTCTCTGTCTTTCCAGCTACCTTTTGGAAATACCAAGTGAGAAATCAGGACAACCTCTTTCAGTTCAAGTAACTGGGAGCAAAATGACCCCCAGAAATCCCAGGAAAGAATAGCTGCAAAATGTCAGTCATGCTTACCTGTAGGGTGAAGCATACAGCACTATCAGAAGCTGTACACATTCAGGGCACATGTCTCATAGAAGTTGTGTTACGTAGAATAGGAATCTGGACATTTCAGCTAATGAAGAACATTTGTTTAACAAACTCCAACTGACTTTATGGCTTGACCAAAATTGAATGGATTTAGGGATGACTGAAACCCCATTTTAGCACCGGAGGATGCTTCAGGCATATTGAGATACATCTAAAGTTTCCTGTTCCCAAGCTTGTAACTATAATGAAATGGATGAGGAAAAGAATTTTTATTTAGTCTCCAAAAAAACTGTTAGGATGTCTGTTCTTGAGGGTCAACTAAACTATAGCTGAAATTGTGTAAATAAAGTAGGCTTTGTTTGAGACAGATATCTACCTTATCAAAATTCAGATAGGTGAAGCTTAGCAAATTCTAACGATTGAAAATAAGGTCTTCCAGTGGACAGTTAGCCACAAGTTTTAGCTCTGGTAGAAAACAAATTCAAAATGACAATCTAATGATTTGGAGTGTTTTCTGACTACAAGGCAAAACTCACATTCTGAATCTTTTTCTTTCTTTCTTTCTTTTAAAGGAAATGGAAAAATCTGATGCCAATAATTTCTTGATCTTGTTCCGGGATTCAGGCTGCCAGTTCCGATCTCTGTACACGTACTGCCCTGATACTGAAGAAATCAATAAATTAACAGGAATAGGTCCCAAATCTATCACAAAGAAAATGATAGAGGGACTGTATAAATACAACTCTGACAGGAAGCAATTTAGCCACATACCTGCCAAAACTTTGTCTGCCAGTGTTGATGCAATTACCATTCACAGCCATTTGTGGCAAACCAAGAGACCAGTAACTCCTAAGAAACTTTTACCCACCAAGGCATAGTAGATGGGAAAAAAATTTGCTTGATTATGATAAACTTGCACTTCATCTTTACTGCCTATAGGAAATAGATTTCTAGTTGCCAACAAGACTCTTAGAACTTAAAACTGGACACCAAGTTCTATTATCATGTCCAACTGGAATGTAAACACAGTGTTTAGGAGTGCAGAAGATTATCACTTAGGTGACTAATTATGAGTGATTACGGAAATGTTTGACTTGTGTGGAGATTTGTATGTGCTAATACAACATATAGAGTATATTTGCTCTGTATTTTGATTAGATACACTGAAGCACTGAATGTTCCTCTTTAGTGACTCAAACTACATTTTTTACATCTGTTGCCTTATATGTTTGTATTTGTGCTTGTCTTGAGATATTTTTCTTTCACTAAAGAAATACTTCATATTCTCAATACCATCAAACTTTGCATACTGACTTACAGTAAAGACTAAATGATAAGTTGTATGTCACTGAATAACAGCTGAACGGGTCTGTTCTGCAAGATCCTTACTGTGTGCTGTAACAAAATCAAGATTCATTCCCCTCTGTATTTATAGTTCTTTTTCAATTAAATAATGTTGATTTGCTTATAAACTAAACAGTAAAGGAAAAACCTTTAAACTGCTTGAAGTTTCCTTCAAATGAATTATTTAACAACTCAGGGTATAGTTAGGTGATGCAATTATTCCTGTTTCAGTAAATTGCCATCTGAGATGTAATGACTGACCATGCATGTTCATAATACCATTAAAATGCACAGTAAAAAGATTTGGTAGATCTCTAAAACAGTTGAAGTAAGTGTTCATTCATTGCTTTGCATTGTTCAACTGAATAGAGAGCACAAGGTCAGGTACTGCTGCTTCAAGGAAGGAATAGGAACTTGTGATACTGTCCAAACTAGATCCCTGATGTTTGCCTGACAGAACACTAAATATTCAGAAGAATCACAGAATTCACTAAGTCACAGACCTTTCAGAAGTCATGTATCTAATTCCCATTGGGTTTAAGACCCAGGCCACTTCTGCCTTCAGATTTGCCACCTCAGACTTAATTCAATTTTCTAGGGAATAGACATCTGATAAGAATTTTCAGTGTGTCTTAGGAAATTGTTTTCTTGACACTAGCAGGTGATGTCTTGTGACAGAGCTATTTTTTAAGTATATTTGGCAAAAAAGCCTAAATGACATTTCATTAAATTCAGAACATGACCATTTGCAAAAATTTCAGTATTATTTATAAAGGGCTGCATTTTATTTCAAAAACAGTGTTTGATTATTTTATAAATCACTACTCCGTTTCAGTGTTTGTTTCTCTTATAATTTGCTTTTAACATAGCACTGTTCTGGAAAAAAAAAAAAAAAGAAAGAAAATACAAACTTGAAGTCTCCCCTAAATCTGTGGCTATTTTGATAACAACGTACACCAGAGAATTTGTTGTGTGTGGGGGGGGAAATCTCATTCTCAGGAAAAGACTTGAATGATTTGTGATTCTGTTCTGTTTCAGTGTTGTGACAACTCCATTAACACAAGACAGTATTGTGCTATGAGTATGTAGTCCATTCCGTTTCATGGGGACACTAAAGCTATGTTCATATTTCTCTCATTAAACTGCTTTGAGAGAAATTATGCCTCACTACTATGATGTACTCATCTACTTAAGAGAAAAGATGCACAGGAGTGAGATGTCATTAAGCAGTTTAGAACAGTATTTTTTTTAATTATAAGGCCTTAGGCATCAGTGCATCTGGATTATAAACATTTTCTCAAAAATCCTGTCAGTTTTACTGTAATTTATGTTCTTATATTTATGTATATTTGTTAAAACTGTAAAAAAAAGAAAAAACACTTTAAAATACATGTTTAATATGTATGTGGCTCAAAACTATTTGTGGTTAGCTGATTCCTACTGTTTGCATGTATATCACCAGGATATGTAACTCTTATATTTCAAGTGTATACATATTGTGTATATAGGATATAAATAATAAAAAGGGGGGAAGAGGGTTTGCACATTCTGCCTGTTAGACAGTTCCTACAAACACCATTGTAGGAACATCTTAAATAACAATATGAAACTGTGTATAATATACAGTGATTCAAGAAACCAGGAGGTTGGAATTAACTGACACACATATGGTGAATAACTTCAAAAGAAGTTTTATCATGGGAGGCTTTTTATTTCTAAAATCTGTACTATGATTTAACTGAAGATTTGCAACACCATAAAGACACACGCATCAATCTAATCAAAGAGCTTAAAAACGTGACAGGAATTCTTTGAGTAATTTTTAATATATCTGAATGTATTATGAAATTTACATTTGTGAACAGGTTAAAGATTTGTGCAATGTCTAAAAGTAGAATGTGAATAATGCAGTTGAAAATTTCATTGCTCGCAGTATAAAGTTTTACTTAATACAGGAGGAGTAAAGCTAGATATGCTTTTCCTTTTTAAGCCTGCAGATTTTCTAATTACAGTGGATCTTTGGTTGGGATCAGGTTTAAAAAAAAAAAAAAGAAAAAAAAAAAGGAAGCTTTCCATAAAGGCCAGTATTTATCACTGACCTTTTCAGAACACACTGGTGCTTTCATCAGGGGTATTATTATTATTATTATTATTGTTGCTACGACTGAATTGCCAAACTCTTGTCTTAGTTTTTGGAGCAAAATTTCATATTCTAACAGTCATAATAGCTACTGATTTTTTTTTTTTTTTTTAATGTTAGTATGACTGTTAGTTTTTATTATTTGGCTGTTTAAAGCCAAATTCAGCTATTTAATTATGATTTAATGGGCACTGTTGAAAAATGTACAGTGTATTGTGTGCTTACTTGTCCACTTTTATGGAGCATAGCTTCCATATTTTTTCAAATGCTGTGCTGTAAAATATTGTCATTGCTACTTATGTGGTACAGTGTAGTTTTTCCTTTCATTTAAATAAAAGCATGGCACCAAAAGAATATTTTTTTGTTCTCTTGCTTACCTCTAAATATAAACTAAAATTATCAGAAGTTCACATTAATGTTTACATCTTGTTTCTTCTCACATTTCAGCAATGTGGAAATTGTGGGAAAAATGAACCATTATATTTTCTTCTTTTGTTTCCCATCATTTGTCTTACTTCCATATATAGTCTAGCTTTCTGATGTTACCAGAGGAAGGCTGTTGAAGAATTAAGCTTCACATTTCATTCTTGAGGACAAGGTGTTACCCTATTCTCTTCAGAAGCGAGTTTCACAATTTCAAGTCAACTGATAAACTTCTGTAGCTTCCACTGATCCAAATCCACAAAAACTTTCTGGTCAGTGTAATAGGATTGCTTCAGCTTGAAAGGTTTTCAAGGTGAGCTGAAGTCTTACCTTTCTCAAGACACCGTATAAAGCACGTGTGTGACGTTTAGTGAAATAACTTGTACTTGCTAGTGGTGCTACTTTGAACAGAAATGATATTTAAAAAAATAAGGGGTCTCTTCCAGATTTGTAAGTTAGCAATTTTTCCAGCCCAAATCAAGCCCTTTTTGGTGTTTTGTGTTGCCCTGCTGGGTTGCAGAGTAGGAGCAAGGACTTGCTGAAAGGGGACGTGACATCACTGCACTGTCAACAGGCTGACTGAGCTCTTGGGCTAACTTACATAGACAAAGAATCTCAAATTTTCAGAGCTATTGGAAGGGCATCTTCGAGAATACAGGAAATCTAATACTAGGACTTTTAATGCCGAATTGAAAACTACTCTGGATGAAAATGAATAGCTTTTCTTCCTCCCAAGAACTGGTTATTTTTTAGCCAGTTCAGTCAGTTCCCTGTAAAGCATCACAAACAGGCTGATACAAGCAACGAATTATGTTGGAACACAAACAACCAGTAAAGCTATTTTTTCAGTGGTGAGCCCAGCTCAAAATTTTCATTTAAAAACAGCCTTTGTACAGATTGGCTTTAGAACACGCTTTGTTTTTTTCTATCCTTTGGCAAGCAACGCTGTCCCTAAGAAACTTCAGCTCACACCCTGGTTAATTTGACAGAATATGACAGTACTGTGTGTCTGAATTTGTACAGAATTTCTGAATCAAAATCTGTACTGCTGTGGAATCCAGTGCAGAGAGTTACACTTGGAACCAAAAGTTTTGGATTGATCACCACACAAATGTGATGCAAAAAACAGCTTTGTTTCTCAAATCCAGCTGTACTGATCAGCAAGATGTCAGATGTCTTTTTTCTAACAGCTTAATAAAAAAAGACACAGCTTGGTAAGGGCTAATGCTTTAACTATTTAGATCTTTTCAAATGGCAAATTAGCATTTTTTTTGCTGCCTTGTTACTAATTTAATGAGCTGAATAAGCAGCTTGAAGAATTATGTGTATAAAGATGTATCTTGACAGTCACAGCCCTTTTCAGCTGCTTTTACATATTTCTAATTAAAAAAAAATAAAAAATTACAACAATGAAATAAAAAAACACCCAAACACCATAAATACTGTTATTCCAGGTATTAATGGTGGGGGGCAGGGGGAGGAGTGTCTTTACCATGGACAACATTTTTGTTCATTTATGGCTAATTTGTTTTTAAAAGCAATCTGTTCCATTTACAAAAAAGTACATGAAATGGCTTTGTGTATGCATACATACAAATGCACGTATACCTTCAGATTTGCTTACATACAAAATAAAAAACAATATACTTTATTTAGACAACCACAGCAAAGAGTCAAGCATGATGGGGAAATTACTCCAGCTTATTTCCTTCTAGCAAAAAAGAAAAGCAGCTACATTGTTTTACACTCAGAATTCCTGGTCTTCCTAAGAAGCAGGGAAGAAAAATATACGTTTCAGAGCTCAGTACAAATTCTTTGGGAGATGGGGTTCTTAACGTGGACTTTTAATCAAATTTCTGAGTTTAAGGATAATTATGGACACTGGACAGAACTGCCTGTGATCAGAAGCACTAATAACAACCAGGAGTCAAGAAAGCAGTACAAACAAGTTGAGCATTCACTGAAAAATGTTATTTAAAACTTCCTTCAGACTGTTATTCAACATTACAAACATGTGGATGTATAAAATCCTTAGGAGTATTTCGTTATCCATTGACAAATTTATTTAAGCAAGAATTTTTTTCACATAAATTATGTTTACGTTTGCAGTTAGTAGTATGTGAACTTTATGGAGACATACTAAGTAATACCTGTATGCACTTTTATGTCACTGTTAATCTGTTAATGGAGCTTTGCAGAAAGACTTAAAAGCTAATATGAAGCTTTCCATCACAGCAGCTCTGTCTTATCCTTTCTTCATCATCACTGATCTAAATGTCTGCAGTACAAGACCTGGCAAGGCCCCACAAGCCTGCAATTATTTAAATTACTGGAAGCCAGATTATACTTTGGCTCAGTGTTTTCTTGTTTAAACTACCCAAAACTGGAGCTGTGATGCTGACGTAAAGAATTCTATAGATTATGATAGAATTTTGCTGAACTGTCACCCCAAAGTTCTGGAAATCCTTTCTTGAAATGAGTAAAAACTGTTTCAAGAATAAAGTTTTAAACATAATTTTTTCCAAGTTTTTACAAGAATGGGTAAATATAAAATGTAAATCATTGAATGGCTCCGTTACAAGTACTCAAAAGCAGGGGATTTGCCTATTTTTAGGGTGAAAACACAAAGGTGCTGGACTTGACTGGCAGATTTGTGCAAGGTTGGCATTCAGGAATAAGTCTAAGAATGCATCCAGCCTTGTTGACATTGTCTGCAGCCACCTGCAATGTCTATAAAATAGTCACAATTACTATTTTCTTTTCTGAAGCATTCCAAGAACAGACTGCAGCACCCTGTTTTGTCACTAGGCAATGCAGATCTCTTCCTCTACTAATCCTGATTTTCAAGCTCTCTAAAACCCACACCCAGCAGCTTTGCTATTCGTGGGAGTTACCTTCTTTGCAGTAATGAGTAGGGAGTTCAGACAAGCTGAGACCATCTCAAAGACATGTGTCTATGCCTGAGTAAACAGTTGCAAACAACCAGAGAACAGGATCTTCCATCTGCCATCTTCCCAGGAGATGCTACTATATGTGTCCACACCAAATACTTGAGTAATGATTGCCCTACAAAGTGGGTCCACCAACTACTGCTACCTATTCTTCCATACCTCTTCCTGAGAGGTTGGTTCTTGAAAAGTCTTTCCAGAGTATAGGAATTTGCTACTTCCTTCTGAAAGGTCCAACATTCTGAGCAGGAAACATAATAATGTAAAATTCATAATTTACTCTTTCCTTTGGGTCCATAACTGGGGAGAAGCTTTACCTTTCTTTCATCCTGAAACACGTGCCCTCCAGAGATGGTCTCACAGATTTGGTCTTGGCACTTCCACTGAAAACAAAGCTATTGCAAATAAGATGAGTAAACTACTGTAAAACCACTCTGAAATCAAGATTAAATTTAGAAGCATGTGTATGTTTACCTAGTGTTTTGTAGGTTAAAGTTTAAAATGGATTTCTATATGTTCAGCAAAGTTATGCATACAGCTCCGTTTAGACAATTGAAGTCATCTTGGTTTTCTACACTCCCTCTGATTTATCAGCTGTATTGTATCATGTATACTGGGAAACAGTTTCATTTTTATAGCTACATATTCTATTAAGCAGTGCCTCCAAAGGCTACTAAACAGTAAGTGACAGTTTTGGAAGTAAAGGGAGGGATTTGGTGTTTTACCAGCAAATCAATCTTCCTGGGAAGTAATGCTGGGACTTGAACAGAAGGAACCACGGAGCTCCACATTCCTTGCTCATCCCTGGCAGCATCCCTGGAGTGCAGCCGGGCAGTGCTCCTGCTGGATGGCCTTTGGGGCATTCGTTTGTATTCCTGCTCAGAAAGGCAAGAGGGAGAGAGAACAGCGTGATTGCCCTCTGCCCTCCAACAGATGCGCAGCTAAAGCTCGGAGCAGAACTGAACTCACTGTCATTCTTCACGTTTTGTGGCTGTGAATCCAGTTCAGCTTCACTCGAATCCCAGACAGCCTTCCCTGGATCTCTGATGCACGGCGTGCATGCATAATTAGAAAAAAAAATAATAAAGAATTAAAAAGTGGTGTCTGTGCCTGTCAGAGCCTTGTCACGGTGTGTTTTGGGAGGGCCCGCCCGGTCAGTGCAGCCCAGCCACGGGCGCCGCGTCCAGGCTCGCTACCACTGCTGCACCATTGCTGCACCATTGCTGCACCATTTGCTGCACCATTGCTGCACCATTTGCTGCACCATTTGCTGCACCATTTGCTGCACCATTTGCTGCACCATTTCTGCACCATTTGCTGCACCATTTGCTGCACCATTTGCTGCACCATTTCTGCACCATTTGCTGCACCATTTCTGCACCATTTGCTGCACCATTGCTGCACCATTTGCTGCACCATTTGCTGCACCATTTGCTGCATTATTTTCCGGGGCTCCTCTCGCCGCCGCATTTGAACACGGACAAAGCGGAGGGGCTGCTCACCCTGATGACCCCGACACGCCAGAAGCTCTGTACGTCCCGTGACAAAGACGTGACTGGAAGTCAGACCGTGCCGAAGCACATGCTGAGACAGGGGTGTCACACACGGACACCGGGACCGGGCAAAGAACGTGTCGATGGGCGGGAGGCGGCACCGACACCCTGAGGGGCTCCCCGGCCCTCCCGACCCGAGCCGGGGCCACCCCCGGCGCTGCCACAGCCCCCAGCCCTCAGCCCTGAGCCCGTAATCCATAACCCACGGCCCTGAGCCCCGAGCCCTGAGCCCATAACCCACAGCCCTGAACCCTCAGCCCTGAGCCCCGAGCCCTGAGCCCCGAGCCCTGAGCCCATAACCCACAACCCACAGCCCTGAGCCCACAGCCCTCAGCGCTGCGGGGGCCGCGGCGGGGCGGGGCGGGGGTGGGGCCGGGCTGTAGGGCTGGCTGTATGACAGCAGGGTTGGGCTGTAGGACAGCAGGGTTGGGCTGTAGGACAGCAGGGTTGGGCTGTAGGGCCGGGCTGTAAGGTTGGGCTGTAGGGGTGTGTGCAGGCCGGCGGAGCGGCCGCGGAG
>JAWWEE010000004.1:21093246-21193839 GCA_035221455.1 Xenops minutus | reverse complement strand
CGGGGCCGCCCCGCCTCTCTGGCGTCCCGCTGAGGCGGAGAGGGCCCCGGGGCGCCGCCGGGCGGGCAGCGCTGCGGGCGGGCGGCGAGCGGAGCGGCACAGACCCCGGCCCGGCCCCGGCGCCATCTTCGCCTCCCGCCCCGCCGGAGCCGGCGAGAACGGGCCCGGGGGCCCCGCAGGTGAGCGGGGGGCTCTGCCCGGCCGTGGGGCGGTGGGCGGTGGGCCGGGGGCTCTGCCCGCCCGTGGGGGGGGGGGCAGGGGGCTCTGCCCGGCCGTGGGTCGGTGGGCAGGGGGCTCTGCCCGGCCGGGGGGCGGTGGGCAGGGGGCTCTGCCCAGCGGCCCAGCCCGGCCCGGCCCCGTCCGTGGCTCCGCCGCCCGCTCCCCGCCCGGGGCACACCGCCTCGGCCCGGCCCCGCCGCCGCCCCTTTGTCGCGGCCGGGCCCAGCCCGACATGCGGGAGCGGGGCCGGGCCGGGCGCGGATCGCGCGTGGAGGGGGAGAACACGCTGGAGCAGGTGGGGGGGTCGCCCTCGAAACGCCTCCATTTCTCGTCGCCGGGTGTTATTCGGGTCTCTTTATTTTTTCTGCCTTCTGTTTTGGCTCCAGCGTGGAGTATTGCATAATTTCATGTCACCTTTTTGTCATTCGCGGCGCGGCACGGGCTGGGCGAGGCTCGGGGAGCGATGGGCGGCCGGGGCTCTGCGGGGGGACCGGGATTACAGCGACAGCTGAGCCGGGCAGAATGGATTATAGAGGAAAAGCCGGCGAAAAATCTGTGCGAGGCAGGAAAGGCTGCTCTGTAAGGGCACACTGACTGTCTGTGTATTGGAGCAGAAAAGGCTTCAGTCACAGAGCTCAGCTGTGCGAAGTTTGGGGAAGGTTTTCTATGAAGGGTTTAACATGTTTAGTGCAATTCATTTGAGATAATGAACTGGGCGATCTAAGAGTGAAATGGGTGTCAGTGAGTGCACTGACTGCTGTGGGAATCAGCTGTGATAAAAAATCTGGCCTACGGTGGTGTTTGGTTTTCTGTGAATTCCTTTGATACAGAATAACTGGAAGGTGATTGAGGGCACATCAGAAAGGGAGCCAGTAGGTACTGACCGGCCCCGAGTGCCCCTGGTCTCTGTAGGTGGAACTCCGGAGTGGCCTCTGGGCAGGCAAGAGAGTCATATGTGGCTGTGGGATGGACCAGAAGGTGAAATAACTTAATGCAAAATAGCCGGCTTTTTAAATATGTATGACTTGCTCCCATCGGGGTTTTCTGTGACATGGCTCACCAGGATGCTGAGGTTGTGGGGAACGCATCGCAGCTGTCAGGGAAGGCAGGGAACCAAGACTCCTAATTTGGCTTCTAGGCTCGCTTTAAATGTGTCACTGCTCTCACAGTATGACACTTAAGATTGGAACTATAATGTGTTTCATCTTGTATTTCAGAGTAGTTATTTTATAGTCCTTGCCCAGTTTTCCGAATGTATATTGTATACTGTTGGCAAGTGATCTATTGCAGTTGATAAGTAGCATAGGAATAATGCTTATTGTAGAATTTCACTACTGACTTGTTACGACTATTAAACTTTAAATTTTTATTAACTGAATGCATATGCATTTTCAGTTTCTTCTAAGGAGGATAACTTAGATTATTTAACGCTAGTTTTAGATGCTTCTAGTTTTACAAACATTTTCCTGAAATAGTATATTTATATGCATAAGTAGATATAAATATGTTTTAATATTTTTTTAAGAATTGTTTTCTATGTTTAAAGCACCATGATTCTTGCTGTTGGCATGTTCCTAGAACAGGAGGAAGAACAGAACAGGAGTGAAGCCTCTCTCTGGAAGATTTAGCAGTAGGTAGTCTTGTGTTCCAAAGAGCTTCTTTAAATGATATCTTGTTCATTGAAGCTACAGACAAAAGGTGTGCCAGGTTTGTGGCAAGAAGGTTTTTTTTCATGGTGTAGGAAAACTAGTGGAAGATGATAAGGGGGGGTGAACAGGAGAAAGAAGGAAGGAATGAATGCAGGTATGGAGAAGTGCTGTTCTGAAAAGACTGAGTAACATAAAAAGGTTGCAGCAGAAACACAGTTGGTTGAAGGTACCTGAAATATTAAGCTCTAATTCTCATTTACTTTCATTTATACCTCAAGCTAATGCTGTGCTTCAGTCATTCTTGAGTATTAGTGTTTGAGCTGATCAGATTGTGACGTTATGTGCCATATGTGCTGGCAGAAAGCAATACAGTGTGATGGACCAAAGATGCAGCTTGAGCTCTAATCTTGAGTTTCCCTGCTGTTCTTTGCTTTTTAATTATTATATTTTTTATATACATACAGACATACCACTGAATGTCAGAAAACCTGACAGATTTCATAGAGGGTGATGTGTAAGCCTATGTATATTTATCATTTCATGATAGTGTTAGAGGTCTGCTTATTGCTTTGACAGCATAATGCTTATAAGAGAAGTCTGAGCTCATCAGCCTAAAAAGCATCAGTTATGTGAAAATCTTCTCTAGTAGGTTTACTGTTCTTTTCTAGCTGTTTGTGTTGCTCTGACAGCAAATGCACACTAAATATTTCCATTAAACTGTTAATTCATGAACTTATCAGTGTACTTCAACTCTTTTTCAGGAGTTCAGTATCCAAACTAGGTTGGGTATTATACTACATTTTTTTTACAGTACCCCAAAAGTGCTATTACTAGTCTTATATCAAATATGGAGGGCGCAATCATTCTTTATCCTGATCTATATAAATGAAATTAAGTGTTAGAGGTGTCAAAGGCTTTATGTTCAGGACAAGCCTGTTATTTTAAAAGATATAGAAAATGGAGGACAGCTGCTTGCAGATGCTAGATTTTACTTAATGTAGTTGTACTCTTAAGCAAATACTGAGTATTATGCTTGGGTTTTTTCATCAATACAATATATAAATTATTAATTTTAAGGCAAGCTTGAAGCTGTGTAGAATGGTTTTCTGTTTGGACTTGAATCCAGTATATCCAGTTGAAAAGAAAGCTGGACTTGGTGTTCCTTTCTTCAAAGGAAGTCTTAGTCTGCTTTTTTCTGAGTAGTTTTCTGATGGGGAGTCTTAGTATAGCTTTGCCTAAGTTTTACTTTGTCTTTTGACAAGGAGGTTAATTTAGTTCATATAAAAACCACCAGTGCCATAAAGCATAAAAGAGAAATGCAAATGCTTTAGGTGAGGTTGTGAATTGAGATGTCAATACTAAACTGCTGGTTAAATTTGTGTTGAGGTTTTTTCCCTTCAGTATATAAGGGTAGGGCTGAATTTTTCTCTGGGACTAAAAATCTATATCCAGTTGCCAAAAGGGGAAGTTGAAACAGTGCTACAGTGTAAGGAAAAAGCATCTTGTACAAGTTCTGGATCTGGATTTGTGGGTCTAGCTTTCTTTCCTGCAGCAAAGCTTTCTTTAAGCCAGACTTAAATTCTTCCCTGTGATTTTACTAGCTGAGAGTGTGCTTGTGGTCTCTGGGTGTGTCTTTCATGAGACCCATCAAAATACTTGGTGACTGGAGTCTTTTGTGACGAAAATGAGAATTCAAACCCAGCCATTTTAAGAAGTTAGGCCATTTCATCTGGCACAACTAGGTCTCTGTTGTTCCAAAATAAACTGTGCTGCTATAATCGAATGCTTTGCTCTTCAGATGTTCTGGCAAAAATTTATGTGGAAAAAAGTTGGCATACAACTGTGAGGAAGATGAAAAACTTGGGCATTTAGACAATAGTGCAAACCCCCATGTTTTTAATACCTAATTTTTTGTGTCCTTTCAAGTTCACTAGCATTGGTTTGTGATGATCAGTGAGAAGTTTCACTGGATTATTTGTCTCTTCCCCTTCTCTTTGGTAAATAATTCATTTCTTGTTAATACTCTGAGTGTTCTATTTGATTTATTCAAACTTACTCAGTTTCTCTGCATCTTTCTCTAATATGAGATAGATAACTAGCTTATTAATTCAAATTTTCTAAGGCTGAGGTATCTGAAGGCTGCATCAGCTCTTCAGTTTGTCTTGGGAGCTGTGTTGCCCACAGCTGGTTATCTTTCAGCATCATAGTTGCTAGATTTGTCCATAAGTGAATGATTGCATGAGGGAATTGAGAAGTATTTTTATTTTTCCTTTTGAATCAAAGCGGGGAGAAGCTGGAAACTATAAGCTGTTGCTGTGGACATCTTGCACTGTGTGGTCATCTCCCTTTGCTCATTTTTCAGATCACTGATGCTCCAGTGTCTCTCCTTGTTCCTGGAGATACTGCCTCCTGCAGAGGGTTCCTCACTGATATTGCTTTTTCTGTCTTATTTGGTGCACTCTCATAATCAGTTTAAGTCGGGTTAAGACTGCTACTGTCAGAAAGCAAAGCTCTTTTAGTTCCCTGTGTCAGCATTAGTGCCCTTGTGTCCAGGGAGTGCTTAACTTGTCCCTGGCTCAGCAGTGCTCTGGCTCAGCACACAGCCCAGGTGGGGTGCTAGGGGGTGGCTGGGCATGTGTGGCTTGAGTGCAGAGGGGACAACACGGACTGCCCCTTTCTGCAATAGTAACGTGGCATTACATTGAAATTTTCCTGATGTGAAGTCATGCTCTTGTATATGAGAGTGCTGCTCCATGGTGTTTTGGTTTGTGGTTTTTTTTTGTTTGCTTGTTTTAGAGTTCCTTCCATGCCTTGGCTGTGTTGTAGGTTTCTTGCATCCCCAGATTGTTTTCTGAAGATCAGGTTGGGAGACAGAACTGTAAAGTCTTTTTAACAATGTTCGACAACTTCTACTTTAAGTCAGACTTAAGCAACCAGGCAAGATTTAGCCAGAAGCAGAGTTTAATTTAGCTTTCATAAGAAGAGTACATGCTACAACTCTCATATCCTTGGAGGAATTGTGTTGCAAAGGAGCTTGGACATGGTGCCCATGGGAGCTTTAAACAAGGTGACTGCTGGCTGCCAGGGCCCCAGCTGCATCTGCCCACTTTTTCTTTCTGCTGTCTGGACAGCTCATTAGACCATTGAGCCACTTGACATGAGCTGGTGGAAAAGCTAAGGCAATGGGAAACGTGTGGAGTGCTAAGGAAGGGCCAGGAACATGCAGTTGGAGGTGGGTGAGTGAAGGGGAGTGGGCAGACTGTCTTAGGCCACCCTGAATTTGGAGCTTTAGATTCTTCATGAGGGGTTTAGGCAGAAATAAGCATCCTTATGAAGGAAGAATGAAACCCCCTGATTTAATTGTCATATACTACTTCAAAATAAAGGTAGGGACAGAAGGCAGTTTTAGTGTGCTTTGCCTTTTGCATGTATTAGAATGTGAGATCTCTAGATAATGACCTAGTAACTGACTCTTATGCTCTTTGAACTTCACTGTTCAGGAAGGAAAATTTCACATATTGCAGGCTTGGTAAGCACAATATTTTCACACTGTAGGAGGATTGGGGTTTTTGTTAGATTTGTTTATATGGGCCCCTGTATATGCATAGGACAAATTAAAAAGTTGCAGATGCAATCTAAGGTCTTAATTATGGCTTCATAGTCAACCTCTTAAAATCAATTAATTAATCTTGTAATTTAATTTTTGCAACACTATTACATTCTGTTCCATAAAACTGTATTTTTGTTAGTAGCCAACATTTGTTAGTCAAGCATAAAATAAGATACTGATCATAGCTTAAATTTTTTCCTTTTAGGCTGCCATCATGACGGCTGAAGAAACAGTGAATGTTAAAGAAGCTGAAATAATTAAGCTAATACTAGATTTTTTGAACTCAAGGAAGCTTCACATCAGTATGCTGGCACTTGAGAAAGAAAGTGGAGTCATTAATGGCTTGTTCTCAGATGACATGCTTTTTCTAAGGTAGGAATTCTTTTTCTGGTGCTTAAATACCACATATATGAAAACAGAGTTGGACTGTGATTGAGTGGGCAGCCCTGTGCCACTAAATGGGAGCTCTGAACTTGTGCCCTCATCTTATCCTGCTTCCTCCTGATTCTGTTCTGTGGTCCAGCCCTGGAATGTGTTCCAGCTCTGGACTTGGTTACATGCTTCTATGAGCCACTTGGAGTAAGTGACTAGACATAATCAGCATAGGCTGAGCTAGATTTTTTTGTTTGCCTGTTCATTCATTTTAACTTTGTTATTCTTCTGGCACACCAGTGAATTTAAGGAGGACGGAGTCTTAACAAGTGCCAGTGTTAGTGCAGGCTAAGTTGGGGAAAGACCATGAGCGAGAACAGGATGGGAAAGCAAGACCTGTTGGTATCTGTGATGTGTTAGCAGCTTACCAGGTCACGTGGACCCAAGGGTGTAGTTTATTGACTTCTAAAGTATTTTTACAGTGTTCTAAGATAAAGGATGAGTGGTTTCCAAAGCTTTTTCCCGAAAATATTTGCATTTCAAAAGTATACCTAGATTTGTCTTAAATTTAACAACAGGAAAGGAGTAACTTTTATCATCAAGGCATGAGAGTTGGTGCAATTTACCGTTCAGGATATTGCCCTCAATATTTTTTAAAATAATCATTGTAGATGCACACTAGTTTTCATCCTTGCTATCTTCTATTTCATGCCAAAGGTACATAATAATGTTGCTGAAGCATGAGAAAAATCTATCCAGCTCTTCTTAAAACATTTAAAAATACATTTTATCACTGAGCAAAACTTTTCACCTGGCTTCCCTTTAAATAAAATTATGAATATTGGCCTAAAATGAAATGAAAGAAGAATTACAGAAAAATGAAAGTTACTGATCCAACTTGTTTGTTTCCTTCTTGGCTGGAGAAACTCATCTCTTCCTTGTAGGTCTGGGCCTTTTATTGAGATGGGGATTGAACTGATCTACCTGTTCAGTCCAGCCCACTGATCCTGGAGTTGGAGCTCTTGTGCTGGCATAGTTCCTGCCAAGCTGTTCCTCTTAGATGGTTAATATGAGAGCTCTGTGTTTGTTCCCCCACCCCCTTTACAAAATAGGTCCAGAAGTATTTATACAATTGAAATTAATTAATTTTTAAGTTCTCTTTCATTCTTTGAGGTGTATTCATTGAATAATACCTTTATTTAAACTCTTCAAGTAAGATTTTTTTTTTAAAAAATAATTACAGGTAAAGCAGGAGACACAGGGCCATTTTGTCCCTTTTGATGTGACTTTATAAGTAATTAATATTTGTCCTTCTGGTATGCAGTTATTTTTACAAAATGTTGAGAAAGTATTTTGCTCTTGCTATTAGTCTCATCAGACAGTCATCTTGGCATCTGTGCAAAGTATTAACTTTACAAAGCAGGTTGATTGCTTGGCGTATTTAAATTATTTTTTATTTAAATTTGCTTCTTAGAAAAAGGTTGTTCTTGTCTAGTGAATTCAAGGCATATACTTTCTTTTACTAGGCAGTTGATTCTTGATGGTCAGTGGGATGAGGTTCTTCAATTTATTCAGCCTCTTGAATGTATGGAAAAATTCGACAAGAAAAGGTAAAATAGAATGTATGTCAGAGTTCAATTTTTTATCTGTGGATAAGACATTTTTTAAGTATCGTCTATGAAGAGAGTAGTTCTAAATTTTTCACCTTGGTTTTTGGTGTTTTTTTTCTAACTTGTATACTGTTCCTGAAGTGTGTGCACATGTTTTTAAACTTGACCTTAAAATCAGTGCACACAATCTGTAATGAGTTGTCATTTGCCGTACACTTTAGGAATATGGTGCGTGTTGTACCGTCTTTTAATAGATGGCTGCTCTGTCATATTTCTATTTAAGAAATAAGTATGATTGCTATCCTTATCTTTTCATACTAGCCTTCTGATATTTTTAATAGAACACTTCTGAAAGCAGTAATGGAAAAAGACATTTCCTGTTAAAAAAAAATGTTGCAGTTACCAATTCGTTAAAATTTGAGAACAGAGCCCCTTGTTGTGGCCGTTTCTATGCCTGATTCAAAAATTTGCTGTAAAATACCCTGCATGTCTCTAAAGTTTAGTTTACCTGCTAGAGCAACATGTATAGTATTTCACTTCTCCCCTGCAGATTTCGATACATTATAATGAAGCAGAAGTTCTTGGAAGCCTTATGTGTAAACAATGCGATGTCAGCAGAAGATGAGCCTCAGCATGTAAGAATTGTTTCTGGTTTGGGAATTATTTTTGTTGTCGTGAAATCTCTTGAGAAATCCTGATTAAAGAGAGAGTGGAAGCTCCCATCATTAACAGCACAAATTTTAGCTATTACCAAATGGTTTCATAAACACTGGAGAAAATAATTCAGTATCCTTTGGAAATGAATGTGGCTCCCAGGTCCCAACTAGAATTGCATACAAAAGGGTTGCTTGAAACTTTGCATCATAGATCAGTGACCATATGCTGTGTTTGTGGCCCTGATCTCAGATTTACTTTAGGCCATTATGCTAAAGTACAAGGCTTTTTCCTTTTCTTTTCCTTCCTTTCTAAAAGTATTCTGTAACAAGCCCCAGAACGGCAGAAATTTATTGTCTTAATGTGGGCCAAGTAAAAGATTGCAATTTCTATTAATCTTAAACTTAATTTCTGTTGCTTTTGTAGGGAAAAGTAAGTTGGGTTTTCTTTTTGAGGGAACAGATGTGTTCACAAAGGACTTTTTCAGTTAAATGTGCAAACAGCAGGAGTTGAGGACTTAGGTTTTTAATATGGAAAGAGGCATTAACTCAAACTGGCAAAGGTGGTGTGCAGATTGTGAAATTAGTTATAGTTTTTAATTTATTTTGACAACACAGTAACGCCAAATTTCTAACACTAAAATGTTACAAAATTAAAAATTAAGAATGCCAGTAGCTTTAAGATAATTGATTTTGGTTTCTAAACTGAATTGATTTTAATTCTCTGTCCCATTACACATACATTGTACTGCAAGATTTTCTCTTGACAGTGTAGAGAAAGTTGAAAGTAAGTCTGTCTTTATAGTTGTAAATGGAAAGCGTTTTATTCCTTTAATCACTCAGTCTGTATACTGCTACTAGACAGCAGTAAAGGGGCAAAAAAATCATATTAATGTTCCTTATTTTGTTACTAATGGTTTGGCATTTTGTGAATGAAAGGCTGCTGTATTGAACTATGAAGATAACATGGATAAGCGTGTGTGGGTTTATATTTTTTAAATCTTTGTAACTAAAAGTGCCAAATTCTGTGCATTTAACAGTGTTCTTGGCTCTTAGCTGTCAACAGGCTTTGTAACAAAACCCTTTATTCATTTGGAGGTCTTACTTTCTAAGAACTCTTGGGATGTTTTTAACATTTTTGATTGAGGAGCAGAATCTCAGTATAAAAGGTGACTCAAAGCTGCTGATCACTGAAACTAGAACAGTCTACAAGCCATTTAAAATGTATGCCAATAGCTTTTCATAGAAAGAAAAAAGGGGGAAATAAGTCAACTGGCTTTGAGAATGGAAGTAACCTTCTGTGCTGTAATAGAATTCTAGCTGTTCAGCTTCAGATTTAAAATTTTAAGCCTAACAAATCTGCAGTGACTTGAAAGCATTCCATAAATCTGTAGAAAGTGGGACTGGATGGGGCATTTTAGGAAGTCAAAGCATCTAGGAATTTGTCTCTCTTGTCACTACATTTGCATAAAGAATTTCAGACTTTAGTGCATGCCTTTTTAATTACAATGTAACCAGTAATAGTAATAAATGCATGGGAGCAGAGAAACTACTGCCAGTTCTTCAGCTATTAAGAAACACGTGCGACCAAGGGCTGTGTTGGTGTTGATGTTTCTGCAGCTGGAGTTCACGATGCGGGAGGCCGTGCAGTGCCTGCACGCGCTGGAGGAGTACTGCCCCTCGAAGGAAGACTACAGCAAACTGTGCCTGCTGCTGACGCTGCCGCGCCTCACCAACCACGCCGAGTTCAAGGAGTGGAACCCCAGCACCGCCCGCGTTCACTGCTTCGAGGAAGCCTGTGTCATGGTGGCAGAGTTCATCCCAGCCGACAGGAAACTGAGCGAGGCCGGCTTCAAAGCGAGTAACAACCGCTTGTTTCAGCTCGTCATGAAGGGATTGCTTTATGAATGTTGTGTGGAATTCTGTCAGAGTAAAGCAACAGGAGAGGAAATCACAGAAAGTGAAGTATTGCTGGGCATTGATCTCTTGTGTGGGAATGGGTGTGATGACTTGGACCTTAGCTTGTTATCATGGCTGCAGAATCTGCCAGCTACTGTGTTTTCTTGTGCTTTTGAACAAAAGATGCTTAATATTCATGTTGATAAACTCCTCAAGCCTACAAAAGCTGCGTATGCTGATCTTTTGACACCTCTTATCAGCAAACTTTCACCTTACCCATCGTCCCCAATGAGAAGGCCTCAGTCAGCAGACGCTTACATGACCCGCTCCTTAAACCCTGCCTTAGATGGGCTGTCGTGTGGATTAACAAACCATGACAAGCGGGTCACAGACCTCGGGACCAAAACCTCTCCAATGTCGCACTCCTTTGCTAATTTCCATTACCCAGGGGTACAGAACCTCAGCAGGAGCCTCATGCTTGAGAACACTGAGTGTCACAGCATTTTTGAAGAGTCACCTGAGCGGTAAGTGCAACTAGAGCTCTATTTTTACTTTGGCTTATGTTGTTGATATTACTATGTTCTTACTGGCACTGTAGCTCTGAACATAATTGTAACATTGAAACATACTTGGTCTGTGTGCAAGGTGTTTTCTTCCTTACACTTTAACAATCAAAGTAGATTTTCATATTTGGTTTTGGGCTGTATAGGTTCAATCTGGGTTTTCATGAAGTGGAAATCTTAGCACAGATCATCAGAGTGCTCTGAATATGTAATAAAGTCTAGCAAAGATTTGTGTTCAGTATTACTCAGTTCTTTCATTCCACATAAACTAACAGAGATAGTGGAATAGCTGTAGCTCCCATTTTCTTCCTCCATTCCATTCTGTCCCCAAGTCTCTGTAAATTTTGGTCCTGACATTCTAAATTAAGTATACTTGAAAAATTTGCTTGTCCCAGTGGAGTCAGTGGAAATGACAATATGCTGTCATTGTAGCATTCCAGTATCACTTAAAATGTTACAATGGTATTTCAGCTTAAATATTTACTTAGTGTTTTCCAAACCAAATCTGAGTAAGGCTGCTGAATGTATTATGTTTTTTGTATTGTACCTAGAGATAGTTGGGTTATGCTATTAATAAGTCCTTGATTGCAGTGTACATTACAAAACTGACTTCTCTCCTTCCTTGAGATCTAAAGTCTGAATCAAAATTTGGCACTCTTTTTACCTTTTGAGAGAAATGTCCTGGTAACTAGGAGATGTGATACTTGTCAGTTGAGTGTTTATCATCATGTTTTTGCCTAGCTTTTATTTTGATCAGCAGCTCTGCCCCTTTCTAACTGTTAAATCCATGCTTCTCTAGAAAGCAGCTGCCAGGTTTTTTGGCTCTTGGAGGACCAGGTGGGTAACTAGCCCTACCCTTGGGTGCAGTGGCCAGCAGAAGACACTTTCAGAGCTGTGGTGGTCAGTCCTGGCTGCAGCTGGTGTCTTACTAGTTTTGCCTTACAGCAATATTCTGTGTATTGTGTCATGGTGAAGAGCAGCTCTAATTAAACTCAATAAAAAGAAAACAAAAGCTATCAAGCTGATGTCAGTTCACTAATGATGATGAAAATACTTAGAGTAGCATATGTTTTAATATTAATGCTTACTGGGAAAGGAGATTTTTTGTTTGATTTAAAATCTTTGGTTTTACCAGCTTCTTCACAACTGGAGTTTTTTGTGAATAGCTTTTATGGAAACGTGCCTGGTGTTACATTTTTACAAAGTGTATCTCCTGATTATATTAATGAATTGTGAATTAATAATGTATCTCTTGAAGGTTAGAATTAGGTTATAGGGCCAGACCCATAGTTTTCAAGAAGGCATTACATTTATCAGAAGCAAATCCAACTTCAGATCATATCCAACTTAAATGGCAGTATTTGCAAGGGTGGAAGCTGAGCTTTATGTAAATCAGGCCCTTGCTTCCTCTTGCATGTGTCAGAAATATAGTATTTCTCTTATAAGTTGCCTTCATCAGGCAATTGTCTTTTAGTCAGCTGTGCTACTCTTTTTATTGTAGAGAGGTGGCCAAAAAGTTTAAAATAACTTCCTAGAGAACTTTTCTCGAGATCACTGAGTATCTGTGTTCTGCAGGTTTGCTGATGGCCAAACCATTTTGCAAAGAGTGTCATGCATAAATACTTAAAATACAAGAATGGTAAAACTGATACAAACATTTTTCTATCTTGCACTTTCAGGAATATTCAAGCTGATGGATGTTAAACATAGTTTAAGTTTGGACTGGTAGTGGTAATTAAAGTGATTGCCTTAGGGAAGGCTTAAGTCACTTAGTGTATAAAATATATTTTATGCACATAATTGCTTTTTGAAAAATGTGGGGGGGGGAAAGCATACTGGCTATGATTTTGTTAGTATTTTTTTTTGTATAACCCCTTGCAAGTGGCATTTTCTTTCCAAGCACTATCTTCAGTTTCATATGACATAAATAGTTTGCAGACTTGTCATCAGGTTTTACTCCAGACTGTTATTTTTCTCTACTTGATTTTTCTACTCTTAATTTCTCTCAGTTAAGCTTCTCTTCTTTTCCATGTTGCTGCGAGAAGTGATACTCCTGTGGAGCCACAGCGTCCCATCGGCAGTGAGGCTTTGAGCCAGAGTTCCGCTCCAGAAAATGAACCCCTCAATGCAGCGCAGAGTCAGGGATCTGCCAAACAAGAAAAAAATGAGGTAGTCGTTGTTTGTTTAAAAATAATGAGGCCCTTTGAGCTGTGTTCTGATCACTTCATAATGATTTGCCTTTGTGTGGAG
Organism: Xenops minutus; assembly: GCA_035221455.1. Classification (NCBI taxonomy): domain Eukaryota; kingdom Metazoa; phylum Chordata; class Aves; order Passeriformes; family Furnariidae; genus Xenops; species Xenops minutus. The sequence continues at coordinate 21,181,014 of JAWWEE010000004.1, read as the reverse complement.
ACCTTCATGCGTGACAATGGGTTACTTTGAATCTTGTTGTTAGTATAGCAAAAATACCATATTGCATCTGGTGTAAGAAACTACTCCTTTTTCCCCCATTGTTTAAAGTTCTGCTGTCATTTGAGTCTGTAATGCAGCTGATGAGTGTGCCTTGTTGCGCCAGCAGTGTAGCTAAACTTCACTCCCCTTAAGGACTTGGAGTCACTGCTCTGCTGCAGCAGTGTTTTGCATGCACGTTGGGAGGGAGGGAAGAACAGATGCTGAATTTGTAGAAGAGGATGAGGACAGGAGGTGCCGTGGTGAAGGTGTTGGCCAGGCTGTTATACGCAAGTAGGAAAGAATGTGGAACCCAGTCCGATTTCACATTGTTTTGTTTCCCACATCATAGTGGTGTGTATTTCTACCTGTGTGAGCAAGGAATTAATTTAAGTTTCTTCTCATAGCTTTATTTTTGCAGTGTTCCCATGGAGACTGATTGAGAAGCCAGAGTTTATAGATTAGAGCTTCTGGGCAACATATTTTAGGTTTGCGTGTTAGTTTGGTAATAACGGCAAAGAATCCAAATGCTCAAAGCATTGAATCCAATTGTAACAAACAAGTATCAGTCACGGAAAGAAGTATAGACAAGAAGGAATCTGTCGCCTAGAAGGATTATAACCCAGTGACTGGGTCGTGAGTTTCAAGGACAGAGAGTAAATGCTTTCTAGACATCTGATGATAACTTTGGAGTTTCTAAACTGCAGGTATTCACCACGGGAAACCTAAAGTGATAAATATTTTGCAAATGCAACAGCACTAGAAAATCCATTATAAATAAAAAAATTACTGTTTTCGGAGAACAAAAAATCATAATGCAAATCTTGTTAATTAGAGGAAATGAAAAGACTCATAGTTACAAAGACAGACCATGCATGAATTGTCTGAGCTGAAGCAAGGCTGTCCTTATACAACCTATAGATGACAAAGCTGTCACTTTTGATAACAAACAAAAAAACCCACCAAGGGGTTTTTTTCCTTTTCTATTTTTTTTTTCCCTTCTAGTTTTCTAAATATGCAGTTAAGGGGTTTTTTTAGAAAATGTAAGGAGGTTCTGTGTGGATAATCTAGCCTTGGACTAAAGTGCTTTTGTTTTCTGTTTGTTCATTTTTTATCTTGTTCTCAGCTGTTGGCATTTGGAACTAGTGACACAGAAAGTGAGGATTGGGGAATGCAGGAGGTAGCAAGTCCTGGGCAGCTGGCAGTGTGGGGAGCTAAAGACAGTATGTAAAGGAGAAGAGACTGTGAGAAAGAAAATTCAAGTGTTTGTGTTTGGCCCAGAAAGTACAGAATTTTAAAGTTAGATCAGGGTATCAATTTCAAAAGTAAGATGTAACACTTGGATAAGCCACTTCACAGTTGGGAGATTGACTCTGCAGACTGATGGCAGGGAGGTGTCAATGTGACAGGAAATACTAAATTTATAGTGAAAGTATGACTTGGAATTTGGAATGTAGCTTACATTGTTTTCTGACTTTTACATTCAGTTTTCAATCATTTATTTGCTTTGATCTTAAGTAATACTTTGGAAGTTTTGTAGGAAAGAGTGGTCTCATTCAGAATTATGGCAGAACTGCTTCAACAGTGAATAGCATAGGCTGGCAGTGGTTGCTTTTTTTACTGTGTAAACTCTGTCTGCTTTTAAGGAAGAATTAAATCATTACTCCTCAGAGGAGAATCTCTGGGCCTTTTGATGCCTGTGTTGAAGTAATGAACCAGAAAGTAAATACTGTGGTTAAATACTAAAATTAACTATTCGATTTTCATCTGTGTTTCTCATTTCTTTTCAGCTTCGTGATTCAACAGAGCAGTTTCAGGAATATTACAGGCAAAGACTCCGTTACCAGCAGCACTTAGAACAGAAGGAACAACAAAGGCAGTTGTACCAGCAAATGTTGTTAGAAGGAGGAGTGAACCAAGAAGATGGAGCTGATCAGCAACAGAATCTTACTGAACAGTTTCTTAACAGGTTGGGGGAGTTTGTTGATTCTCCTTCTACCCACGCATATTCCTCCTTAAATTCTCATAATAACCTGGTTTGATGGCCTTTTTTCTTTTTTCCTTGTCATTTGTTATTAGATCTATCCAGAAACTAGGAGAATTAAATATGGGTATGGACAGTCTTGGAAATGATGTACAAGCACTTAGCCAGCAATGTAATGGGAGCAAAGGGAACACATCTACCAATCCAGCAAGTAACTTCACATCACCACCTTCAGATGGTAGTCAGAGGACAGCAACTGAGAGCCAAAATGTTAATACAAGCACTCCTCGGAAGTGTGGATCAGCCAATCAGATACCCTTTCCTGAAGAGTCACCTGTACAAGGGAACCAAACGTAAGCTATTGGAGAGCGTTCAGGACTGGAAATGTCCTTCTGTTAGCACTGTGGGAGTAGATATTTGTGTTTAATTATCAAATTAATTTGTCATTCAGTAGGGGTATTTAGGTCATTTAGGTATTTAGGTATTTAGAGTGTTTTCTCTTTATTTTTGTAGGGACTATAAAGGGAGGGGGTTTTTGAGCATGTGTGAGACATAGTGGTTATTTGTTAGGCCTTGGAGTTTATGCTTGTTTTTCATTTTAGACTGTTCACTCCATCTTACATGTATAGTTCTTGTTTATTTTGTGTTACACTAAGTTTCCGTAAGCTTTTTTATGGAATGCAAACTAGATGGAGGGAGAAGTAGGGCAGAATGGGAACTGAATTTCTTCTGTTAACTAAAGGTAGTGCTGACCTGAAAGAAACAGTAATTTTTCCACCTCTCTCTGTGTGTATATGTGTATATATAGATACGTGTGCATGTTATGGAATGAAAGATCTTTTTAATTTGCATTCATTTGTTCAATGCTGCACAAGGGCAGCCCCTTGTAAAAAGAGTAGTTTAATGGTAATGAATCAGACATGCATAACACTTGTCCTCAAATTAGTCAGTGCCAAGAATGATTGAAACTGTAACTTTTGTCCAAAAAATACTTACAAACAAATTTGTCCCTACTCTTATTTTTTTTTTGTCTTGTGAATTTAAACTCTTCACCAAATCAAAACAGTGTATCAGAACATGCTGTTGCTCAGCCGCAGTTGGAGGACTCTGTGGGGAATTTAACTAGGCCAAGAGGTGATGAGGTGAGTTTTCTTGTCTTTTACAATTTGTGTTATCAAAAGATTGAGTATTTAATCCTGAGTATGAGACATTCTCTTACTGTTCATAGATATGTAGAATGAATTTTGGTTTATGCAGTACCTACAGAATCACAGTGAGGTTAGAAGGAACATCTGGAGACTGAATCCAAACCCACTGCTCAAAAGAGGGTTAATGAGAGCAGGCTGATTGGGTTTTGAGTCTCTCCAAGGATGGAGGATGTTCCACAACCTTTGTGGACTACTTTATCCCGTGTCTGACTAGCCTCATAGTGTTTTTAAACCAACAGAAAATGTTGAAGTGGAATTTGCTATATTTTATTTTTGTGCATTGCCTCTTGTCCTCTCACTGGGTACAACTGAGAAGAGTCTTTGCTCCATCTTCTTTACTCCTCCTGTCACATATTTGTATCCACTGGTGGCATGTACACATTCACACCCTGAAAAGCTCTCCCGACCTCAAGGCCAAACATTACCAGCTCTCTCAGCTTCTTGTAGAACAGAGGTTCCAGTGGGATGTCTTTTACAACCGTTGTTTTGTGTTTTCCAGTTTGAAACTTTGATAGTTGGACTCCACTCAGTATGGTTTGAAAAGCCAGGGAAATAGTTAGTAGGGATATATATGCAATAAGTACATTCCAAAGTTTCTGCATCATATCAATAAAAGTCAGTCTTAGAAAGATAGTGATGAAGTCACCAGAGGATGATGTAATAGAGCATAATTTAATGATAACTCTGTTATATACAGAGTGAAAATCTGATTCCATGTTTAGTGGTATATTTGTTTAGAAACTGTGTTTATGACTTGGACTGTTTTCAGTAAAAAGGCAGCTTTGTTCCCCTTGCACGTTTCACACAGGTCAAATGTGTTTACACAAAAATAAACTGTAGTATTGTGCATCTGAAATGGGCTGTTTAGAAGAACAAAAATGGGTGGAAGTCTGGAGTGAGAGTGAGAAATGTTAATCAAATATTAGCTCTAAAAGTGAGTTGAAGAAAAGAACTTGTTCAAGTATGTTATTCTTGGGCCTGGAGTCGACATAGTTTTACTGATCTGTGCTTTGAATGCTACTTATTAATACTTTGGTCCAGTAGCTTTATGTTACTCCACAAAGCAGTCACATCCACTTCTAAATGTCCAGTTTTACACCGAAGAGCCTAACTTGACTGTTACTTTTCTACACAGGATGACAAATCAAAAAAGCAATTCATTTGCATTAATACTCTAGAAGACACACAAGCTGTCAGAGCTGTAGCCTTTCATCCCAGTGGGAGTTTATATGCTGTTGGCTCCAACTCTAAAACTTTGAGAGTTTGTGCCTATCCAGAAGTAATTGACCCAAGGTAAGAAAGCTTGTGTAATCATTTCTGTATCATAGTCCTTCTTTCTCCTGGTATCTGTACATTTCATACCTTTATTTTATTGTCATAAATTGAGCAATGCTGTCCTCAGAACTGAACTGCCAAACAAAATTAGATGATCTGCTGGAGCTTTTGTGTATTTGTGGGCTATGTATTTGTTCTCTTTTGTTGCTGGCAAGATGGATTGCCACAATGCCACACCTTTCCTTATAAAAATACTTGTCTCAGCAGGTGGACTTTTCTGGGTTTGCTGTGATGGCTTCTGGGTTTGATATTCCAGCTGTAAAAGTGAGAGAAAGCATGTGGCAGTTCTCAAGCCAGCACAAGTTGGGGCTTTCTGAGATGCAGTTTCTGGCAGGAGGACAGACTTAACAATAGAGAAAGCAGTATCTTCTTGAACTTTTAGAGCAAAACTTGCCAGAGGCTTTGACCCTTTATTACTACAAACATTGCTTTCTAGCACTAGTTGTGGTTTACTGTGCACCTAAGATTTTCAGTTTTCACCTGTTTTTTTAATAGGAGGGAGAAAACACTTTTTTTTCCCTCAAATAAATATTGCCACATCAATTACCATCTCCTTTTCTCTGCTCCATATGTTATTTTCTTGGAGTGGGGAGAATTGCAAGCATCTAAGACTCGACAGTTTTAGAAGGAGCTACAACTGTGCACAGTGAGTTTATCTGGGACATTCCTCCAATTTAGAACTGATGTTCAGCCTTCCAAAGTGTTCAAAGGAGTAATCTGATTTTTTTTTTTCTCCTCCTTAAACATCATCATCAGTAAGGTAGCCTTTGAAGTTTAATTCCAAAATATTTATTGGCAATGTATGACACAGCAAAAAAGAGGTTTCTCTGAAACCAAATGAAAACCAGATTGCTGGTTGTTGAGACCACTGGGAAGGGTCAGAGCAACTCTGCAGCCTTAGTCTCTAGTTGCAGTGCACAGTCTGATGTGACAAGTGACATGGTGCATCTGGACATGAAAGGAATAGTGACACTTCCTTAATTCTGAACTTATAATTCTTCCTCTTAATGTTGTTTTCGACTATGCTTACAGTTTGCCTAAAACAATTCATCATGGGATTTACAAGTCAGCAGAGAGATTACATTATTTTAAAGATACTCTAATCTTTGTAACAACATGAGTCTAGACATGCCTTCAAAATTATTTGTGTTTTTCAAAAAGCTACAGTTGTGTAAAATAACTGTTCTTTGAAACTTTGTTGGCCTTTTAAAAGTTTTTTAGATTGTTCTTCAAACTGATGTATGATTCAGGGCAGGCTGCTTTGGAGTTGCTTTTTTTCTTTTTTTCTAAAGGTGTAATAGTAGTTGAGGGGGGGCTTGGGTGGGCGTTTCATGCAGTGAATTGGCAACATGTGGTCTCTGAGCTGGGTAGATGCTCCTGTGTCCTGGCAGTAGGTGATTCTCAGCTCTTAACAGGTGGTGAATCCAAACGCAGAGTGCAAGATAAGGCACAAGGCCATTTAGAACGCTCTGTAATGTGTTGAATGATCCTGATTTAGGCTAATCTGTCATGGATTTCCTCTCTGGCAACAAAATAAAATTAGCTTCCATGTGGATTTACTTTAGTATTCTTTACTAAAGCCACGTTTATCTCCAAAGTTTTTCAACAGACTTGGATGATTGTCTTCTGTCTTTTCTCTCTGCCTCTTCTGTTCAGGTATTTATTAGTATGGTTTCTGAATTTTTTCAATAGCAATTTCATTTGTTGAATTTCTGTTGTTGTTACTGGAGTGAACGTTAATGGAAGTGGATGCTGCAGTACTTTATCCTAAGCACTTGACTTCTTCCTGCTATGAGAGCAGAGAAGGAATATTGTAGGAAGGTAATCAATTGAAATCAGGGAAACCTACATCAAACTGCTGCTGTTATTTCAGCCACATGTAAAGCTGATACAGTTTTGGAAATAAGAATGTATGGTGTGTTTAGATGCTGTGAAGGTTCTTGCATTGACATAGAATGGTGAATGTGTCTTTCTGTCACAAGCTGCTGTATTCAGTTTTCTAATAGATGAGTGAAGCTTTGTTAAGAGTCATTTTAGTCAACAAATAATATCCAATGTACAGCTCATAATGATGAACACAAGTGAGTTTTTTCTTTCATTGTATGTTTTGGGTTACTTTTAATTAGTAGCCAAAGAGGAAGCACTGCTTGACTCAGGGCAGCATTTTTCTGTGTCTTTCCAGGCAGGGATAAAAGAAGCATTTTTTGTGATCCTTTAATCCCTTTAAGTGCTTGATGAGTCCCCCTTATTCTGACAGCAAGAATGGCATAGGCAACTCATCTTTGGATAAAACAGCAGGCCTCAGTTTTTGTTGCAATACTAGTAGGCACAACAACAGCCTCAGACACAAGTATATGGAGCCCAGTCATATAATTATGCTGTCATACCAAAGACAGCCCCCAGTTAGGGATTAAATCTGGTGGGTGAGAAACTGGAAGACAAACACATGCACAGAGGTTGAACAGGCTCCTGCTTCTCCCTTCAGGAATCTGTTTTTTTCAATCTGCAGCCTGATAGTTCAGTCTCAGAGCCAGCCTTTAGCCCTGGTAGCTGCACTGGGTGCTGCCATGGACAGTGTGTGCATTATGAGCTTACTTGGCTTAGTGGAATTAAGGTATTTTCAAAAGTGGCAAGAGAAACAATATGTTTAAGTATGAAGGATGCAGAGAAAAATCACATCAGTTTAGAATTCTGGAGATAAAGTTTCACTGTACTGTAGCTAGTAATTACTATATTTTATCTGTATCAACACTCTATAGATGAAGGGACTGCCTAAGTTTTTGCATGTTCAATCACAAATACAATGGGAAGATGAGGAAAAAAAAAAAGAGAAAGTGAGATGGAAAAGATCCTTGTGTCTTAGAACACAAATTTATGTTTCAATGCAAGCAGTTGTATGAATTTCATGTTACCCAAAATAATAGAAAAACAGTATTTTCATTTTAGAATACTTTGTTTTTCGTAGAAATAAAAAGAAAGTTAATTGGTTTTCTTTTTTCTTCCTGTTTTTTCTAGTGCTTATAATACTCCTAAACAACCTGTAGTTCGCTTCAAAAGAAATAAGCATCATAAAGGATCAATCTACTGTGTGGCCTGGAGTCCCTGTGGACAACTGTTAGCTACTGGTTCTAATGATAAATATGTGAAAGTACTGCCTTTTAATGCAGAAACTTGTAATGCAACAGGTACTGTGTGTATATTTAAAGAATTTAAGTTCAATTATTTGTCCAATACTTGTCAAAACCATTCAAATTATGTTGATTATGTGTTTAATGGGTTTTCTTCTTTTTATTCTAATACTTCAATTTAGTCTCTTCCCTTTCACCATCACTGTAGTCTCTGTCCAGCAAAGAGCCACTGAGAGGCTGGGGATTTTTTGGGTTTGTTGGTTGTGTTTTGGTTTTGTTTTGCAAGACTCTCTGGTATTTTACTCTCTTCTGGCAGATTCCCTCCCCCATATACAATAAAACAACCAGATGTTCTTACCCAACTGTGGATCTTGATTGTCATTAGGAATTTATTTCCAATTCTAGTTCCCCTTTTTTGCCTGGATCTGTCATCTATGTTCTCACCCACCTTAGAAAGGTTTCTGGCCTATCAAATACTACTTTCCATGCCCAGCCCTCCTAATCAATACACAGAATATGGCACTTACCTTCTCTATTTTGAACTTAGTGTGCCTTGATCTCTGTGGTTCAGTGCTCTCAGTGACCTTTCGCTCCTGGCAGAGAAAGCCTTTTGAGTTTACCAGAGTTTACAAAAAGAAATAAATATATTCTGTAAACTTTGGCTGCAATTGTCTGTGGTGATGGTCTTTGTATATTTTGCAAAGCATTAGAAAGTAGGAAGCTCAAGTGACACTCAACAACAAGATCTTAGGGATTTTATTTAAATTTGAGTAACTGAAATACTGTGTTCAGTAGAAAGTGCACAGCAGTGTTTGTACTTGGTAGCATACACACCCTTGCCTAAAGTATTCTGCATTATCACTGGAGCTGCTCTAAAGAGTGCAGCACTAACAAACAAAGCATGCCTTATTTTGTTCCTTGATTTTTAAATTATTTTAGGACCAGATTTGGAATTCAGCATGCACGATGGGACGATCAGAGACCTTGCCTTTATGGAAGGCCCAGAAAGCGGTGGTGCTATTTTAATAAGTGCTGGAGCAGGGGACTGCAATATTTACACAACAGATTGTCAGCGAGGACAGGGCCTGCATGCCCTGAGTGGTCACACTGGTGTGTATACTGTGGCTGCTCTCACGCTTTCTAAGCCTGTATTATATTCTAATGAAGTTGTTGGGTTGTTTGGGGCATCTGGGTGTTTAAATCTTTGTGGGGTTTTTTCTAGCAAGGCTTTTTTTCCTCTCCAGATTGCTCTTGAAGTATTTTGAGGGGAGGTGGGGAGTGTTTGTTTTTACATATGTTGGCTGTTATTCTAATGGAGAAGAGTGCATGCCTCATTCCAGAGGTGCAAAGCTGGGTATTGCCTTACACTGGTCATCATGCAACATACAGGTTTTTCACTGGATAGTTGAATCTCTGAAAGCAAAAATATAATCTGATCTGTAGTATTTCAGCATTTGATTAATGATGGTTAATCACATTAAGAAGTCATCTTTTTCACAGGTCATATTTTAGCACTTTATACATGGAGTGGCTGGATGATTGCATCTGGATCCCAAGACAAGACTGTAAGATTTTGGGATTTGAGAGTGCCAAGCTGTGTTCGTGTTGTGGGAACAACGTTTCATGGAACAGGCAAGAGTTGTTATCATGCTTCTGATCATTCTTGCATAAAAATAGGCTTTGAAGGTGGCAAGGTAATATAGAGACAGTGTAAGGGACGTTTGTGTCACAGAATGGAGGCTTGGCTTTAAAAGAAAGAAGCTGTGAGGAATCTTTACCTGCGGGTTTTGTTTGTTCGTTGTTGAAAAACATTTCCTTTCAGAATCTGGGTAGTATTTTTGCCTTGTGACTTTCAAACAGACACTTCCAAGTACATTCAAATAAAACAAGATAACTGAAATTCTTTAAACCTTAGGATCAGAGTGAATTCCTTGTAGTATTTCACATTATTTCATAAAGCGACTTCCTTTCCTGTGACAGAACAGACACTTTTTCTCATGCAGCTTTAATAGTGTCTTTGCTATGATTCCAGTGTGACCGATGGCTTCAGAGTTTTTAGTGCTAGAACATAACTTTCTTACCATAAGGTAACAGTAGCTGTGTATGTTCACAATAAATTTAAGGCCACTGTTCAGTATTCTTTTAGAGTGTATATTGTTTAAAAAAAGAAGTTGGCTATTTGCACAAGTGTATGTAACTATAACAGGTGACCGGTGGGGTCTTCCTCCTCCTGCAGGCAGTGCTGTAGCCTCAGTAGCTGTGGATCCCAGTGGCCGACTCCTGGCTACGGGCCAGGAGGACTCCAGCTGTATGTTGTATGATATCCGTGGAGGTCGGATGGTGCAGAGCTATCACCCCCACTCCAGTGATGTCCGCTCCGTTCGCTTCTCCCCGGGCGCTCACTACTTGCTCACAGGGTCGTACGATATGAAAATCAAGGTGACAGACTTGCAAGGTAACATGCTGCAAAGGATCATAGGTTCATTTTCCATTTGGTGCTTTTAATACTGCAGTTGAGATGTTGGTTTGAAAATCGGGTTTTACTTTAAAAGGGGGAAAAAATAGTAGAGCTTTGAGGGGTTTGATGTATCTATGTATGATTGTGTCTGTTGGCAATTGGCTAGTTGTGTTGCTAAAAGTGAAGGCTATCAGCTAAATCTTGTTTTGGTAAAAAAAATGATTCACACCACTGCCTGCTGAGGTGGCTGTTGCTTTCAGATGGCATTCATAAAATGACCCTTAAAAAGAAAAGTATGTTATTTTTATTTTTATTAAAAAGAGTTGAGAGAGGATACCAGGTATATCTAATTGACTTGATTTTCTTGGGCCATTAGTGACCTTGTGTGAAAGCAGTGAAGATCTGCATTTTTAAGTTGTACTATGTCCAGTAATGCCTAAAAACTGAAACACTGGGGCTTTGTGTTACACTGTGTGTGAGAGAGAGAGGGGAGTCAAGTGTGGTTCATAAGATGAAATACACATGAGCTTTGCTAAACAGACAGGAAAAAAAAAAAAAAAATCACCCAAGAGTTGAGGTATTAATTCATGAGGTGGCTAATGATTTCTGTTCCTCTGCCACAGGAGACCTGACAAAGCAGCTTCCTCTGATGGTGGTAGGAGAGCACAAAGACAAAGTTATCCAGTGCAGATGGCATACACAAGATCTTTCCTTCTTATCATCATCTGCAGACAGAACTGTAACCCTTTGGACCTACAACGGTTAGAGTGCAAACAAAGGCAACCTATGCAGCTAAAGCACAGAGACCTGAGACTACAGGACTGTCAAAACAAGTAATAATAAAGAGGCATTGAGAGAGCAGCAGTTGAGCAGGAGAGTGTCTTATCAAGAAGAGGGGCACTTGTCACTGATTTTTCTGGTTTCTAGGAGGTCTTGGTGTTTTTAGTATATTCTTTTGCAGTGCTTCCAGTCTTCCATGTTGAACTCATGCTGCTGTGACCTATTGTAGTCTTGTTGCCAAAGTCTATGAGGAGAACTCTTATGTTGTTGATGTGCACTCAAAGTAACATGAATGATGTGTTTACAGTTTGGTATTAATTGCATTCCTTGGTCTTGGCCTCAATGAGAATTTTGTATAGGAACTTAAGTTGAGCAACACTTTAATCAAGTCTGTATGTAATTAGCTACACACACGTAAAAGAAAAGCTACTTCCACTGTTTTTTCATCACTCCTCAACAAGAGATCAAACGTTCTAATAGCTCCACAATTTCAATGTTTTTAGTCAAAACATCTGAACTTTAATGGTTGCTTAGGCAGTAACCACATCTTGATTACAGTCCATTTATATAGTGTGGGATTTTTTCTTTTCATCTAACTTGGGAGAAATGTTGCTGTTTTTATTACTACATTGTTTTGAACAAGCTAACATGTTGGAGGGGAGAAAAGTAAAATATTGACTCTTTTCGGCAGAAACATGTAATATTTTACTTTTTGAATGCAACAGAATACCTCTGTGTATAATGTACTGTAGAAAAGAGTGGATTGGCAGCAGTCGTCACAGTGAGCTTAATGGCTATCAATTTTTCAAGTAAAAGGGATACCATTAATGCTATAATAGAAACCAGCATGGCTTAAAATGCTATGTCTGCATGATAATTTAAGAATTGTTTAAATTCCCAGTTCAGAAGCTTATCTGAATTTTATTTCTTGCACTGTTTATGTATGGGGAAACTGCAGTTTTATTTCTACAAAACTTTAGATTCTGATGTTTATGTATTGTTATATTTTCATATTGTACAGTTCCTTTTACTTTTTAAAATATGAACCTTAAACTTTAGGTTATTTATTTATTTGAACTGCAGTTAAGTTTTGGATTCTCTTGGTTACTAAATTATATGTGCACTGTAGCAAGCATTTTTAACTATCGTATAAAAGTGGAAAGGTAACTATAGAAGTGTATCTGTGCTATAATCTCAATAAAGACCTCCAACACCTGCACCCATATTACCTGTTATTTTGGATTCTTGGTTTATAATTCCTTGATACAGAGTCTGACATGTGGCTTAAGTAGGCCAGAACTGTAAAATACTCAAGAGCTTCGATACTGCCTCCCTGTATCTGCATCTGAAAATCCTGTTTGTTTTTCTGTATTGGATACATCATGCTGCTTCGGAGGAAAATAGTGTTCCTCTGTTTTATCTTTGGACAGAGCTGGCAACTATTTGAATTGGTACAATCCTGTAAGTGCTGACTTCCTGGCCTTAATTTTATTCCAGCCTGGATCTAGTTTACGGCCGTTGTTTTACATCACAGCCTCATGTGAAGGTAAGCGCTGCTCTGCGTCTGTCGGGGGCGGTGGGCGATTGAAACAAACCGCGCTCCCTCTGCCGGCCGGGCGGGGGGCGGGGCCTTGGCGGTGATGGGCGGGGCCTCGAGGCAGAGATGGGCGGGCCCGATGGGCGGGGCCTCTGATCGATGGGCGGGGCCCGCGGCCCAGCCCGGTGGGAGCGGCTGCCCCGGGCCCGGGAGCCGCAGGGCCGGGTGGAGCGGGGCTGGGCCGGGCCGGGCTGGGCCGGGCCGGGCCGGGCAGGGCAGGCACGGCGGCTTCGCGGCGGGCCCTCAGGTACCGCGGGCGGAGCGAGGGGCGGGCGGGCCGCGCGGCTCGGAGGGCGCCGTGTGGGGGAGACAAGGCGGGGGAGCGGCGGGCGGGGCCCGGTCCGTGCCTGCGGGGCCCTGTCCGTGCCTGCGGGGCCCTGTCTGTGCCTGCTGGGCCCGGTCCGTGCCTGCGGGGCCCTGTCTGTGCCTGCGGGGCTCGGCCGGGCCCGGCCCCGGGAGCGGCGGGAAGGGGCCGCGGGTCCCGCTCGGGCCGGGCCGGGCCGTGCCCTTGTTGTGCGGACAGCGGGAAGGGTGAGCGGGCAGGAGCGAGGGCCGAGCCGGGCTGTGCCCCGGGCCCGCCTGTGCCCCGAGCCGGGATCAGGGGAGGGTGCGGTGGCCGTGCTCCCTCCAAAATAATGCTGCCAGCGGCAGTGAGGCCAAAGGGGTGACCCGCAAGGTGACCAAAGCTGAACTTTGCTCTGTTAACTCAGAAATACGTGTCAGCTTTCACACCCCCACACGCGCTAATGACGCAAAGCCACAGTATATACGGCCTGTATATGCTTTACATGTGTGACTAAAGTCACTCAAACACCACCTAAACGTGGAATGACATCGATTGCAACTCCCTTTCGTCCTCCCTCAGACAAAACAACACAAATAGCGGGTAAGAGGGGTGGGAGGTCAGGCAGACTCCACCTTTGTCCCCTGGGGCAGGCTGTGCTGCTCCCCTCCCCTCGGGGAGGGCTCCAGCACCCGGCAGAGACAGGTTTGGGCTCGGCAGATTCGGGGTGCCCACTCGTGTTTGTGACCGTGCTTTCAGCACTGGATAGTCCTCTCCCAGTGTAATGCATTTGTTGCTGGCTGTATTGTCCGTGGTTTTTGTGTTTGTGTGCTCCTGCAGACAATGTATTTATCACCAGCAGTTCAACTAGACCCTGTGTTTCTGTTGCTCAGCAAATGACACTGTTTTGCACCTGAGAGTTACTGACTAGACCGAGCTTGTGATCTGGCGTGAGAGTTCTTTGGGTGTGATCAGACTCAAGTTTGTCGCACTGTTTGTAAATCCAGGGTCGTGGTGGCTCTTAGGAGTGTAACCACCCTTACAGTGCCACACTGGCTCTGCGTGTCCCTTGTTTAGTGCCAGATTATCCATCCCTCAGGATCCAAGTGCAGCTGCCCCCAGCTTCCCTGTTTTCTGAGGAGCAGCTGGGACACAGGGAGAGTTTATTGTCATCTAACTCTCCTTCCTCATAATGTGGCATAAAAATTGGCCTTCCTGTTAATGTGACACACCTGCCCTGAAGCCTGGAGGAGTTCTGCACAGGTGTATTGTATTTAGCAATACTGAACTTAGTTACCCCTGCTTATATCTATGGTCACTTATATTGATCCAGTCATGTGATACAATTTAATTGTTGCATAGTATTGCTGACGTTTTCCTTGGGAAAAAAATGGAAGTGAAGTTTAACCTGTTTAATGGAGAATTGAGTTTTTAAACAGCACCAGCGAATACTTCTTTTGTGTGAGATTGTTGCATTTGTTTCATACAGCATGTTACACCCTGACCTAAATATCTGAATTTCTTGTTACGTGCAGTGATACAGGATGCTGTTTCCTTTGGTACTGTGTGCAGTTGTGCTGATAGGGAGCGGTAAAGTTCAAGAAGATGAATGGATTGACCCCACGGATATGCTCAATTATGATGCAGCATCGGGAACAATGAGAAGACCTTACAAGGTAGAAAAAGAAGGGATGTATGATTTCATGTCTCCCCCAAACAATCCTTCAGCCACATGCTGTTGAAAAATTACTCTTAAATGTGACAGTAAATAACGATGATAGAATTTTGTTGTTTTTAAGGTTTGACTATGTTGTATCTGAATGCATTACACAGAAAAGTCTTTTGTGTCCATGGTTAAAATTGCAAGGAAAAAAGTAATGATCTGTGTTATGGTAGTTAGCCTAGGACCTTTTCCTGTTGAGTTTCTGTTGCACAGTGATCCAGTCACAGCAAGCAGGCTTTTTCTCTTTTCACAGGTGGTGCTTGATTTATGCAGGTTGTGGCACCACAGTTGCTGCTCTGAGAAGTACTGGGTTCAGCTAGTTTCTCAAGTATAGTATTAAATATCTTGAAAATTAAGTTCCTAGTTGATAAAAGCTGGGGGAGTTAATGATTGTGTTTTATTTTAATTAATCATTTTCCCATCATTGTGGTAATAAACCCCATTTTTCATGTGACAGTATTGTGAAAGTCACAGACATGTTTTGTAATGCTGGGCATTGGTTTTCAGAAGGAATATCAGAATAGGGATTGAGTTCTGTACTGTTAGTGATTCATTGAGGAGAAGATGAAGTAGGAAAAAGCCTAGTTTTAACAAGGTGGATCATCTCAGTTGTCTTGTATGAGGGATGGACTCTACATTATCATGAGATGCATCTTTATCTAGTACCTATGTGCACACATGGCACTGTCAACTGTGGTTGGTTTTATGGGTGCCTTTGATTTTTGTCATTATTCAGCTTTCGAGTTCAAATAATACTATTTAAACACTTGAGAATGTAATTTTCTGAAACTTAAAAAATGCAGACTTCATTATTCCTCTCTTCAGCCTCCACCTGCCTCAAGTCCACCTGAGAGTCATTTCTGTCCCTAAAATTGAGCAGCAAGCTTTGGAGTCTTTAAACTTGCAGCCCAACTGCTCTGGCTTTTATAAAAAAAGTAGTAGTTTTACTGTTGTCTCCTGTGAAAATAGAGCTACATCTTAAAGGAGAAAAGTGCCTACTTTGAGTTAATGCATCTTTTCAGGATTTCTTTTCTGCTCTGCAGTGAGTTTTTTGGTAGGCAGGTGCTGTGTCAAAGTCCTCAAAACCAAACTTGGTTTCAGCATGAGTTCACTGGTTTGTGCACTGCTGTGCTTCCTTTTGGGGACTTCCCTCAGTGTGCACTCCTGGTTGTGTAGGAGCAGCACTGCTAAAACTAGGCGTAACTAACAGGAAACAAAGTGTCCTGGAGCAAAGAGGGAATGTGAAAGCAAAGGCACGTATCCCAGAATGGTGGTTTGTGTTTATTTGCAGTCTGGCTGGCTGCGTGGCCAGCTGCACTGGGAATTTATCTGGCTGGAAGCTGCCCCTTTGCTTGCTGAGTCAGTTTTTAGCCAGTCTTATTATCTAATCTGATGCACTGTGTGGGTCACCAACACTCAAAGGAGGGGAAAGGGCAGGTGGGGGAGAACAGGCCTCACCTTTTGAAGGCAACATGTATTTACATAAACTTAAAGCAGTTACTCGTCTGGAGCCGAAAATAACAGCAGAGAGACAGCTGGAGTATCACTGGGAGAGTATTAGCAAAAAAGATCAGCACTCAGATTTAGCTCCTTTGTCCCATTTAAAGGGATCTGGCAACAGAAGTGTAACAGGGCATGTTTGATCAAATTATTGGATTCTAAAAATACGTGGTTTTCTTCTGTAATTTTAGGCAAACTATCATGAGTCTGAGGATAAGACTGTGGATACTGCTGGTACTGAAATCTCACCAAGTTGTTCCAGGGCAATAGATTCCTTGCAACAGAAGGTTTGTCACAGAACTTCAGAATATTTTCCAGTCTTTAATAGCTTGTGCTTTCTGACGATGCTTTTCTGGATGGTACAGAACAGGGGCATTGCAGGTATAGTTTATGAGTGACTACGCTTTACGTAGAGGGAACCTCTTTATTAAAAGGAGAGCTCAATGGTTTGAGCTCAATTCCAAATTGCTGCTCTGCCTACCAAGGTCTGTTTCCTAAAGTATTTTATAGTATAACAAAATCCATAGGAGCTAGGTGCTTCTGTGCAGTGTCAGCAGTTTAAATGTATGGTGTTGATGTTACACCATACTGCCAAAAGCTGAGAAGCCTGTTGTTGAGTTGTTTAGTCCTGTTTGGTGGTCAGGGGTGGGTTGTGGGCACAGAGAGCACAGTGATGTGTGGTGCTGCAGCTCTTGGGGTGCTGTATGACCCCCCCAGAGTAGGCAGGTGCTTCTGCAGCTGCTGTGGCGCTCACTTGCCTCAGCCATTTGGGTACCCAGTGGAATAGATGTAATTTTAATGTTGTTTTAGTTGCTTAGTATTTTTTTACGGTTCTTTTTTTTTTTCTCTCTCCTGGTGCAAACTTAAAATGTAAGGAGATCCAGATGTTCATGGGTTTTTTCCTAGCCTTACTGAGGTTAGTATTTGAATATTGTTAGCAGATTGGAAATCTCCAGTATTGGCCAGTCCCATGGAATGTAGCACCTTCAGTAACTGCATATGCTTTTTATCTGGCATACATCATGGGATCGTTGCTAAACTAAAGAAATGTTCCCCTGTTGATCTGGAGTTTGATATGTTGCTAGGGTTTGCTTTTCTCCTAAGAACAGGCTGGTTTGAGCAAAATGAATAAAAGTGTCTTTTGCACAATTGCAGATTGCAGAATGTGAGAAGAGGAATGCCAAATCACAGGAAAGCCGTAGTTTTTATATTTTTAAGCGATACTTGAATAAGATTTTAAATGAAGCTGGAAAACTTGGTCTTGTAAGTATTTGAACAATCATTTTAAAAAATTAATTGAAATTCATATTACTACTTTATGTGATTTTCGTGTATTGATTAATTATTCTGGCATACCTTAAATTAAAATGAAGGGAAAAGGTGTTAGAAGTCTGTGCATCCAGTACTGCTCAGGAGACACAGTGGCCATTTGATCTGTAAAGCATCCAAAGGAAAGCTATGTGAATTCAGTGTATCTAAATACTTATTGCTGGGATGCAGCTATAGTAATACCCTGTTCAGTTCACATTAATGGTTGTTAAACTGGAAAGAGCCAGACTTGGATTGTTTGTTGTAGATCTTTTAGGCCTGTATTGTAGGCTCTACCACGGTAACCAGCGGAGGGTGGAAGTGAGGACAGGTAGCCTGGGAGGAGCACAGGTAGATTGTCCAAGCAGTCAGGGATCAGGCTGGGAAAATTGAACTCCCGATAGGATTAAACCTGAGTAGGGACATCACCCTGGGGAAGGGATGCCATCCAGAGGGACCTTGACAGGCCGGAGATGTGGGCCCATGCAAACCTCAGCAAGACCAAGTGCAAGGTCCTGCACATGAGTTGGACATTCCCAGGCACAGGCTGAGTGGAGGATGGATCGGGAGTAGCCCTGGGGAGAAACACTTGGGGGTACTTGTGGATGAGAAGCTCCACAGGACCTGGCAATGTGTGCTTGCAGCCCAGAAAGCCAACTCCATCCTGGGCTGCATCAAAACCTTTTGGCCAGCAGGCTGAGGGGAGGGGATTGTTAATGAGCCTTGGTTCCAAAATTTTAGTAACAGGTGAGATAACTCACTTCATGTATATTAGTTTTTTGCTGTAGAATTGAAGGAGTACAAATCAGTTGAATTTGAGGATCATACAGTTTAGAAGAATGAAAAAAAAGGATATAGAATCATAGTGAGCCCCCTGTGTCATATTTTCATCCTGCAGTCTGCTTCAAAAAGGTTCTCATATAGCGTCAAGGGTTTATAGTCACGTTTTTGCCTAGGGATGCACTTCTATTTCCAAATAAGCAGTTTTTAAGTTGTTTTGCTTTGCTTTTAATTCAGCCTGAGGAAAACGTGGGACAAGTCCATTACGATGCTGAGATCATCCTTACAAAACAGACATATTCAGAGATCCTCAGGTTTCTCAATGAGGAAACTTGGCAGCCAGGTGCCATGGATGATGCACTTAGTGATATTTTGATCAATTTCAAGCACCATGACTATCAAGCTTGGCACTGGAGATTTGAAGACACTTTTGGAATTGACCTATATAATTTGTTTTTGGTAAGAGAATAAAGGGAGAGTTGTTTTTAATTGCTGTTTTTACCAGTTTCTCTGGACAAGTCTAGTCAATTAATATTATCATCATAACTCCACACATGAAGCAATTATTTCCATTATACTTTCAGTGGGTCATGGGGTTTTTTCATGGTTGCTGAAGGCAGAGAGGATGTATTCGCTTTAAGTAAGAATGCAAATTTTTTATTTTGTGGTCATCTTTTCTTGTAACTTTGTGTGTTTTTTTCTGGTATGCTTTTTTTTCTTGTGTTTTTAATCTATGCTGCCTGACTCATTATGCTCGAGCACATTCTTATAACTTGAACTGACACTTCATGCATTACAGATTTTCCGGGTTTGTCTGTTGTTCGAGTAGATGCTGAAGCTGTTGGCTTTTGCAGGAATTGGAATATATTTATACTGAGACAAGTATATATTTGAACTCTTATAGGTCAGACACTTTTGTGAATTTTATGGAATAGATTGTATAGTGTTGGAGAGGAGAGCATCACTATGGAGTTATGAAGGGCTAAGATGAGGGTCTCTGAATAAATCTTTACAATTCAGAATATGCTGTTTTATGCCAACCTAATCTTCAAAGGAGCCTGGCTAGATTTGAGGGGTCCATGGAAGCCAAATCACAAAAGCAAGCTGTCTGTAGCATTATCTCACTGTTAGGGGTCCTCAGATGGAAAGAGACTGTAAAGTGCATCTCTGGAGTCTTGCTGATGTTACCCAAACTGTAACTCTGTCTCTTAACCAAAGTGCAGGAGTTGGCAGCAGTTGTTCTGTGGTTCATACGAGGCACATACTACTCAACAACTGACTTGCACTGATTTTATAATTTAAAAGAATGGTAGGTAACATGATAAACATCATAAGGGAGAAATAACTAAATATCACAAGAAAAAAATGAGCAACTGCAGTGTAAGGCTGTGATAGGAATGACTAGTAATGCCATGAAACTGTTCTGCCTTGTACTGCATAGGTGTGCTGTGAAAGCAGGGAAAAACTCTCAGCTGTTCTGTGTAAATGACACTAGCAAAAACAAAAGTTGGAAGTTCTTCATGTGTACTGGCAGTAAGCTTGGAAAATTCCAAATCTGGATCATAATTTGTTCCTCTTTTCTTTTTCAGCTACTCTTGTGCTTAGTGTGCATTGTAACTGTAATAGCTACAGAGCTCTGGACACATATTCTTTGGTTTGTTCAGTTAAAACGTGTTTTTTTAGTAAGTTTTTTCATCAGTTTTGCATGGAATTGGCTTTACTTGTATAAGGTAAGTTCTGTAATCTTAATGTCTTTCAGGCTTAAAATTTTGCCCTTTATGAGGGAGTTAAGGTTATTTTTTTCCTTTAGTTAGTTTACCTACGGATTTTAATTAACCACAAAATAAATAAAGGGATTAGCATTTTATTTTGCATGTTGATGGGTGTGTTAGGCTTGAAGAACAAAAGAAACCCTGACAACTTTATCCTGCTGTGGTCAAAGTTTAACTGCAGCTTGTCAGACCCAGGAATAGCAGAGTGCCAGAGAGCAGGATGGCTCTTGAACGGGAGTGGAAGGCCGTGCAGAGGGCTTAGAGTGAGGCAGGGAAGAATGGCAGTTTTGCAACAGATTATTTGACTTAATTTTTTCTATTTTATTATCAGTTGCAAACTGCAAGGCAAAATTATCAAGAATACAGGTATTTGTTAATGGGAATTACTTAAAATAGAATGTTTTAGTTAGTAATTGCATGACAGCTGTGTCCATTTCTAATCCAGAAACATTTTAAGGAAAGATGATGTCATCAGTTTAATTTTGCCTCAAGCTTGTATCTTTGGATACTGGAGTTTGGAGTTTGGTCCTTTGGCAATTCAGACTCCACTTCGAGATAACAGAGTTACCCACCATCATGGATTTTGTCCATTCCTAGGAATTTCTTAGAATTTAACTCCATTAAATTTCTTAGCAAACTTTTCTTAATACCTATTTTCATGGGGAATTATCATTACAAGGGGATGTAATGGGGAAATCATCACGTACATGGGGAATTGTGCTAAGCTGGCTGAGAGCAAACAGCGATAGCTGAGGTGCAGTGCTGCATGGATGCAGGTTCTGGTTGTTTCACAAGGCATTGTGTTCCCTTCAGTTGGCCTTTGCACAGCATCAGGCAGAAATTGCGAAAATGGGGCAGTTTGATAACATCTGTGCTGAGAAGCTGGACTGGCGAGAAAGTCTTTTTGGTAAATACTTGTTTTGTTATTTTGTAATAGTATTTAAGATCAGAAAATACTCATTAACAGTATCCAAGATGACTCACATATCTTCATGAGTAGTTCACTGAATTTTCTTCAATACATGTTTATGTGGTTTTACCATTTTTTCATTCCATGAGACTTTTTTAGGCCGATCACAAAACTGTACTTGGAGCATGTCATGGTGTTCCTTCTTTTTCTTGTAACTTACCCAGCTCCCCTCCCCAGAACCATTCCATGCCCTTTTGCAAAAGACAGGCAGGCAGAGTTCATGAAAAGGGTTTTTTCATCTGCCAGGCCTGTGAGTACAATGGACTTGAGGAATTGGATCTGTAACTGCCTACTCAAGTGTTATTATTTTAGGGAGAAAGATGATTTTTTTTTTTAATTGGCTGTTATTGGTATCCAGTGCTATAGCAGGTAGATAAATGGTGGCAACTCTTAAGAACTGCTTGTTATGGTCTTCCCCTTGTAATTTATTGGCTGATTATTCTGTTTGACAAATACCAATTATTTATGTTCTAGCTGCAGTAAGGCCAAACTACAGAAACACTGATAACATAAATTACTTGTTTGTAATGTAAAAATTCCCTTAAGAAGTAAGACTTTCTGCTTGTAACTTAAAATAGACCCTTGAAATCCAGCAAGCAAAACAATTTTAATCTAATGCAGACTGGCAGATGAGTAATAGCACTGGAATGGTGCTGTTTCAGTAGCTGTGGACACAATGTGTTAGATGATAGTTCCCACAGATGACTTTTTTTTTTCCTGAGGCTTCTAGGGACTAAGTTCATCTGAAAAAGAGAACTTTCTTGAGTCTACATGGGAAAACTTCAGGTTCTTTTCTTTTTCTAGCCTTCCTTCTCCTTTCTGCATCCCCCTGACTGGATATATACTGCCAAGCTGATCTCAGATTTGTAAAAATAAATCTAAACTTTGAACTGTATCTCGAAGAGTTCTATTCCGTCTATAATTGAAATGCTACTTTCTCTATTACTGCTGTGTCATAAAATGTATTTTTAAGAAGTAGTAAAAATGTCTCTGCTTTGATGACAGAATGGCTTAGAAGTACGTGGACGTTTCAGGACGATCCCTGCCAGAAATACTATGAAACTCTACTTGTTAATCCTATTTTGCTGGTTCCACCAACAAAGGTACGTGCCAAGTCCAAAGCAGCTGTTCATGTTGATGTTTGTTGTTCGTGTTACAACAGTGTTTTTCTATTTGTGTTTCTCTAGGCCTTGGCAATTACTTTCACCAACTTTGTAACTGAGCCTTTGAAGCACGTAGGACAAGGTATTGGTGAATTCATCAAAGCACTTATGAAGGAGATACCATTCGTTCTGCAGGTTCCAGTACTAATTATGATGGCTCTGGCTGTCCTGGTTTGTAGACATTTCTCTTATGTTTAAAAGCTTAGTTATATTTTTTTATATTATTTTTATTTATATTTAAGTATTATCTTTTATTTATTTATATTACTGAAGAGATTTCTTAGGATAGATGAAATTGCTTCTATGAGGCAATTTTTTTCTTGACAAAGGCTTCATAGTACAGTTGGTGTAGCAATGAAAATAGCCAAGTTCGTATTCAAAACACATCTCCCCCCCACTCCCCAAGCGGGATAAAATAGCATTAAACTGCTTAAAATCTAAGAGTCTATGACAGTTCATTGCAGCTTAGTTCCCATTTCTTCTGTGTGTCATTACACAGTGATACATATACACAAGAGTACTGAGTCAGAGCCTTCAGCATCTTTAATGTGTAGCACCAGCAATGAACTGCATCCAGTCTGGCAGTTCCTGCAGTGTGGTCAGACTGCGGAAAGCTTGAATTTTACTGCAGCTGTTCTCATGCCTGAGCTTTTCTTTCAGGGTCCTCTGGATGCCTGACTTTGAAATATGTGAAAACCATAGGCTGCAAATATTTGGTATTTTGTTCAGTTTTGTTTTTTCTCTCCCTCAGGCTTTTTGCTATGGTGCAGGATCATCAGTGTCTGCATTAAGATACTTAACATCTTCTCAGAAGAGAAGTCTCCTTCCACCCGCCAGTCAACAGGAGCAAATAGACTTTGGGCAGTACGATGGGAGGAAATCAGAGGACTGTTACTTGCAGAAGCACCCTTACCTGTACAGAGGACACCAGGACAGAGGAGATGCCTCTGCCAGACCTCCCGTCACCGTGAGATCGGGCAATGGCAGCAGGAGCCCCGACACGGCACACAGCAGAGATGAACCAGATATGCATGTGCAAGAGTCCCACCAGCCAGAACCTAATGTTAGTCCTGGTGCTCTTTGAGCTGGAATTAGATTGATTAGATTTCAATGTCACCTGCTAGAATGCATTTAAACAACAAGCTTAACCCAAATCCTGGGGAGAGAGGAGTTAAGAACTACATGTTGCCCTATACAGCAGTTTGGTAGAGATGTCTTGGACTTGTTTTTTTCTGGAAAAATACTTTGCAATGGCTAAGTGTGGCAGGAAGGTACTGAATTAAAAGTCTTTACTGCCAAGACTTAACTGCAGTTTTGAGAGATCAGTACTTATATGTACCTATATCAACCTGTGCACTTACAATTACCCACAGGAGAAAGGGGGAAAAAAGTGCTGACTTTCCTGTAAAGTGTAGAAAATTCAAACAGATTTATATTCTACATTTTGCTTATTTACATGCACTGTTTCCCCAGGGAAAAAAAATTACACCAGTCATGATTTGTATGAGCTCTGCTCCTTGAGCTGAGATGCATTTGAAGCAATAGATGCTGTCACTTTAGATTGCTTAATTGATTATTATTAATTTTTTACAGAATAGATTGTACACTGAGTCTGAAATTCATAGACTAGAGACTCTCAAAGCTGAAAACTGTACTGAAGAACCTGCACTTGAGCAGCAGAAACAGGAGACAGGCAAATCAAAGCAAGAGAGTGGAGGAAACTCTGATCCTAATGAAAACCTAGAAGGGAAAAGTTCTGTGATGGAAGGATGTGAAGAGAAGAAAGAGAGCATTGTACGTGACTCTCAGGAAGGAGACTAAGGAAGCCCCGAGCTCTGCTGTAAGTTCTGTCTAATCTTTAGTTGTCATATTCTGCTCTAGTTCTTAAGTGTCAAAAAGAGAGTATGAGTGAGCTGTCTGGTGTGGTTGTATAATCTGGGAGAGCGAGTATATGTGTAGTCTGGAATTTGAAATAAATGTGTTAAGTAAGATAATACTCCTTTAAGTGACTGAGAAAACAGGCTTGGGGAGTGTTGCTGCTTGTTGGAAATAAGTTTGTGTAATACATTTTGAGTAAAATTAGATTTCTGGTGGAGGGGAAGTTCTGATATTCTGATGCAGCAAATATAAGCCAGGTAACTGTCCAACAGCCTCAAGGAAGTTGCTGATATTCCTGTAATTCACATAACACTAATCACAGCTCAGATAGGCATCTCAGGTCTATCTTTGGGTTTGTAGTCTTTAAAATCAGTTTGCTGCTTGTCAGCTCAGTTTTAGGACACTAGCCTATTGATTTTCTCCTAGTTCAGTGATTTGCAGAGTGAGAAGCTGATGTGTCAGATGAGTTTTAGGGCAATTCAAAGCTGAACAGGGAAGAGGAAGCACTGAGTAAAAGCATCAAAGCCTTAGTATGATAAAGTGTAGGTGATTTTTTTTTTTAAAGAATATTCTGACATTTCTCCTTCTAAGCAGAGGGAGGACAGTTTTAGTTTCAGTAGGATTCAGATTTCAGTGTCTGAAAACCAGCTGCAAAGAGAACACATAAAAATTTCAGTAATTGTAAAATAGTTTGAATTATATGTCTATTTTTACACTGCAGTTTCCCTCTAAAGCTAAAATTAACCATAGCTTCTTCTCTAGGGGTATAATACTTCAATAAAAGTAGGACACCAGTTCATTTATAAATACCCAAAGTGAACAGTTTACCACATTTGGTGTTAAAATTAGTGGCTTCTAACCCGAGGTACCTCCAGTTAAAACCAGGCACAGCCCTCAGGGTTCCCAACAACTGCCTCAGGACCAGGATCTGCTGCAGGGAAGAAGTAGTTACAGCAGATGTTCCCCAGAACTACCCCAGGATAGCACACCCTGAGCAGAAGCAGAAGGAGCTGAGGTCAGGTAATAAGCAGCATATGAGCATTTATGGCGTGTGACATTTGACATTCAGGTACTGCAGGAACTACTTGCTATCCCTGGGAGTTGGTGCCAAACACCCCCCACTCCTGTGATTCCCTGGTGCATGGACAGGGACCACCCTGTCTGCAGGGCAGCATGAGCAGCTGTTACTTGAAAATAAGTACCTTTTGAAAACTTCTGATTGTAAAACTGTGCTGAGTTAATGTAGGGAACAGTTAACTAAATATTGCCAAAAAATCCCTCGTGTTTTGAAAAAAATATTATTACAAAATTAAAACCAGGGTTTAATTATTTTTTAATAGAAATCATTGTTTCTTCCAAAATGTGTTTCTGCAAAGACAGACAAAATGCTGCAGCTGTTTCTCAATTTTTTTATTTTTTAAAAAAAGTATAAAAGAAAACAGGACCTTTTTTTTTCAGGAGGTACAAAGCAGGGTGGAAAAAAATCAAGTTTTCTTTAAAAAGAACATAAAAATTCAAGTCTTACACTAGATTGAGATAGTAGTAGAATCCACACATGAGCAATGAGAATAACTTTGACAGACTAGAGGCAATTAAGAGGGAGAGACAGTAATGGTATCTCAGACACTGCTATAAAAGCAGCTGCCAACTTCAAGAGCAGGGACAACTCTATAACTACTGATCATGAGTGCAATGCTGCTGCTATTTATATGAAAAATTATTAGAAAGGAGACAAAACTACTAGTAGCAGTCATCTTTAAAAAGGCAAGTATGCTTTTCCAGCAAACAACACTACCTACGATGCTGCTGTACAGTACATTCCTGTGTGTGCCCTCAGCTAGAACTTGGTCCCTTTATAGCTGAGGGTAAATGGACTCTCTGTTCATCCATTCTCTTAGCTTGTGATCGTAAAATGAGGCTGAAAAAATCCTCATCTGGTACAGTGGCTCCTTTTGCAGATGCTGGAGGAGCACATCTTTGATCATCCAATCTGGAACCCTACAGACAGACCAAGAGATAAAGCTGCATATTTACAGGAACAGATATAATAAATTAACAATATAAGTTTAAAAAAAACAAACCTACTAAAAACTTTTGCTTTCAGATTTAAAGCTATTGTAGAGATTTAATTTGTAAGTTTTGTAATTATTAAGAGGGCAAATTAGGGTAAAATGGTTCATCTGAACCACTTATTCACCTGTATCTGAAAATAACCCCCCTCCCAAAATCAGTTCTTTGTCATTTTGCAGAATGAGATTTAATTGTCCTTTGTCCAGAATAATTTTAGCACTACTATGGGCTATTTCTAGTCTCATATACCAGAAAACATCACTGTCTTCCTTTCCTTACACAGCGAGTAAAAAATGGCCGTGGATGGTCAGATTTGGAAAGGCAGTACTGAAAGGCACCTTGCCTCCACGCTGAGGACAGGTACAGTTCAGTCACAATGTTCCAGAGCAGGGGGGACGGTTTCTGTGCTCCTTTCACACAGCATCCCTCCTGGCAGCTCTTACAGGCACAGCTACAGCAGCTCCTGTGCCTGAGCTGGGAAGGAGTATTCTCTACAGGAACAGCACAGCGTCCAGGACTGGATGGAGCTTGGACAGTCATCCTTGAGACAAAAAGTCTCAAAGGACAACAACTCTGTTGTGCTTCTGTTTAAAGTGCTAGCATCCATAATGATGAGAGGGGTTTAAATAGTTTTCCATTCCTTAAAGAGACAAAATATATCATACTGATTTCTAAATTCTTTACTTGAGTCAGAAGTAAAGAGACACGGTATTTCATCAGGTTGATGACCACAATGACTATAGACTCAGTTCCAGGTATTGCTAACATACTTACCTTCAGAGATTCAGTATCTGAATTTTGCATTTTGAGATGCTTATCAACTCATGAAGTAACCCACTAAGTCTTCTTTTAGGTCTAATTGGTATATATACTATGCTCTAATTGACAAATCAGCCACCTCACTTGCATATTGCTATGAACTCTCATTTACACTGAACATAATGGAAATGATGAGCACTATTATCACTAAAACTTGGATACTAAATTCTTCCATTTGATTTCATAGGATTCCTGGTATATCAGGTGCCCTCCTTACCAAGTCAGATCTAAACCCTTAAAACCGTTTTACATGCTCCTTTTAATAGCCTCACTTGTTTTCCTTTACTTTTTAAGCATTTGTTACTTGAAATAGTTACCATCGTATAAATACCAAAATTACGCTTTCTAGACATTAAATAATTAGATCATTAAAAAAATCAAAACAAACAGAAATTGTAAAAAAAACTTCAAAAAACCCTACAAAAACTTGGGGGAAAAAATTCTAATAATTTGTTCTCCTGTGCACTTTATCTGCCAAATCAATATGTATCTTAAATCACATGGTAAACAAGGCAGACTACTTGAACAAATTCAACAGCAGGAGGTACAAATCAAATGCCCAAAGACTCAGAAGCTGAAGAACTTCTGCCAAACACTGACCTGGCATTTTATCAATATGTCAAAGAAGTCATCATCCAGCTCCCTGTTGTTGCTGGCCATGAGGTGCCCCAGCACGGCCTGGCTGTTGTGCTGGGGGAGGCGCAGCCCGGGCAGGTTGCTGAAACTGGCACGCTGGTCATCCAGCCGGCGGCTCTGCGAGCTCGCCAGGAGGTCCAGAAACTCTTCTGTGTGTGGGGACACCACAGAAGTGGAAAAGGCTGGGGATGAGGAAGAAAACAAGTTAGTCCAGAAATAAGTTCCTTTCTGTAGTGAGTAGTGCATGAAAATACATTTTGAAAATGGTATCTGGCAGAAACTCAAGTCATACAGATTTTACTTTAAAAAAATTACATTTTTGCATTGTTTTAGGTGGAGTAGAGGATGTTGCCACTGAAGCAGCTGGGAGTCTGTTCTTCTCCTGGAAGCAGCACCTCTGGTCGTCCATTCTGTTACTCTGGAATCGACTCAGCAGATCAAAGAACCCTTCATCTGCCATTGTCTCTCGACTGCTTTTCTGAAAAGGAGAAATGATTTATGGGTATTTTGAACTTAGGAGTACCAAAAACTGGGACAACTCCGTCAGAGTTTCAGTCCAGTCCTGTTCCATATTTGCATATCTGAAATCTATTAAATGAATTTTTTTAGTCATCCCTTTCTATAAACAGAGGTTTATCATAAGAGGAGGTATAACAATATGGCAGCTTTTTTGGAAGGTAAAATACATTAGAAGTATTCCATTCTCTGAAGTGGAAAGAACCAGTGCTTTGATCATGGTACAACTAGAGTTGTTCCCCCTCGGCCATTAATCCACCAAAAACCCAAATGCCCATGACAGAAAAAAAAGCAACAAGAACTGCAATGAACATTTTCCATTGTTTCCTCAGGTCTGTGATCAAATGTCTTTTATTTTTAACTGACTTCTGTCAAGAGTCCAAAGTATCTCCCACTGCTGAGTCAGAAAAACTAGATTTTAAGTTTAGAGGAGCAGTGTCTAGAAGAGACCTAGAAATAAAATGTGTGTAAGCTGAGCTCTAACTTTAGAAAATCCACAAGGAATACAATTTTTCAGTATTAGGAAAAGCTGAAAGCTGACACCACCCATGAGACAACTGTAGGATGGCAGATTCTGCATGGTTTCACAGAGCCACAGTGTTGAAATGAAGTGAAAGTGAAATGGACAGCTGCAGGAATGTGTTTGCCATAATTCTGAGCAGACAAAGATGAGTAAAGGTGATGATCTCCACAGCTCGCCAAACCTACCCTCTGGGAGTTTGGAAGTCGATGATCAATAGAATTACTGGCATCCTGCAACACTTTGGAAGTGGTGCCGTTTTTGTACTTTTTGCCTTTTAGTCGATTTACAAAATGCAGTTTTGCTGAAGGTTTGGCAACCAGTGGTTTCTGTTTAGCAAGAATCTCACTGTTCCAGTTCTGAACCTAAGAAAACAAGAGTCACGAAATTAAGCCTTCTGATTTTAATTACCTGTACTGTTACCTCTTACTTGCTGCTGCTTTTCCTCCCCAGAATGAAGCAGCTTTTACATTATTTTATTCATTTAACCAAGAGGATGTGAATACTTAGCTTTTGGTTCTGTTACTTGACCTGTGATTAGTGAATTGTTGCTGGCTGAAGCAGGTTAGTGCTGTTACTGATCAGTCTGAGAACTGAACTGTGCTATGACACCTGATAGATTAAAATATGATCAAAGAGTGTATTTAATTAAACACACAAATTGTCCTTGCTGACTGCAGTGCAGGAAAGGCAGTTATAATGTAAATTCTGAACTGCAGACACAGCTGGCATTTCCCACATGACGTTCTTAAAACTGGAAAGAAAAAAATTTACAAACCCTGTATTACAAAGTGTTAGAGAAAACCAAACCCTTATGCAAACACAAATACTCAACCAGCCTTCCCCAAAGTCCTTCATATACAGTAAAGATTGAAAAGGAAGAGGAGGAAGAATGTCAGCAAAGGAGCAAATAGGAATGACCATCCTGTTTCACTAAAGAACAGAATGGAGAAAACCTGACACGTTTTCTGCAAAATCTCTTCTAAAATAAATAGAATTATCCACAGAATAGCTGTATTCACAACTGACAGACTTATAATGGAATAAAAACAAAACTTTTTCTTTCTTGATTCAACATCACAAATCGTGAATACAGTCACAAATCTTCCAACAACACTGCCTACCCTAGTGGATTGCCTTTCCAAGGCTTCCCGAGTACTAGCACACAGCCTGTGACTCCAAGAAGATGGCATCCTGTCCAGGCAAATCCTCATGCTCATGTCATGCATTGTTCTAGATACCAAAGACATTTATGGAATCAATTTTCAGAGTCTTCTCAATAAGCACCTTGAAAAAAGCCCTTCATAAGAGCCAAACTGCAGTAGTAGATGAAAGCCAAAAATCTACAGGAAATATTTGAGTATATTTAGGTCACAAACTATCGGAAGATACATATTTTAAAAGTGATCCCAGATCAGATCGGATTCACAGAGTAAGAAAACACAGCTGACAGTGGCCAAAAGCTCTTGACCATCAGCACTGACTGCAGCTGTACCTGCTGTCCACATGGTTTGAGATTCTACTGCCTGTCAACATGATCAGCATGACAGGGTTTGCCTCACTTCAAGAGAGGGGAATTAGATATCCCAGTGTGGAGGGAAAAATAACCATTTCAGTCTGCCACTGGACTAATTCATGTAGAACTGCCAGCCCACTATTAAAAGGCAGATGGAATTGAAGGAAATCTCTCACAGATTGACACAAGGATTTTAAGTGGGAACTCCTGTCCCCGACAGATTTCTGAGCTTGGGGCAGTAGTTTCTTTGCCTCTCTGTAACTCAAGTGCAGCATTTCTGTAATAGCATCCTTACTCAAGATGGATGTTGAAGTCCCTGATGGCTTGCAAGTTGGTTGAAATCCCAAAGCAAAAAACACAAGGTATATTTTAAGTACCTATAAAATGACTAACTAAAGAAAAAGTGTTCTGAACAGACGAACTAAAGCTTAGAAATTTTACTCTGAATCACTTTCATTCTGCAACCTCAAACTGTCTCTACAGAGATGAAAGGAATTCCTTTGCTGCACCTTCAGGACTCCTTTCTTATTTATGCAGGGAATAAAGCAAGCTTCCCAGAAGCTATTAACAGCCCTTATCTGTGTCACATGCTCCACACCTACACAACAAAACTATTATTTGTTAGTATTGTTAGACCTGCTGTTACGTAACTCGTAAGATCAACTAAATTAAAAAGGGGAGGCACATGGCACATCAGCAATACCTTAGAAATGTTTCATTGCAATCTCAGCAACAGAACAGAAAGAAGCAAAGTGCCAACCTTTTCCGGCGTTAATTTCATAAGTTCCATGTTCTCCATGCTGTGACGGCGTCCTCTCGGTCTGGTGCCTTCAAGAGAGAATCAAGTCAATCATTTTGACTTCCAAAAGAGTGCAGTTAAATATATTACCAGAGAATAAATAATCACTACTAAAAGAAGCCTACAAAATCCACCCAAATCTAAGCTACCCAAGTTGCTTTCTTGGGACATGAGAGAGGGACCATGGACCTTTGAACAGAGAACATCAAATGGACTGGGTTCTGCTGTAACCTATTTTGATAAGATGGCAGGAAATAAAAAAGGGCAGGATTTGACACCAAAAAGATACATCTCCCACATTAAAAAAAAAGGAGGGGGGAGATGCAGTTACAATTAGAAACAACATGTGAAGAAACTAAGCAGTAAATCCTCAGGAAAAGGAGGTGCTGAAGGGCTTCGATACTGCAAAAATAACTGTCTTTTGCAGGTGGGGGAGAAAAGCAAGCAAACCTGCACACTCCTCTGTGGCCAGTAAAGAACACAACATTCTTTTTGAAGGTCTTTGTTAGACAGCATTGTAGAAAGAGGCACATACCATTCAGGCTGTTTTCCACCACATGGCTTTCTGACATCATGGAGTTGTTTGTACTGTAGCTTAATCCAAGAACCATTTGAAGATCTGAGAGATTAAGTCTGGCAGTGAGTTCTCCACTTCTGTCCCCTACCTTCAAGCAAATAAAATAAGCATTTATATTATCTTAACAAGTACACACATGAAAGCGGAAAGCAATCCTTGTCCCCTTGATTTCTGAGAGTAACAGGCTGAAAACTTTTTCCTGGTTAAATACTGAACCATCTTTTTAATGAAGTACCTAACAACTAACGTACATAAAGCCTAAAATAACCTCTGCTAGGCTACTAACTGTGGTTCCATGATGACATTATGAGAGGTGACACTGGAACTAAGGAGCTAGTTGCAGTGAGACAGGACTGAAATGGTGTGGAGTCAACTATCTCTGCATTCAAAATGCATCCCATTACTCAAAATTAGATGCATGGACACACCTCCATAAAACCACTCTGTAAAAAGCCAACAAAAGCAAACAAAAGGCAACAGCAGGAGTATGAAAATCATACCTCTCTTGAAATCTCCAGGTGCCTTTCTGCAAAATGGATAGCTTGGTCATGATTCCCCAGAGCAGTGTACGCGTTCCCTAAACTCCAGCATGCTCTTCCTTCACCGATTCTGAAAAGCACACATTTTCAATTACACCTTTACCCACTGAACACCAGGGGTCGGGTTTTCACAGTGCTGCTACAATAGGACCACTGTGCCAGGAAAAAAGAAGGCTGTTATCAGAGACCACTCCAACACCAACACACTAAGCATTGTATTTAAAGGAGTGTGATCTGGGTATTACCATAAATATGAACAAATTAATTACAATTTTAATTTTTAAGATCACAGCAAAGTAGTCATTCAGTTTTGCACACATACAACGTTGTATAACCTACTTTGGGTTTTCTCAGCATGCCTTACTATTCTTCCTATATTCTGTTTATTGAGGTAGAAAATGTGTATTTAATTGTGAAAAATCTTAGTTGTACCCAACATTACAAAAAAAAGCCTTGGAAATTGTGATTGTAATACAAACATTCCTACTGTGTTATTCTCCTTTCCCCACCCCTTCCCATATTATTAATTTGTGAACAAGTAGGAGACAGATTCCTATGAAAGTATGCAAAATTATTACAATGAAGTCATGAAAGAGAGATCTGCTTTTTCTTTCCTTAATTAATACAGACAGTGCTGACAGAAGAAGATGTAGAGACAGTCCTTCATCAATTTGTCTTTCATCTCAGACTCATTAACTGCAATACTTTCATGAGTGACTTCTGTCTTCCATATGAAAACCAGAGCCCAGTGTTGTAAGGAATTCACATTAATTCAGCTGTCACATACAGAACAATGACAGCAGAGTTAGAGGTAACAAGATTTGCTCTAAGTGTCACACATACATTAAACAATCTCTTGGGGCTTACTTATCCTTTAACTCCTGAGCAATCACCAGGTGTTTCAGATGATAATCTATAGCTTTCTCGTAGTCCTGGAGCAGAGTGTAGGTGTTCCCCAGGCTGTAGCAGGCCTGTGCTTCCACAGCTCTGTCCTTCAGCTGCCGAGCCAGTTGTAGTGTCCTCCTGAAAGAAAAGGTCAGTCACATCAAAAATCACTGCAAGGAAAAGCTTTCAAAAGTACCTGCACTACTAAAAGTCAGTTATACAACTTAAACAAATTGGGACACTTGACTGGCAAATTACCAGCTAAGAAATTACTTGCTATCTTGTAAACTCTTACACTCTTAGACTTGCAAAGTCTTACGTTGCCCTCCACATAGTACTTCCATCTACTTCATTAGAGAGCAGGCTGATCCCTCAAGCAGCATCTTTCAATTTTAAATTATTGCTTCATTAATAATTTGTGGGAGTTTCCCTGACAGTATGCACTTGACACGGTTTAGTATCAATGTTACAGTAACTTCCTCCCCATCAGAAGGAGCAGGACAGACCCAGACCCACCAGCCTGCTGGGCAAGAATTCCAGTGCTAAGAGGAATCTGCTCAGTACTGAGGCTTTTTCTCCCCCCATTCAAAAAGAACAGGTAAGCTCTTAAATCCAAGTAAGGTGCTAATAATACCTATACTATATCTTTGCCAAGCTTTTACTTTCCCAAATAGAGCAGCAACTCTTTAGTGGTGCAGAAATCAAGGAAAAAAGCCTGGACTGAAAACACAGACTAAAGAAGTAAATTTGTGTTGCCATGCACCACCTCTCACCTACTGAGTACACCCAAGGCAGCCACCCAGCGCAGGGTAGGAAAGTTACTCAGATCATTCCAGAAAGACCAGAAGAATCAAGGAAAGTTCAGATCATTCCAGAACTTGCTAAGACAGTAAGGTCTGGTTCTAGAATAAAGGCGAGAAGAAATGCCTAGCAATGGAAAGATGTCTGTCCGTAGTACTGAGAAGAATATTTAAAGTAACAAGTGTTAAAAAAATGTATTAATTCTGCCCTTCCCTTAAAGGAATCATAACAGTTAAACAGGAAAAAATATTTTTTGCTAAACAAATACGAATTTTTTTCCTAAGTATATGTTCAAGAGATGGCTATTCTACAGTGAGCTACAGTATCAGGCACAACAGAAGTAAACTGCACAAGACATATAAATTGTATTTGTAAACAGTCAACTAACTTGTAGTATTCAGCAGCAGTTTCAAATTCACCCAGGAATATGTAGGCATTTCCAAGGTTGCTGTATGCTCTTCTTTCCGCTGATCTATCACCAAATTCTTTTGCAATTAGGAGACGCTTAAAAATATTAAATAATTGCATTATTCATTTTTTACTTCATAACATACATTTGCACACAGAAATGCATGAAAAAAATGCATTCTTTAGGTCAGCAATGCTTGATAAGAGCAGCCAAGCTTGAAGTTGTGCCATTAAGATTAAAAAACTTGCAACAAGATCCAACACAACACATGTACCAAACATCAGGAGCAACCAATCAGTGACATTTTGCCAGAACAAAATTCCTTAGGAGCACAAGTTGTACCTGTTCATGGGCTAAAACTGCACTCCTGAAGTTGCCCAGAAGATAGTGTGTGTTTCCTAGATTCCCAAAGGCACGTCCTTGTGCTGCTCTGTCACCCAGCTCTGTTACTATTGTCAGATTTTCCCTGTTTGGGGGGAACGTGAGAAGGAGAAGAATAGCGACTTTTAAGAGTGGGTTTTGTTTTTTTCTTATTTAAATAATAATTCATAAAATCTTTATATAAAGGAAAAGGTATAGGTATTCTACTTTGCGCTATTTCAATGGCCTTTATGCAACTATAGATCTGAGTAGGAAACATTTCTTGTGAGATACTGAACTCCAATGCATTCTTACTCAAGCCAGTGTGCTCACATCTAGTTATATATACAAGCAGAACAAGGTACTGTGGTCTCAGCCTGGTTTGAAGAGCACTACTAGAGTCTAACCTAAGGGAAGGACTTGTGAGGCCCACTAAAAATGAGGGCAGAAGAAAAACCAGTACACTCTCCCCCTGAAAAGAACAAATTCACAGGTACCTTAGTTCTGCACAGAAGCGTTCCACACTTTACCTCATGACACTGCAAATCTGCCATATTCTAATGAACTACATGATCATATCCTCCCAATCCCCAACATTTAAAGCTACTACTTACTCATAATAATTTGCAGCTTTTTGTAAAGCACTTTTTACATCATCTGGAAGTTCACCTGGATCATGAGTCCCAGCACTGGCTACATTTTTCCCCTTAGAGTGATACACATTTCCCAGATTATATAGTGCTCTTGCTTCTCCAACCTAAACCAAAAGTAAATTAAGGCATTAACATTTCATGTTTCAAAATCTTTCGTCACAACACATATTTGTACAATCTACAGATGGGAAAAGTTTCTTAACTACTCATCAACATACACTCTGCCCACTCTGAACATGCTTTTACCATCCACCCAGTCAAGTCCCTCAGTGTAACTGTTTTGGATACTACTTCCTTTAGAGGTGTAAGATACATAATAATTCCTGAGGTCAATTACCACTAAAAATTAAGAGCACAAAACTCACCACAAATTAGGATAATATTTAACCTGGATGTATAGTTTTCCAAGTGCAAACAGCTATATTACAAGTAATAGATTCTTGTTGTCTAGAAGAAATAATTGAACAGTGAGTATATTTACTTCCCTCTGAAAGATGGCACTCCTTACAAGTACAATAGGGTTCAGGAATGTGTGTTAACAGTTTACTTCCAGATTCCCACACAATTCTTACCTTATCATTAAGCTCTCTGGAAATATCCAGATGTCTTTGACAGCAAACAATAGCTTCTTCAAAATTCCCAAGTACCTTTAAGGTGTTGCCCAGATTCCCACTAGCTTTAGCTTCTCCCAGTAGATCTCCAATTGTCCTAAAATTGCAGAAATGAAGTATCCAGAAAATAGTGTACAATTTGAAACCAAGCAGATGATCAGTGTATGGTAGACAATTTATTTATTTATTTTTTTAAAAGTTTGTGTCTTTTATGAAGAGAATAGAGAGAAAATTCTGAATGATGATGTAGAAAGACAGTCCCAGTATTAGGAATAGAGATTTAGCTGTGCCTGTGTTTTATTTGACTATCACAGTCTCTTATTACTTACGAGACACACCAGTGTCCTAGAAAGCATCTAGCAATGTACTTGTGCCTCCAAGCTAAGTGAGACTAAGGCAAGAAACTGCCACTGAACCACTCTGACTTGTACCTGGGGGATAACACAACAAAACAAATTCCCACAAAGTCATAGCACTTGAGCAGGCTAAGGCAGGGGGGAGAATAGATTTATGCCTAAACTGAGGTCAAGTATATTAGGTGCCTGTGTCTTTTATTGGATTTATACCAAATCAGTAAAAGTCAGAAGCATAAATAGCATATGAAAGACACAGGGTTTTAGATTTCACAATATGACACTATGAGTTTTACACAGATAAATATGAATGAGTTCTGTCTAGTAAACAAGAGAGCAGCTTAACATTCTGCAGAACTAGAAAGACTGAGTGTGAGAAACAGGAAAGGGTAAAGAAGGGGTGGATTTAAAGAAGCCATTTAATTAGCCATAAACCTGGTGAGGCTTCAGTCAGTCCTAGGATTATGGTGCTAGACCAAGTATTAGCTGCCAGGTTAGAGGGCAACCAACTGACCTGCCAGACCCCCCAGCCCTCTGCCACCACCACGTTCACTCATTAGCCAGTATTAATAGCTGGGTTTGGCAGGAAAAGGAACAGTCAACTGCTCATCTCTACAGTAACGGGATGACATAAAGAACATGGTTAAAGACACAAAGTTACCTTGCAAGAGTTAAATCGTGGTGGTGGTATTCCAAGGCTTTTGCATATTCATGCAGGTAGAAATAGGCATTGCCCAACTGGCTGTAAATAGCACTCAGGGTACGTAAATCTTCAGTTCCAACCTGGACAGCGGCTTCAAAGAAAGACACACCAGCTCGGCAATCTCCTGCTTTGCACAGGCGCTCCCCTTCCAGAGCCAGCTCCAGGCAGGAAGCCTCCATCCTGCACAGTGGAAGGAACAAGGAAACAGTCACTCCAAATGCAGTACTTTGTCCATCACCTGAGTTCTGAAGGGGGTCTTTGACTCAGAGGACTTCTATTTGTTTAGGAAAGACAGTCAGCACCCCAATACAACCAGTGAGCTTTGCATTATGTTACAGAAACTTGGGCTGAAATGAAAATTGCAATTTCAGTGATGATAAGCAAATATAACATTAAAACAAACAGCTTCAACTTCTTTCTTTCTTTCTTTTTCAATCTCAGGGAGCAAATTCAAACACTGCTTTGTCCATATATAGCACCCATAAGATTCAAAAATGCATTTTTCACCATCTACACAATTTCATTAAAGTGATCTAGAAATCAAGCTATTGCTGACAAATACTGATTTTGACAAATGTAAGCACTTTAATTTTTAGGCTGATATAGTTACCTGCAAAATGTTTTACAGAAAAAAAAATGAGACTATTCTGTGTATCAAAGACCATGACAAATTTTTCCCAAACTGTTTCCTATGTAATTCAATACTCCTTGGCACTTCATTTCTGATACTGGCACTGCTAAGAAAATTCTCAGTGTAAGAAAAAAATATCTAGCTTCAATTAATGACAAAATGTATGTCAATTCAAGTTACTTCACTGATACACCATCATTCCAGAACCCACTGGAATATTGTTTATTATTACGAACAAATAATTGTGTAATTATACAGGTACAAAATAGTGCAGTCATGGATGAATTTGCAGATTAACTTTTAAGCAATGAATAAAGAAGCTGAGAGAGACTACAGTGACAAAAAACACACAACACGTGCACTTTTGCCACTGAATTCAGGTGTACAAAATGTAACATTTCATAAATGTTAACTATTATATACAAACGTTTCCTACCTTCCAGTTCTGGGATGCGAGGGAGGCAGGGGAGAGAAGGGGGAGGAAGACGACAATTTCAGGTCGCAGTCTTGAACCAATATGGTTCTCTAGCTTTCTCGAGATACAAGCATTTTTAAAAGCTTGCAAAAATGTCATCATTCTATTTTTTAAAATATTTTTTTCAAAAAGAAAACTCAGTAAGAGACATTCTGTAGTTGTCTAAAAACTGTGTACTAATATTGCCAAAAAGTGGACAAGCAAATGCTGATTTTTCCAAAAGGTGTTTTAATGGTAACACCAGACAACAGCATTTTTGACAAGACATAGTGATGAACTATTTAAGGTATCTGAAATTCTTACATTTCTTTATTTTCCTAAACTGGAAGAAAACAGATCATAAAAAATTCTACTAAACCTGAGCAGGAAGAATATATTTTTGGAAAATCCAATTACTTCCAAGAGAACTAGAAGAATTCAGATCATAAGTACAATAAGCTACCAACAAAAATAGCACCATACCTGCTCGTCTTCGACATTCCACAACTTAAGCACAATGAGATGATAGACATATTTAACTTGCAGTGAACAACACTGTGTGCCTGGTAGTTGGTAAAGATGCTGACAGCAAAAGGGAACTTGGGCATGAAGTTTCTCCCAGGCCCAACTTCTCAGTTTGGATATCCATAACACATGCAGTATTTTTAGGTTTGGAAACTCTTCTCAGAGAAGTTAAAACATTCCTACAACACACCACCTAGTTTTCATTACATTGTGCATGTGTTGAAGGTAAGACAGAAAAAGGCAGAAATGATTAAGTACAGTTAAGTACAAGGCAGGAATGATTACACCATCAGCAACTGAAGGTTTAGGACTTAAAACACTTCACTGGGTAATCTTAATCCTATCCGAAGAGGTTCTCTCCGGGCACCTCATGTTAAGTGACACTTCCAATTAGACTGACAGCTAGAAAATATGGTGCTTCTTAGTGCAAAGATTTAGATCACTACACAGCCACACTCAGTTCTTTAGATTTTTAGCTTGAACAGCTCAAAAGGGCAGAACTTCCAGCAAAATGTGTGTGAGACATAATAGTCAAAATGCTACACTGGACTCCACTTCTATAAATTTATTTATTCCATTAAAAAAAAAAATCATGTTTTGACTTGCAACAGTGATGCATCAACCATGTGACCAGTGAAGAAAAGGCAAAGTTGCCAGAGGTACCAGGACGATGTCAAAGAGTGCTGTGCTCCAGTAACTCCCCTGACAGGCTGCATTCATCTCATTTCACACCACCCCAAACGCTCCAAATGCCAAGGCAGCATTACCATTTCCTCAGGGAACTGGACACAATCATTTGACTTTGCAACCCTAGACTCAGTGTAGCTTATGAAAATGAAAGATCTCCATCTTTTCATAGAGAACACAAGTAACTATGAAGCAAAAGGCTTATACCCAAAAACTGATGAAAATCAGCTGTTATTACAGGGTTTCGATTCAACCACAATTACAGGTAGTAAATAAAAATGGGAATTAGTAATTGTGTAAGTAAAAAAAGAGCTCAAAATTTAACATTACTCTTGAGCCCAACTCTAGAAAGGTTATGTTAACAGGTTGCCAGAATCTGTACTACAAATTAAACTTTAATTCCATTTGGATACAGTCTTACTGACATACCATTTCAAAATCTAAATAAGCTAAAAAAAAAAGAGAAAACTAAATATTTATTTCCACAGTTGCCTGCATTCAATATTAATATTTTATTCATGTTATGTAAGAGCTATGAAATCATTCAGTGCTAGGCTTACCCATCAAGTACCAAAACTGGACTCAGAAGTTTGGTTTTGGTTTGGATTTGTTTTTTCCTTCCTCTCTGCTGTGTAAAAGAGTTATGCAAATTAACACTTCTTGTATTGCTTTTTTTTGTTTGGTTGGGTTTTTTAAGATTTACATAGGTGTTCTCCATCTGTCAATATAATGGTTAAATAGCATATCGGCAGATGAGACAGGGCTAGGTTATCAATGTTTTAGCAAGTCATTAAATAGTTACAAGGAGAATATGACATTACTTTCTGTTCCCAGGCCTGAAATGAATTATTTACTCAACACCCAGTGGCCAAACAAAAGATACATTGAATCCGCAGAGAGGAGAAGAGAACAGGGCCCATTCATCTGGGTCCTTCTAATGAAACTCTGTTCCTGCTGAACAGGATAACCTTCTCCCAGATATTACTGTGAACTGCTCACACAGGGCTTCATTTTGCTATTCTGTTTATAGCTGCCTGGACCTGTTCTCCCAAAGGCTGGCATCTTCTGAATAATTTCTCATTTGTAAAACTACCTCATCCTTATCTGTCCCTCTAAGCTTTTCCTCTTGCCTGACTCCCCTTTTTTTTTTTTTTCCTCCTTGTTCTTCTCCGACCTCCTTCACATTCTCGTTTAAACCTTTACACTTATAAGAATATAACCCCAAAACATACTGCCTCCACCCTGACCTCCCTGATTTTTAATCCCATTTTGGAGTCTCCCTCCCTTTAGCTGTTCCCATTTCAGAATAAAAACAGAAAACTCATAAGAAATAAGGCAACAGAAGAAGGCACTAAGACTCACTGATTACTACAATCTCTAAACACAATTTACATTTAGTTTGTTCAATTCCCAGTAAGAGAATTTTTTGCTGTTAAGGGGGAGCAAGGTTACCATCAATTTGCCAAGAAACACATAACATACCTAGACACAAAACAACCTCCCCTATTTTCTCTCTTTAGTTCAGGTGCACATCATTACTAATCCCATAGCATCCTGTCATAAAGCTCACCTACCATTCCTGACTCCTGCCCTCACTCTTGGCTCCCACATGGAATGCAGAAGCCTCTGTGCTGACCACTCCAAAGAGCTTCACCTCCACTGCAACACTGGTTCCCTCAAACTATGCTTGATGGCAAAGTCAGAAACAAAACAATATACACCAAGAAACACACATCTGAATTTCGGGTTCTTTTGCTCCAATCAAGATAAAAGCATTTACAAGTTTTTGGTGTATAAATTTAATAGGCCAAGACAAAAAAGTTCTATAAATACTCATTTACAGATCATTTGTTAGTCCCATTTACTAACATCAGCATTTTATTTTCAGTCACTCAACAACAAAAGAATAAAAAATAGTGTTCTTC
This sequence comes from Xenops minutus, assembly GCA_035221455.1. Taxonomy (NCBI): domain Eukaryota; kingdom Metazoa; phylum Chordata; class Aves; order Passeriformes; family Furnariidae; genus Xenops; species Xenops minutus. The sequence goes on along the minus strand of JAWWEE010000004.1, from coordinate 21,140,122 downwards.
CACCAACATAAGCATTTTTATAGCTGCTAAAGCAATACTGGTCAAGTACTGTGAGGAGAGAGAATCAGCTTGCACAGTCAGAAACAGACCCATAGTAAAGTCTTTCCTCAGGAGTGGGCCACCAGCTTCTTCTAAAATCAGGTCTAACAGATTGCCAAAAAGAAGCAAAGAGCCAAGTCAGTCAAACGAGCCTAGGACAATACATGTAACTAAAAAATTTTTAAAACTGGTAACACTACCTCCCCCCAGTAATTTATGACCTACTATTTCCTGCATTAAGTTTTAAACTACAACCAAATCTTTCCAAATTAAATTTTAATTTAAAAATTTAAAAATTAATTATGATGATTAAATTAAATCATCATCAAGTTCCATCTTAACATACTGAATTAATTTGCAGTTTCTCTGAATTTTAGAAAAGTTTAATATTTTTAAAAATTAAAAGTATTATGACCTGATGGTTTCTTAAATGTCAATCAGATTACAGTTCTTAGAGAAAGGCTTAATAAGACCATTAATAGTTCATTGTTAATATTTTTAATTGGTATCATTCAAGCCTGTACTGAAATACAGCATAAAGCAGTAAGACATTTTGCCCTGTGTGTGCTTGCCGGTGTTTTGGAAGTTATTTTTGGCTTGCCAATTTAAACCAGACAATTGGCTATGACACTTTTTTCATCCATTTACTCCTGTAATTGTACCCTGAGCAGCTCCTACTTTTATTGAAAAGTGAGGAAGGATCTTCTGGACTTGTCTGGGGAGGATATCTTCCATCAGCAACAGTGTGGGTGAACGCAGAGGAATGCTGGGAGCAGGTACATTAAAGAGACACATAGCACAGAAGACACATAGCACATCATGCTCACACACTTAGGGATTCCTGCTGTCTAAGCTACAGTATAAGAATTTTAGCAAAATAAAGAGAGCAGATAGTAAATTACAGTATATTTGCTAATTTTTCTACTTACTGCCCTTGAAAAAGCTCCTCCTGCTGACTGAACTGCTAACCAGAATGCTGCACTTCTAAGAAATGGAAGACCAATCTAACAGCAATGTAACATTGTCAGAATGCTTTCAGAAGTAAATAAGACAGCATGTGCTGTCTTACAAATATGAGTAGTGCATTATTGATGTTATCTAGCTAGTAAAAAGGCCTCCAAAGCAAGGATGATCAGGTGGAGGTTGAATCACACTTTTTATTTCTTTTTAAAACAACCATTCCCGTGTTCTAGTGTCCCTTCCTACTGAATGAGCTGTAAGCTTTACCCTTCCAAACCCCATACACTACACAATGCTCCTGTTGTTGAGCCTCATTAGAGTGAAGCTGCAGTGCTAACACATTGTGGCATGTTTGTAAAGGGGGTTCAGAAGAAAAATGATAAAAGCTCTCAGAAGGGAAATCACATATCCTTTTCACTTACAATAACAGGACTTTTGAGTCCAAGGTTTCAAAGCAGTTTCCATCTATCAATCCAGTCTCTCCATTTTAAGCAAGGAAAGCACTGCTCTAGGTGACAGCTTTCCTAAAAATTCGCCGTTTAAATAAGCAATAATGGAATAAGTACAGAGAATTTTGGCAGACAAAACTTAACAATTTGCATAGGCAGTCCAACAGCTAGAAGAGGGAGCAGGTATTACCCTGCAGGGATCATACTTCATATCATTCTCCTTGAAATACAAAGAAATATTTGCAATTATGTACTATTCTGCTAACGTGCACAGTTCCAATACTATACAATCATGTAACTACATTAATATAATCTGCTACATAGCAAAAGTAAATTTTCATTGCTCAAAAATCAATAAAAGAAAAAAGCGGTTCAGTTTCAATAACTAACAGAGATACCAAACTGTTTGTTGCAACTTGTTTAGTTTTGTATTATTAAGAGCACTTATTCATCTACTGTAAAATGAACACAGTCTTACCTGTATCGCACGTGGAAGGAACGATCCTCACGCATGCTTATCCAAACATTACTGTCCTCCATGGAGCTGCATTATCAGTAGAGAGAGTAATACTGTCCTGGAGTAGGGTAAGTACTTTACTATGGAGAACTGTTGTCAGAACACCATTCCAGGTAGTACATCAAGAAGCAGGAGTAAAGATACCCTAAGCTGCTGTAGAAAAACCTCTTCTTTATTACCGAGATAAGGAGGTTACCCTCAGACACACCTCACATCTTCAGAAATGTTCACCTTCTTCCACCTGTGGCCCTTTAAGCGCCATTCAACTGCGTTTCTGCAAAGGGAACACAAGATGCTTGGCTTGAAGTCTCAGTCAGTTAATAACTCATAACCATTTGCAGCTGATGTAAAAGCATAACACTGCTCCTACCAAGCAGGAAACGTCAATCAAGAACTGAAAGGCAGAGCCAAAGCCTTCTGCAGACATATGGCAATTCCTGTAGGCAAGTGAGAAAGCAAAGGAGGTTTAACAAAAACCAACACTCTCTCTTCTCTTGGAAATTTTGAATAATTTACCCTTGTTAGTATTCTTTGGCCTCATGAAGTTCCAAGGAAAAAGCTTAAGGATGAAAACAACAGAATGAAAGGCATAATATAGAACAAATCATAAACTGCTTTACATATAAACAGTGCTGCTGAAACCCTGCTAATCAGCTGAAGGTCCACCATAGTGAGAACTCCAAGGCAGAATCCCATCTAGCGGTCATCCACTCTGGAGACTGTCCCACCTAGAATACTATGAGCACAGCAGCCAGCAAAGGTTTAAGCTCTTCCCTTTCCCCCTCCCTGCTACCAAAAGAGAAGGGGAGAAGTATGGGGGCTTGGGAGGTGAGGGGTGTTGTGTTTACACTGTCTTCCCGTTCCAAAATGCAGCAGCATCATGATATGAGTTCCAAGCTCTGCTTCAAAGGGACTACAGCAGCCAACACATAGACATTAGACATGTTTAGGCTGGTTGGGAAAAGATCAACAGAAAAGAAAACCTGTATTCAAAAGTCTACCCACTTTTAAACATATTTTTAGTAGAGACAGTGACGTATTTATTGCTCAGGACTAATATTACTTTTCTTTGCAGGTAAACATATAGTTGTGTAATTCACAAATGCATATTTCATCAAGAGACTGCAGAGGTGTCAAAAGACAAGAACAGAGCTCAGATTCAGAGCTGTCACCAGAAGAAAATGCAACCCTCTATATTTAATTGTCAATGTAGGCCATGCTTTTTTCTCTCATTAGTTCTATCAAGTACCAGCTGTACAGATTTGTGCTTCCCATCATACTCTACCTTCACAGCAGCCCTCAAAAACAGACTGCCCACATTCTTCCAGTTAAACAACTATTTTGCCCTTCCACGCCCATCACTAGAATTATTTAGCATCAACAAGTGGGTGTGGGTGTATTTTTGCAATTAGGAAGCGTGACACCTCCAGTTTACCGTCCCTTTGCTATCCACATACCAGGCAGACTGTATTACAGGTATTTACTGTCCGGAAGTTTGTCCAAACCTCCCATCAGATAAATCATACAGGCAGGTGGCTGTAAGCCACCCCATCTACAGCAACCATCCATGAGCATTCCTACTGCCAACTTCAATTAAAAAAACAGAGTGATACTTAGAAGTAGATGAGAACACCTGCATTTATTTAAATAGCAGTTACTTTCAGCAGTACATTTCACATCAGCTGTTTATAGCTTCACTGTATCTGAGCTACACTTCTGTCCTCATACTTAACCTCAGCCCCCAACTGATGCCACCATCTCTCACCAGCTGGAAGCACTACTCCTGCTTTCTTCCCTTCTTACTGGCCATACGGCACATTCCTAGTCTTGGGAGGGTGATACGGACACACCCACATTGGCCAACAGGTCCCCATCACATGTGCAACAAAAATTACTGGGTCTGGTCTTCATACCTCACTTCTTCACCCATAACTCATTAGGATGTCAATTACTCCTTCAGCCATGCCAGCGTGTAATCAGTAAACAAACTTAAAAGCATATTAATTACCGATGAATTCAAAATTCCCGAGGTGGAAGTTGAACACTTCCATAGAAGGCATCTCTCAGGTGTCAACTGGCCTTGGGAGGATTGTACTACAGCAAACTAAGCCTTGCTCTTTCAACTGATGCACTTTAACTACTGAGAAACTACTGAGAGTATCTCTGCATAACCAGCCTCGCCTGAGTTGGTGATCAACATGGGATTGACTCAGGGGACACAGGGCTTCAGCAGAAAAGCCAGGTGAATTAACAGACATCAGACGTTCTATGCTGTCAGCATAACCTGTTTCACTGTTAGTTTTCTCCTAAGCTTGCATTTTTAATTAAAATTTCACACAGATTGAAAAATCACTCAGGGCTTAAGAGGAAAAAAATCTGTATTAATGCAGTGCAGCTGCTTTAAATTTATTCTCTCCACACCTCTGGACAATGCAAAATCCATATCCATGTCAAAGAGGTGCCTTTCAGGAAAGCATAAATAGAAAACTGAAGTTAGTCCTAGTTACTGCAACCTCCAAACAAGCATTTCACATTTTAAGGCATTTTCCATTTCAGCAACAGTTGATTACATACTAAGAATTTTCTCACTATGGTAGACAATCACTTTAATTAGTTGGCAGTTCTTAGTTACACAGAACATTTATGACAGATCCCTTCATTTTAACTTTTGACAGAAAACCGTATTTCCACACAGGTGCAACTTCATCAGCAAGGAACAGAAAGCCACTACTGCTATTTGTTAGCAGTGTACCAAACAAATAATCACAGTACAGTGGAAGAGGAAGATGATTTTTACCACCTGCATTGACTTAAAACAGTATATTTCCGCACTCTGATTTGCTCCTTCCCTCAACCCACACGTTCCTTTTTGGAGTTTTTCAGATGATTAAAAGTATTCCTCTACTTATCCACAGTCATATGGCTGGCAGGCTGACAGATCCTGACTGGTCACTTGGGGGCTGAACAGTTCCGTTCTTTCTGCCTTTCCCTAAAGGAGATGATCAAGTCATGCCTTCTCTACCCATCTGCTGCTTCTCACAAAGCTATGGGAAAGAAGCATCTGCCAAATGAAGTCATCACTGAGAGACTCAAAAGCTACTAGAGGAAAGTACAGACAGAGGCAGATCAATTGCACAAATTGTATTTCCTTAGAAAAACTTGCAACAGAGATTTGTCGTTTCATGATTAAGACAAATGTCCCAAGGGTGAACTAAGTTTGGATTTCCTTTTGGGAAGATGCTATAGCATGGGTGAGGGGGGGAAAAAAAAAAAAGAAAGAGGGAAAAGAACCTTGAACTGGACTATCTGAAAACAAAACAGAGCACTGCATACCCTGTGGAGGAAGACACAGACTACACAACAAAAAAAACCCAACAGTTCCATTACTGAAATAGAGATTAGCTTGTCTCCAGAGCTTCAAAATATAAAAGAGCATATAAATACAAATAAAACAAGGAACACTCAGAAATAGAGCATTCTCTGTTTTAGTCTTTGATGTTGGTCAAGGATGTTTTTTTTAATTTACCTGAATTAATAAATAAGCCTAAAATAAGCCACCCAAAACCCCCTTAAAATTCCACATCAAGTTTAATACTGTACTTACATAGCAAACAGCATCATCATTAGCATTTCTGCAGAAATACATATTCCCCTGTGAATGACTCTTAAAGTAAATGTGTGCCACGTTGGGAGAAAAAATACTCTTTCCAAAGCTTGAGCATAGTACCACTGATTAGTCATGCAAGTCCATGCAGATACAAGAAACACTCTCCTAAGACCAGCATGGTTATTCTAGGGAGCTTAATCTGAAACTCCTGTCTACATCACTTTGGACAGCCATTCAACAGCTGACAAGCTGACAGCATATAGAAATCACTGATGGGGTGAACTGGTGGTTTTATTCAGGGTCATAATGATGTGGAGCAACACCTGCTCTGAAATACTGCCTTTGTCTCCCCACGGAGAGACATACACATGGAGCAGAAAACTCTGGAATAAACAATGGAGCTTCTTTTAAAGGACTGATTGAGCAGCATAGCAGCCACTTTCCCGCACACAATCCAAGTGCAGCTCCCATCACACATTAATGGGTTGCATCTGAAGGACAGAACAGGAAAGCTGATGTTCATAAACAACTATCTCAGCTGCTCCTCCCAGGTGCAAGTCTGAGAAAGCACATGCTGCAGAGCCTGTATCACTACTAAGCATAGGAAAGACCTGGCCTAAACATCTTATGCTATCAGGCTCATCAGACAAGCTGCAAATAAATTAATACCTCTAATCTAATGTTCTTCGTTCAGATGCTTCCTCCTCCACCCCAACTATATTTATCATGTTGACTTGAAAAATATAGGCCCACACGAATCCAAGACATGTTACTGAATGTTGCAGACAGTCCTGAAATTGCTGGAAGCGGGGGGTATTGTGCTGGCTTTGGCCCACAGGTTCTTTCAACAAACTAGCAATCCTACCAACCCACTGCACCACAAGCCTGGAATTTCATTTTTAACATACTAACAGTAGAAGGAATATGTTCCTCTCCTTTACCCAAACCACGTGGACAGAGCTATCTCTTATATCAGAAACCATCAGCTCCTTGCTAGAAAGAGAATCACAAAACAGTAAGTAGTGGCAGCATAAGGCTACACAGGCATTTTATTACCAGAACTGATGGGTGCAGAGCTAATACCTTTTGTGAATCAATATGACTGCAGCAGGAGAAACCCCCTAGTGACAAAGGTGCACAAGACAAGTATGCCCAGAACAGTTCCAAGCAGTCCAAAGTAGGACTGTAAAAAAATTTTATTGAAAATATTAGTAACTATATGAAACAAATTACAATATTGCATAAAACCCAAAACTACTTCACAAGATTAACTACATAACTATAAATCCTACTAGTTTAGAAAACTGTATTTGCATTTTTTTTAGAAAGCTTTAACAACTTCCTAGCAATGAGATCACTGTAAATCTTGACATTGGCTAACTAAAACCAATGAATCCTGCTCCTGGTAGGTTCTAAATACAGGTAAGAGTAGGTTCATTAGCTCTGTGCCCTTTCACAGAGGTTAATGCCTCTTGGTTCCCACTCCACTCACATCTGTCTGGCAGAGCTGACTAGAGGCTCTGGCTCTTCCATCGTTCTGTTCAAGGCAAACACAAGTCCAGGAGCATTTCTATATGTTCTCTGGCATTACCTATATATACTTTCCACTTATTCTGTAGATTAGGAGGAGGTTTTTTCTCTGTTTATGGAGTACCTAGTTGAATAGTGCATTTGAGGCTTTAAGTAACACTAAAGGTCTGCAACATGCCAAGCCTTTTAAACTTTCCTGCACGTTCATTTTTCCCTTTGGTTGTTAAAGAGTTGTGCAAAAAGCTCCTCTAACAAGTACACATTGCCTTGCACTATTTTCAATATTATCCACAATTACCAACACTTAAAGACAAGCAATTCTAATGACACAAGTTATTTCTGCCATATCATACAAAAATTATTCCAACCAACTATGACAACTGGATCCAGCATCCTTCTCTGTGTCACAAAAGAGCTTACCTGCATTTTTATGGGTTATTTTCTTTTCCTTTATAAAAAACACCCAAGCAATAAATAAAAAATGCATATATACTATGCAACAACAGAAACATCGATCATACCAAAAACTAAAGAAAAAATTAAAATTTTCATCTAAGGATTATTCAAATCTCTGGCCAGAATCTGGTATTTTTACTCACACTAAACAACATATTTTCACCCAGCAACCAGATTGAAAGGTAAATACATTCCTTAAAATGGAATAACTGAGTGCAGAAAGAGATGCCAGGAACTTAGGAGAGTGATGGACACGAGTGACAGAAAATACACATCCTCTTTGCTAGTATATTCAGAATACTGTCATAGTTCCAGACCAACTATTAACTTCACTAATTGCAGAGGTGACCTATTAGGCACAGTAAAGGCACAGTATAGGTTTGTAAGCAGAAATATTTAAGGCATGTGGCAATGATACAGAACATCTAGTGACTTACAGTCTTAGGAGGTACTGTAGACAAAAGCAAACAAACAGCTAGCACACATAATTCCTCTAAGAACAGCAAGACAAGAGGCAACAAATGCACATGAGACTGGTATCAGTGTTCAGTGATGCAGAGATGGCCCTCTCAGCGTCTCCACCACAGAGTATCTTTCCAGAATACATAGTTTTTCTAAGAGAATCAGTAATTAGCTGGAAAATAGCTTGCTACTTAATGTACATTATTAGTGTCCAGTGTGCAGATTAAAGTCGGAGTAGCTGACACAAGTTTATCATAATAAACATGTTTATAATACAGATATTCCTGCAGATAGTTAATGTAAGCCTTCTATTTAAATCCTGAACTAAGGCAATCCCACACTACGATAAAATAAGAAAGGAAGAGAACATGAAGTGCCAGCAAAATGTAACTAATATCCCCATCATAAAACTAACTCATCAGGCAACTGAAAACTCATTCTATATGCAGTAAGATTAAGATACAAGAAGAGAGCATAAAAGTACCTTCTCTTTACTTTAAAAAAGGGAGCAAAGTCTGAATAGCTGATAATTTTTCACATATTTGATATGTCAAGGTAATAGGATTCCTTACTCTTTTTTCTTTTTTTTTTTTTAATATCAGAACAAGTGTCAAGTTTTTTTACAAATTCTCATTCACAGACTGAAAACAAATACTGTGCTGCCTTCTTTCCAAGCATCCCACAACTGGAGATGAGATTTGTATTTCAGCACTTTAAAATAAACTGTTTAAATACCACAATAGACTGCAATGACAATTCACAACGAAGTAACAACTGATCCTTTTATTCATAACAGAAGTTGAAATCATATTCCCACAAAATCAGTAAGAGTTTTGTTACCAAGTTCTGAAGGTGAATTTGAACACTGCTCCTTTGGGAATACCTCATCATGCAAATTAACATATACAAGGCCTCTCCCAGGCAACAAGACACTTACTCGACTACCTTCAGTTTGGGAAATGGAGCATGTTACACGATGTGAAAGAACACCACATGGGAAGAGTTCAGCACAAAGGGTTGCCTATTTGCACTTAAGCTGATAGAGCAAGTTGATCACAAATCTCTCCAATAAAATGTTTGATACCTCAGCTTCTTCTTGGCCTATAACATCTCTTAAAAAGAGATCCTGGTATGTAAAAGAAAGGAGACAGATTGTACAAGCACCCTAAAGAGAAATGAGAAAAGCTACCTTAAGATTGCATAAATTTAAAAAAAAAAAATCATAATCCTTAGAATCACTGGCAGTAAGACACAAAAGCAATTTATGTGAAGCAATATAGCTGCCATTTCAGGTTTTCTACTTCACACTGTGATGCTCAGCATAAAGAACTCCTTACTACTCCAGCAAAGTTTTAGCCTTCACAGAGCAGATGTAGGTCTCAATGAACCTGTATTACACAACTAAAGTGATCCATGACAGTTTAATGCCAGCAGTGTTTCTTGGTGCATCACCTGTGCCCCTCAGCTGCCAAGTACTGACAGTAACCACTAACCATCCTCCCTACTGAGTCCTCAGCTGAACAAGGGACAGCTGCAACCAATAAAAACTCCTAAAGTGCAGGATGAATACCTATGAACACATACTACAGTGAGAAGACCTCATGTTGGTTTTTCATATTGTTTGCTTCTTACAGACACAGGTACAGTGTATTTATAGCTCATCACCTATGTAGATTTAAGGAAAACAGCATTTGTTGAGATGCCAAGTTGTAAATTGCTTTGCATATTCATTCTAACACTTCGGATGCAACTGCAAATCTATTCAGAATGTACTCACTGCATTTTCTTCCCTAAGCATGATGGCTACTGGACTGGAGTCTATTTTGCTCCCACTGCCCACAGATTTATCCACTAGCTACATGTATTATTAGACTGATGTAATGGGTCACAACAGTGCCTCCTGTCCTCCAACAAACCGATGACCACTAGGTAAGGTACGGGATCCAAAGCGCTGCATGCAAGGAACAGAATCACTAACAGTATACTAGCAGGGTAACAGTAGGAAAAAAAAGGTAGCAAACAGAAACAGTAAAGGAATAAAATAGATTTTGAGAGCCTTCCTAATAAATCACATATGGTTTTATTCCCTGTAACTCAGCTGTATGAAGGCTTTCCTTCCTATTAGCAAATTTATAATACACAAAAGTTTTATTATGTGAACAAGAACCACGTTCCTCAAACACTGCCAGATTTGAGTCCCAAGAGGCAGCTTGACATTAATCATCTGTTCAACACTACACGTTTCAGCCCATCTCTTACCAGTCTTTCCACTTCTGTGTTTCCTGTATTTTACATTCCTAATATTGTGGCCTTCCACAAAATACTATCCCTTTTTTTCTTTCTGGGTACTACCATTTGTAGAGCAGACTTGCTACTAAATAGCTAAAGAAAAGCTCAGGGTTTTTTCTGGCACCTGCTATCTCTCTTTTCTTTTATTCAGAGGAACAGTTATAGCAGTAACAGGTTAATATCTTAGGAAGTCTCAAGATCAACACTTACTCCACAAACAAAACCAACTTCATTATGATTTTAAGTTTAAAAGCTACTGGAACCAAGAACACAGTTACCAGATCTGGGCAGGACTGACTAAGTTGTGGAAACTGAAAGTCACCACACAAGGGTTACAAAAATCCTGAATGACAAAAAGTACAAATATGTTGGCTATTAAAATAAAAAAGTGGAAGATTAGGGGAAACTAAAAAAATGGTACAGTTTTAAGCAAAACAGAAAAATCCAGTTAAGCTATAAAAAAAAATAAAAACCCCACACATGTTCAATAGTTAAAACTATGGACAAACAACATTTCTTTTTCAGAAAGCAACACCCCTTTCTTACCAAAACTTCTCCTTCCTAACTAGTAACAGGCCAAGCTACTCTCTGAATCATATCATGCTGTCATTTGTTGACCAAAAAAAGAGGCTGAGAATTGTCATTAGAAACAGTTCTAGCAAAATAAGAATATATTCCCACCCTGATAAGCTGTAAAGAGGTTAAGACTCAGGTTCAAAATTGCATTGTTCCCTGCAGCATGCTATAAGAAACAGGTTTCCTATGTTTTTGCAATGCTTTTGCACAATATTCATAGTAGGAGATTGGCTTGCTGACTACCAAAACCAAAAAATCTATGTGAAGAAAGAATTGTTGCCTCTAAATACCTCAGGAAAAAAAAGAAAAAGAAAAGCATTATCAGTTTAGAGCCAAGTGTCAATGAGTACACAAGAACAAAATGGTAAGGTATCAATGAAATCTTTTCAAAACTTACTTCAACCCTCTAACCATCAAGCTGTGAAGTAACTCTCCAGAGTAAGAGTAGCAGGAATGTACAATCCTAAGCAGTTCTAGGATGCTTGGAAGACTTACAAGAGCATTTAAACAACAGCATGTTAAATAAAGCAACAGACAAAACTCACACAGGTTTCTTCCAGTTCAATTGAGCCGTCTTAGGTAAGTTTTGTCCCAGCTTTACACGGAAGTAGCTAAAAGTACAAAGTCCTTCCCGCCAAAGAGGGATGCATAAACACGGTTCAGAAGGCTTGGTAGCCATTAATTAAACCAGCAAAAAGGAACAGTGGTACAGGCCTACAAATTAGTTTAAACATCCTATAAAAATATATAAGAAATTAATTTAGCAGGACTGTATTATCAGGCAAACTTTTTTTGCTAGCGTTTACAGTTCTAGTAACATTATTACTTCAACAAGAGGTACAAAGTTTCCGGAGAAAATTTAAGGAAGGACTGGAATTTCTTCACTGATCTTTTTGAGATGCAAGACTCAGCACGCCCTTCCAAATTCTGGGATGGCTGCACAGCTCTCCATGGCAACCCTGGGCACGGAGCCCCGCAGGAACACCACATTAGGCTGGAAAAGCCTCTAAAGCAGAAAAGAGCCCACAATCCCAAGGTGGGGTGGAATTTACCTTGGCAATCAGGTCAATAAAGGGACAATTTCTCATTTACTACGCTCCTCCATTGAAAAAGTGAAGAAGCGAAACCAGGAGGGGAGGGACTACGCTAACAAAGGCTACGGTCTAGTGGATAACCGGGACTCGGTGTGGTACAGGCTGAGTTTCGATGTCCCCCCACACAGTGCCCAGCTGCGGCCCGAGGAGCTCGGGGCTGGTTCCCGTGTCCCCCCGAGCCCTCGGGGGTGCGGGCCCAGCCCCTGCCGGCAGCGTCTGCTTTCTGTTCACCACCTACAGCCCCCAAAGCACGGGCCGGCAGAGCTGCCCGCCGCTCCCTCCCGTCACAGTGACCCTGGCACACGAACCACCGGCTCCTCCTGCCCCTGCTCCCCAGGGGAGCCCGGCCGTGCCGGCAGCACCGCCGCCGTGTCCGGGGCGCGCCGGCCGGGGGCGGACAGGCCGCCGCAGCTCGGTGCAGCCGGGACCGCCCGCGCTCGGGGCCCCCGTCCTGGCCCCCGGCGCCGCGCTCACCTGCCTGCCGGGCCGGGGATGCTGCGGGGCCGGCGCTCCGAGCGGCCCGTGGGCGCTGGGGGTGCTGCGGGGACACGGGATGTTGCGGGGCCGGCGCTGCCGGCGCTCTGAGGGGCCGGGGCCGAGGCCGCGCCCCCCCCCCCCCCCCCCCCCCCCCCCCCGCCCCCGCCCCGCCCACGCGCAGCCGCTCCTCGAACCCACCAATCACAGCCGCGCCCGCCCCGCCCCGCCCCGCCGCATCTCGAACCCGCCAATCGCCGCCCCGCCCGCCCTCCCCCCGGCGCGCGAGGCCAACGGCTCTCGGGCGCGGCCGGCGCGTCATTCGCGCGGGCCAATGAGGGGGCGGGGAGGGGACCCGGGGCGGCCTGTGGGGACGGTGGGGGGGACAGCGGGGGGGCGGGAGGGAGGGAGGGACAATCAGGCAAGGGGCGGAGAGGGAGGCAGGGAGGGAGAGGGGGGCGGCAGGTGGGGCGGGAGGGAGGGACAGTAAGGCAAGGGGGGGGCAGGGAGGGAGGGACAGGGGGGCGGCAGGTGGGCGGGGAGGGACGTGCGGGCGAGCGGCGGGAGGGAGAGAGGGAGGCGCCGGCCACGCTGCCGCAGCCGTGCCCCAGAGGAGAGTTCGCCTCTGCCGCGTCCATCCCCCGCAGGAAAGGTGAAACAAGGCGTTTGACGAAGCTGGGCTGTAACTAAGTGCATTTTATGTGGCGAAGGGGGGAGAGGAAGAACTGGGGGGAGAGGGTGGAAAGGAGAAGTGCGGTCCCGTCTGTGTGCAGGGCTGCGGTGGAGGCGGGGAAGGCGCGGGGTTCGGGCTGTGCACCCGAGCGGAGCCCCGTGCCGCGGGGGCTCTGCCAGCACGGGTCCTGCCCGCACTGCAGGACGGGCACCCGGCGCTAACCCAGCTCTCCTGTGCCCCACGCTTCTGCCACCTGTGCCCTTCTGTTTCCTCCGGCATTTCATCCACACTTACACTAGTGCGCATACGGAAAGATCCCTCTCCGGAGGATGGTTCTAAAAAAGCTACAGTACCTAGATAAATGGATATTAAGTATTTAAATAACTAGATATTATTCTCATGTCTGTTTCAGTATAAAATAATTATTACTCATCCATTCCAGATTTTGATCCATGTACTAATAAAAGTCCAAAACTGACAAGGCAATGGCATTCTTATTCTACATAAACCGGGTATGGAGACTACAAAGAAGTGCAGACTATCAGACTGGATGAAAACACAAATGAATAATTCATTTTCAGATGCATTAGGCTGCAGCACAGATGCAACTGAAGAGGAACAAGATTACTTATTTTATGATGAAGATGTAGGAATAACACATAAATGCAATAATAATTCAGATAATTTAAATTACTGTATTTGTACAAAAGATATTTCTGGTATTTTAAATTTAGCCTGTTCTGAAGATAACAAAAACATAAAAGCAATATCAAATTATGAAGCTCATTCACAGTCTGAAGAATTCTCCGGTCCCTACAGAGGCACCAAAGGAGCAACAGGAGTTTCAACTGAAATGCCTGGAAGTGAAGCTTCCTTTCAGAAGGAATTACCTGTTGGTAGTTCCAGTAAAGCAGAGAGCACAGAACATCCAACTACCTCAAAGATGTCCAGTGTCCTTCTGCGCCACTTTTCCAAGGGAGAGTTACTGAGTACATGCCGGTTAATTGAACACGAGATGATACCAGAGCTGTCCTTCACGGAGAGTATCGATGACACTGGGAGCAAACCTGAGCCCTCAGAGCCCCTCGGAGGCCCTTCAGGGCAGGAACAATGGGCAGCGAGCTCTGAAGGGTATCACTTGGAAAAGCACGAGCTGGGAAACACCAGTGGTAAAAATGAAAACGCGTTAAGTGAAAACAGACCTGTTTCAAAGAAACCTCTTTCTTTTACTGGTAAGTGTGGGTGCAGAGAAGAATATTCACAACTGATTAATGACAATGACGGTAAACACACCTTTCAAAACATGAAAGATGAGAGAGGTCTGTTTAAGAAAACAGTTTCACCTTGCAAGCTCAAATATGGCCAAGGTCAAGCTCACTATTGCCATCCTGCCTTCCATGAAATTGCTTCAGAAGTAAAAGTTCCAAAAAGAGCTGACAATATTAACTCAGTTTCTACAACTGGGACAGCAAACCCCTTCCCTATTTTGCTAAGTAAATCAGTAACTGTGAAAAACATCCTGGAAAATAAGAATCACTTCAATTCTGTTGAAGTAGAGAATCAAGAAGAAACAAGCATTTCAGAACTGCTGCAACAGCTAGAGGTAATTGAGATGCTTGAATAAATTCTTCATACTTGAGAAGAGTGGTTTATTGTAAGAAGATACTCTGTGTCCCATAAAATCTAATAGGGCTAGTTGATGCAGGCAGTACACCACTTGACTCAAAAATTGCTTTCACAAATAAAATTTTGTGGAACTGACTTTTTAGTCATTAAATAATCGGTAATGACATTTATCTGAGTATTATTTAATAATCCATTATTTAACAGTGGAATATTATTTGTGATGATAAAGCATCCTGTCAAATCATTAAGAAATTCACGATACCTTTTTATTTCTAGTGTTATATATAAATGTTTAAATTCACAAAAAAATACATTAAATATATTTTTAAGAAAAACTTTATACTATGCCTGTGTTAAGACAACTTTGCCTTTTTCATATCTTGAGGCTCTTCACCTATTTAGACTGGTTTGACAACAATATTTATCTTGTAGTAAATTTATTTTAAAGTTTGTTAGTAATGAGATAATTGGTCAATTTAATGCTCTGACATGGAGTTCACTTACAGAGCTATACCGATTCTTAGGTCCATTCCTAGATTTAGATCTTAGTAAATCCCTAGAGATATAACAAGTTTCAATAATTTTCCCTATTATTTCCTGGCTGCAAATGAGATGCTGACACAGCATGCTGACACCCAGAATCGTATTGACCAGCTGAGATTTAATGCTAAGGTAAGTCTCTCAAAATACAATTTTTAAGTAATTTTTCTGTATCTCTAGGACTATGACTACCCTCTAAAAATACTGTCACTTTCATATTGTACTTCCCAATTATACAGATCCTCTTTATATTTTCACAACATAGAGTTGAAGTATTTAAGTATTTATACTATGAGAAACTATATGCATCTAACTACAAACTCAGGAAATTACATGGTATTGTTATAATAAACATTTCATGAATATTTTGTGGTTTGAGTTATTTCTAAGCTTTTTGTTTAGGTCCATAACTGTTATAACTACATTAATATAACCAAAGTTCTCACTTTAACAGATACTTCCTCAGTCAGACTTTCCAAATGCCAGCATTGCCAAATACTCAGGAGACACTGGGACAGCACCTGACGTCATCACATTACGTGCTCCTATTCCTGTACAATCTACACATGCTTTGCTTAAAGCAAGTAAATAAAATTACATTAACTATGCAAATTACTATTTTATGTAACTTGATTACGCTTTTGGGCAGACACTTGAATTGGTCAATCTTATCTTGTATTACATAGGGCTGCAGTCTGGAACAGCACCATCAACATTACCAGCAGCTGGTACAGTAGAAGCACACTGTCCAAATTCTTCCAATTCACTGCCAGAACTAACACTAGGAGAAAAGATGTCTCAAATACTAAAGGATCAGACAGATCAACTGACAAAGAAAGTAAGAGCTCTGTTTCAATATATACTTTTCACTGATGCTCAAATTCCATATTCATTCGGCATATCTGTTTTCAAAATCCCAAATAAAAGTCTAATATTTTGTCTTTAAGGTGGAAGATTTCTCTAAGCAAATGACCCAAGAAACATTCTTTTTACAAGACAAATATCTGGTAAATTATTTTACATATTTTAAGTTATCTGAAATGTACTTTGAATGGCTGTACACTTACAATTTTCTGGCAAGTCACTTCATATTTTCCTCAAATGGATGTTTACTCTTTTTCTCACTTCAGACTGAAGGTACAAATTTAAGAAGCAAAAACAAAGGTGTTCAGTAGGTGGTTGAATTCTTAAATCTTTTTTAAGAATTATAACTCAAAACTATTAATGAAAGGCTTTAAATTGCCATGTAAGTTAGGAATTTTGACAGGTAAGGCATCAGTTCAGAAGTCATGGTTTAATATTTTACTTGCACACAATAGAGCAGCACAGAGTACCAGGTGATCATACAATATGCAGTCCTGTTCCAATTCAGAGAATTATCAACATTCTTACCAACAGCACTACCCCACAGCAAGCCATATTGATAGCTAATTATGCTAAATCACAGTGATATTTGCTATTGAATTCTTTCTTATTGATGAAGGCATTAAATCTACTGAAAAGATATCTTCATGCCTTGGAAAGGAACTACTTAACAGCTAGAGAAGAGCACCATAACTTACAGCTGCAGAACCACAAGGACAAGTCAACCAACATTGGAGAGTTTGATCCTGAGAGGTTAGAAGATAAGTGCTAAGTAGCACATCAGTATATTTTCCATATTTTGAGTGTCCTATAACTTTTCCTTCATTTATCCATTAGAATTTTTCTGAAGTAAAAATATTATATGTAGTAAGCTAAAAGTGATTTGAACAAGATTCATCTTAGGTTTTACACGTCCTACTTATAATTAGGATATCTCTTTACTTAATTCAAATACTTAAAAGAGACTCCACAAACTCCACTGATTTTTTTTTTTTTCCTATGGGAAGCATACTGCAATGTCCAATGCCATAGTAAGAAATAAAAGGTCAGTTTACACAGGTTGAACTAACTGTTTTACAATCGGATTTAGAAGGGTGGAAGGGGGAATATTTAGACTTGGCATGCTGCTTGAAGACATTCAAGAACAAATGGATCACAGCAAACACAACCTGTCATCTTTGCTGACTTCCTGTGAATCTGCCCATTCATCACATTCTTTTTGTGAGGTAACTGAGTTTTATTATTTAAAGTCTATAATTATTCTGTTTTACTGATGCAAGTCTGGAGAACATAAGTGTGGTTGTATGATTGAATGTTCTCTTGATAAGAGCAAGATGCTTTTAGATAGCACATTACTTTAAATATTTTATGAAATATTAATTTCATAATATTTGATTAATTTTAACAGAAACCTAAATACAAAAGCACTGCTACACTGAATATTACTAATTGCAGTTTCCAAAGCATTTATTTCAGAGTAAGAAAATATGAGAAGATACTTTTTCTACAAAGCTCTCTTTGTTTTGGGGAATTAATCAATTCCCACTATCATTTAGTGGGAAGAAATATTACTTTGTTTGTCCAAGACTTTTAAGCTGCAGAATTACCAAAAGACCAAACAGTATTGTGCTATGGAAAATTGAGTTTACTGCTAAGTATAGTAATATTTTGTCCCAGATCATAAATACACACACACACAATCTTACTGCCTTCTATAAATCTACAGTTAAGTCTCATCCAATGCTTTTATAATCAATGTTTTATGTAACATTTTTCTCTGAAGCCCAAGAGAAACTCAGGAGATACTGTTTGGCAGAAGTCATGCCCTTGCAGTGCAACCACCGCACACACCTGTATCTGTGCTATGGTTACTTTGTACAGAGCTCGGTATTTTCAAGCATTGCTGATCCTGCAGAAAGAAGAGGTACTGAAACTCCATTTCTTCCTAAGAACCACAAGGGAGAAAAGAGTAAGACAACTGATGTAAACCCACAGACAAATCAACTTTATAGCAAAAAGTGCTATCTTTGTCCTCACATGTAAGTGAAAACTTAGAAACAACTATTGAAGTTTTTATAAAAACATACTTAAAATTATTTGCTGAATAAGAACATTGGAATGACTGGAATCTCTGAAAGCAACAGGAACATTTCCAGAATAAAACTTCTACAGAATTCTGTAATTACATACCCAAGAATTCCTCTCAGCCTGGCATTCCTATCTTTCTGAGTCTGGAAGTATTTCCTGAAGCCAAAACACTATTGTCACTTTCACCTGGAGTTAAACTCTACAGGTAGAATTGTAAAGAGATTAATTAAATTGTAGCATTAATGGAAACTAAAGTATAGAAGTGATATGCAAATGATGCCACTGTTCCCACTATTTGGTTGATACATAATACAGATACACAGTAATATACAGAGGCATAAATAAATTTGTTTTACCTTCTGCCTGCAACAGAGATTCCTTTCACCTGAGGAAAAGTGTGCTGCTGAAGGTCTTATATCCCAGAGTCAGGGTACATTAAGTCAAAAATGCACTGGTGATGAAGCCAGTATGAAAGGGTATGTGTGTTATATATTTTGGCTAGTCACAGACATGCTGTTTCTACAGCTAAGTGAACAGATACATATGTGCATGTGCACTGATAGGTCTCCATACTGGACTCTGCATGAAACACTGAATTATGTCTTGAATACATAAAAATAGGAGGATGATCTGTTTTCAAGTTTACCACCAGTTAATCACATAAGGTATGTGACATACCATATGACCACAGATGGCAAAACTCCAATCAATGTTATTAAAGAGAGGATTATATTAATATTACAAAGTAGCCCATCAGAGTGGACCAGTAAAATGTTTATGGTGCTTAAACGACACAGTTATTTTAAAAGTAGATTAACAGAAGCAGCTTTGTCTTTGTTCAGCAACACATGCAGGCAAGGCATCCCAAACTGGGATGACTACAAAGTGTTCAGCAATGAACTTTGTTCTTGTTGTCTCAGAAGGAACATCTCAAATATTCCTCTAATTACCTAAGGACAGCGCTATTAAAGCCTTAACTCAGTTACTAAGAAGCCAGATCCCATTTAACATATGTTGTATCAAAATGCTATCAATGGTAACACATACATAAATATCTAAGATTTCATATTACTTTACTATTCAAATGTGGGATTATCAAGACCTCTACTTTTAAGCATTTTTAACAAATGCGTTAAGTCCGAGTGGATCCTTTAACTACAGGGATCATTGTTTTGCAATTGGTTAATTATTAATTTAAACTTCTACTTGCCACCTTTTCAGATAACTGATACAGGTAATGTTCTTCCTATGACTAAATGTGATTTCTTCTCAACTAAGAAGTGGTTAATCATTAATATAAGATGCTTGTAAGTCTCATCATAGAAGTACTAAGATACAATTAAAATATCATTCTGTTTTCATGCTCAAAGAAACACAAACATCAAGGAAAGGAAAACTGGAACATCTTCACTCTTCATTCAGAGAAAACCAACTGATTTATCAGATACCAACCTGAGTAAGTTGTGATGGCATACAAAGGTCTGAACTGTCCTTAAACCTGCTAGTGGAAAAAGACACCTGCCACTGTTAAGAAATATGTTCCTATCACATCTCAGCTACATGAAAATTGTAATTTTAACAGATGTTACTACTTAGCCCAGCACAAAATACAGAGAATAAAAAGGAAACTAAAGAGGACACCAGTCAAATTCACTGTGGAAGTCTCAGTGACAGACCAAAAGGCAATATGAGCAAAAGATTTTTAAGCTGGGGTCTAGTCAAACACAGACAGTTTGCGCTAGAGAGGCTGTGGTGTCTCCATTCAGAAATATTCAAAACTCAACTGGACAGGGTTCTAAGCAACTTCACTTAAGCTGGTCCTGCTTTGAGAGGGGACAGGGCCAGATGATCTCTAGAAGGCCTATCCAACCTGAACTACTCTATAAATCTAATTCAGCTTTCTAGATAAGTTTCCAAGTATTGCCACCATTATAATTTTTTTAAGCATGACAGTGATACGTATACAATGCTTTGACTTTGATTTTTCTTCTGATGTAGTTATTTTGTGTCCTAGAAGAAGTTTCCAAACTTGACAACTGAAACGTTTCACATCAACACTTCCACTTTCAGTTTTTTGATTCAACTTTCTTATTCTGCATCAAAACAATGCAAGAAGCTTTCCTCCATCTTTGATCTATTCAGGGTTGACACAGACTAGAAATACTCTTCCCTGTCCCAGTCCAGCTCTTAATAATATAATTTCATCAAATCCAAACTAGACCCCACACATGCTACTATGAACTAGTTAAGCCAGTTGTTAAGTCATCCAGCTCTTGGAGACTCACAAGGAAGCTGTAAATATTTGTCTCTCTTGGGGCATCCTAATTTTAACTTTCCACTGCAGAATATTCTGAAGCTGTTAGTACTCAACTGAAAAAAGATAGCAGAAGCTGTCCTAGATTCAGTTCCAAGTCTGAATATATAGCTTATTCTTACCTTTGGTCTATCTGTTGTCTTTGGCTTCTTTGTGATATGCTTGCACTTTAATATAAGACACTGGGGCCATTATTGTTAGCACTGGTTTGTGCAATAGTTAAAGCAGTGCTGTACTAGAGCTGCCCAAATTCTCATCACATTCTGTTGGGCTGCATTGTTTGCACACCACTATGGACAGGGAGACGAAGAGTTTGTTTTTTTTAAAAACAGTTCTTGATCTGAAAATAACCACCACCAAAAAATAATAAAAATCTATATTCAAGGCTTACAGTCAGGGCTGAAAGCCAATCTTTAAAGTTCAATCCCCAAACATACGGAGGAAAAAGTACTTCCTCAAACTGCAGTAGCATTAATGGCAGCAAAGGGCTCTGAAATTAGGGTGCTGAAAGCCAAGTAATTACCTGGGTACACTAGCCAGAGTTTCTAATACTTCAGAACCTTTTAACTTATTTTTTTTAATTTTAGGCAGTGATTCAGAAGACATCTCAGCCTATGATTCTTATAATGATTCACAAAGCAAGGATCTTATCAACTGTGATACTCAGAGTTACAAATCATCAAATACGAGCTTATGTAGAGAGAGAAAAGGTATAACAATTGCAAAAATATTAGCATCTACAAAGAAACATTACTTATAGTGTTTGTTTTTCTAAACATGTCTCTGTTTTCAGGATTGAGATGCAGATGCCCCAGGGGAAGCAGAGATCAAGTTAAACTCAGGAATTACAAAGAATCTGTTCAGCCTTCTGCCCTATGTAGAAGTTCTGGTTCATCCTGTAAGTATGATGCAGTACTGAAACAATTACCAACCACAGGCTAGATTTTTAAGGGGCAGAAAGCCACTCTGCACTTATCAGGCCAAAATCAATTTAGTATATGCAATCATTAGCATTGTACTAAAACAGTGCATTTTTATTGATCTTGTAGAGCAAAATCAGCAAATTCAAGTTTTACACATCTGGCCAGCAGGAATATCTCATTTTGCAGTGCCACATGAAAGAATATGAAAATTGGGCATTACTGTGCCACCTTTTACAGTGTCAGCCATTGCCTAACATAGTGTAAATGCGTACTAAAGAAAATTTCAGCTCTACACTCATTTGTGACATGCAGCAAAGTCAAGGAAAGACTAATGAAAAAAAATTTTAAATGTTTAACATCTACCTTTTAGAGTCACTTATCTCAGACTCTCTACCATAAGAAAAAATTGCTTAAAGAAAAATATAAAATTTCAACAGTAAGAAGAAAATATAAATTAGCTACTTGTCTCCCGCAATTCTGTGAAACTATAAACCAAAGTGGTACTCATGTAATTATTAGGATTATGAGAGTCTGATTATTTTACACATCCACCCTGCAATCTTTCACTGTACAAAATAGAAATCAGTACACCATTTGCAACAGAGCTAAATTCAACAGCAAACACAAAGGTTAATCTGTCCTCATTTACAAAAACCTTACATATATTCAAGTTTTATCCAGCAGTGATAGTTTACTTGATCATTTATGCCAAGCAGAGAAAAACGTTAAATACACAGAAAATTACTTTTTTTTTTTTTTGCTTGTTTTAAACATGGACTCTATGACTCCAGCTCATTCACAGAAGAGAATCTCCACTCAAAAGGCTCAAAAAAATAAACAGCCACATGGACTTATGAACAGACTTTCTGAAAGGTAAGCTGCAGCAATAACTCCATAGTACAAAAGAAAATGCCACTAATGAAGATTCAGCATGGAAAAAACACACTAGTATCATAAGCAGGAAGAACATTTTATCTTTTGCAGTACATGTTGTATATTAGAATTTTACTCATTAGTGAATTTAAAATACTTACTCTAAGAACATGTGTAAATAATTCTAAGAGTAATTCTTCAGTCTTTCTAATTTAATGAAGGGTAAACATGTAACTTCTTTATCTGAAGTAATATTTAGTAATTAAAAGAAATATTTTGTTTTAGTAAGAGGATGTTCCCATTCAAAAAGCAGGTCCGTAGTAGTAGGATGCAGCTCTGTTTGCTGCCAACTATTTATTTATAACTAACAGTCCTACTTTTAATTGTTGTTAACATTAAACTACCCTGGGAGCCTGAGAAGTAAAATGTATTCTTAACTGTAGTACAGACTAGACTGAAAAGCAGACAGGTTTTGTTACTATACTCTTTGACAGCATTACTCAATAGCAGTAATTGCCTGGAAGTACAGCAGCTGCACTTGAGAATCAATGGCACAGACCCCTGTGTGAGAGAGCAGCACCAAGAGAGTGATGCTGTTATGAGAGATTTCCTTACTCCGCATCCTGGAATGTTTTCTGTCTTACTGAAATAGAGATGGAACACAAATACTGATGAACTGTGTTTTACAGTTAAATGGAAGATTCTACTCACTGTATTAATTTGCAACCCAGTGTGCTGTCAAAGTGTATGTATTTAATTCATAGTTTAGAAATTCTTGTACTTACTGAAACTGTTTGTATTTTATTCTATATATCTTATCTTTAGGGAATCCTTTGAGGCTGCCAAAACCTGCTGTGCAAGCACATGCAATAAAATCATTGTTTCACATCAATACCTACCCATCAAGAAGTTTACTCAAAGCAAATCTGCAATCAGAAAGGCCAGTGATTCCAACGCAAATGTAAGATTTTAGTGTGAAAACTAAAAGCCACACAACTATCTTCGAAAAGTTAAATTCCCACACCGTGGCATTGCTGAACATCCCTTTCTTAGCAAGCTGATTATTACAATCTAAGCAAATCTAGGCCATTTGAGGATAAGACTGTAGGGAGTTAAAAACCCAAGCATTTTTGCTTATATATTAATATATTACTTCAGGTAAGTATATCCAGACTTTTTCTGCAACTTTGTCCCTGAATAAGTGGTCAGTACAGAATAGTAGCACTGGATCTTACCTCTGAAATTGTTCCACCTACTGAAAGCATGTCAACACATAGCCATACAAACCACTATCACAACCACAAGAAAGCCTCCTCAATATCACAAACATTCACAACACTGGGGCTGCTACTATAGAAAGGTGTAAATATCCCTCAGTTCAAATGATTACACAGTCAAAGAGAAATAAAAGATACTTACAACTTGAATCCTGGAGCAGACTATGACATGACTCAACTTCTGCTTCTCAATGTGTATTCAGGGTGAAAGTCATGCACAAAACCTTAAACATCACTTTATTCTATACCTATATGCATTTGCCTTCATTATTAACAAGGCTGTGTTTTATTATTTACAGCAGATTTTAACTTCTACTCTGGATCATGCCATACAGACAGCAAACAGTTTGAAGAAAGCTACAGAACGAATGGTACAAGAAGTTTCAGAAGATCTAGCTAAAGTTAAAAGAAAATAGCTTTAATTACCCAGTTTCAAATGCTATATTGTTTTGCTGGTTGATACTGAAGTGTTAGTACCTCTGCAAATATAAAGTGATGACTACAAGTATCAAATAAGTCAGCTAGCTAACTTTGTCAGCTGTTCTGTAACTATTAATATTAAACCAAACCAGAACATATAGGTATTCCAGAAATTTACACTCAGTCTCAGAACTCTAAAACGAATTACTAATTCTATTGGAAGTCTTTAGTAGGTTGGCTAACCTACTAAACCCATTACTGTGTACAGGTACCCTTCTCTAAGTATTCACCTATGGCAACTTAATAAAAATTGGGTTAAACAAGGAAAGTTAACTTTCTGACCACGATTCCCCGCCACTCCCAAGTGTGAGAATAAACCTCAGTATAATTTCTTTCCACACTTTAACAGCAGCTGCTTAATCACACCAAAACAGGTTCTGCACCTGAGACATCTACCTGCAAACATCACACTAACATACCAAGGCATAATTAACATTTGTGATTATTTTGGTTTTAGAGTGCCCCACATTGAGAGTTGTTTGTTTTTATGTTAACCTACTAGTTAACCTTAAAGCAAAATAAAGAGCAAAAACAAAACCACCTTTCTGCAAAAAAAAAAAAAAGAATACCATATGGTTGAGAAAATGTAAACAAAAAACCATTAGTCATCTATTCTTTTTCATTAGGACACTTTTCTCGGATTCTACACACAACAAACTAACATTTCAAGGCACATAAATACAGCATCTCTTCAAAAGTTTAGTAATTTTAATTAAGTAATTTTTAAAGAGAAATCTAAACATTACCAGTATTACAGAGTTCATACAATTTAGATTATTCCCTTCAATGCAAATTTAAGTATTTCTTCCTTGGTATGTAACAGAACAGAAAAAAAGAGTAAATTCTCTTGAATACATCAGATTTTGTCATTTGGTTTCCTTTTTGCTTTTCTCTTTTAAATTACCAAGCCATTTGAAAGATTCAATGGCTTCCCTTCTTTTCCTGTCCTTTTCCCCTGCCTCCACTTCCTCAAGAAGACATGCTTACAGTTTTGGAATTTCTGTATCACAGACAATTCAACGTCTAAAACAGACAATGTCGACACAATCATAAGGAAGCTGTTAAGAAATTACCTTTTTTTTAAAAGCTTCACTAATAATCCCTGTATATACTTAAATATAAAGTGTACTTCAGTGCACCGTTGACAGCATTTCTCCAAAATTATTTATTGTGATTAGAACTGCTTAATGCTTCTGTGATTAACTACCTTACCCAGCACCATCTAAAAAGCCTTTAGTTTTTTCACAATTATACATATTTAAAGAATTTTCAGTGAGTTATTTTTACAGAAAATACTACACTTTAAGACACTGCATTTGTATGAAACACTTTTACCACAGACCTGTATTTACAAATTTTCTCCTGAAGCCCCTACCCAAGAGCCTATGCCCTTTTTAATTCAGTCATTTTTAGAAATAAATTCTATTGTAAAAAGTTTTCACAGTTCTCAAAGACAATTCCAGTTTATACATAGTCACAATAACTTTTAGCATAATTTCTTAGGAACAAACAAGCCCTTCTGAAAAAGCACTTTTAGTGTTATACTAAGTACAACCTAAGAAACGCATGTGTTTAGTTTTTCCTCTCTCTGCCTTCTACTCCCCCAAAAGCAGCAAATTTAAATTAAAACATGACTTTCCATTAGTGAGAATCATGTAGTATTGTAGTGCAGTATTTGGAAAAGTCAATTCCATTAGAGTATGTACATACTATTTGTCTTTTTAATGTATCATAAACATCCCCATATCTATTCATCCTTAACGCAGACTGTATCCTTGGGTTTACTGAGGCTCTTCACTTCATCCAGCAGTCTTTTAGGTGTCAAAATATGAGTAGAACCTGACAAAAGAACACAAGTATTAACTGTATCAGTCAAATTCTGATTTCAGACATTCCCTCTTTAAAACATGTTACATGCTGGTGTTTTTTTACTGTTCCTGGAAAACTGACAACTGCAACAGTTCGAAGTGTACTCATATAATGCACCACCCTATAAATGTGTCACAATTAGGTAGGCAGCATCCCTCTCCCACACACTCTCACATCCAGATCAGGACTCTTTCTTGGAATACAAGTTCCAAGTCCTGCTCTGCTCTGTTTGAAAGACAGGTGTGAACCTGCACTATTTTGCTGTGTGCAGTTGTCCCAGCCTGCAAGAAATCTGCCCATTCTGTGAAAGGGCGAGTGAATGACAGGTTTTATCCTAAAATCAAGGAACTACCTGGATTAAAGGTTACTACAGACCGTAGTTTTCCACAGAAATATCAGTTACAGAAAACTGCTTTTACTGACTAACATTTCCGTGAAAAATTTACAACAAATTCCAAATTTTGAGCAGCAAAGAAAATCCCTAATATTCTTCAGGAGTACATGACTATCTCTCATTCTCAGAGTGATTATAACTTCTGCCATAAAGGGTCACCCTACAGTTCTAAAGGGAATGCTTACATGTTTAAGATTGCAGCTGTCTAGACCTTTTGGGTTTAGTAGTGTCACTCTGAATGGGCTAGTATTCCTTGAGTTCTGAATCAGGAATACAGCAGAATTTTAATCTTTCAGTAACCCACAGGGAAATTTGGCAACTTTCACTTTCCCACAACAATCAGGATGACAAATAAAACTACCAGAGTCATCTCTAAACAAAAGGGAAGATGGTATTGTCGTTAGTACCAAATACCACAGTGAAAGAGTGACCTACCTAAACACTGTTTTGTAAATAAGACTCAGATGAAGAAACAGTCTCGTTAAACTACATTCCTGTTGTCCTGGTCTTTCCATTTCAACTCAAAACTAGAACCAGCATTAAACCTGCTTCAACCACCATCAGTGAAACCAGCAAACAAAAAATAAACCAACCAAGCCATCCATACACACAAACACACCTACAACACCCCTGACTATTTTGAGGTAACACACTCTACATCTCAGAATCAAGGTTGTCACTGTTTTAGGAAAGGATTTATTTAAAATCATAGTATATAAATTAAATCCTTTCTGAAACTCAAGACTGAATTTAATTGCCAGACAGACAATTCAAGCAATTTAAAATGCTTTCAATGACCCTGTACCCAAATATCAGCTGCCCTTGCAGATCCATACAGATCTCTGGTAAGGTTCTGTATTTTGGAGCTCTGATATACCATACTACTTCCAAAAGCAGTGAGAGTAGCAAGTGTCACTAAAGCTAAAGCACAGGCAGATGCAAAAGTCGTAAGGAAACTAATGCAAGGAAATAGAAGTACATTTAAATCCTTTTTACTATACATCAACATATTTCTCTGACATAATTCATGATTATCGTTCTGTAGAGCATAACTAGGTTTTCTATCCTTAATGCCTTGTTGCAAGAAACCCTATAAACATCAAGCAGTCTAATCAGACCGAAAATAGGGTTCTAAGTGCATAGTTTTAAGAACTACACTGGCTGCAGTAGCAGCGTACTGAACCAACATAGGGAAGGTAAGAAAAATGATTCTTACATTTTTCCAGAACCACATGTAGCACCCTTCTCCCAAGGCAAGCTTACCAACAACAACATCACAGGACTTGTAGGCTTCTGAAACTTCGTAAGCACTGCGCATCTCGGAATACGTGACTCCTCCAATCACAAAGACAATCAGTCTCGCACTGCTCTTCCGCTCCTCTCTGGAACTGGCCTTAGGTTTCTGGCGTGCACTGCAGGAGATTTCAGAAGATGACAGTTATACAGCTTGACAGATTCACTTTTGGTTAAAATTATACACTTCACAAGCAGTAACAATTTCTGTCATGTAGTTCATGGTTTGATTGTAATTTCAGCAGAAGTATTTAGATAAATTGATAATTTATCAATTATCAAAAGGGAGATGATCCAAATAAAGCTGTATACAGCTAAGAAGAACTATTAAAATAAGAACCAACTTCAGTATGTTTTAGATTAAATAAAAACACAGGCTTGACACTTTAACATTGCCTTATATACATTATTTTACCATTTAGTAAGCACATTACCATAACACTTTAGAATGTATATGACAAAAACATGAGAAAGTGGTAAATCATTTTCCAGGAAATGAAACTATTTACCTGACTGCTCCTGAACCATTCCAGGTGGGAGGACACCGGGAACAATAAGGCCAGTCTTTTGAATCTAGTTTGTTTTCTATAGCATCCTGAAGGGCAAAGCAAAGACACACTTTAAACAGCCTTGTAGACCTAAACCACACCAAGTTCCAGCTTTCAGTAAGGATGTCTAACTGCAATTTAATGCCAACACATGCAGTTTAGAATAACCAATTGCCAGTAGCATCTCATGAACAACATTCCTATGTAACAAAATGCGGGACCACATAATGCGAAAATGTATTATGTCTTTTGTGTATCATAAGGAATTGGGAGTACGTTTGCTTTTTTTATAAACAAAATATTCATTCAACTCTTCAGATTTCACAAGCAGCTTTTCATCTATCAGTGTATTTTCACGTATCCTAATGTATTGAATTTCTCTATAGCAGTGTAGGAGAGAAGTCAGGATCCACTGAAAATACAAATGAGCACGTGAAAGCCACTGAGAATCTATGAATGACAGCACTGGGTCATACTAAAGGTCCAGTGAACACACTATCCTGTCTGACATCAATCACTAATCAATGCTTAGGAAGAGGTTTAAAAACAAAGGAACTATGCTTCTAGCATGAAACATTTTCCAGGCTCTACCACACTAGTTTTGGCTTGAACTGCAGTTTGAAAACCCACTGGAGGAAAAAATACCAAAACAAAACAGATCTTTAAATTACACTAAGCACTGCCAATCACATGACAAGCTGTTCTAAAAGACTTTTTGCTTTCACTTTCATTTGCTTCACCTTTAAAATTACCTCTAATAAGGAACATTACTAACACACAGCAGTCTAATGTTCTGTATTGCAGACAGACTAAAAAAGATCACTCATCAGATGTATTTAACTAAAGTAACTCAGAATAGTATGGATTAGTTCACTCAAGTAAATTTCTGCACTGCACCCATGAATTAAGGAGTTGGTCAAACTTACCTCCATAACATCTTTGATAACAGGTGTCCACCTAGAAAGTTGAAAGGTTTCTTCTGAAGAACGGTCCCTTCTTGGGTATTTATGCTGCTGAGCAGCAAACTGAAAAGATTTTCAAAACATGGTTGCATTACATAGTGTATTTGGATTTTTGAAACTTATTGGCAGTCAGTAGTGGAAGGTGGAGGCATCAGTAGGAAAATTTAAAGAAATAATGACAAACCCCACAACAATTAACACCTATAGAATTCAGGATATGCTAACTTAGAAGTTAGAAATACTAACTTCAAAGACAAGGAACTGAGTAAGTTGGCACTTTCCAAAACCAACTAGGTCGAGTCACCACTTGATGACTGTAAGGGGAACATTATAGGTACCTTACTTTAAAAATTATTGATGTTAATTTTTTAAAGGATTTGCCACTTAAACACAATATAAATCCAAGAATTCCTAGTTACCTCCTGCTTTCAAAATCAGACCTGGGTAATACTGCTAGAAGTTGCTGAAAGAGCTATAAGACCAGTGCTTGGGTGGTAGGAAATTACAAAATAAATAAATACATTCTTACTGAAGAGATAACAGGAACATCAAGGTATTTCCAATTTTTTATCATATCACTGTCACTTCCTATTTGCACATTCTGGATCAGCTTCTCCAAGTTCTCCTGGGTAGTTCCTTCAATATATGGAAAACAAACAATTACCAAGAGACTTTGAGTAGGACCAATTTTGTCTCACACATTCCGGGCTGTTACTTAGTTCAGGATTTTTTGTTTGCTTTTTTGTTGTTTAACGTAATACTATATTTTAGATAAAATTTCATTTAATAGTCCATTTTTGAGACCAAAACTCAATATTGCTACAGATTCCTCAGACCAGCATTCTGCCAATTTCCTCCTCCTCTACTACAAATTCTTCCCCACTTACTTAATTTGTGAAAACAAGAAAAACTATTGTACACATCCAAGAACAGGAATGATATTAAAAACACTGTATGAATCTGCACTTGAATTACATCTCTTAGCTCCTTATCAATAGTATCTTTGCAACTAATTTGAGAGAAGCTACAGAGGATGGACAATGTTTCTTTCAAACCTGGTCATCAACTCCAATACAGAGACTTATGTTAACTAAAGATACCTATCATAAATCTAGAGTTCAAGTTAATAACACTGAGAGAAAAAATAGGGCAAGTTATCATACCATTTGTGCTAAAGATATATAGGAGAATAGCTCTAATTTTGTCATAGATCTCATGACTTTTGTTGAGGAGAACTGGAAGGAGGACCCTCATGGAGTCTTTCACTTTTTGACCTTCTGCATCAGTTCCAAGAGCCAAGTCCTAAATTAATAAAAAATAAAAAACCCCTCACATCATAGTTTTAGAGAGCAGTCATTAAAAAGCAATATTGTTTTGTGTGTTTTGAAATATATTTTTATGAAACCATAGGTTTCAGAAAACAAGCTGCATCAATTTCAACTCAGTATGACAAGTCTGACATTTATTTCAACAGTTGCAGCACTATAATAACACTATGTAACACTCAGACGTTTTAAACTGTTTGATATCTAGCATTCTTAGAAGTGCAAATTACCGTTTTTAACTTGAGATGGTAGTACAATGTAATTCCTCACCCTAACAGGTGCTTTTCCTAGACATTTTAAAAAGGCTTCCTCCTGCAGAACATACTACAGCAACTTCATAGGAGTTTTGAACGAAGGAAACAGATGATCCCTATGCGAATCAGACAGACTTGAAGACAAAAAAACCCCAAACTCTAAGAATGCCTCCTTTATTGGCAGATTAAGAACTTTGTACATCTCAGATTAAATACTAGTATCGCAAAAACTGATCACAAAAAAATAGGCAACAGTACTTTTGTCAGTTAACAGAAGCCTCTACTCCTGCAACAAAAAAGTTTTATTTGCAGTAAGTTGCTGTTTGGTTTGGGGCTTTTTTAAACATACCTGTTCAGTTTTACAGAGCCTTTCTATGTTAGATTTGAACTTGCTCATGCAATCCTCTGCTATGTTAAGATGAACAACTTGCTGTAAGATAGAAAGAAATAAAAAAGCCTCAAGAAAAATCACAAGCTGCCACAACCATACTTTCTTTTTTTAACACAGCAATCATTTTTACTGGTTACAAGAGTCAATTCTTCAACTATCCCTTAGTACCATCACGCATTTTCTGTGTTTTACCCTTCAATTAGAGACTGACCCCCATAATACCTTTTAAAACATTAAACAGTTACACTATATTCAATCTTCAAAGCACACAAATAATTTGACTTTTTTTTTAACATAGTAAAATGAAACACCTAGAAACAAGTTTTCTTCTCCAAATTTTATAGTAGGTGAACATATTAATTTGGAGAACAGCTATATAGCACACTCAACAGGAATATGACAGAATAAAGCCAGTTAAAGTGCACAGAATTAGTTATTGTGACACTGTAATTACAAAAGACCCCTTACCCTACTAATTTCCTTGCGATACTGCGGCATCTTTTTCATTAACTGGGACAGAGCAGAGAGTGATAACTGTAAAGAAAGGATACAAGTTGATAATTTGTCTCCCTCAATATTTGACATGCTTATTTCCTTCTTGTTGCAGCCTTGCTTCTCCCACAGCCCCCAAAAATTCCAGCTGAGAAAAGCCTCAATTTCTGTAATAGGTCAATGAATTAAACAGATCTGATCAGCTGAAAATAACTGAATTGGCTGGAAAAACAGCAATACTTTAACTTAAACAACTTACTTTTCCTTCTGCTTCTTTTTTTTTAGATGAAACCTCTTTTAAAAGTTTTGGTATTTCCCTGAAAAAAAAAATTTAAAAAAAAAAATTAAATCCAACAGCATTTAAGTTCTTAAATATTTTCTTAAATTTTTAAAATATTTAAAACTTCTGAATGAAAGTAAAAGCTTTGAGAATGGGTCTTCTTCAGGGAAGAGACTAAAAAAATGGAAGTTAAATATTCAATTTACGATATCTGCGTAATGTCACTTGATGCAACAGCTTACTATTAATTTACGCAAAAAATCCTTTCAGATTCAAAAGAGCTGAAAATACTTCCCTGGAAGTTACTCTCTTTCCATTTTCCTCAAGAACTGCAAGTAACATTAGCATAATGGTATATCATGGTAAATGTATTTTTGAAGCACAGCTTCTTCCTGGCATCCATTACTTAACTGAACGCAGTCTATATTGCAAATAATCTTCACTGTTACTTATATTGCTATCAAAGAGCTCAAAGAAATCAACTAGTTGGGTTGTTATTTATTCACATACTCTATCACATCTGCAATATGCTTGTGCCGCATCTTCACCCAGAGGTCATCATCTTCCTCCAAAATTGCCTCCTTTTCCTTCCCAGCAGATCCTTCTGTTTTGTATCTTCCAAAAGAAAATTCCAACAGTAAATTTGGGTTTCATATTTCCCTCAATTCTCATCCCTTATTACAGTATTATTTGTTACAGTTTAATCAACATGAATGGTAATAGCAGTAACATATAAAGATTTTCATTTACAAGCCAAGCTATTGCCTGACAAAATATAATTAACAGAAGGATTTTACAGATTACATCTTTGAACATAGAAGAAGCAGATGAATTTCAGAATGATTCTTTGGGGCAATAGCTTCTGGACACTCTCTTAAACCAACAGTAACTAGAGACAATCACACATTCACAGGCACCTCCATTTTTCTTCAGCTTTCCATGTCAACTTCCCTTTGGTTTCAAATGCAAACTGCACCAACAACACACTGCAGTTGCAAAGTGCAGCTTTCCATGTGTACTTTAAGACATTTTACAACTGAAGGAAAATGAAGTCCCATTCACCAACAAAACAGACTTAAGCAGGACAAATTACTTCACATATAAATGCAACATGCTTCACGGCATTACAGAGCAGCTACTACTTGACTGTAAACAAAGCAAGCAGGGCAGCAATCGCATTACACAATATTTTCAAATTTACAGCAACTCACACGGTGTATATTGCCAGAAAGCAGAATGAAAAAGAATTACAAGATTAATTGTGAAAGTCAGATCGTGACTACCTATGAAACATACTCTACTACATCTTCATACTTGGCAAGTTTGAGATCCATAGAACTCTACACTTTCTAGTAAAACATTCACTCAGTGCTTCCAACAAAAGATAAGTACTCCTGTTTGCTTGACTGAACAATGAGTCCATCAAGCTCTCATTTGCTGTAGTGGGTCATCAGAAAACAAAGTCCTACAAAATCCTTGTCAGAACAATCTGACAGCAAAGTACATAACTTATGCAAATCATTGTTATACTACTCCAAATAGTGCTTATGAACTGAACATGACTTAAACGTGCACTTAGAATAGAAACACATGAATTTTAACAAATACACAGATTAAATCACTGAAGCTATAAAAGTGAGCATTCCTGAGAAATAACCAAGCACTTTCTCAGTACTCAATTAGTGGTTTTGTTTGTCTTGTTATGCCAACAAGGTTGAGAACATGAAAGAAAATCTAGAGAATCTCAGCATGCACTATGAATGTTTTTTCAAGACTACAAAGTCCTTGGCTTTTAAAAAAATGCAATTTGTTACACTCAAAATTTAGGCCAGTTAGAGCCTACCTAATCTCAACTAAGTGAGGAAGTTAACAAAAAGATGATGTTACAAATCCAAGGGGAAAGGCTAATAAGTGAAGCAACCATAAGCAGCTAATACTGCCATGGTGCAATTTTGCTAAACAATTCCCAATATTTTATAATCAAGAATAAAGCCTTCAGATGGGTTTTTTTTTTAAAGTACTTGCTTGTAAGTATCGTTTTCAATTGGTAGCAGATCATATGCCATTGCCTGGAAGGTGAGCTCATGAAGTACAGTTGATA
Organism: Xenops minutus; assembly: GCA_035221455.1. Lineage (NCBI taxonomy): Eukaryota > Metazoa > Chordata > Aves > Passeriformes > Furnariidae > Xenops > Xenops minutus. Next base: position 21,106,102 of record JAWWEE010000004.1, on the reverse strand, counting down.
CTGGGTCAAAGCCACGATCAATTATTATTAGTTGGGAGTGAGTTTTAGCCTAAAAAGCCACCAAACAAACATGAAGTTAAGACATACAATACAAAGTTAATGCATGTTAAATACATTTACATTACATTACAGCACTGTAGATATGTTTAGAAAAATAACTGAAAAAACTGAAGTATGGTCCAAGTGTTTATCAACATGAAAAGAAACAAACATTTCAATTATATACAATGGGTTTAAATACTAATTTTAAGGCAATGCTTTCAGCCCCCTGAATTTTGTTCATCTAATGAACAAAAAAAAGGTAAAGGGGGGGGAAAAAAAAAGGCCATCCACTGACTTTTTACAGGTAACTGCATTGTTTGTATTTCAGATCAGATTATCTATAATGTGCTGCAATACAGAAAAAAAATCTCCAAATGTTCAACGCAAAGTTTCATTTTGAGATTTAGTAAAGTGGCAGTAGCAGCAGGTACATTTATTTCTGTAGCAGAGCGCCACCAAGTCAGAATGGTTTACCCCATACTTTTGTGTTTAAGCAGCTGCCCTAATCAGTCCTGATCTGTAGGGACAGATCAAAATCATTATTTTCATGAACAGCTGTATCTTTGTGTATCTTTGCTCCCTTCAAGGGAGCTATTTTAATTCTGTAGTGAAGTCCCTTCCTACACATGGCCTTATGAAAGGTGATATTAAACCAAAAATTTATTCACTTAATGTGGGTAATGATGCAAACATGGTCACAGGTCTAATTTCTCAAGTAAAATCAGTTTGATCACACAAACTGTATTAGCTTACATACAGACTTACTGTATCAGTTACTACCTCTAAGTTGCTTTCACACACACAAAAAAATTAAATGGCAACTAGTTGCCTTCATAGTTAAATAAAATCTGTGATTGTAGAATCTTCTGTCAAAGCACATTCTGAAGACGGTTCTTTTCCCTCAGACTTATAAAAAAATAAGTAAACATTTTAGTTCACTTTCTACCTTTAATTGGCTGTTCTCATCTGTTCTGTAGTAGTTTTCAAGATTTTTTTCAACAAGCTGTGCAAGTTTGCTGGCTCTATCAGATGGTCCACTGGGAAAAAAAGGAAGCATGCAAAAATAACTTAAATTTCCTCACCAGTACACTAAGATGCTACCTTTAAAACAGAAAGAACTCCCTAGACTGATCCTCTGGTTTCTCGAGCAGTTTCTGAACTCCATTCTAAGTATTTCCAATATATTTCCACTTTTACATTACAATTCCACTCTTTGAATGCTTCAGGTATTTCACACAGTAGAAACAGCTTCAGCCAAGAGACTGACATTAGCTGGCATATGGCCCAGCACCTAAAAGTCTCACTCAGGGGCAGGAAACAAGAAGGAAAAAAGAGAAAGAAAAGAAAAAAAAACAGTCAAGCAAGTTATTTCTTTGTTACCTTTGCAGAGAATAAGGCACCACTACACATTACACCACAGAATGCAGTTCTTGAACATAATTTCAGATGCCTACTTTGACTTCAAAGATACTAATCCCTTTCAAAGCTCAATAGAGGCATTCTTCTCAGTATCTCTACTACAATCCTGATCCCATCTGCCCCAGCAATTCATGAATTCCTTGATGCCATGTGGAGCTACAAATCTACAAACAGCAGCAGTTCTGTTATGGGATTATGTATCTTGCACACAAGAACACAGCATATCAGTGTCATCCTACTGTCCAAACATGAAACAAGCCATTTAGAACAAAACAGGATAAAGCAAGTACTGTTCTACAAAGGTACACAGAGAAACAATTCACTGCTCTACCTACACTTCACAAATTCCTATCATTCCATATTTCAGAGCTGTGCATTAAAAAAAAAATCAAAACACCAAACTATGCTGCTATGTCTCCAGCTATGACCAAACAATGTAGTAAGCACTAGAAGTGAAAGGAATTACACTATAAAACACTAATTATGCCCTACCTTTTATATCGTACTCCTGGATTCTCATCTAGTGTGGCACATAAGGTAACAATTTGTTCAGCCATTACTTGCAGTACAGCATCTTTATCCTTGGTCTTTTCCAGAGTTGGGCTATAACAGCGGTAGAATGCATCTGGGACATTGAGAGTAAATACCTGTGTAATGCACAAACAACAACAACAAAAGAAGGCCTAAATTGCACATTTCTAAAATATCTGGTAAAAAAATTGCTAATAATTTAAACTATATGATGTAAGAAAATAATATAAAACACACATGAAATAAAACAAACCCACAATTCATTCCTCGTTCCCTGCCCCGCTGAGCTCATCTGCTTCTTGTTCTCTTTTTCCTTATTAGTCTCCTCTCCTATGTAAATTACTATATTTTTCGAATTGCTTACTGCCTGTTCAGATGGAGGGAAGAGAGAAAACCAGAACTAAATAATCTTCAATGTCTTGCAAAGAGCCACACAATGTAATATCAGCACAGTCATAGAGGGTATCAATGTTAAAATAAAATTTTACGTATTGTATCTGCTTATTATGTGATGACTTTACCTTCAATAGCTGAAATTCCTTAAATGCATTAAACCTTTATAAAAGAAGCTTAGTACTACAGAGAAAAGCTTTTTCAACAGTTCCATAAATGGGATGCACACATGGAAACAATCCCATTGTCAGTAAATGGATTTTCTCCAGCTTCAGATGGACTCTGTAAGTACAGAGCAAAAGAAGAACATCCATCCAGATAAAGATGTTTGCTTCATTCAAGTACACAATCACCTGGACTTTGCCCAGAGCTCAGTTTGATTATTTACTCTTAGCACCCCCGAAAGCAGGCAAACCAGCTAACACTGCTTCTTTGCTAAAGATTCAACATGTTCTCACAACCTAAAATACTGAGAATACAAAACTACATCAAAACCAACAAAATAGGCCTTATTTGGTAGAGAAAGCTACAAAACTTTTTCTGAAGCACAGCTTTGGAAGAGCTCCAAAAGAGTTTGAAACAAAACTTGGGAACATCAGCCTTACTGGAAAGCAAACAAAGAAGCCACCACACTCATTCTCTGTTGGCTTCTCAACCTAAATAACAAAAAAACCTTTATTATAAAAGGAGTGTGTCTTCCAACTAAGAAACTGCATCACAATGAGACACAGCCAGCATCAGCCTCTCCTACACTCACCTGCCACTTAATACACTAAGAGCTGTGACCCTCGATATGTTCACAAATTTTGACATGGGAAACATTCATGGTTAGTTATACAACTCTCAGTACTGGACAGGGTTTGGAGACTTCAGTGTATTAGTGAGTATCCGTGTGCATTTCAGCCTTCAGTGTCTGATGAAGGGCATCAGCAACAAATTATTTCTCAACACAACACCCACTGTGTGGCTGCACATGGAAACCACTCACTGGCTTCCATTGGTGGACTCAAATTTTTAATTGAGGAAAGAGGGATTTCCATGTTCTCCTCTCACTGAAAAGTCTGTCAGGTTGTGGTAGTTTGTTTCCTGATTTTTGTGAGGCTTTCATTTTGTTCCCCTCCCCTTCAGTTCTCTTAATCCATTTGCTCTTCTCTCCTGATTTTCATCAAGTAATTAGTCCTACTTCTATTTCTACACACCAACCTACCTGGTCTGTCAAAGTAACACCTCAGCACAAGCAGTAACAAACTTTACTGCTTACTGAAGACAAACCAGAATACTTGCCTTCCCTTAGGAAACAGATTCCTTCTTTAATCTCCCTACTGCAACTGACACTAAGTCTTGCAAACAGATCAAGTGCAAAGAGTAAACGTTTTAGTAGCAGGGCATTTGTTTTACCTAAAAAGCACAAACACTACAAATGTGCCAAAATGGCAAAACATTTCACATGCAGTTTGTCAGTCAAGAGCTACATTCTATTTCATTGTTTCCTAGAAGGTCAGCAACACTTGAAAATAATCCTCCAGACTGTTTTTTGCTGTAAAGACTAAGAATTAAACTTACCTGAGACTCATAAGGGAAGAAGGAAATATTGATCTCCTTGCATCTCTTTACTGATTTTGCACATGAAGACTTAATTTTATTAAAGAGGCTGTCAGGACAAACTAGGAAAAAGAAAAGATTCTAAGTATAAATAATTTGTGCATATTCCAGCTGTCAGCTCACTTATAAGCTTACAGTATTTAGAACTGATTCTTAATTTAGAATTGTCTGTTAACTGTCAAATACAAAAAAAGTTGCCAATTCTTCCTAAAGTGGGAAAGAACACACAACCAGTATTTTGTATTGTTCAAAAAGCATCACCTTTCAATTTTTACTAGTTTTGTGCAAGTGAAGTAGTACAATACTCATTAGCAGTCTGCAGCTATGAAGGATGTTGATTTTATCAAAGCAAAAGATTCTGCTATTTTTTCTCATATGGGAGAGAGAAATAACATTTCCCAAGCTACAAAAAAGGTTAAATGGAGAAATAATGTGTACACATGTAACAGCAAAACACAGAAATATGGATTTTAATTATGGATCTCAAATGTGTTGCACTGTGCTTCCAGGCTACATTGGATCCCAGTGTAGAAACTGAATTTAAGGAATACATGGATGACACAAATACTACACAGACTTGGAAGGGACAGAGCTATTTTCTCTAACTCAGGAGCTGTTCATCTCAACAGGAAAAGTTTTGGCAAGTATTCAAACTGAAACCTTGCCACTTGCAACCAAGGAACATACAGCAAGATAGCAGTAATTTTCCAGAACAGTAATTGCTGCTTTGGCATAAAATGAAACAAGAAACCAAGAGTCTTGGATAGTAATTTGATAAATGCTTTGAGAACGTACAGTAGCAGATACACACCATCCACAGACACCCACAAAGACAGACACAACTCAGTCTCTGCCTTGAGCAGCACATCTGGGTTTTTTGTTTTCCCTTCATTACAGCCATTTTAGTCACACTGACTGACTGCAGGGGACACGCAGTCACATTAACCCCAGTTGCACTAATTGCCTCTGCTGTGCAATGTGTATTGTGTATGCAAGGGCTACACAGGCCCCTTCCAGGCAAAAGGAAAGAGCTGGCTCCCAAGTCTGAAGGAACTACCTGAAATAACCAATTAGCAACATTGCTCTTGCAGAAAGCTCTCATGCATTTAGATTTTTAGTACTATTTTATTTATGTAGAGATACATAGTTTTACTTGAATTGTCTTCCTCCATGCTCCCCAACATATGAGGAGACTGAAACACTTGAAAATAAAACTACATGATCTAAATTCAAAGCTGAGGGTGGAACGATCAAGAATGGCAATTATGAAAGAAACTACTATTGCCACACAGCATGGTGACCACAACCTGGCAACCCAAATATCTGGGCAATGAATTGAGTTTCAAATCTTCTTGCAAGAAACAGGACCCAAACTTTCCAGGTACTCAACCATAGGAAAAAATTGAGGAGTATACTTATTTACCTATATAAAGTTATCAAATGACAAGACAAAAGTTTACTCACAGTCAGTGAAATACACGTATGCTGCTTTGTATCTGCTGCATGATTTAGTGATGAAGTCATCAATAAGTCCATCTACAGACTTAAGGGAGTAGGAAAAATACGGAAGAAAAAAAAAACATTATCACAGTGTTTTGCCTTTCTTCACATACCACACAAAACTTCTCCCTTCTCTCCTCCTGCCCTATTACCAAGTCCCACTTAGCAATACAGCAGTTCAACATACAGAAAACCCTTAAGATTTTTAATTCCACACCAAGAATAACAACTACAGATAGCCAGTAATGTACCAAGGTCACTTTAGTAAGCATCCAAATCAGGGTACTGGCTTAATTTTCCACCTATAACAATGCAGAGATTTATTCTCTCATTAACTTTTAGGAAGTAATAAAAATCTCTTATTAGAGACATTAGTTTGAATTCTACTTTTCAATTTATAGCATCATTATGTGATACAATGTCTCTTTCAGTGAGGTTACAATAGCTAAGCAATGAAACAGTGCCCCTATTGATCACAAGGTACATGTTTGCAATGTACTCTGGTGGCACAGCATTGTCTTTTTGTTAGGGGAAATAAAGCATCACACAGAGGAGTATTACAGAAAATGCAAAAGTAAAATACTGCTGAGGTGTACACAGTAAATAAACATTTTAAAATAAGATTGTTTTTTCAGTCTGAAAGATCTTACAACACTTTCTTTAAAATACTAACCTTTTTGGTGGGAGTTATTAAATATATTGCTTTCATGTGTGGGACAGGCTCACGGTTTTTATATACATTCTCCACCACTATAAAGTAAGAAATATTACATTTTTATAATTAAGAGCACTATGCATCTTAAGGAAAGGACTGTACATATTTTAGTACAGAGTTTATAAAAATAAAGCATTAGCAAACAAGTTGTCCACAATATTAGGGGCAAAGACGTACCTTTTGCCAAGAGGGCCTTGATTTTTACTTTGTTATTTTAAATACATCAAGTTCCCACAAGACTTCAACTCTCAGCCTAGTGACAATTGAAGTTGTACAATTAAATTTTTCCTGGGTATTCTACACAATCAAGAGTTTTGCCCTCACACAGAAAGATATGGCAAGGCAAACATGCTCCAGTTGGGCCCATGCAAACTATCTTGCAAGAGAACAGCCTTGGCAAGATGGTTCTTATTACAGCACACTGAAGGAGAAGGGAGAGCAAAACTATGCAGGGCATCATTTTGGACTACAGCCTCTTCTGTCCTTTGTTTGCCTGTTTCCTGGGCACTTACTCTGTTTCAGTATAATTGCAGGCACAAATTAGGTATTTTCAGCAAATCAGCTTCACTCAACTCTTGTTTTTTTCTGTTTAATAAAGTCATTACTATATAGTGTTTCAGTACACTAACTTGAGAATGCAGAGAGATTTTTGTGGCTCAGAAATATTGTGGGGGAGGAACAAGGAAGATAAGTAATGTCAGACATCTGAATGTTGAAAGACAGGTTCTTTTCAGCACTGTACTCACTAAAAATAAAAGGTTTCTTCTTGATGAAGAGAATATATACTCACTGAAAGATTCCCACGAAGCATAAGTAGTACTTCTTCATAATTTAAAACCCACTCCAAAAAGTGAAATTTATACAGTTTTGTTATTTTACTTCCAGAATAATCACGTTATACTGAATAACTGGAATAAGAAAATTCTTGCTACTTGTGGGAAAAATAACCAAGTCTAAACAATGCCCTCTTACAAATGCATTTCTAAAAATCTAGACCTAGAACTAATTAAAAACTAGATCATTTACATTTTGTATATTTATTTCAATTTCAAAACCAGGCATTAGCAAAAAAACAGCCAGTCCCCTCTCCCAAAACAAGAACCACACAAAAAACCCCTAAAACAAAAAACCAAAAACCACCACAATCAACCAAACAAAAAAAATCTTAAAAGCACAAAACACTGAACAAGAAACAAAGACTTGCAGCAATCTTTAGGGGGAAAAAAAATTTAAAAAGGGATTTGAACTTCTAGGCAGAGAAACATTTGTTTTTTCACTAAAAAGAAATCATAATTGGATAATTACTGTACAAGCCAGAAAGGCTACTAGTCTAATATCCCACAGCTATTTGTCTTCAGCAATTACAGAAAGACATTTTTTGAAGGGTACCATCACTTTTACTCTCCCTTTTTCTTACGAGGATATTGCCATCTGTACATTAATATGAATTACACTTACCTGTGATACCCTCTGCCAGTAGATCAGTCATTTTGCAGCACAGTGACAGTAATTTAGTAGTGTAATCATCTAAAAGCATTATCTAAACAAAAAAAACCCACACAAGTATTTAGATAAGTTAATCACCCACAGTAAACCCATGTTATTGCCTTAAGTTACCATGGAAATTTGAAGCTGAAAGCTATTTTATTACTCTATATCTTTTCATTACCTGCATATAACAACCTTGCAGGAGGAAATTGATCTCAAATAGCATCAGAAGGCAGCTCCCTACATGCAGGATATCCAAAGATGAGCTCCATCTTATATAAGTAGTTTGTCCCCCCTACTCATACTAGGAAATACCTTGAAACTTTCACTTGGACACAAGTCTTTTGAATTCCTGCTCGTCTACCCCATGGCTTGCTTAAATATATCTGTACTTATCCTAAAACTGTTCTATAGCTTAAGCAGCTCAAACAGGTGAATCCACATGTACTGGAGTGCAGTATAGTTAATGAAATTAATAAAGTACAAGTCTTTCAAAAGAAAAGTGAAGATAAACAAAAACAGTTTCTAATGTTTTTTTGAAACTAAAAGAAAACACGAAACAAAACAAAAATAGCCATTTGTTCTTCCTATACTAGTCTTTAGATTTCTCAATACATATCAAAAAGAGATCAGAGTCACCAAAACTCAAATCCATTACTTGGATAGAAACAATCTTAAGTGAAAATACCAGCCATTAAGTTTATTTATTTGTCCTCTACTCAGTGATACATATTTCTTGTTCAAGTGATGACAACATTCGTACAAAAATTATAACAAAACTGTACCTTCCATTCTTCCTCTTTCTTGAAGTCATCAAATACTGCTGATTTTAGCTCTGTAAGAAGAAACAGTTTACCAGCTAGAGGAATCAAAATGTTATTAAAAAAGAAAACCCATTTAGATTCGTATGTTTAGAGGCCTAAACAAAAAATTAAAAACACTTAATTCCACAGAATTCTTGCCCACAAACTGTCCATTCCTGTTTCCAGGTCTATACACAAGGTGTAATAACAAATCCTTAGCTTCATGAAAATTTTATTAACCTCTATATTTTCCAAAAACACTCTTGCCAATTCATTAGTCCTTAATATTACATAGAATTCTTTTTAAAAAAACTGAGTGCCCAATGACCTTGTCCAAAATCTCAAATATATTTTTTTTTAAAATACTTTATTTTGATTGCCTATAAAATAAACCAGAACATACAAATGCTCAATTCACTTATCTTGAACCTCATTTCTGTTATTAAAAAACAGAAGTCAATTTTCTCCCATGATAAAACGAAACTTTATTCTAAGCTATAGGTACTAGACACAATGTACTTGCCCATGCAACATTCCAACTATTTGTTCTGCCCTCAGCCTGCAGCTTGTTCACCCAAATAACTGACCTACACAGGCTCTCAAAATCATCTCATTGGTCTCCAGCAAGCATTCTGAACACATCAAAAACCACCATAAGCCCAGGAATGATTAGTGCTCCATTTCTGTTCAAGCTTTGATTTTCTTCTTACAAATTTCATACCAACCACTCATCCTATCTTTTCTAATTTTGTCTTCTTTGAATATATTCAACTAGTTTAGAAAGGTATTTTTCATCTACCTTTACTTCCTGATCTAGATAAGAACTATACACAACCCTGATGGAGCAGCAGACTGCTAAACCCTATGTGAAAAAATAAACAAACAAAAAAGGAAACCACACCTTGGCAAAGTTAGGGATGCATTTATAACACACTTCCTGAAGAAAGGACTGTAAGCAAGAGTTACAAAAAAACAAAGTCGCAGAAATGCTGAATTATTTGCAAAAATTAATATAACTATCTACATCTAGGGAAGAACGTATTATACAAGTCTAGAAGAGAATTCCTTGTGGAAAGAATTTTATTTATAGACAGACATGGAGAGTTGCTGTACATAGTTAATGTCATGATTTTGTCCACAGGAACTATGGCCTCCTAAATACAGGTGGCTTCCCCTGCCCCCATAACTGTGAACTGGCAACCAACTTGGGTGAATTAACTTTCCCACACACTTTTGCTTTAATTCAGTCTAAAATTGCACCCAACAGAAAAGTCTATCACAATGGCAAAGGTTTTTAACAGCACCATGACAAAGCACGGGTACAACTCTCTTTGTACACACACCACAGGTACAACTTCTGTGCCTATTCACAATGCAGGAACAAGATAGACATCGACACAAACTGCTACAGAAAGCACTAGCACCATTGACACTATTTTCAGACAAATCAGCCTTAAAAAAACCCTACTTGTTCGCTGACCCATTAAGAAGCAGCAGTTTAAGGCTTTCAATTACCCATAAACAAAGTGCCCGACAGTGTCTAAAACTCAGTTTATCAATTTTCACTGTTGTTGCAATGGAAAGACAAGAGTAACTAATTCTCTAACAAGGCATTCTTTTCATAAGATGCCTCTTAACTAAGCTTGTAATGTCAATGTTTTGTTATTCACACTGCTTCACTCTCCCTCTAATCTTCGTTCCTCAGGGTCTTGTCTGCACTGGCAACTCCCATTTTCAAAAGTCCTTAAAGGCCCTGATAACGCAGTAATGCTTTAATCACGTTCCTTCCTTTTGATGTCCAAGTCTCCTACACAACATCTCAGGACAAAACAGTGGCTTTACTGTCAAACGAACAAATAACAGAGCAAGAAAGGACAAGCAAAGCAGCAAAAGTAGGGATTCCTAAAGGCCAAGTTTTAAACAAAAGTATTTCATTCACACAAGCAGGGTACAGGTGCCAGCAATTGGGGAATGCGGAGGGACAGTCTTTCTCCCCTCTTTCTATACTCTCTTCCAGAGACACAAGGAAGGAGATCAGAGCTCTCAGGTGGAAGCAGAGGAGGCAGACGCAGAGAAGAGGGCAGTAGGACCTTCCCCTCCCCGTGACAGCCACCAGGCTGGCTGAGCAGCTCCGCGAGTCACAGCCTCGGCACAATTAATGCCGGGCTGAGGTGGCTGCTCACGCCTTTCCCCAGAGCCTCGCACTACCTGAAATACCATGAGCCCTGAGTGCGGAAGGGAGCAGCTGCAGCTGCACTTTCTGTAACAAACACTAGCAGAACCTGCTCCTAAACACGGAGATAAAAATCTGCAGTTCATTGGTAAGGCTGCCTGGGAACACCTTCGGCTTTTCCTGCTGGAAACACCGCGAAGCCGCACACAAAGCGGGCAGTGCCGCTCCATCACACACACAGATACACACACACACACAGAGACACACACACACACAGAGACACAGACACACACACACACACACACACCTGCAGACACACACACACACACAGACACACACACACACACACACACACACCTGCAGACACACACACAGAGACACCTGCAGACACACACACACAGAGACACACACACACAGACACACACCTGCAGACAGACACACACACCTGCAGACACACAGACACACACACACAGACACACACCTGCAGACACAGACACACACAAACACACACACACAGACACACACCTGCAGACACACACACACAGACACACACAGACACACACACACAGACACAGACACACACACACACAGACACACACACAGCCCCTCCCGGGGCGGAGCGCTCCCCGTAAGTGCCGCTCGGGTGGGTGCACCACAGGTGCTGGAGCAGCTGGCTCCAGAGTCCCGGCGGGATCCGGCCCGCAGAGCTCGCCCCTGTCTCGAACAAGGCACAGGCACGGTCTGTGCAGGCGCTGTCACTGCGGCCGGCCGCCGCCTCCTCCTCCTCCTCCTCCTCCTCCCTCCGCGGCGAGTCACCAGCTCTGGCAGCCGGGGAGAAACCACCACCTGTTCACCTACCCACCCACCGACCCACCGCCCGCCCGGGCCGCACACCCGGCTGGCTCCCCACACACCCCCCGGCCCCGCTGTCCCGCCCGGCTCCCACACGCAGCGCGGCCCTGACCCCGGCCCTGACCCCGGCCCTGACCCCGGCCCCGGCCCTCCCTCGGCGGGCACGGCACGGCACGGCAGGGCAGGGCAGGGCAGGGCAGGGCGAGCCGGGCCGGGGCAAGGGGAGCGCCGACCCCTCACGGCGCCGGGACACTCACACACACACTCACTCACACACTCACACACACACACACTTACACACACACACACTCACTCACTGTGCCACACAGCGCCCTTCAGCCCCCGCACCGCCGGCGCCATCTTGCTGCCAGTCCCGCCGGGCACTGCTCTCCTCTCCTTTTCCTTCCCTCTCCTGTCCTTCCCCTTCCCTTCCCTTCCCTTCCCGTCCCGTCCCTTCCCACCCCACCCACCCACCCCGGGCGGGCGGGCGGGGGGGCCCGCGGGCCCGGCCTGCTCCGGGCCGGGTCCGGCCCCTCTGGAGCCGGGACACCTGGCTGTGCCTGCCCGGGGACCGAGCGCGGAGGCGCCGCTGCCCGGGGCTCGCCTCCCGAGCACGGAGCCTCCTCCTTCTCCTCCTCCTCCTCCTCCTCCTGCTCCTCCTGCCGCTGCCCGGCCGGGGATGGCGGGGGGCCGGGCCGGGCCAGGCCCCGGGCGGGGAAGGCCGGGGGTCCCGCGGAGGGTCCCTCGGACAGCCGGGCAGAGCCCCAGGGAAAGCGAGCACTGTGGGGTCACAGCGCGGCACCCGCCCTGCCCCTCTCAGGAGTTTAGTGCGAAGGAATAAAGTCGTGTGGTCAGAGCGGAACCGGCAGCTGGTGCAGGTAGGAAGCAAGGAGAGGAGAATTCCTCTTTCCTTAAAGGCAGGTGAGAGGGAGGAGCGGTCCCAGGCGGTAAGGTGTGGCCGTGCTGCATTCGGGCACCGCGAGGGCATCGCTCCCGACACAGGAAAATGAAGGTCCTTGTGAGCGGACAGACACGCAGCAGGCAACGAGCTAAGGAGCGAATCTCGAATTTACATTTCCTGTAGCCATCCATGGTGTAACAGGAGCGGGGACAGCCCCAGTACCATCAGAACCCGTGTGCCCGCGGTCCGCTGGGCGGCCGTGCTCCAGCAGGGAGGGGACGGGACACAGCCCTGCCCGGGACACAGCACTGCGGGGACACAGCACTGCAGGGACACAGCCCTGCAGGGACAGGACACAGCCCTGCAGGGACAGGACACAGCACTGCAGGGACAGGACACAGCACTGCAGGGACACAGCACTGCGGGGACACAGCACT